>OW026451.1:18959109-20209109 GCA_932274525.1 Podabrus alpinus
AAATTATTATACAAAACTGCAACTACCATTAAAATATCAATAAACTCAATATTCTTAAAAATATAATCGGCATGTACCATTAGTTAAAAAAAGAAAATCAATTTTTAATATTTTAATCTCCTTGGATAATAAAATTCAATTAAATGTATTTAAATGTGATTAACCTGATGCTATAATTTTTGTCAAGTACTGACAAATTCAAAAGACTTTTACTTCGCCATATAAAACGTCAGAAAGCTGCGTTTTAATTTTAAATCCCTAAAAACAGGAAATCTAATTTAACTAGCGCTCTGTTATAAAATGAAATGTGGCGCTCACAAATTCAATTTTATTGCTTTTACCATTCGCATAACATCTTCTATGCAACTGTTTGGTGCCGCTATGATTTTTATCAACCTGTAAAAAATTTAGGTAAATATTTCCATCGATACGCTTTTCCTAAATTCCAATATCAATCAAAAATATTTACTAGTCCAAATAATATAAAAAAAAAGTAATGCATTTATGCCGGACGATGCAACTATCAATAAGAATATTTAGCTATTAACATCGAATCTATAAATTGACAAAATTATTTGCCGATTTATTTAGGAAAATTTTCACAAATTTTGTTAATTATTTCAAACAACAAAACGTTCTCGTGATATTTACTATTTAACTTTACGCTGATTTTATTTCACGGTATAGCAATATGCAAACAACTACAAAGTTTTTAATTTCGCACAGTGCAATCCTCTCCTGTAGCGGAAAATCTTTAGAGGTGGTGCTAGAATATTCTTATCTCAAATGTATGTATACAGTGTGCATGTTATTCTTTAAATTATTTTCACCATTACTTTAAAGAAATCCGCTAAAGTTATACAAAAGTTTTATTAATAACGAAAGTAAACGGGTCTCTCGAGGGTTATTACAATTAAAAATTAAAATGGACACCAAGGGCGGATCTGGTCAAAGTTTATGGAGGGGGTAAATACATGTTTTGTAATAAAATTTAGGGAAAATTAAGGTATATTTTTAAAATTTGTACTGCAATATTCATGGGGGTGGTAGTTACCCCATTACCCCCCCCCCCCCCGTAGATCCGCCCTTGATGGACACCGTAGAGGAGGAAAATAGGTAATTTTTATTATCCGCATTACAGAAATGCTGTTAGTTTTAAAATTAAATTTAAAATTTTCTAATAAATCAAAATGTTTTAGTTCGCACTACAACGAATCTCATGCATTCCTTCAGCCACCTGAAATAGTTGTATCAAACGCTGACAACATCATTCAAACTCGCTCGCATGATGCCGACGGAGCTTTTCATGATCATTCAGCTGCTTTATCATCAAGACGACCATCCGCTATAATAGCAGCTTTAAGAAGACCCTCTCAAACCATAGCTTTATCAGCTGCTCATGCTGTTATGAATCAAAGACGTTATTTACTGAGGTAAGAAAAAAATTTAAACTGCCTTCATCTTGCCGTAAATAAAATAAAGCAACCAACAAAAAATGAAAACCCATTTCAATTTATATTTATAAAAGATTTTCCATAAGCTTCGCCTTTAAATCGAAATATTTAGTTGTACTGTTTTAGTTTCTTTCAAGGACAAAGTAACCGTTCCATGTCATTAGATGGAAATCCAGATGCGGAAAAAGAAGAGAAAGAAAAACAATTCAACAGAAAATTAAGCAAGTTATTTCTCTATATTTCTCTATAAAAAATATTTTATAAACCAATTTTTCTTTATTTTTTTTATCGAAAATAGCGATGTTTTGACCACAATTCTCTCGGCGCTTTACGCAAAGCTTAATGTGATAGTATTGGGAATGGCATTTCCGATCACAGAAACAATTTCTCGTGACGTTCCTCCATTCTATTATCAAGGATTTTACTTATACATTCATGTATTTAGGAAGCATCGCTTTTGCAGGTTACATGTATGTAACTCTTATAAGGGAAAAGGCCGTATTTTCTATACTCAATTCGTATCGTAAGTATCAAATCAAATTTTGTATAACACGAAATGAAATTTTAAGTTATGCACATTTTTTTTTATAGAAAAACACAGTAACCCAACTGCAGCGCAAAGAAGAAGGATTTCAATGTTTCCAAACAGTAATCAACCGCCCAAAAGATATGGAAGCTTCTATTTACGTTTAGGCGCAATCGGTAATAATATTTTTTATTAAATTTAACATTAAATGTAATACGTCGAAATGGCTGCGGTCTTAAAGCTAGAAAACTTGAGTATTACGATAAAATGAACAGTTGGCTTTTAAAATTTATTTTAAGATCATTTTTAGTCAAACTGACCAAATGTCATTGAAAGAGTACCGACCACTTTACCTAAGTAAAAATTCAATCAATTCTTTAGGGAATGGAACACATTATTCCAAAGAAAACAATATTTTCACTTTATTTTTGAGAATTTATCTGTAAAATTATTTAAATGAAAGTTAAAAATAATAATAATTAATATTATTAAAATCGTAACTTTTAAAATAATTGAATTTATTATTTCGAAATTCTCAAATTATGTATAAATTAAGCGGATTTGGTCACTCGGCCTTCGGCTTCGCTTAGCAGGAGTCCCTAATAATTGATCTTAGATAATTAATAGCAATCCTTTGTTATTATAAAAATTTTCTGTTTGTAGTACCCTAATTAATGCTGAAACCATAAATTGAAAGTTTTCGTTTGGACCATTATAAATCAAAAATTAATTTGTTGCTGGGAGTTCAAAATTGCTCATTTCCTTTACCATTTGATTTAACATATTTTCCATTTTCCGCCAATAATTCACTGAAACTCAATTTTGTAAAAATTCTCAACCAATCAAAATTGAATAACATAAATTTTCGACAAAACAGAGATTCTCAAAATTCCTGAATAAACATAAATTTATTTTACACAATTGAAATTGTAAAAAAGTTTTTGAATCATTCGCTTTTCGAATAAAATTTCATCTTCATCATCTTATAAATAAGTTTGTGCTCTTCAAATTTGGCCTAATAATATTTAACCCAGAAATGAAACTAAGTGAGTTATAAACGAAAAACCACATTGGAGGAAGCAAACCACGCATTTTGGGGAGAAGCCGGATTTTAGGTTATATTTACGGGGTTCATTCGGACACTAAAATGCACACGTCTATCAAATTTTAGCTTGCCCGAATTTTCTTGCAAGGTAAAATTTCCCGAACTATTTACCACATATTTTTGTTACTTGCGCCGACATATTGAAAAAATAGCCAAAAACATGAGTTTTTCGACAATATCTCCTTATTGTATGTATACGTATACACTTATGTTTCTTGCGTAATTTAATCATTTTCGTCGTTAATGTTCTCTTTCAGTTGTTGATTTATTGCAGGCTTATTTGGATAAACCTTTGCCTTTAAGGCTTCCTACAGACTGATCAAGCAAAAACGTTGTGCGACAAAACGTTGTTGTTTGATTGGTTCAAATGAAACAAAATCAAATTTGATTGGTTCAAATCAAACAAAATCAAATTTGATTGAATCAAACAACAACGTTTTGTCGCACAACGTTTTTGCTTGATCAGTCTGTGGGAAGCCTAAGTAGCCCCAAAGAAATAAATCTGGTGATGTCAAATCAGGTGAACGAGTTGGTCAACAGTGTTGCCAAATTTTGACATCCATCGTTCAGGAAATGTTTCGCTCAAAATTTGTATATTATGGCGCAAACTGTGTATGCGATGTTGCGCAGTCCGTTCTGTTGAAAAAGAACGGACATTCTTCATCAATGGCAGAGAAAATAATTGTTTTCTTGCGCACGACAACTTACAGACTTCCCCTGATTTTCACTAACATTTTCCGTCGCAGCATCAAGGTTTTGTAGCTAATCTCTAGACCAAGCTCTGTCAGATTTCGCTAAATTTTGCACAGTACTTATTCCACGTTTCTAAATTATTGATTATACGTTTTATTATTGACTTTGAAGGTTTTAATAATCATAACACGTTGTTGCTGTGTCAAATCCTTCATAATAAATTACCAACATCTGAACTTAATAATTGTTAAATTCCAACGAAAATAGGGACTAATGAAAATACATAAAAACACCTTGTACATATTTAAATGAAAACTAGTTATTGCATATCATCAGTCTGTTTTTCTCCACTGTTGGATCAAGGTCTTCCCCATAAAAGAGTTTTATAAACCTTAGTTTATCACACTGGACTAGTGCGGATTGAAAAATTTGGAGAGCCATTCCTACGCATAGTTCCTACGGCTATAAAATTGTACACAGGATTGATTAATAGTAAAAGCAAATCTAAATTCAAAATAACCAAAAAATCGGAAATCTGCCCGAAAATAACTGTCGGCTAAATATTTGGACACCCCCCTTAATAAATAAAAAGCCAAGAAACGGACCTATTTTTTAAACTGTTTGATTTTTATTCCTTTATACTGTCTGTGCAAAATTCTAACTTTCTAGATTGCCTAGAAATGGAATTATTGAAGTATTTTTGTGTCAACTTTGTCACGTTCGTAGTCCACAAATATTAATTTATTTTGCAAAAAAAGTTATTAATATATAAATTATTATAGAAAAATTTCTCTACTTCAATTTATTACACATAACGTAGACATTTTTATCATAATGTAAGTCTAAAACGAGATATTGTCGAAAAACTTATTTTTTCCGCCTCATTTTCTATATTATGGCAAAACTTCTGACAAAAGAACTAGGTAGACAAGTAAAATTCATAATTTTTTCCATTTTTTTGATTAAATGCTTTCGAAAAGACTATTAATATTAAAATAATTGAATTTTAACTATTACTATACAAATGCACATGTTCTTGAACCAAAATCAAAATTTTTAGTAAAATTCAGAATTTATGAAATATTGAGAAAGAAGGGCGGGGGGGGGGGGGGGTAAAATTGAATTGAAAAATGAAAAATTAGTAAAACATCATAGTATCAATAAACAGTAAAATATCGATATTTCGGTATTATTCTGCTATCTTCAGATAATTATGCTAAAAATAATAAATGATAATTGAAAATAAAATTAACACAAATTTTGTTAGAAAAAATAATCAAAAATTAATAGAAATAAATATAAAATTTGCAGTGAAAATCTTAAATAAAGATAACAGAATAAAATAATTAGCAAAAAATAGTAGTATAACATAAAAATTTTAGAGAGGTAAAATACAAATTCTTGATTTTAATTTAAAATTTTTGATTTCTGCTCAAGAACGTATGCATTTATTTGTACTAATAGTTAAAATGTAATTATTTTAATATTGGTCTCTTCGAAAACATTTTATTTTAAATAAATTGAAATGGTAGTAATTATTTTGGTGAAATAGTATTGTCTTCTAAATTTTGTATTCGATTATACGTTCAACAAACTATTTAAATATTCAAATAAGTGGAATATTTAAATCCCACTAATATTTAAATATTTTATGCAATTCCGGTACTTAAATTTCTTTTAAGTCCCTTTTGTTGAAGATTAAAGTTCCACTTTAATCAAGGGACTGACAAGGGACACTTTAATCATCTCAAGGGACCTCTTAAAGCTATTTTTCTCATCTCTATCTTAAAATGGCCGTACAACGAAAATTATTGATTTTATTTCATTTTGGTATCATAACCTTGTTTTTTAGCACGGAAATGGGGGCATAATATGGCTTTTATAGCCCGAGGGCCTATAAAGTTGCTAAGCAATGACAACAATATCAAAACAAAAGAGTTAGTCCAGACTCTGTTTGTTTTGCGCGATCGATCTGAAATTTTTCATATGCCTTCCTACCGACAATTCACGAGAGGGAGTACCTTGCGAGGGGGGGGAGAATTTTTTGCTCAGTTTTTCGATATCTAGTGCCCTTTTCGAGTTATTGCTAAATAAAAAAATTAAATCTCGCCCCTCCAAGTTTCTCGCCATAGGAACCATGGCACACCAAAAATTCATAGCACAAACAAAATGACATGATATTTTTTCTCAAAATACTTAATTCTTCAATTTTAACAATTCAAGTACCAAGTACCATAATGAAATAAAACGTTGTATGTACCACGGGCACAATCAGATTATAGCCATCGGGCAATTTAAAGCCCTCCGCTAACGCGTCGGGCTTTAAATTACCCTCGGTGCTATAATCTATTGATTGTGCCCTTGATACATAAATAACTATTAAGTGTTAATCGTTCAATCCGTTTTAAAGATTCCGTAATTATCTACCAAGTACCTATAGTTGCTTTCGATTAAAATTGTCATAGAATTATTGTGCACACCACCGTTGCTAAAAGAATCATTTCCGTAGGCAAATGCGAAACATTTTGTAATTTTGAATACAACCCATAAATTATGAATACATTTAGAAAATGACAAAACAAAATTATGTTTAAAATTAATAATATACTACATAAAAAATATTATTTCTCCACATTTTTTGGGCTGGACTGGCCTAACCTGCCTGGTTGTTAAAACCGCTACTGGCCTAAGTATGACTTTGGTTTTAAAATAAGTCAAGGAATGGTGCCCTAATGTATTTTAATGACATTAAGACCTAGTTGTTTAATCTTATGTTATCTTTTGGTTAATGGGCTAATTTCTACAGAAGTGATTATTTCAAGAATCGCATGTAATTAAGTAGAAATTAAAAAATCACCTGAGACTGAACAACTGGGCCTAACGAGCGACCTGTATATACTCTTTGATTAAAGTTAATTTATTACATTCTAATATTATGTAATAAAATAGTGCAAAATTTGTGGTTAAAGCCTTTTCTACGGTACTGTGAGCATTCCGGTCAATGGTGATGTTACCAAATTAGCTTGCGCCGTAATTGATAACGTAGTTTTTGTAAACAACGACATGTGCCATAGCGAGTAAGATCTACCATAAGCTTTCCGAAAAACTACATACCACACTGAGTGATATAGATTTCCATTTTCTCTTTGGAGTGAGTAATGGAGTAATACGGAGCTCTACGGTGTAACCGCATATCTCCTTCGTCTGATGCTGGTGGTTGGCTTTTGGGATTTTTGGGAGGCCTATTGGCTCGCGGTGTTAGCTTGGGCTTATCTGGCTGGTAGTCTGAGTGATATCAACGTACTGTTTGAATATATTATGTTACACATCCCAAATTTGCAATGGCAATATTTAAGGTTTAATCAATTTTATCTCCAAGTTTATTCACTTCAATTAACAACAACATAATTAACAACAACAACAATATGTTGTTAAATTAATTAACAACATAAATGTTTTTTATTATCGATTGATTTTGTAGAAGGGTTTAATAAAAAAATGGTGAAGGAATAGACCTAAACTTGATTCTAAAATGTTAAAACAATAATTGGTATATTATAACCAGACGTCCATCTCAACAGAATTATTACTTGAAGTAAATTAACAAATTGAACGATATTAGAGAGGTTCAGTGACCAACCAACGCCGACGTCAACGTGGACGTCAACTTGGCGTTTTTGTCGACGTTTGGACGTCAAGTTTTTTCGGTTCAGAAACCATATTTTAAAATTTACGAACGTGAAAGCGTACGTGAGATAGAGCATGCGCACTTTTCCAAAAGTTTCTTGAATTTCAATAGTAAAAATCTGATGTGGCCATCGCATAACTTTCCGAACAGATGCAAATTTTTATATTATTTTTTTAAATAAAATGGTTACATAATTTCAACAGTAAATCGATGAAAAATTTCATATTTTGCCAAAATAGGAAGAAAAAAACTTTTGAATGCCTATATCTTGCAAACGAAGCATTTTTGAACCCATGTTATTAGAAACTTTTCATCTTATTTTCGTTAGTAGAATGCGGTTTACTATTTTATTTACAAATACAAAAAATTTTTACAAATACAAAAATTTTTGAAACGCCCTGTATATTTTAGAGAAAAACTTGTAGGACAAAAAATGTAGGAAATTCCATAGCGCTAATTTTTTGTTATTAATATTTTTACATATTTAATTTCGTTTCGAAGTTATGACGCATAATGTCATAATAGCTCCAGGTAAACCCCCCTTTCCCGTTACACGATTTAAATTATTTTCATCTGGCTTCGTCCTACGACAGGAAAAAGCTTATATGCAAAATTTGGAATGATTTGCTTGCTTCGTTTAGACGCTATCGTGTTCACAGACGTACATACACACATACACACACTAATACAAGCATTGCATTAACTAGGACGGGCGTACCTGTGCACGTAATTGTGGCGGATCGGTATTTTTACTGTCAAACAGTTGCTCATTGTATCCTCTAGATGGTAGAACCGATCGGTTTTTAAATACACTCCGTAATAACGTCAAAAAACTCATTTTAATAAAGCCGTCACAATTAATGCAAGACTTACCAAGTGTTAAAATACGTCACAGATATGTGGAATTACACGTGTGTTAAAAATACGTCACAGCTAATGTAGAATCTAACGTGTGTTAGATGTGTGTATGCATGCGTGTGTTAAAAATTCGTTACTTAATTCAGAATACGAAATGTGGTAGAAATTCTTTTGAGGACTGGAGATGTATGCAGAAAAACAGTTTTTGCAATGGTCATAGTAAGTGACCAATATGTACAAAATTTTTAAGGTGGTCAATTTACATGCTATTTGCAAACAACGCATGGATTTAATTAATGCATAATCTACAGCTACAAAAATTATACAGATTATTAGCCGAAGCTTCTATCATAGCATATTGAATAAAATATTGGACTTATAAAACTACTTGAAGTTCATAGCGCGTGATTACGTGAAAACTAATATGCCCATATGCCCTATGTTGCTGAAATTACTATATGTTATAATTTTAGAAGAGTGCATGTGCAAGGTCTGTAGTAACTATTCGAATATTTTGTGGAACCTCCTTCTGACATACGCCATAAGGCTTATGTTTTGAAGTAGGCAACCAAACATGCACATGGTTTGCATGTCAAAAGTAGATTTAAACCAATGATTTCAACACGATCAACTCTTCATTAAACGTTTTTACAGTAAATAGAAGTACCCACACTTTTGTTGTTCATAATAATGTTTATATAATATATACCTAATAAACTTATTTGTAGATTGAAAAAGTGACATGCGCAGTCTTAACTACACTTCACGTTCGTAAATTTGAAAACGTGGGTTACTGAACCGAAAAAACTTGACGTACAAACGTGAAGTCGACGTTGACGTAAGGTGGGCTATTGAAACTCTCTATTGACTTTTACGTGAAAATTAATATTCCTATGTTGCTGAAATTACAATATGTTAATAAGATAATATCACTTATATACCTTCTTAAATCAAACCTTTTAGTACACCCGGTGAGAGATCGAATAACCGAACCTCGAATTTGCAAATTTCCTATTGAGATTACTAAAGATGAAGGTTTATATAGTAGATTTATGCAAAATTTATGACGGCTCACAAGTTTAGAAATAAATCGATTTTGAAAATCGTAATTTACCCATAAGAAATACATGTGAGTGGAGTAGTTGGGTATTCAAAAATCATGCTCGATTGAGCACACTCATTCTCCCTCCCCCAAGATAAACCACTCAAAGTGGTCATCCGTGGTCTTCCGATCACAATCACCCCTGCCGAGGTCAAGGAAGACCTCGAATCTCAACATTTCGAAATTCAGTCCGTTTTCCAGATGCGCCAAGGTCGCGACAAAAAACCCATGCCACTATACCTTGTCCATCTAACCCACAATTTAGATGCCAAGAGAATTTTCGACATGACTTCGGTCCTGTCAATAAACACCCGCACCGAAACTCCCCACAAACGTACAGAGGTCGGTCAATGCCACCGTTGTCAACGGTTCGGACACGCCCAAACCCTCTGCCGCGCCCCCCCCCAAATGCGTCAAATGCGCAGGGGATCATCTCACTCAGGCTTGCCAAAAAATCCGCGAGGACCCCGCCACCTGCGCTAACTGCACAGGAAACCACCCCGCAAACTATAAAGGTTGCGTTATGTTCCCCAAGCCCAAGCGGCGAGAACTTTCAGCCCGCGAAGCATCTTCCCGCTTCGCTGGCCGCCCCACTTACAATTACCCCTCCTCCCAAGGCCCCAATCGACCATCCTATCTAGGAGTCGCTAGCCAGCATGCCCCTCACAGGGAAGAAACACATCCCACCCCCACGCCCACCACCTCCTACGATGAGGCTCCCTCCCGACAAACAAAAGCAATTTTTGAACAACTTCGTAATTTCAATGCCAATGCTGAACTCGTCCGCAATATTGAAATAATCATGAACGCCAAAGCCACTAATTTCACACCCGTTAATGTCTAAACCCAGATTCCAACCCACCACTTTGCAGACGGCTTTTTGGAACGCCAACGGCCTTTCAGCCAAACGAAATGAACTTCTCGCGTTCGCGCACGATCACGACCTTGATGTAATCTTGGTCAACGAAACCCACTTCAGAGCTGGCCAACTGGAAAAACTCCCTTGCTATTCACTTTATAGGAATGACCGTGACGGACGCGGCGGCGGAACCGCAATTTACGTAAAATCATCCATCGAACACGTCGCAATACCGACCCCCCGACCTAGAGTACCTTGAAATCACTACGGTGAGCATCCACACCTCACATCACGGTTGGTTGCAAATCTCCTCCGTCTATAATCGCCCTCAGCAACGCATCCTCAAAGAGGACCTAGAAACCCTCCTCGAAGGCCCCGACTCGAAGATCATCGCCGGCGATTTCAATGCTAAACACTCCAACTGGTTGTGCAAACACACAAACCATGTAGGACGCGACCTACTTTCACTAGCAGACGAGCTGGACTTCGCGATCATCGCTCCCACCTCCCCCACCCACTTTTCTAACGCAGGTACGCCGTCCATCTTGGACATAGCCATTTTCAAAGACGTACAACTCCAATACGATATCTCCACCAGCGAAGAACTAAACTCAGATCACTACCCGGTCCTTCTGACACTCGGACCGTTGTTACCCCCAAAGGGCCCTCCCACGAGAACGACAACAGACTGGACCTCTTTCAAAGACAATCTGTCAAAAAACCTTGGACCAATCCCATTCTTTGAGTCCCCCACTGACCTAAACCAATTCATTGCCAAATTCCAAGACAACATCAAAAAATCCGTTGACGAAACCTCTTTTCAAGTTAACACCACGGACGTCAGAGACAAACTCACTCCCTCCCTCAAAGATCTTATCAGAGCCAAAAACCGAGCGAGGAAACTCGCTCGGCGAACTCGCAACCCTGATGACCAAAGGTCATACAACCGGCTCAAAGAGCAAGTAGACGTTAAAGTCAAAGAATTTCATGACAATGAATGGTTAGACACCATTAACTCCCTTTCATTTAAAGACATGTCCGCATGGCGCATGGCCGCCGCCCTCCAGGGAACAAAGAAAGTCACCATCCCAATTCTCTCCCGCCCTGACGGCACTATTGCCCGGAGAGATCTTGAAAAGGCTGAAATCTTCGCCGACAGCCTCCAAGCTCAATGCTCCCCCAACACCACAAGATTAGACCAAGACCATATTAATTCGGTCGAAAATTATGTCACCACCACCCTAAACACCTCCGATGACACACATATCACCCCCGCCTCCCTTGAATGAAAAAGTCATTCTCATCCGTCTCCAAGAAGCCATGTTCGATAACAGTATTATTCAAAACGAACAATTCGGCTTCCGTGCTGGACACAGCACGACCCACCAAGCCCTCCGATTAGTTGAGCACGTCACGCAGGCACTCAACAAAAAAGAATTCACCGGCCTAGTACTACTCGACGTATCGAAAGCTTTCGATAAGGTCTGGCACGAAGGCCTCCTGTTCAAAATGCTTCAATCTAAAATTCAAATTCCACTAGTCCGACTTATTGCCTCCTACCTTCACGACAGAAATCTCCAAGTCAAACTCATGAACACCAGATCCACAAAGCGCCCCATTACCTCCGGGGTCCCCCAGGGTTCGATCCTTGCAGCTTCACTGTTTAACATCTTCATGAGTGACATTCCAACCCCCTTAGATCCCGCAACAAAAATTTCACTATATGCAGATGACACTGCAATATACACATCCTCAATCCACCCGGACATAGCCACAACCCGCCTCCAGGAGGCGATCACCGATCTCGGAAGGTGGTACGAAACTTGGCGCATCGAGGTTAACTCGAGCAAAAGTTCCGCGATCATGTTTCGAAATCGTTGCAAGCCTCACAACTCCAGTGTCTGGATGTTCGAGGAGCAAATCCCCTGGAAAACCAAGGTCAAGTACCTTGGCATTACCATGGACCGGCGCCTCAAATGGGACGCTCACATTTCCTCCGCAGCCGGTAAAGCCAAATGCCTCTTCAATAGACTGTTCGTCCTCATGAACGCAAAAAGTACCATGTCCCCCGCTAACAAACTAAGATTATACAAAGCCATAATCCGCCCGACAATGATTTACGCCTCCCCTGTCTGGGGATATGCACGCCCCAGGGCCATAAATAAACTTCAAGTCATTCAAAACAAAAATCTCCGAGCTATTTTCAGCGCCCCCGACTACGTCACTAACAGACGACTACATGCAGACGCCAAACTAGACCTCATTAACACTCTTAATCGTAAACATGCCACCAATCTCTACAACAAATCCAAATTCTCAGAAAACCCACTAGTAAACCAACTATAGGTCAATACAACCCAGCTGACTTTCTCATTCCCCGTCCCAAATCACTCCTGACCACGGACAACTCCTGACCATAACTCACCCCCCCACAGACTAATGTATGTTCATAGGTTTAACTTACACAAATTCTCTTCGAAAGTGAATTTATTCACTAGATTTGTGTAATTTTTCGATCAATTATCACAAGCTTCGTTAAATCACCCCCCATAGCATCACTATAATCCCACTAGTCGCCAATTCTGACTAGTTCCAAGTAGAAGCCACTCACTCCGAGGTCATCAATAGAAATTAATTCATAATTTCTTTCTTCGAATTAGGGACTCTACTATATCGGCAAACGTAAAAATTTTCTTTTTCTTCTCATATTACATATTCACAGTCACAGCTCAGGTTTTTACCAGTCAGTCCGCCAAGCGCCAATTCCCAGAGACCCACCGGTCTCTATAAATTCCAATGTCACTAATGTATTCTTTCAGATGAAGGAGAAGGCCGGCTGCGCCGGGATGCTCCATCAAATACATATCAGGTAAGGTAAGGTAAGGTTCACTACATCACTTGCAGGTGGTGTGTCGTAGGAGCAACATGTATGAAATATTTACAATTTTCACACCTTGAGCATTGCGAAAAACCTCCGAGGCGTAAAATTTAAACGCTAGATCCCGGTATTTCGAATCCCGGTGTGGTGTATAGATAATCCTCAAGGATGTAGTCCCTAAGCTTCCCAATGCACGAGCTTCCCTACCGAAACCAACATCTTTTGATAATAATTAAAATACTTTTGAATCCAAAATGCAGTTTAAAACATGAAAATACTCGAGTGGGCGTGGCCTAATTTTTTACTTTTTAAAACTTGATTTTTGGGCTTATTTATGAATGGTCCGCAAATTTTTTTGCTTTAATATACTACATAAACGTTCATCTTTAGTAATTTCAATAGGAAATTTGCAAATTCGAGGTTCGGGTATTCGATCTGTCACCGAGCTACTAATTCTGGGCCAGAAAATGGCAAGTGTCCTATCATCTGCCAAATGACAACTATTTCAAAAATTGTTAAAAATAAATCGCCGATTGGGTGCTTTGGGGGTCTTATGTTGTTAACATTTACGAAGTTAGCATATAGCGTAACTTGGGCCACCACACCAGCTACGTATAAAAACGTGTGGCTCACCAATAAAATAAATAGTAACTCCAGATAACGCTTTTATTATGGGAGCGGAGCTTCGGCTAGCTAGTGAAAGCTCAGGGTGAAAGTTGCTCAAAATTGAATAATACCAAAAGTTTATCCGGCGCCACACGATTTTTCCCGCTCCCAACTCTTGGTGTTATCTGAATCGTGAACGCTTATATTGAAACAAACAAAAGCATAAATGAAGTACTATACAGCTGCACCAACCTTAGAACCGACCTGAGGGGCGCGTCAGGCGCTGCTAAAATTAAAAATGTACACTCAGATGAAGAAGTTTCTCGGCGCGAATATTTAAAATCCATAAATTATTTTGTCAAATTGCAATCACGAAATACGTAAAAAATGTTACCGCAAATATTAAATAAAGCACTTTTGGAATAAATTTAGTAAATAGAGAGTTTTTGCAGATCTTACGCTAATGGTAACGCTAACGATAAAATCACGTGACCTGGTCCGATATTTTGTTTAACGGGACGGATAACTTTAGAGTTTTTGCAAATTAGCGTAACGTTACCACGCTATTTTTATAGGTTATACTCTACCGCCTTTTATTTTTTTCAAATTAATAATTAGAATTACCATGGATGAGTTAGTACTTCAATTGTTACTGGCAGGAGAAGAAGTAGATGAAGTTATATACAAAACCATAGGACAAAACTGAACTAAAACCTAACTTTAGTTTTAAAATTGAGAACTCATGCAATAACTTCTAGATGGCGTGGATTTATCGTAAACGTTATTTCGTTCCCTTATTTCTTAAGAAATAGCGGGCCACAGTATTTATTTACCGTCAGGGTATGTACTGCACGTGCGCATTAGTGCAAAAATAAGGTTAGCGTTATCGTTACCGTTAGCGTAAGACCTGCAAAAACTCTCTAATATGTAATTTAGTAAATATAGACAAATGTATACACACGCAATGATTTGTAACTTTTACAATAGAATGTACTTGAGATATAACTCTACGTTCGTTGGTTTATTCAAATTTTTATCAAATTAGTTGGCATATTTGCCGCGTTCTTTCTAAGCTTGGTGGAGCTGTAATTAATTATTTATTAATTATTATTAATCAAATTAAAAATAATCTAAAAAATACAGTTTTAGGAATGACCTCGCGGCCACGACAAAAACTTTTATTTGTTTATTATACGATTTTACCACGGACATCTTATAACATAATACATAATATTATGATGCGCTGCTCCAGTCAAAAAGCGATTGTGACCGATGGATTTTTCAATATAATTTTTGAAAAAGGTCTGAAGAGATGTAAATTAATTATTCCGTGCTGCATTAATACTATTTACTAATAAACACAGTACATTTTACGCAAGCACGTCTGAAAAACTATCGCGGTTGTATTCCAAGTTACGCTCCGAGCAAGTTTCGTGGAGGAAAATGGCATAATAATACAATATTAAATGTTTTTAAGATTGCAGTGTATTTGAAATTAATTATAAATGGGCTATTTTATTATAGTATTACTAATTTTTATTAAATAGCGTATTTCTAATTTAAAATTTTAATGCGTTTTGATGTGAATTTGAAAAAAAGATGATTTCTACGTATAATAATTCAACAATTCTCTATTTGGATTTCCATATCCATATTAAAGAAGCCCCATGATACATTGTTGAATTATTTAAATAATATTTTATAAATGATCTAGGCGTTTTTGAACGTTTTCTCATATTTTATGTTCTATTTCACTTCTAGTCCAAGCAAACTGCAGTTTGACCTTACAAAAAATCGGGATAGGATGAAATTTGGTAAACATATATATTTGAGTATCTAAATACATGGTAAATCCATATTAGTACATAATATTATATGCACAACTCAAAAACCCCCTAAAATCTTATGTTGGTTTCTTCCGCAATTGGTGATTTACGCCCGTATTCATAGCCAAAAGTGTTACTTATACTCACAACTTTACTTGAAAATTTAACCCCTTTCTAACTGAGTAACTGATTTTTATCAATGCATTTCATCTTAATTTTTTTACGAAGTTTCTGAATTTCCAAGTGTTTTTGCCCGAAAATGCGTGTATGCAATATAAATTTGACCCTTAAGTAAGTACTTATACTTATTTGAGCGTTAGTCACTCCTACGTGTTTTTTTAGTTTTTTAGTAGCAAAATTTTTTATTCGTAATACGAATTTATTATTCAAAAAATTGGTTATAATTTCAATTATTTTATGTAATTTATGCTTTCGACTTTTTGTTAATGATTTTTATTTTGCGATTAGTTTGACGTAATATAAGAATGTAATAACAAAATATACGATAATTTTAAAGAAAATATTTTTTAACTTGAAGCGAACATTTAATAATTTATAATAATTATGATAGACTATGCAAAATTTGCGAGCATTGCATAGCGTGAGAACGCCTACGTGCTTTTCAAATATGCACTACGCTGATAGCATTAGATTATGTATGTACTTACAAAAATAGGAAATGTATGCAAGCATTTTTTAATTACAATTTGAAATTTTCACATTTACAAAATGTTTATAATAAGTCATCAACACCTACAAGAAATCTGTAGGCAAGTTAAATTTTAACTTACAAAAAACTCCCGAAATTGTGGCAATAAAATCATTTACCAATGTTTTATAAATTATAATAAAGTACCAATATTAATTATGATGATTTTTAGTACATAGTGCGTAGGTATTTATTGAAATAATTTTTATTAGTTTAGCCACGTTTAGCATTCGTAGGTACAATATGCTTGGTTGCAAAATTAGCGATATAATTTCTATACAACGCCCACGTTTATATAAAACATTTTTTTGCAACAAACTAGTTTATAATCAAGCTAAATGTTTAATTTGCATTTATGCAAGAATAGTGAATTTTACAATAATAAACTAAAAAATTTACGTTTATGACAAAACAACCGCATTTATTAACCCTTTCAGGCTAAGTGGTTTCAATTTTGTACCACACCTTTAACATTTTTTGTAATTATTGCAGTGGTGTCGAGAGAAAAAACCATCGCGACAGATGATTTTTTAAATTTTCCAAATTTAATTAATGTGTGCCTCAAAGGGTTTTAAATAAGAGTGAACAGGAAAAACATAATACTTGTAGTAAAAACTAGGAATAGTTTTCTTTCAAATTGTCCTGTATATTTAATAGTTTAGTATCAAGTACACAGTACATAAAATATTAAACAAATAATGTAAATAAAAATAATCGACCACATTATGTAGTACTTATATGTATATTAGTTATGTATGTACATACATAATATTGATGTAGATTATAAAAAATATTAGGTATAATAACAACATTACACAGGTTTCCCACAGCGTATGTTACTCGGAGCTTAGCCTATTTCTTATAAAGAAAACCAAATTGTGTATTTAGTGGTATAATTAATTAGGTAACATAAATTTTAAATTATTGGTAATGTTACAGTTTTTATTTATTTTATATTGATAAATATGATAATTAAGCTTCTTTTAAATGCTGCGGGTAATTAAAATAAACAAGTTTCTTGAGAATAAATTACAAGATTCAAGCACTTTTTTAAGGGGAATAGGTCACGCAATTTTAAGCAATTTTTATAACCCCCCCCCCCCCCGCGTTGATTCCATAATATTCTATAAGTTAAATAAAATTAACAAAATAATAGATTTCTAAAAATGAAGTTATGTATATCATCCCTGCCTACCACTCGACGTCTAAAATTCGACGTGACAAAATTTATGAACGGCTCCTAATCTGTGATTACCTAACCACAAAGAAGAACTTTTCAGCGATTTAAATCAGATTAATAGCAGAAAGCAGCAGAATACAAATAATCCACAAACTCCTTTTAAGATCATTTGAATTTCAACGTATGTTACTCGGAGCTTCATTTGCTTCAGGAATAAGAATTAGTAAGGAAAAATATCGGATTAAAATTCTTTATATCATTAACAGCATTCGCCAGCATTTTACGAATACCCTTAAATCATATAAAGCAAAACTGAAATTTCGAAAACATTAATTTGAATAATAGTCCAGGCAAGAAAGGTTTTTAGCTTTCAAAAATCCGGGCAAGCTGAATTTTGGTAGAGATGTACATTGGAGTGTTTTAATGAACCTCCTAAAAGTCCCATAAAATCCCACGTCGGCGTCCCCTGCAATCGGTGGTTTTAGCAATTTTTATAACCCCCCCCCGCGTTGATTCCATAATATTCTATAAGTTTAATAAAATTATCAAAATAATAGATTTCTAAAAATGAAGTTATATCATCCCTGCCTTACCACTCGACGTCTAAAATTCGACGTGACAAAATTTATGAACGGCTCCTAATCTGTGATTACCTAACCACAAAGAAGAACTTTTCAGCGATTTAAATCAGATTAATAGCAGAAAGCAGCAGAATAGTCTAATGCCCTTTGCGTTATCTGTCGCATTACAAATAATCCACAAACTTCTTTTAAGATAATTTGAATTTCAACGTATGTTACTCGGAGCTTCATTTGCTTCAAGAATAAGAATTAGTAAGGAAAAATATCGGATTAAAATTCTTTATATCATTAACAGCATTCGCCAGCATTTTACGAATACCCTTAAATCATATAAAGCAAAACTGAAATTTCGAAAACATTAATTTGAATAATAGTCCAGGCAAGAAAGGTTCTTAGCTTTCAAAAATTTTCAAAAATCCGGGCAAGCTGAATTTTGGTAGAGATGTACATTGGAGTGTTCTAATGAACCTCCTAAAAGTCCCATAAAATCCCACATCGGCGTCCCCTGCAATCGGTGGTTTTAGCAATTTTTATAACCCCCCCCCCGCGTTGATTCCATAATATTCTATAAGTTTAATAAAATTATCAAAATAATAGATTTCTAAAAATGAAGTTATATCATCCCTGCCTTACCACTCGACGTCTAAAATTCGACGTGACAAAATTTATGAACGGCTCCTAATCTGTGATTACCTAACCACAAAGAAGAACTTTTTAGCGATTTAAATCAGATTAATAGCAGAAAGCAGCAGAATACAAATAATCCACAAACTCCTTTTAAGATAATTTGAATTTCAACGTATGTTACTCGGAGCTTCATTTGCTTCAGGAATAAGAATTAGTAAGGAAAAATATTGGATTAAACTTCTTTATATCATTAACAGCATTCGTCAGCATTTTACGAATACCCTTAAATCATATAAAGCAAAACTTAAATTTCGAAAACATTAATTTGAATAATAGTCCAGGCAAGAACGGTTTAGTAGTATTACAAGACAAAAAATTAGTAAAATGGCCCCTCATCACGAAAGGGTTATAGGAACCACTGGTCCAAATGGAGCGATATCACTCCATGTCCATCTTTAGATTAAACTAGCAGCGATCGCGATGTCAATGCCATGCATCATCCTTGACCACCATCACCGGTGGCTGCATTACAATTTAATAATAAATTGCAAACTAGCGTTATTTTTAATATAAATTGAATTTCAAGTTCAAGTGTTGAATTCAAAATTACAATTTATTAAAGGCACAATTTCAATTCAAAACCGCTTCGACCTTAAAATTAAACAATTTTGAAAATAATTGTAAATCCGTGTTATTCAAATTGCACGGTTTATTATTACCGTTATGATTTTTTTGATTTTTTAAATTTGTTTTTATTTGATTATGTTCCAAAACGTTCCTAGTGGTAATTAATTTTTGTTATGTTTTTGTATAATAAATTAGATAGTAACTTAGTAACCCTTATTATGAGTTCATAATCGACTATGAATTCATAATCGAGTTATGAGTTCATAATCGATTATGAACTCGATACGATTATGATCGATTAATCGAAAACAATCGATTATTTTTTATAATCGATTATGAAATTTCATAATCGCGCACCCCTAGTTATAACGGCCGAGTGGCTAGAAAAAATCCGTTTATTAGTGAAGTCAATTGGCTAAAACGTACTCATTACACCAAAGAGCCAAAAACTTCCAAAACAAAGACGTGTATCATGGTGGAACAATGTCAGATTAATTTTCAGACGTTTTACCGTTTGCATGTTGCTCGGAGTTTTCGAACATTTCCAACATCTGTGAATTCATTTTTATCGAGTTTCAAATGAAATTAGAAAATTATAAATTTTATTATTTTTAAATGTGTAATAAAAATTATGTTGATTTTGGTATACGATATTTTTTCTAAATTGTTTTAGAAAATTAAAATTGTAAAATTTGCAGTTGTGATAAGGTATCACAACTCAAGGATGTTACGTAGGTACAGTACCTGATGAATCATGTCATAAAGATTTTATTATGCCTACCACTTTGTTTCAAAAGTGCAACTATTGCTAATTATTTATCTGCTATTATATTATGCTAGTTATTATCACGATAAGAGGTCGACCACGGTTAAGCTGGAGAAAAGGAATCGACGAGGCAATGTCAGCGAGAGGTCTGGAGGAGGAACTTTGTCTGGACAGAGGAGAATGGAAACTGGGGACGGAGAGACGGCGCCAGCTGTAGAAATGATCCGTTATATATATGAATCGGTCATTTCAAAAACAACTTAAGTCACATAAGTAACATTTTACAGAAACCAATAAAAACTGCCCAACTTAATAAATAGCAATATTTTTAAAATTTACCCCATTAGTTATGGTTTTTGGGGTTTGTGAGGTATATATTCCGTAACTGTTGTAATTTTATTATTCCAAAATTTGAAAATAGAATTTTTTAAAAATCTGTGACTTATGTTGTTTTTGAAGGGAATGATAATTAAACACACAAAAATTAAGTCCAAATATAGGATTTTTATTCTAATTTTTTATTATACAGAAGTCTTTAACAAACTAAACTAAATTAAAACAGATACATTACATTTTTTACTTATTACGGTACGTAATCGTATTCCCCATCACATTCTACGTTACTTCCTTGTGTTTCATCTTCATCAGTAGGCCAGTTAAAAATTTCTTGATAAAACTGGCTGTGTTCGTGGATGATGCTATCTTCAGCTTGTTTTAAATTATCAATTTTTTTAGAATTTATTGGCACTTTGCTGTTGTAGGCCTTAATGGAAGGAAGTGATACATTGACCGAGGAATTTTTTAATAGTTGGAATGTGTGTTTGATCAAACCATCGATAAAATCATGGGTAACTACAGTACCTTTCCTTGTTGCATCATATTCGAAACTCATATAAGAAGAAGAAGAGAAAGTGTATTTTTGGTCCTTTGGAACCTTTTTGCCGTACGATTCAACGGACAGACAACTTTTTTTATAATAGGATGTCCACCATTTTTTGAATTCATATACTTCGTCTCTTTGAAGCTCTTTTATGGAAAAATTTGCACTCGATTCATTTACTATCTTATAGTATTCATCTGGCACATAAACACGATCGTGTTTTCTTATATTTTTTTTAATAACTCCAAAATCACGGTCATTAGGCAGAAAAGAATGACCTCTTATGGGGAAAAAGTGATAAATCCTGTCAAAACGTTTGCTATCTGTCAATGACAGCAGAAATCTAACCATCGTGTTATTTTTGTTCTGACCAGGACAACCATCACAGAATATATACAGTTGTTTAACATTTGCATCAAAATTATTATTTATATAATCTAATAACCTGGAGCATACATCATTTGCCCCCTTGCGAGCTGTACCCTCATGGTACATGTAAAATGTAGATTTATCTGTCTTCAAATTTTTAATTCCAAAGCAATAAACCCATAGCTGTCTTAAATAAAACATATCTTGTACAGGAATATTAGGTAGAGGCAAATTTTGCATGAAGTCGAATGTAATAGCCGCGACGTCATCTCTTTCCTTGCAAAGGTTTTGAATAAATGATATTTTATTATAAAATTTCTTAGCCCTTCGTTTGTGAACTATTAGTTCTCCTGCATAGGTTCTTTTAACATTTTCTGAAAGACTAGGACTTTTTATCTTTACAGAGAGTTGTTCACAAGTTATGCAAGTATCGACTTGTGGTCTACCAAATCTTAGTGAAAAATTTTCATATATAATACCACAAGAGACTATCAAATTGTCGGCAATAATTTTTGAAACTGGAACTGAGTGTTTGTCGCCCTTAAAATCACCATGAGTGCTTTAGCACGAATGGTGATTTTAAATGGCGACAAACACGAAGATTCCGTGGTTTAAAAATTAACCGACAATTTTATAGTATCGTGTGGAATTCGTTTGACAATTTCGTAAATAAAATTTCAATTTTTTCTGACAACAAATAATTTATAGTATGCGTTCACGTAGTTTCCATCGTTACTATGGAAATTTGACAGTACAGACCACGGTGGTCGTATTGCCGCGACAATACACCACCGTGGTCTGTATTGTCAAAGGAAGTAGATTATGATTGGTTCAAATTGATGAGATTGTAACATCCTATTGGTTGAATTATTATGAACGAAATTGTCCTTAAAATACTTTAAATAAAATTTGTAATTAACATCTAAATCAGGGTATATTTTCTTAAACATACTGTGCATTATTTTAATATCCAGACGAGAGTCAAGATATTCGATATCTTTTCCAGAATAATGAGTTTTCTTTCTGGGAAAGGAAAGGATATGCTCATGAATTTTATAGCAAATGTCTGGTGATTTTGTATTAGCTTTAGGATGTTCTCCTCTTCTATCATGTGGAGTCTTTCTCAATATAAGTAAATTGCAGAGTCGGCGAACTCTACCTTCTGTTATTCCATGCACACTGATAAATGCCTTTTTACATACTTGCACTTTCGTTGTAGTCCTTGATACAAAGTATTGAAAACTACCCTGCCTTGGAAGACCATCTTCAGTTCGCATTCGCCGTTGCTTTACATCGCCTTTTTCAATGTGCTGTTGTAGATATATATCTTGTTCGTCTTTACTGGAAAAATTATTCATGGTCCTTATGCAAAATTGGAAGTCTTCCTCGTGAAAGTTAATGAAACACAAACGTTTGCACCTATAAGATATATGGTTGTATGTATCAAAATAATACATGTAAAAAATCATAAATTACTTACTTGCAGTCTGGGCCTGTCTTTCTTTCAGTCACCTTGTTACCTCTCCAGTTAGTGTGTTCCTTGCCTTTAACCTTAGAGTTTCTAATAATATTTCTTTTGTAACTTGAAGGATTACAAGTCCTTTTCTTTTTCGGTTCATGATCATCTTCCGATTCAGTTGATGACATTATAACATACACAAATTAACTCCGCAAAATGTTAGAATAAACTGACGTCGACGTGTTTGCCGACATTTGCTGCATTCTGCGTTCTGCAGAATTCGCATTCGCAGAATTCGCAAGCTGCATTCGCAGAGTTTACGTTTCTGTATAATAAGAACTCTGCATAAACTAAATACCGGGGCGCGCAATCTGGAAATGACTGCAAAAACTACATAAGTCACTGACTAATGCTGTTTTTGCAGGGACTTCGAAATGGAATGGCTAGTTTCTCATATTAGGCGGAATGTGACTAATGTAGTTTTTACAGTGAACGTGTAACTACCTCTTTACGTCACAAATCTAATATAATATAATTTTCTGAGAAAACATGACTTATGTTGTTTTTGAAATGACCGATTCATATATATTATCACGATACACATATTATAACGGTATGCCGAATTTGAAACCAAAACTCGTTTCGTTTGGGCATTGACGTAATTGGGAGGAAGATTTTAAATTCGCGTATAGCATTGTATTAATTTGGTGGGTATTTGTAATTTAAATCTGTTATTTTTATTAAATTTGAAAATATTGTATTTTTTGTATTATAGAACAAATAAATGAAATCGAAATTCAAATACGAATACGAATTAATTTTATTTCAGTATTATAAAAACTGTTTAAAAAGTTGTTTAAAAACTGTCTTTTAAAAAAATTTTGAATAATTTAAAATTTAAATAAAACGCACAAACTAAATACGCACAGAAGGCAAAATAACGTTTTCATGACGAAGAATTAAATCAAACTGAAAGAATATTTAACAAATGTTTAGGAAATATAAAATTCACTCCAAAATATTAACCGAATTGTGGTTTTACAAACCATCTGTTTCGCATTTATTACTAGGGGTGCGCACATAATCGATTAATCGATCACCGTAATTCGAATAATCGATTATTTCACAATCGATTATGATAATTTATAATAATCGATTAATCGATTATAGAAATAATCGATTGTGAAAATAATCGATTGTGGAAATAATCGATTATTTCAATAATCGATTAATCGGAAAAAATCGATTGTTTTTTATAATCGATAATCGATTATGAAATTTCATAATCGCGCACCCCTATTAGCTACAATTTTGCAATTTTAATTTTTGTTTTAGCTTACTTCACTTCTTACGTCAGTCAGATTTTATGGTTAAACTTCATATGTCAAAAACAGTTTCATTTTCTGTTTGCGAACCCCTATTCGCGAGCCGCCACTGATCAATAAGTCAGTTTTGTTTTTTCTGTTTTTTTCTTGGGAGCAGGAATTTTTTATTTATTTTTCCAGAAATGACTATACAACAGTGAGGTAACGTCAGATATCAATTTTGGTGATGATCGATGAAGTTCAAAAAAAAAACTTTTTTTGTGCGGATAATTTAAAAATTTTTTTTTCGTATTATTCATTTAGATGATTAGGGGGAATCAGATATCAATTTTGGTGATGATCGATGAAGTTCCAAAAAAAACTTTTTTTGTGGATAATTTTTAAAATTATTTTTCGTATTATTCATTTAGAATATTTAGATGATTAGGGGAAATCAGATATCAATTTTGGTGTTGATCGATGAAGTTCCAAAAAAAACTTTTTTTGTGCGGGTAATTTTTAAAAAAATTTTTCGTACTATTCATTTAGATGATTAGGGGGAATCAGATATACAGGGTGTCCCCGTGACCGTGGAGAACCTTTGAGGTGGTGATAAAGGACACTTTTCTAAGACAAATTTTCAAATAAAATTTTTGCCCAAGTCCAAACCCTTGGGGGGTACCTCCATTTAAAGCAATTTTTTGAATTTATGATTTCAAACGGCCATAGCTCCGAAATTATTGATTTTTTAAGGTTAATGGATTAGAACTTTTTTAAAGATCATTCGTTTTCAATTTAAAATTTAAAAATCAAATTTGTTTTCAATTTAAAATGGACTCTCTATTTACTTCAATGTGAAAAAATCATTTTTTATTTATTTTAACCAACCATAGCAGTGGCTTGATGTGGTTAGTGAAGTTAAGTTGTAACAGTTGGACATTACAGAGAATTAAAGTTTCGAATGCAATGGAAAAGTTTGACCGTTATTACTTGGTGTAGATTTTCTGATTTCTTTGTTATATAATGTTTTTTAATACCTTAATACGATGGATGATCCGGGGGTTTAAGTCGCTTCGCGATGGCCCCGAATTTTGATTTGCATTTCCACAAAGGAATACCTAGGTCGTATTAGATCGTATCCGGCCGGTATTTGGCCTTATTAGGCTTGATTAAAAATTATGTTATTAATTATATAGTAATTTGTGAATAATCTAATCGGATAATCCGTAGACTTCGGATTATCCGTGTAGACTTAACGGATAATTTAATATTTGGGTGGCTACAGTTGCGTTACCAACATAAAACATAAATATTATCTAAAGGTAAGTGGTAATGATATCATGGCAAAAACAGTTTGTTTGAATATAATAAACAATTTTATTTGAATGTAACAAATTTCGTTTTGATTTAAATAAAATTATTTCCGTCAACAAAACTAAATTTGATATTTCAAATAAAATTTATTTGTAAAAATTTGCTATGCAGTGCAGATTATCTGATGATCTGATATATATATTATATGGCGACCAAAAATAACTAGCTAATAAAAACTTTTCAAACCAGAAAGGTAGCTGTATAGAAGCCTAGGAACTGCCGCTAAAGCGAGTTCCACCTTGTTTTGTATATAAGATTTGTAAGTTATGTATCCGTTATCAAAAACTTTTCAAGCCGTAGACTATAGAAAAATATGTGTACTAAGTGATTACACCCTTGGTTTATTTCAATATTTATCTTAATTACATATTATTAATTATATCATTATTAAACGTTTAAAAACCATGTGCATGTTTGGTTGCCTACTTCAAAACATTTAAAATAAGCCTTATGGCGTATGCCAGAAGGAGGTTCCACAAAATATTCGAATAGTTACTACAGACTTTGCACATGCACTCTTAAGTTAGTTATAAGTAAAAAACTGAAAAATGGTACCTTTGGGGGTGGTTTTAAATCAATCACCCCTCACAGAGGGCGGTGGGATTTCACCAGTTATTACTTGTTACTAATACTAAAAAGATGACATTTTGAAAGTTTCATCTATATACTATGCAGTTATTTCCGAGTCGAACAGTATTTTGACTGTACTATTTAGTGCATCGAGGGACCCAAAAATGATCGCATGTTACATACAAGCAAATATACGTTTTATGTTTATTATACAAGTATCACTAGGAATTTTTTTAATGTTAGTATTACACCAAAAATTTTACTATTGTTTTGGAAAATAATATAAAATTGATGAAAAAGTTCACGAACTGATGTAATCCACCGGGTGGAAATGATAAGAAATTGTTGAACACTACATGATGCTACTGTTATTTTATGGGTAAGCCTGTTATCTGTAGGAAATACCATAACATGCAGATTTTATTAATTTTAAGAAAATTGTCACAGTTAATGTAACATCGCAAATCGTCACAGTTATGTAATCAAGCAAATTGTCACAGTTAATGTAATAGCGCAAGTCGTCACAGTTAATGAAACACCGACGACAATAACACTCCGCTAGGGGGCGCAAAAATCAGTATATTTTACATCAGTTATAGTTAATGCAAAGTGAGTAAAACTAACACACTTCACATTTCACGGAATTGTCACGGATTTTCTCTTTTTGGCATAATAGAGATAAGCAATACGTCAGAAGTTGATATATGAAGAGAAAAAATTGTGACGGATCGGAAAATCCGTCACAATTTTCGGAATCCGTCACAGCTTAGTGATATGCACACACAAGTCGTCACAGTTAATGTAACACCAACACATACACACATACACACATACATACATACACACATACATACAGACATCCTTCCAAAAATGATAAAAATGGATTCAGGGGACCTCAAAACGTGAACATCTGTCAAAAAATTGGGGGGTCAAATTTTGACTGATAACAATACTTTCCTTACCTAGGGGTTCGGAAAGTAAAAATTTACCTCGACGTTTATCATTATATTAAATTATGAATTAATAATTTAATTATGAATAATTTAATTATATATGATAACTAATATTATTATTTGCAGAAAAAATTATTAAGTTTTTTGAACCGTGGTTTTTTGAAACTTGTTTACAGGAAAGGGGAGGAGTTAAGTCGACGGACGTATCTACGTCAACTAGCCACATCTCACGTTGAAACGTCGCGTCGGCAAAATAAACGATATAACGTCGACTTGACGTCCAAGTCGATTTGATTTGATCGAGCATTGCTAATCATCACCTTATGATCATGGGATTTACTCGCCTACGGCGTAACGTAACGTAAAAAATGTCGTAAAAAACGCCATTACTGAAAAATAATAATCTGTCAGAATGCTAAGGGGACGTCCATAAATCACGTGAGGTGTTTTTTTAAAAATTTTGACCCGCCCCTCCCTCTTGGTGAGATTTGGTGAGATGTCGTGGGACTCCCCACCCCCCTATCTAAATCTCACGTGAGATTTTCTTTATAATTTTTCAATAATTAAATTTAGTAGGCTTATTTTAAGAAAATATCAGATTACCTTCAATATTAAGGATATAGGCATAAAAAGGCTAAAAATTCGGTCTCTAGTTTTATAATACTAATATAATCGCTGAATTAAAAAGTTGACGTGAGATTTTCTTTGAGCCCCCCACCCCCCTTGGTGAGATTTGGTGAGATTTTGCCGGACCCCCCCTCCCCCATTTTACCTCACGTGATTTATGGACGTCCCCTATTTAAAAGTATGCACCTAATTTATCTCTATAACTTTATTTTAGCGTTTGGTATTGGAAGTATGGTATATTCTGGCTTAGAATTTGGTCGTTACTTCGAATTAAAAAGCAACAATCGATGTTATTCAAACGTTCTACAGGCAATTACTCCAGCTACAAGGATGGTTTTAACTTTGGTTCAAGTTCAGTTGATATTTCTAAATAGCAAGGTAAACAATTTTGTTTGATCAAAGTTTTTAAATAAGAAGATAACTAAATTTCCTACTTGGAAAGTTTTTCGTTTTCAATTTTAATAACTGTAATGCACTTCTCAAACATTCTTAACACTTACTTTTTAATATAAGAAACTTACTACAATTTAATTTTTAAATTTTCATCTATTGTTACCTTTATTTCGAAGTTTCCTAATATCATTTAACTTCGAATAAAGACTCGTTAACAACTTTGTTGTCCAGCATTTTAAATGTTTAATATACTATAAATATTTTAACGCCAGCGAAAATATTTTATTTAGTCAAACATTTTAAAAGGGTTTTAAAACATTTAAACAAATGTTTGTCAATATTTTTATAACATATTATTACATTATCATGACGATGAATTATAATTATTTATTAATTTCTAAAGTAAATTTGTTTCGGCAATATTAATTTTAAGCCTAGTAATTCAGATATTATAAATGGAAATTTGAATTAATAAAAGAAACATTTTTGAAAACAACGTGCGGTATTTTAGTCCGCATATTTGTAAATATAGTATATTAAGTATCAAGAACAGTAAGGACATTTTACCCCCTCATCTTACACATCAATAGCGGACGCAGACAAGTTTATATAATACCCAAAGACGAAGAAAAAATCCCAGATAGCTTAACCATAGAGTATAACGGAGAACAATGTAGAATCTTTCTTACCACTGATCAATGCGAAATATGCAGACGTCATGGACATACCAAGGAAAACTGCAGAAACTCAACAAATATCCCCCAAATAGAAAATTATATCAACCTAAATGCATTGAATAACCCAACAAAAGAAACATCACAATCGAAAAACCTAAATACCCGCGAACCAAACACCCAGTTAACCCAATCCAACGTAGAAATCGAAATAACAGAGACCCAAAGGATACAAGAAGAAATACTAAGCACAGAAACACAAAACAACCCAGAACCCAAACAAAATCATAGTGAAACCAAAATAGTCCAGTAGACAGAGCAAAAAAAGTGGGGTCTGCTGGAAAAAATTCCGAAGTTAATGGAACTTTTACAGGTTGTTCGGGGGTGCTGTGGGATGACTCTGTCAAGTTTTCCAATTCGAGGACCCTGTGCTAACTTGGTGGGGGCCGAAAAAATCAAAATTTTCGGACTATTGTCGGTTTTTCGCTCATAACTTCTAAACTAAGCGATTTTCGACCAAAACATTCATTTTCAAAGTTGTAGAGCAGTAAATTTTCTACAATTTTGTACGCTTAAACTCTTTCCTAAACCTAATATTAACCGAGATACAGCCGATCAAAGTTAGAGAGATTTTCTCAAAATGGTAAAAATTGGCCAAAACCTTCGTTTTTGGCCCTCTAACTATCAATTACCACCAGTTCTATGGTAATTATGGTAATCACTCATCAATATCGACATGTTGGAACACGCGGGGGGGGGGGGCCGCTGAGTGGTGCAGACCTCTTTAACAATTAAATTATCATAAACTGTATTTTATTTCAGCTAACAGCTCGAAGTACTGAACTATGTAAGTAAAATCACAGATTGTAAAATAATGAAACAAAAAAGTGTAGTTTTATATTATAGTATCTCGAGGAAAACGGGGAGGAATGCCAATATTCTCTTGGACAGCTGATGGATCTGATTCCTGAGAATTCCCGTCCTCACATAAAAACAGTGAAGAAGCATCTGGAGGAGAAGTATGGAGATGACATTATGATTTCTCAGTTGTCCAACAGAAGGAATGTTGTCTGTTTCAAGAATGTTGGCCACAAAATTCTGTCGGACAACTGGTACTCGAATGGAAAGATGTCTGACCCGCAAGAGGAACGTGCTCGAATTGTGAAAACGGCTGGGAAAATCATTTTACAGGATATACGCTCCGAAATATTCAACACTGATTCCTACCCTCCGATTGACAATTTTCATGCTAGTGCCCACCATGTCGTCCCGGAGACTCTGCTTCTGCTGTTGCACACGATCATTTTGACAAACAAACGGGGTTCATTGGAGTCATGGAAGAAGAAGTGTCTTGCGCTGGCACATGCCATGATGGTAGCCGTTCGGCCAAAATCATTTTTGTCGTCTATTTTGATTGGGGTTGCAACATACTGTTACAAAAAGTTTGGATCCAGGCTTCTTATAAACCTCCTTTCTACCTTGGAATTTTCAGCCAGCTATGACGAAGCTGTCAGGCTTGAAGGATCGTATGTTATCCAAGCGAAGGAAGCAGTAGTTGACGTCTTAGTCAATCCATTCAGCCAATTCATATTTGACAACGCTGACTTCAACGTAAATACACTGGATGAAACATGCTACGTTCCATGCAATGGGAGGAATAATGGCTGTAACCCCCCGAAATGCCGTGACATGTGAGCAAGATATTCTTCGCATGAATGTCTCATCATCATCTCATGCAATTGGCAAAGCTGGCTCCATTGAAGTTAAGGAGTTTCGCCGTCCACCAAATGCCGGCCTGAAGACAGTCAAGATGATTGACATTGGCGTCAGCCTTCAAGAAGACATTGTACCATCTGCATGTGATATCGCCTGGCTTTATGGAAAAAATGCCCACTCGTCGACAGTACCTGGCTGGAATGGGTTTATGGAGTTGAGGGCACAAGGGCAGGAGTATCAATGTTCAAAGATTGTATGCCTTCCATTCATAAACGCACCCCCAACCGACTATTCCACTGTGTATACGTCCATCCTCACTGCTCTCGAGAGGTGCACATTAATTAATCAGAACACCTGCGTTGTGACATTCGACCAACCACTGTTCTGGAAGGCTCGTGACGTTGTTGCCTGCGTAGCTGATTTCAGTAACGTAATCGTGAGGCTTGGAGGTTTTCACCTCTTGATGAGTTTCATGGGTGCCATGGGAACAATCATGGCAGGGAGTGGGTTGAAGCAGCTCTTCTGCTTTGCAACTAACAGCGTTGACAAAATTCTTTCAGGGCATGCTTATGCCAGAGCAGTTCGCGGGCATAGCCTTGCATACGCAGCCTTAGGTGGACTCATCATTGATCTGTTGGGGTTGGAAGAAGGAGAGCTGTTTGCGCTGGACACCGTTATTGATGCTTCATATAATTCGAGAATTGATGCAGAGGACCCTTCACTAAAAAGTGTGACGGAAAAGCTGTCCAGTCTTCTGAAGACTATTGAGTACCGAGGGCCAACTGCAGCACTTTGGATTCAATATTTCCGTATGTGCACTCTCATGAAGAACTTCATCAGAGCTGAAAGGACAGGTGACTGGAAACTACACCTTCATTCCGTCAGAGAGATGGTTCCATATTTTCATGCGGTAGGTCACCTTCATTACGCCAAAAGCGCCCATCTATACTATCAGGACATGGTGAGACTGCACGAGAAAATGGACCCACAAGAATTTATGCACTTGGTCAGCAACCCCCCCCCCCCCGTGTTCCATCATGTCGATATTGATGAGTGATTACCATAATTACCATAGAACTGATTGTAATTGATAGTTAGAGGGCCAAAAACGAAGGTTTTGGCCAATTTTTGCTATTTTGAGAAAATCTCTCTAACTTTGATCGGCTGTATCTCGGTTAATATTAGGTTTAGGAAGAAGTTTAAGCATACAAAATTGTAGCAAATTTACTGCTCTACAACTTTGAAAATGAATGTTTTGGTCGAAAATCGCTTAGTTTAGAAGTTATGAGCGAAAAACCGACAAAAGTCCGAAAATTTTGATTTTTTCGGCCCCCACCAAGTTAGCACAGGGTCCTCGAATTGGAAAACTTGACAGAGTCATCCCACAGCACCCCCGAACAACCTGTAAAAGTTCCATTAACTTCGGAATTTTTTCCAGGTACAATGTACATATCTACTGGACTAAAACAGCAGACCCAAAAAAAATAGCAAGCAAACGAACCCTGCCATCAAGCTCTAGTGAACTCTCACCAGAAATCACAAATATAACAGGGGAAGAACCATTTAAACATCCGCTAACGCAAACAATCCCTTCCTCCAAGAAACAAACATCAGGAAAAGATACAGGAGAACAAAACAAAAAAAAGACGAGCAAAAAAGTTAAAACAACTGAAAATGAAACAACACTAACCGCAACAGAACTACTCACCCCAATAAAGGAAGAGATCACAAAGAACCCTGCCAACTACAAATTCACATATGAACATTTTGAAAACTTCTACAAATAGGCCAGTCAATAGGTATAAAAATTCCGGATTCGCCGGAAAAAATTACAACAGTTTTGAAAATTAGTGGAGATGTACAATTTGACCTCCTAATCAACATACTAAAAGTCACCATTCCTATTGGTTGTGCTCTCGCCGCCATCTTGTTTCAAAGGTACACAAAAGCGTTTTTCTGCAAATATCCCGTTTTCTTCGATTCAGATCGTGAATTTACTGATTATGAATAATGTTCTTTATAAAATTCTCTACAAAATGGTACCCTTACTTTTTGTCGTAAGTCCACTGGTTCCATCATGGCGGCCCTTAGAAGTCGGTTAACAGTGAAATTTCAAGCAACGTAACTACCTTAAGCCCAAATTTCTTTTTGTACTTAACGTGACGTCAATGGGAAGTTTTGAACATTTTGTTACTAACCGTTATCAAATTTAGCATACCTCATAGTAACGAATTCCGTTAATGCCACTCTTTAAATATTAAATATTTATATAAAAATATGTAAAGAGTACACCCCGAAGTACACCTACATTTGGTGTTATACCCCTTCCCCAATGTACTTTGACTAGATCTGCCCTTAAAATTTGCAGACAATTTTGACATATATTGAACTTTTCTCAATTAAATATTCGCTTCATTTAAATTAAAACCAGACTAAAAGAAGTTTCTGAAGATGATTCGCGTCGAGAGGTTAACCTGAAGAAAAATATGCACACGTTCAACAATATTTGCAAATAACCCCAAAAATGTATAGGAAATTGAAAGAATAGGATACAATTATTTTTGGGGTTACATCTTGTACACCAAAATTGCTGGAGAGTGGCCAAACTCATGTTTTAACATTGCCTGAATACTTGATTTTCCGCATGGGAAATGGTCGCAAAGCAAGTTACACCTAAATTTATACCATTATGGCCTCACGTACAACTACAACATTAATTTAGCAGCAGGTCTTATTGAAATTTTAAACCGTATGGCTTCGTGCAATATATCCAGATTAAATTTCAATGTGGATTCAAGCTCTAGCAATAGTCCAGACAAGAATAAATAAACATGGCTGGAAATTTCAAATAATCTGGGGCAAGCTAAAATTTGATAAACATAATATCCAAATGGACCCCCTAACCTTGGGGTTAGGGTTAAGGATCCCCTAAAATTGGGGATTATAGTTACTCCAACGTAGTTTTCGTCTATACATAACTCCCCCAATTTCATGTGTATGAAAAATTGTCATCATACGAGATACTAAAATTTATTAACATAAAATTCTGTATAAAATGTATTTCTTCCAAATTTTCTCACTAATCTAGAAAGAAAATTTTGGTTGACTGACTGGAAAATGAAAATTTTGCAGACAGAATAATATGTATTCTAACCAAAAATCGGTTTCTTTCCTTATTGGAGATCTTAATTCCGGCAATGCCATTTTTCGCCTGTAACCCACTTAATTTCATTTTTACAGAAAATTCTCATCAGATAAACAATTGAAGAGCATAAAATTCTCTACAAAATATTTATTTATTCCAAATTTGCTTACGCCTTAGTATTTTTCAAGTAAAATTTAATTCCACAAAGGCGATATGCTTACTAAAAAAAATTAAAATAATTATTAGAACCGAGTTTTTGAATAATCTTTTTGCCGAAACAGATTCGCTCTCATCTAAATTAAAGTGAATTCTGCAAAAAATATTTGTATAGAAAATTTTGTTTTCTTCAATTTTGGTCTGATGATAATTTTCCGATCAACACTTTGCAGGAATTAAAATCTTCAACCAGAGAAAATGCCGCCAGAGGATTTTAGGGAATTTTTGGAGTCGACATTCAGACACTGCTGACGCAGGCATGTGCATGCCAAATATTAGTTTATCGAATTTTTTGTAAGCTAAAAATGAAACTTGCCTGGACTACAAAATAATAATGTAAAACAACGGGATTTTTGTTCTAGAGTAGCAAATTTTTGTCAAAATCTATTATTTAGTTACCCATTTTAAATACAAAATTGTTATCTAGAAGATTTATTTTAACACTATTTGTATACGATTCATTTTTTTTGCATAATCACGTAAATTATCCTAATCTATTCGTTTTTCACTAAAGAAAATTGACTTTCGATATCAAATTTGTTGCCAAAAATTGATTTGAGCAAATGATTACGTTTGTAATGATATTTCTGCAATATTTTCAGTGATTTTATAATTTATCAATGCTAGAACTATTAACGTATGATGTACACTATGAATTAAAAATTAAACGCCCGTTGGGCACGAATGGTCGCTTAAGCCAAAAAAATACGGATGATTTGCTCATAGGTTCGAAACGGAACCGAGGCAAATTTGCCGAAGAAGGTCCCAAAAATCACCGAAATCATGAATTGGCCATTTTCTATACATCCAATGTTGTAAATACGTTTAAAACAGTTAAGCTTAGTTAGTAAAATTGTGAGTAAAAGCTAAAAAATTATTTGTATAGTTTCCGAGATTCAGTCTTGCAAACAACATCATTTTTTTTATCGATTTTTGATCAAAATAACGTAGGTTTCAGATTTTGATGTATATTTTTTTACCTTTTCTGCTACTTTTTACATTTCTGCAAATAATTAATTTTGGTGCTACTGAAGTACAACTTGGTTAGAACTTGAAATATAAAGAATGAAATTCTAAGAATAACTAAACAAATTAGAATATTGTAACCCCAAACCTCAAATTTTCATTAAATTTTTATTGCAATTTTTTAAAATTCATTTTGTGGAAATAGATTTTTTTTTCTGGGAATCCTATAAATAAAAGTAATCAACAAAAGTTATCGAGGACTTAATTCTTCGTAATTTACATCATTTTCACCAAAAAAATTTTTAATCCTACACATTTATCTCCAAAACTATTATTCGACCAGTCGCCAATATTTTGAAGTGGAAAAAATTCTAACTGGATTCTTTAGGATGTCATTAAAAAATTCTGAAATTTCCCCTCTCCAATGACACGACTTCACCTTCTACGGGACGGGGAAAAGACAAGAATTAGTTTTTCGGGTACTTTTCGACTTTCTTTCAACTTTACGGCAAAAGTGGTATTATACAAAATTTTAATTCTTTACAAAAAAGGTTCTAGATAAATTTTTCGTTAGATTCGTATTGTACCAAATAATGGCTAAATAAAATTTGAGCTAAGTTACACTCCACAGTAAGCTTTTACTTCAAATATCTTGTAAATTATAAAATGTTTCAAAAAGTTTGCAGTTCTAGAAAAGCTGCACTGTATTGCTCAGTAATTTCTAGGAGTTGCCGAGGATCATCATGCCCGAATGTCGATATTGATAAAAACTTCAGGTGATTAATCCAAGGACACCAAACCAATAATTGACAATTGACAATGTAAACACCACTGAGGATGTAGAAATGACTTCTTCAAAAAAAATTTATAGAATGTTCTGTAATATCCCAGAATTTGAAATGCCGAACATCAATACAATTTATTAAAAATTAATCCTGACCCCTTTAGATAAACATCGGTGATCTGAAAACTTAGGTAAACTATGAATCTGATGAAAAATATGAGTGAAACTTTTTTGTAGATAATTTAATTAGCTTTAATTTTATACAAACTAATTTTGCTGTACAGTTGAAAGAAAGTCGAGAAATCGCAGAAAAACTGATTTTTGTCCTATTCCACACCCCCCAAGAAGGTGACGCGGATCTCTTTGAAGGGAAAACTTCAGAACTTGTTAATAGCACCCTATTAGAGAACCATTGTATGAAAAAAAAATCCAGTTAAAATTATTCTGATTTGACGCCTGGTCCATAAGGTTAGAACAATTTTAGTTAGTACTTTAAATCTTTTCTTATACTTTGTTGTCGTGGGATTCACCAAAATCGAATAACTGATGAAAAAATTAATAACCTGCAAAAAAACTTTTTTGGGGTTAGAAAGTTTTTCTTCTTTTTTCAATTATCTGACTAAAAAATCGAAAATAAAACGAGGTACTTGTTTAAGGCTGTAAGGCTGAACCTCTGAAACATCAAGGTTATAACACTTTTTTTGGCTTTTGGTCACAATTTTATTTAGTTTAATTGAGCTTATAACTATTTCGGTGATACGATATATAGAAATCGTCTAATTCATGACTGTAATTTTTGGTACCTTCTTTGGAAAATTTGCCTTTGTTCCGGTGAGAGCCTGATGTCGGAAACTTAGGGACTCTTTTCTGGTTTAAGCAGAAAAATTGCTTTTCTGAGATATTACCGAACAGGTCCCTTTTTCGCATGGAAATTGCTGGACCCTTCCTCCCTAAATTTTATATAAAGTGGATTAGATAATCTAAAGCAATTTTTTAGTTTTGAAAATCATTTCGAATCCGTTGCAATGGTAGTTGTCACACTCGAGCTCTCTTGGTTATTAAAATTAAGTTAAGCAAACGCGAATAGCTAATCTGCACGAATTTACTGAACAGAGATCTACAAAGTCCAACAAATAACGTCGATGAATTATTATTTTCTTACTGCTAATGTTATATCACCAGTTTGCAACCCCTGCTTAACACCTTCCAAATTGGACTGTTTTCAATAATACCTGAACAATTATTTTATATATTTTTATATTTTTACAATAATAGCTATTTGAGTTTGCCGCTTTTATTTCCGGATATGTAAACCCTAAATACTTAAGTGCATAATATGAACGTAACTAATGACCTGATAGGGAGGGTGACACCCGACCCCAAAATATCTGATTGATTTTTCTTTCAACCCCTAAAAAAATGGTCATCAGCCGGGGAGGTGGGGCTGACACCCAACCCAAAATTATCTGACCCTCCATGCCTCGTTGTTGTTTCCTTGGGTGCAACCCCCAAAAAAAAGGTCATCACCTCGCCGAGGTGGGGCGACACCTATGAAATCCGCCCCGGGTGTCACCCAGATGCTAGCTACGCCACTGATATCCATTATAATATAAATTAAAGGTAGCTCCTAAATTATTTGTCGTGATTCGAATTCCACATTAAGTCAAGAATTATATTACATAAATTAATATTTGTCCTAAAGTATGAATTACAATATTTCACTTACCTTATCTGACCCATCCCAATTCAATCATCCTTGTACCACATAATATTGTAATCCGTATTATAAATCTTGTTTGTTCTAATAATTCATTGTGAGCTGCTAGTTGATTTTTCATTGAAGACGATCAAGTGATTTACCTATGTTAAAAATACAATTAATGTCAATAAAATACTTAATTTTTTCTGCATACATACATTTTCCTAATTTTTCTCACATTCCCAAATATTATTGCTTTTTTCTGTAAGCCACACAACACAACACAATTTTTGCTTTTATAAAATGATGCTTTGAAATTAACAAACATTTCAAAACAAAACAAACGCTCTAAATTTTTTTAATAAAATTTAAAGAAGGTCTCTTGATTATTTTTAATTTGCCGGCTGGAAAATTATTTTTTACCTAATAATTTTACTATTAAAATTTTAGGATATAAAATTAAATCGCCATAAGTTTGTGGCGCGTTTTGGACTTATGCACATGATCGCCACCAATTTATGCGAATGGTTGTACGTACTCGTTCAAGAAACACGACACGAAATTATACATCTGGATGGTAACTTGATGAAAAAATATATAACATTTAAACTAATTTTTTTTATTTCAGAAATAAAAAATAATAGCACTTCGGAATTAATGCACGGCGTTCAACATTGCCACGAAGGACGCGTGATGGGATCGCTCGTGGCAAAAGCGAGTCCATTTTTATTTCCTTGTACCATCGAATACAGTTTAATCTGTGCGGTAATTTTATACGAAATGTAGAAAAAGGTAAAAAATGTTATACCCAAATCTCCGGAAAAAAAGGATTCAAAACCACGTCGGTTTTCCTTAAACAACGATAAAACTCATAATAATTATATCAAGAGTATGTATTTTATTTTAATGTTCCATTTGACCAAACTGATGTTTAAAAAATCTTTTTCAGATATTTTTGATCATCCGCCCATTCAGTCATACCATCAGATATCAGTTGATTGCTCCAACGCGCACAGAGGTTTATTTGCTGGTATTTTAGTAATTGTACTAACCATAATTTCGCTAATAATGTTCTTCGTGTTAAACAACGAAGGAGGAACTGCAGAAGAGCAAGAGATATTCAGAAAACATGCCGACTTTGAAGTTAATGTTGTGGAACTCATTTTATATGTAATATCAACATTTTCAATTTTAATAATCATGTATAAAATGAAAGATCTAAAATACGATAGAAAAACAGGAAGTAATATAATTCAACAAGATTACAGAAATTACGTAAGAAATTTTCAGGTGAAGGCAGTGGAATCGGTTTGGATAACACTTTACTACTTGTTGCACAAACAGGAATGTTCATCTATTGTATGTTCTCCATTATTGGATGCTATTTTACCGTAACGACGAATTCGCCGGTAGGACTTATGGCTGACGTGTTTTCATTAACAAACATGTCTTCAAATGATGTTCGTGCTGGATGGTTGGTGGCGTCGTTGCAGAAATTTAGAACAAACAATGCGTAAACCTGGACGAGAAATAGTGACTTTTTTGATTATCACTAATATGGCTATGTGGATAATCAATACGATGGAAAAAAATAGAGCTGAATTTAGACCTTCGCATTTGGCTTTTTATGGAGATTGGGGCTGGACAATCATAACTCATATATCGATGCCTCTCGCTATTTTTTACCGATTCCATTCAACAATTTGTTTATTCGAGATATGGAAATCGGCTTACAAAATTAAAGGGCTTTATGCTAAACATCCCTTATTACCTTACTTGCAATCACAAGCAAAATAATTATAAACTGTTGAAAACATATTAATATTTTATATAACGATTTTTTTAGTATATTTACCTAAATTAATGGAAACCTAATTTGAGGAATAGACGAAAATTATCTACCAAGTAGATGTTATAATTTTTATGTTATGCAGGAGTGGACGTTTTATAATTCAAATTTAAAACTTTAAGATATGATTGTATTAATAAAATAATAATAAAGCTGAATTGCAATATTTAGTCTTCCTAATATTAAGTTCTACCTTTGATTATAGTATAGTATCAGATTAGTAAACATTATGGGAGTTATGGAAACACCTGTTGTAAAGTAGATGTAGTAATCAGCAAATGGTACTACTTAATTTAAAGTGGTCGTAATAAATTACTTTATTATTGTAATTCTTTATTTGTATTGGTGCCACGGATCTTTAAGAGATCTGTGAGGAGCTCAAGTCATTTATTCCGCCTTCCAATTCAGTAACGCCATCTGTTGATAACCTTTTAGACTCCACCTGGTGTTACCCCAACAAGACTGGATTAGACAATCTGCTTTACCCCATCTCCCTCCCAAACCATCACATCTCGTCACAAAAAAAAACTCGCCTTGCCCTCTAAATATTATGTCACATATTTTTGTACTCACCTTGATTCTATGTACATTCTGCAAGTTTAAAATTATATGGTAAAAGTCAACATAATAATAAAATTGTGAAAACTAACGTCATGAGTTCACAATTAATTTTGGAAGCTTCAACAGAGGGCCCTGCAAATAATTGTCATTTCTTTAACTTTTTACCGTAGCATTTTTATGTACGATCCTTTTAAATAGGATTACAGATTAACCGTGTCGCAGTTCAGTCCTTATCTATGGTTCAGCCCTAAACTTTTTCATTATACCTCGCCGAAGCTTTGGTCAACGTTACGACTATGACAAATGGTTTGATCTTTTTTTTTTAAATCCGATTAGGGATTAACCACGCCTCAGAGCGAAAATAACATTATTTATTTAAGCATGTTATTTATAAAAAAAAGTCTATATGGAATTCCAATTACCTTATCTAATTCCGTTAGGGGTTTCTTGAAAATGACTCGAAAATGCAATTGTTTTGCTTGAAAATCTAAGTTTGGCATTACAAAAGGACCCTTAAGTTATCTATATCAGGCTCGAAGCGGTGTAGGGGTAAATTTATTGAAAAAAGTCCAAAATTTCACAAAGTTTCATTATGTTACATACAAAATAGGTATTAGTTCATTAATTATGCAAGGGTTGGGAAGAGGGAGGGAGTATGGACAATCTCACGCATCCTTACGTGAAGGGGATTCAAAGTATTCCTTACATAAGGTTTCTTTAAATATGTACTATATAAATACAAACCAGTTTATATTCGGCTTTCGAAATCAACTTGTATATAAAAAATTTAATATCCTAATATATCCTAATATATAAAATGCCAGCTCCCTGCTCCAGCGTGTCATTTTTTTGGTTCGGATCAACGTATCAACGGATCAACGTATCAACGGATCAACTTATCAATGTATCAACGTATCAACGTATCAATGTATCAACGTATCAACGGATTAAATGTTTATATAGGTTGTCGTCGATATTACAAATGGTATATTAAATCTTCAAGCCTATCAACGGATCAACGAATCAACGTATCAACGTATCAACGTATCAACATATCAACATATCAACGTATCAACGGATCAACGTATCAACGGATCAACTTATCAACGGATAAACGTATCACTGTGCGCTATATAGGTACGTGGTGTGAGAGTTACCTTCATTGAAAATAACTTCACAACTTCAGAAACTTCTAAAGCGAAAATGTCCGAAATGGAGGATATTCAAGTAGTTACTCTTTGTTCCCCACATGTTCCTACTGCTGCTCGAAAATGTGTTAAAAGAAAATCTGATGAGGAAGTAGCCGCCCAGCAGGAAACAGTAAAACGACGGAAGGCGGAGCGAGAAAAAACCCGTCGTAAAAATATGAGTGATGTCCAAAAAGAATGTTGTCGGAATCGTAAACGCATGGCAAATATGACAACTCAGCAAATTGAACAACATCGCAAGCGACAGAGGATTACAAGCATGACGTCAGAACAAATTTCTCAACAACGCGAACGGAAACAAATTGCAAACTTGACACCTTCGCAAATATTATGTCGTTCACGTAGTGATGCAATTCGCCGACAAAATCCACGAAGTAGGAACGCAGCTGTTCTTAACGTAGGTAACGCTGTAGAACCAAATGTCGACGTTCATAGCTGTGGTCTCATGGACAATATTTGCAAATTTTGCAGTGCAAAGCATTTTTCCGCAGAGCGGCCGTCCGATAAACTTTTTACCACATGCTGTCAGAAAGGCAAAGTCACCTTAGAAGCAATAAGATCAGCCCCAGTTATTGAGCAATTAATGAAAGGACAGCATCAATATTCGAAAAATTTTATGAACAATGTAAGATCGATAAATAGTGCCTTGGCATTTGCGTCCATGGGAGCTAACATTACTCCACCTCCTGGATACGGACCCTATTGTTTCCGAATTAACGGACAAATTTACCATCGGGCAGGAGCTTTGCACCCGGCAGATGGAAACCAACGCAAGTTTGCTCAACTATATATATTGGACCCGGATGAGGCTGCTGATCAAAGGATGACAATTAAGGGAAACGATCGGTGCGATCCAAGTCTGATGCGAGAGTTAAGCACTTTCATGTCTCAGAATAATCCTTTTTCTGCCGCATGCAAAATGCTTTATGAAGTGGAACAAGAAAGCATCAAGGACGCCGCTCTACATGGCGTTGAGCCAGCAACAGTTACCATGGCAATTATCCAAGACCGTAAATCCGATATTAGACGATACAATGCTCCAACAAGAAATGAAGTAGCTGTCATTTTTCAAAATGCCGACGGCGAACCTCCTCTCGAAAGGGACTTACTGATCCATTGTCGTTCAAATCAAAACAACTTGATAAGTTGATCCGTTGATACGTTGATAAGCTTGAAGATTTAATATACCGTTTGTATTATCGACGACAACCTATATAAACATTTAATCCGTTGATCCGATGATACGTTGATCCGTTGATACGTTGATACGTTGATACGTTGATACGTTGATACATTGATACGTTGATACGTTGATATAAAACACCAAAGCTTTTGGCGGTAAAGTTTTAATTCTTGGTGGTGATTTCAGACAAACTCTTCCTGTCGTACCTCATGAAATGAGGTCAGCAATTATTCATTCAAGCATTAAATTTAATGATATGTGGAGTAAATTTATAGTATTGAAATTAAGTCAAAATGTCCGGTCCGTTGATTCCGCATTCAGTGATTGGCTGATAAAGTTGGGCAACGGGGAGCTTACAAATGACAAAGGTCTGTCTGAAGAGATATTGAGATTCCGCATAATTGTATATGCGAAACTTCCCTTATCCAAGAAATTTTTGGAGAAAGCTTTAATGCTGCTGATGTAAAAAAATATTCCAAAATGGCAATACTTTGCCCAAAAAATACTGACGATGACGCTATAAACGAGCAAGTTTTGGACCTTTTAGACGGCAGCATTTTAACTTATCTAAGTAGTGATTCCATTGACGACAGTGATGATAACGATAGGGAAAACTATCCGATGGAATTCTTGAATAAACAAACGCCCTCAGGGATGCCAGTACACAGAATGCACTTGAAGGTTGGAAGTGTGATTATGTTGCTCAGGAATTTGAATACTAAACGTGGTCTTTGTAATGGGACGCGCTTAACTGTTCAATCGTTAAAGCCCAATCTAATCGTCGCTGAAGTCTTGACAGGAACTGCTAAAAAGGAAACTGTTTTTATTCCCCGCATAGATTTAGTCCCAACAAGTACAGACTTGCCATTTGTTTTAAGACGGCGACAGTTTCCAATTAAACTTGCCTTTTCCATGACGATCAACCGTGATGTTTAGCCACGGTCATCTCTATGTAGCAATGTCAAGAGTACGGAGATCTGAAGATAAAAATAGTTGATGGAAAAGAACAAGGGAAATTGATTGAAGGTTCACAGGCAGTGTACACGAAAAATATTGTGTACAAGGAAGTACTAACGCAGTAGGCAGTGCTTAAGATTTTATTTGCTACAATAATTGTTTCTTAATTAATAAACTAAAAAAATTAAAATTAACGTTTCAACGCGAGGATGAACAATTAAAATTGACAATATTAGGAAACAATGTTGTTTTTATTTAGATCATTAAAATAGAGACCCACCAGCACCGTCTAGCTACCCGTCCGTGGACGGGCTTTCCAGCTAGTTACATTATAATATGATGGGGGAGGGCGGTTAAAAATTTTCTAAATAATCTTTATATAAGTTAGGGGATCTCAAAAATCTTATATGCGCGTACATGGGAGGGAAAGGATCCAAATTTTCAAATATCGTCTTTGGATAACTAATGAACACTCTCTTGGTAAATTCAGTAAACCTAAATAAATATTGTACTGCCATTGTATTTATAGTTTTGAAGATACAGCTACAGATAGAACCTCACCTTCGATTTTTGCCTTCAAAGAGTAATTGTTGGTTTTAGATGTAGATATTTTCTTATCCACCTGGTGTAAAAGTAGTTCACAAATAACCAGACACCAAACTATGAAAATCACAGAATAGAACAACTTTATTAGTGTAAGAAAATTGCGAAAAAAAAAATCCAAAAGCGGTCTTCTGCGATTTTTCGACGGATTTCGTTAGGTAATTGTTCGTACTTTTCATGAAAATTTTAAACTTCATAAAAAATTTCAACTTCAGACGAAGAATTTGGTAAGAAGCTCAGGGTTCCAAGAGGACGTTTTTTAGTATGTTAAAGTAAGAACAGTTACCTAACGAAATCCGTCGAAAAATCGCAGAAGACCGATGTTGCATTTTTTTGAAAATTCGGTAAATGTATATTTTGCCTTTAAATTTTTAGCCTTCCTATTGATTAAAACCACGAACAATCACTGCAAATGAAGTTCTAAAATAATTGGCGGATGCAGGAACCGGGGATCTGGGGTATGGAATACCCCCAGCCATACCTAGTTATGGTACGGAAAAACTTATATCTTTATGCCACTCAGTATTAAGCAGTTATTTTTTACCATTACAACTTCGTCTCCCCTGGCTCACCTTCTTAGGCGGTTATTATGTAACTCGTCCTTCATTAAAGGATCCTTTAAAAATAGGTAAAGTACGGTTTACCATGTAGATAATTGAATTACAAATTATATTTTAAGTGGAAACCGAACTTTAACTAATTTTGAAAGATCCTTTAATGAGGGGGGACGAGTTACAGAATAACCGCCTTAAGGTCTTTTTATTGAAAAGGGACGTTTGAAATTTTTATTTTGATACTAATTTATATGATTTGATACAAAAAGAAGAAAAATTTGAAGCAAGGCAAAACGAAAAGAGGAACAAAATCAAGAAAAACGCGCTAAATTTTGCTTAGCGTGTTAGATTTACGGGTGTAAAATTCGTTAATTGAAGTGGTTTGGAATTCACGTTAAGCTGTAGGTCCTCTGTTCTCGTCAAATAGTTTTAACACGCAATTTATTAATTTTTAATTAAGTAATAATAAACATAATAATAATAAACATAAGAGTAGCTTGTCTTTCAACTTGCGCATTCAGTCTTTGATTGCGTTCCTCTTGAACTTCATTCGATCTATTCAATCGCATTCGCTTAGCCGCTGCATTACATCCATATGATGATTGTCGTTTTTTAGGTGGCATTTTTATTAATTTACTAAAAATATTAATTAATATTAATTTTATGTTGCAATAATAAATAATATGCTAATTGAACTTACCAAATTGGTATTTGAATCTATTGTGTTCTATTTGAACACAATTTTCACCATAAAAAGTACACCTATTTGATTCGAAATAGTTATTTATGTACCAAGGGCGATATAGGTATGTTTATGCCCGCGGATGCAAGTTTCAGCCGAGGGCCCTCGGCCCGAGGTTGAAAGCAGTCAAGGGCATAACCTATATCGCCCGTGGTGCATATAACGTTTTATTTTTCACTTTGAATATTATATTATTTGTATATATCGAATATTTTCTATTGATATTTAGTAAATTGATAAGCTTAAATATCAATTTGTTCAAATAGACATGGGTAGCATTGGTAATGTTTTTTTTGTTTCAATTTGTTTATGAACTATGACATTTTGTAAAATGCAATTTTACATTTATTTAAAATGGAAGAAATTCCACAGATAATAGCTGAGAGAGCAGATTAAATGTTCCACATAATATTCAACTTCTGAATAAATTATAATATAAAAAATAAATACCATATTTTATATTTGACATAAGAACAGCTGTTTTCATTTCGCCCGCGCGGGCGAAATGGATCCATTATGCCCGCGCGGGCGAAATGGATATGTTTTCATGTTTCGTATCCAAGGCAAAATCAACAAATATATTCAAAGTGAACAATAAATAAATTATTGACAGTGACAAATATCAAATTTTGTTTGGAAGACTTGCAATGTGATTCCTAATATCGAAAAACGCTTATTTGTCATCTGTCATCCTGTCATCTGTCATCTGGAAATGGACGGGCAAACCGTTTCGATTTTTGACAAATTAAATTTTTTGTTTGACTTGTGATTTGATTTTCGAAAAAAGCGAATAACTTTGCTCCCCGCTCGAATTTCTTCTCCATATATGCGAGAATAGTTGCGCCTGGAGCTACAAAATAACTGTGCAAAATTTGGTTGAGATCGGTCCACGGGTCTAGGAACGTATAGCGAACAAACAAACAAACACGCAAGCAAGCAAGCAGATCTTGTTTTATATATTTAGATTATAAAGTTGCTGCTAAGCACAGTTCACAGATACTGTCAAGCTTAGAGTACCCATTTCGAGCCCAGCCAGAGTAAGAAGTTTGTTCTGATCGTCTCTCCTCCACAGGCAATGGTAAATCAACGTGATGAAACGACGGATTTTATGTCTCCAGTTATATTGTGTTCACGTGAAGCAGTAGGTCCCCTATATAAATATGTGCAAACACTTGAACGCACATTACAAACATAGAAACAGTGACAAGGTAAGTAGAGCATTTCAGTTAGCAGTGTAGAGCTGGCATAAATAATCATAAAAATAGTATTTAAAAATAAACTTACAAGAACCCTTTGTAGCTTACCAATAAAACCAAAAAGATTGTAAGCACTCAGGGTTGTTTTTACAGGGTACCCAGCGACCTGGAAAAGTCAGGGAAAACGGAAAATTCTGGAAAAATATGCAACAGACTTTAAAACTTAATTTATTACAAAGGAATTTTAAAATTCAAGTTGGCTGGGTACCCTGTTTTAGGGAGGGAATGAAACATAAATTTTGTTTAAATTTTCTTGAAACTTCGAACATTTGAATTCACCAAAAATAGGACAAAAATTTTAAGGTTGCCTTTAGGGAGGGATGAAAAATAATGCGTCCGTGAAGTTAGCCCCCCATTTTATTGAATTTTAAAATTTAAATAGTTGTTAAAATAGGTTTTAAAATAAATTTTCTGTTTTTGATTATTCTGTTAAAAACAAACTGTTTTTCACACTAGCCACCCATTTTTTTTGTTTTAGTGTATAATGCCAGTTGTTCTAAACATTGTGCCAGAGTTTCAATTTAAAATTTTGAAGGGATTTCTGAAAAATCGAGAAAAATTTTCTAATTTCTTACAAAATAGTTTAATTCCAAAATAGCTTAATTTTAACAGGGGAGTTAAAATTACAACCCCCCCCCCGCCATCAGAAAAGTAAAGCGATATCATAAAACTTTTTTTATATTTTGCCGCTTGATCACCAACTGCGGGAGTCCATACCCTCCTGAACTCTGCAGCTTCCCATTTTTTAGAACTTCACTTGCAGTGGCGTATCGTTACATTTTTCAATGGAAAAGCACAACATTTAAAGAAAAAGGAACAATTATTATTTAATTATTTTTGTATAGTTGTTACCAATTTTGGATAGGAGAGCGCATATACCAATGTGCTTTTTAGATTAAACCTCAAGCCAGCATTAATTTGTTTATTTTGGTGGGGGGCGTATAAAATAAATTGAAAAAATTTTTTATTATCGTCATTATTAGGTATTTGTGTGGATTCCTGGGGTGATAAGGGCATCATCATTATTATCGACATTTTTAATACCTTAAATGTATCTGTGTGTCTGTCCGTTAAGTTTAATGAGGCCTATGATCCGTACCTTCGTTGCGGCCTTTAGGCCTATAACCTGGGCAATCACGAATCAGTGCGACCTTAGAACACCACCTTCTGCCTATCTACAATTTGTTAACAACACATCCTCATTGGTTTATTTTTTGTGGTTACTAACATAAACTGGTTTCAGTGTGGCCTTTAGGCCGCACAGCCATAACAAATTTGCACGAGTTAAAAAGTAATGAATGAGAAAATAATTATATCAAAATAATTAAAACGATATTAACATGAATGTTATGTTCTATTGATGTGGATTCTAAAAAACGGAATTTTTATTTAATGTAGGTTCTAAAAAAAGGGGAGGGGCGACTATAACTGAAATTTTTAAATTTTTGGTATGTTGGTATGGCTCGAATGCGAGCGGCGCAGTCGCATTAGAAAATATTATTCTGAGTTATTTTATTTTGGGAGTGTGGCGCCCCGTCGCCCTCCTCGTACCAGCCGCCACTTTTTTCTGTTGAATAGTAAAAACTCAATAATATCCAATATTTTCTGTACCTTTTTTTAAATTTTTATATTCATACACATCACACAGCAAAGCACACTTTAAGGAGGTTGTTGCGCAACTTTCTGTTATGGTAGAATCTAAATCCAATAAAAGCGCGGACATTAGTAGTGACGAGTAACCGACAATAGATGGAGTTATTTTAATAGTTTTATGCCCGGTTTCATCAAACTTTTAATCGGCCGTTAAAATTAGCAAACGATTTCTATTTGCATGTTAGTACTAACAAACGTTTTCTATTGGTTATTTAAACTTATTCGCTTGTTAAAAGTTTTATAAAATTGGGCATTAGAGTTGTTGATGTATGGAGACGAGAAATGACGAGTATGTTTTAGAGAGCAGTTTGCAATAAATGTAAATAGAGTTTGTAAAAAAACGTATTCGTTTCTTATTATGGTTATTTTACACACGCAACGTTATTTCCACTGTGCTGAGGAAAAGAACAGTTTAACACTTTCTAGTCAGTTGACTATCCGTTCTAAATTCGATTTATCGGCAGAACAAAAAATTATTTAAATCACATTCCAGTGGATTATCTATGAAAATAGTAAAATGCAACGGTTACAATCAATTTAATAATAATTTTTACCAGAAGTTTCGGAAATTTCAGCACGCAGGCTCGGGTTCCACCAGCGCACAGTGGGGCAAGAGAGCCAAAACGTGCTATTAAATGAAAAAATTAAATGCAATTTAGAGATTCCTGTCCATAATGTATGAATACACCACTAACCCAGGCACACCAGAACACTACTAAATTTTCGGTGGGCCCTCCGTGACCCGGATTAGCGCGATTTTTCTCTACCGGAAGCATTTTTAAGAATTGAAATATTTAGTTTGAAACTTTGAAATTGAAGTATATTGTGACATTTTAGTAATTCTAAACTTGTATTAAAGAGCATGTAATTTATAAAAGTACGCTACGGAACGGTATTGCTGAAATCTGAAGTTTAATTAGTTTTTGGGCTTTTTGGTTATGTTTTAAAGCATATTGAGCTTTGATTTTTTTCCCCTAATGGGTATTGAGTATAAGAAAACAGTCGCGTTTAAACATTGTACTAAATTTTACTAATCTCTTCGCTAGATACAATTTTGTTCATTTTCGGAAGCAATTCATACAGGGTGGTCTAAAAAAATTTAAAGGATAATTACTCATTACTCCAGAAAATGCAGTCGGGAAAATACGAATACTGATATTTTTCACTTTTTTTATTGAGTTCCGATCCCGTAATCACTAGCAAACAAAAATTAGAAAAGAGAAAAATCCAACACATTCCAAAAGAAGCACTAGGATTATTGAAATCTCCAACGGTCATAGTCATTCGTAATCGGGATAATGATTACGATAACAGTGAAGATGATGAGGATTATGATGATAACATATTCGGAGATTTTGTAGATTAATTTTGTTTTCGGTAAGCGTTAATTAATAAAAAATTAATAATACTTTTTATTTTTATATTATTTTTAATAAAGGGAATTTTAAAAACACGAAAGAAAAAATTTTATTTAGATACTAGCGCCTGCGGCGCTAGACATACGTAGAGTAAACAGAACCAACACATTATGAACAATTTTTTTATTATTTCAACTTTAAAATGACTGTGGGCATGTAACCGACGTTGGAGAAAATGTTTGTTGCTCCGAATGAAGTCATTTGAAAGCATGAGTTGTACTTGTGAATGTTTAGCAGGAAGTGTTTTGAAATTGCAGTGGTGCCAGTAAAATAACTTAGAAGCGGCTCAGGTGGATCAATCAGCGCAGCGGTGGCAAAACAACTTTGCCGTTCGAACAACACATTCCTGGTGATTCCTTAGCGAACTTCGAAACACGACAATGCAAGCAAAGTTTGTTCATAACACCTATTGCTACATCCTCGTGATTCATGTAATCGTAGTTTTTGTCGTAATTAAATGCTTCCAATGTTAAATTCAATTTTTGTCATGATGGAACTAATCCCAAAAACGGTTTGCCCGTCCATTTCTGGCGTAAATAAGAGCGCTACATACGTCCAAAGTTTTTACACAATTTTCACTTTTCAATTAATCTTCAGGTAAAGTTAAATCTTCCGCAAAGAGGTGGATCTTCCACGAAGAGGTGGGTCTGCGTCTTCTTGCACAATTCCGCGAGTTTTTCTTTAGAAAACCAATTAAAAACAAATTAATCTTCAGGTAAAGTTAAATCTTCCGCAAAGAGGTGGATCTTCCACGAAGAGGTGGATTTGCGTCTTCTTGCACAATTCCGGCGAGTTCTGCGACCTATATAAAGTCTTCCTCACAGGGGGAAGACCATAATAGATCGGTGAAGGCCATAGTTGTTCGGCCTTCGGCCTCACAGGGTGAAACCATAATAGATCCGTGAAGGCCATGTTGTTCGGCCTTCGGCCTCACAGACCGGACCATAATAGATCCGTGAAGGCCACAGTTGTTCGGCCTTCGGCCTCACAGACCGGACCATAATAGATCCGTGAAGGCCATAGTTGTTCGGCCTTCGGCCTCACAGACCGGACCATAATAGATCCGTGAAGGCCAAAGTTGTTCGGCCTTCGGCCTCACAGGGCGGACAATAATAGATCCGTGAAGGCCAAAGTTGTTCGGTCTTCATCTGTCATCTGTCATCCGTCATCTGTCATCTCATCTGTCATCCGTCATCTCATCTGTCAGCTGTCATCCGTCATCTGTCAGCTGTCATCTGTCATCCGTCATCTGTCATCTGTCATCCGTCATCTGTCATCCGTCATCTGTCATCCGTCATCTGTCATCTGTCATCCGTCATCTGTCATCTGTCATCCGTCATCTGTCAGCTGTCATCTGTCATCTGTCATCCGTCATCTGTCATCTGTCATCCGTCATCTGTCATCTGTCATCCGTCATCTGTCATCTGTCATACATACATACATACATACATACATACATACACACATACATACATAATCTTCACGTAAAGTTACATCTTCATGTAAAGTTAAATCTGTATGTGCAAAATGATTTTTAGGTTATGTAGTTAATGCCGTCACTTTGACACTATCGGGAGGCCCATGGGGGCTATTCAACACTATCAGGGTCACTCTCTAGGTTATGAAAAGGGTCTTGCTAAAACGCGCACTATTTATGTTTTACCCTGTATATTCAAAATGATTTTTGATAATTTTAAAAATATTGTGCAACGCTACTGACTATAATATGTCAATGTCATTTTTAAGGTTAGTCAAAGTTGTGCCCCCTAAAATATTTGGAACGCCACTGAGTATATGTCATCTGTCATTTTTAAGGTTAACATTCTTATGTCAAAGTTGTGCCCCCTATTTGTCGAGCCGCTACTGACTATAATATGTCAAAGTCATTTAATTTTAAAAATATTTGGAACGCCACTGAGTATATGTCATCTGTCATTTTTAAGGTTAACATTCTTATGTCATATATATAAAAATGCTTGTATGTGTGTGGGTATGTGTGTGGGTATGTTCCGCATAGACGCCTAAACCCCGTAACTGTGGGCGTTGAAACTTTCACGAGATCTGGCGACATTCAATAGGAAACTTTTCGTCGTCTTTGATTTTACTAATTCGCCACCATAAGACGGTCATCAGCAGTTAAACGCTTCAGGTCACAGTAGTTGTCATAGTTACGATGCGATTTTGACGCTAAAAGATTAATTCAATGACATTGACATATTATATTAATTCAATGACTTTGACATATTATAGTCAGTAGCGGCTCGACAAATAGGGGGCACAACTTTGACATAAGAATGTTAACCTTAAAAATGACAGATGACATATACTCAGTGGCGTTCCAAATATTTTTAAAATTAAATGACTTAACCTTAAAAATGACAGATGACATATACTCAGTGGCGTTCCAAATATTTTTAAAATTAAATGACTTTGACATATTATAGTCACTAGCGGCTCGACAAATAGGGGGCATAACTTTGACATAAGAATGTTAACCTTAAAAATGACAGATGACATATACTCAGTGGCGTTCCAAATATTTTTAAAATTAAATGACTTTGACATATTATAGTCAGTAGCGGCTCGACAAATAGGGGGCACAACTTTGACTAACCTTAAAAATGACATTGACATATTATAGTCAGTAGCGTTGCACAATATTTTTAAAATTATCAAAATCATTTTACAGGGTAAAACATAAATAGTGCGCGTTTTAGCAAGACCCTTTTCATAACCTAGAGAGTGACCCTGATAGTGTTGAATAGCCCCCATATGGGCCCCCCGATAGTGTCAAAGTGACGGCATTAACTACATAACCTAAAAATCATTTTGCACATACAGATTTAACTTTACATGAAGATGTAACTTTACGTGAAGATTATGTATGTATGTGTGATGACAGATGACGGATGACAGATGACAGCTGACAGATGAGATGACAGAAGACGGGTGACAGATGACGGATGACAGATGACGGATGACAGATGACAGCTGACAGATGAGATGACAGATGACGGGTGACAGATGACGGATGACAGATGACAGATGACGGATGACAGATGACGGATGACAGATGACGGATGACAGATGACGGATGACAGATGACGGATGACAGATGAGATGACGGATGACAGATGAGATGACAGATGAGATGACAGATAAGATGACAGATGAGATGACAGATGACGGATGACAGATGACGGATGACGGATGACAGATGACGGATGACAGATGAAGGCCGAACAACTTTGGCCTTCACGGATCTATTATTGTCCGCCCTGTGAGGCCGAAGGCCGAACAACTTTGGCCTTCACGGATCTATTATGGTTTCACCCTGTGAGGCCGAAGGCCGAACAACTATGGCCTTCACCGATCTATTATGGTCTTCCCCCTGTGAGGAAGACTTTATATAGGTCGCAGAACTCGCCGGAATTGTGCAAGAAGACGCAAATCCACCTCTTCGTGGAAGATCCACCTCTTTGCGGAAGATTTAACTTTACCTGAAGATTAATTTGTTTTTAATTGGTTTTCTAAAGAAAAACTCGCCGGAATTGTGCAAGAAGACGCAGACCCACCTCTTCGTGGAAGATCCACCTCTTTGCGGAAGATTTAACTTTACCTGAAGATTAATTGAAAAGTGAAAATTGTGTAAAAACTTTGGACGTATGTAGCGCTCTTATTTACGCCAGAAATGGACGGGCTAACCGTTTTTGGGATTAAATTAAATGACTTTGACATATTATAGTCAGTAGCGGCTCGACAAATAGGGGGCACAACTTTGACATAAGAATGTTAACCTTAAAAATGACAGATGACATATACTCAGTGGCGTTGCAAAATATTTTTAAAATTAAATGACTTTGACATATTATAGTCAGTAGCGGCTCGACAAATAGGGGGCACAACTTTGACATAAGAATGTTAACCTTAAAAATGACAGATGACATATACTCAGTGGCGTTGCAAAATATTTTTAAAATTAAATGACTTTGACATATTATAGTCAGTAGCGGCTCGACAAATAGGGGGCACAACTTTGACATAAGAATGTTAACCTTAAAAATGACAGTTGACATATACTCAGTGACATATACCAGGAATGTGTTGTTCGAACGGCAAAGTTGTTTTGCCACCGCTGATTGATCCACCTGAGCCGCTTCTAAATTACCTTACTGGCACCACTGCAATTTCAAAACACTTCCTGCTAAACATTCGCAAGTACAACTCATGCTTTCAAATGACTTCACTCGGAGCAACAAACATTTTCTCCAACTTCGGTTACATGCCCACAGTCATTTTAAAGTTGAAATAATAAAAAAATTGTTCATAATGTGTTGGTTCTGTTTACTCTACGTATGTCTAGCGCCGCAGGCGCTAGTATAAGATAATACTATAATCGCTTCACTAGATGCAATTTTGTTTATTTTTGGAAGCAGTTCATACAGGGCGATCTAAAAAGTTTTGTTGCTAAACCAAATAAGCTGTTTTTCGGTTAAGGTGGGGAATTGACAAACACCGGGTAAAATGGCCGCCAACGTCGCTACTGTCGCAATTATTATTAAATTTATTTCAGCTTCATACCTTTTGGAATAATTTTAAAAATACATTTGTGATATTCATTTCAAATAGATGTCGCACCAAAATGTACACCACTGTGCAAAAGTCTGCGGTAATTTGCATAAATTTATTATAGAACATTTAATAAATGAAATCGAAAGTCAAATACGAATTAATTTTATTTCAGTATTTAAATATAAAAACTGTTTAAAAAGTTGTTTAAAAACTGTCTTTTAAAAAATTTTTGAATAATTTAAAATTTAAATAAAACGCACAAACTAAATACGCACAGAAGGCAAAATAACGTTTTCAAGACGAAGACTAAATCAAACTGAAAGAATATTTAACAAATGTTTAGGAAATATAAAATTCACACCAAAATATGAACCGAATTGTGGTTTTACAAACCATCTGTTTCATTTATTACCAAAGTGCTATTTTGAGATAAAGGTGCCGACAATCGTAAAATTTATGTTTCTTTTAAATTTTTTGTAACAACTGTGCTCAAAGCAATTTAAAATTCTTACTACATTTGTACAAATACCTATTTCATTATTTTAATCTGTAAAATAGAGATTAATTAATTATAAATAGCAATTAATGAAGTGGCCGCAGACTTTTGCACAGTAGTGTACATTAGTGACAAAGATAACACCATTGTTACCATTGCTTGTAAAAATAATTATTTTACCTTATTTATTTTTATTAGTTTAGGTACAGGGGGGATAAAAATAAATTTAGATATGTGTGACGAATAAAAGAAACGTTGGCTTTAGCAAACTTTTAGTTTAATTGGTCTCCTATATCCCAAAAACATATTCTCTCGAATAAAAGAAAGTTAAATATTAAAAACTTTTTATTATTTTGTTTCCTTTTGCAATTTCTTCTCCTCCTTTTTCCTTCTGGCTTCTAATATGTATTGAGGATCCACGCAAGGCAGTCCATTGCTAATGTAGTTACGTGCTAACTCGGGGAGGACACACTCCTTGTAAAACAAGTCCAGTCGCGGCAACATCACATTTGACCAGAACTGTTCATCTTTAAGAATTTGTTCGATATGTAGGTCATTATTTTCACCGAAATAAACAACAAAATAACATTTGTTTCTTCCAGTTATGTTGAGTTGCCTTTGAATCTATAAGAATGGTAATTATTAAAAATTTTCAAGGAATTCCCATACATACCTGGTAAAAATAGTGATGTGTTTTTTTCAAACACAAGAACCCATCACTCTGAATCTTTACACATAGGTTCATGCTAGCAGCCGCCTCATCAAGAGTGATGCCCTTGTCAAAAACACTTTTTAGGCATTTAATTTCTATTAGGGCATCTTCTTCATCAATCAAACCTAGAATTGAAACACATAAATAATCGATGATATATATAAGTAATATAGTATCATTAGCAATTATCGGGATATTGGACGCAATAAAACTCGATTAGTAGTAGAAGGTAGTAGGGACTAATCTACGCTAATAATAAATTGTCCTTGCAACTGACAGAAGCTGTTCATTCTGATGGATCGCTTCTTTCATCACATTCTAGCGCAAACACAAGATTTCAGCAACTAAAATAACCGTATTTACCATCTGGCGATTCCCCTAGGTAGCCACGTTCCACATCTATGTATAGACCAGCATCCTTCACCTGCAGCTTCAGTAGATTGCAAAATTTCTCCCTGACCACTGCCTCTTTTCGAATTCCAAAGGCAGTTGCCTCATTCTGAAAAGAAGACCCTTTCAAAATTTTCTTCACGAGGCAGTGGCAAGGTGTGCTGTCCTCTCTACGTACCACATAATGAAGCGGTCAGCCTGTTTTCTCTGTACTTCCTGTACAAAGGATTTTCAAATTGACCGACAGTTTCTAACGCAATTGTTTCTCGGACATCCTCAGTAACCTAAAATATTACCAATGAAAATTTCTATTTCCTGAAACATAATAATAAATTATTAGGTACCTATCTTAAAATTACCTGCATGGCTTTTAGCTTTTGATTCATAATGAAAAGCAAGTCTTCTTCAGGAAGGTCAGGCTGTGCGGCGTTTGGTCCGTAATCGCGATTTTTCTCGTTATTCCTGCAAAATATCCGTCGTAAGTAGTACCTAACCAAAAATTTTAATGTTACCCTTCATCGCAGTCGAGTTTCTTACGGCCACGACTCAATTTCGAATTTTGATTTGAAATCTTTTTTCGCTGTTGAACAGCCATAAATTTTTTTAAATGCTGCCCAGGACTTCGCTGTAAAGCTTTTTTCCATGGGGTCGAATGCCATAGTAGCCCTAAAATATCAGATGTTATATTTAATGGAATAAAATCTTATAATAATGTTGTTTACCGTTATTATAACGTAACCCAGTTAAAGAGGACCTTCTATCAAACGATCCCCTCTGGATTAGATTTAACCTCTTTCCAGCGTTGAATCTTGCCATGATGGCCATGAAAAGTTCAGCCCTATTATTAGTCTCATTCTCTAGAAGTCTGGCAGATTTTTTCAATACCAAATCCAGGGCGCCTGAAAAATACACACACACAAATACATATTATACGATAGTATACTACTTATTATAGTATAGATGACGTTTAGTATTATAGGGATATTTATTTACCGGAAATGTGTATAAATAGTCCTTTTATTTCTAAAGAGAGGGTATTGGGATCGACTTGGCCTACCTCACTGCACTGATCTTCTTTGCATTGCCTGTGATCTCCAAAACATGCCTTGGACCATTGATCAGATCTCTTCGTAATGACTCAAGATTCTTTGTGGCCGAATTTATCCTAATCGATTTCAAGCAATTCTTTTCTAAGGCTTTCATATTTTTTTCAGAGAGAGCTTTTTTTATAGTAAGGCACATGTTTTTTTCTGTTTTAATTTTTCGCAGCGCTTTCCCATAATTTTTCTCTGAATGGTTTACGCATTCAATTTTTATTACCTCTGTACCATACGGTACCATTTCTATAATTTTTTTATAAACACTGGAGTCACCATCTGCTATAAAACCTTTGTACCGCAAGTTGTGCATTTCGATGGATTTGCAGAAGCCCTCCACAATAGCATCGGCCTCCACCGCTGAAGAGCTATACCGCTCCAATTTTTGAAGCAGATATGATCTCCTGGTTCGATTTTTCGATTCGCTGCTCGGGCACAAATTGAGCAATATTTATTTCGTACGCCGATAAAAAGTACTTTTTTGGTCTCACGACCAATTATGACAGCCTAAGAGGAATTACAGGTATGTAGGAATGTAGGTATGTAGGAATGTAGGTACTGGAAAATATGAACTAATAGTTTTCTACTTACTGTTCCTGAATAAGCATTATACGAATGCCCGTACACACGCTTGCTCCATCCAGCATCTAGATAAACAACGACGTATGCGACGTCATCGGCATCTATATGGCCTTTCTCAACTGCGATTATGTATTCTTCAGCCCCGGCTTTCTCCATCTCTTCAAGAATTGAGTCCTTCCAGGCCTGAAAGAAACGTTCTGTAATGTGAAATAAAAAATTGGTAGATAGTTACTTACGTCATTCAATTCATTCTCAATTTTTTGAAAGGTGTATTGGGTCATGGGTGGTATATCCATCACTGAGAGCAATTCTTCAGAATGCCCAAATGTACTGCCCGTAGATAATGTTCCCCAGACAAAGCCGTAATTTACTCCAGATTTTTTTCTGGGATCTGCAGTATATCTTCTATATGTTCTATCACATACAGTGCATGCAAAAATAAGGCAGGAGTCAAGACCCATGCCTGTCCTGTCTTCACTTTTCAGTATGATGCTACCATCGGGACATATTTTTGAATGATCGTGCTGAAAGGATATTGCCCATTTCAGTACGTATTTTATATCTACAATTCTGTATCCCTCGAGTATTTGAGTCGAATCGACGGGTGGTACTATTTTTTCGGTGTGCAACTCTTCAGCCATAATACTGATTAAAATAGAATAATATACTATAATATAGATAACCATAATGGAGAATAAAAGAATAATAATGTAGTATAAATAAATGTCACATCCCTGCAGTTTCCATTCAGGTGCTCTGACGCACCAGCTATAGAATGGATGTGTGAGCAAGGTGCGGCAATCCGTAAATTAATTGATGATTTGAATTTGTATTTGACGTAATGGTATAAAAAGCTATTAATAATTAATTAATCATTGTGGTAAAAAATCCCAACTTTTTCATTGAATAAGTAAACGGTCAATATTAATAAGATAAAAACTTTTTAATCATTAAAAGTAATCTGTCAAGAATTACAGAATTTAATCTTCGCTTTCATTAATTTTCCTAAAATAAAAAATTTAAGTGAAAAAGAAAACAAAGAAAATTTGAACGTGTGTGGCCTCATTATATCAACTTTACGTATCTGTCACGGGGTGGCACTGTGGGCTGTGGCGCATTTGTCGTTAATCTTCAATCATCAGTTTTAATAAACTGTCAGTGCTTACGCAAATAATAATAATTAAATTATTCAATTACTTAAAGAATATTGGTAAAATTTGTAAAAATGATACCTTTACCACCGCTTCCTAATGTGGTGAAGCACATCGCCCATTATTTGAAAGTTGCTGATGAACATGATAATCGTAACATCGTCATCAGTTATTGGAGTAATTATTATTTTAATGTGTTCAAATGAATCATGATGCAAAATTAATACATATTATTGTTACAGGTCGTATGTATGCTTGTCAAGCAGCAATGAATTCAATTAAAGGTAGCAAACCACCAGAAGTAACCACTCTTATTATTGCGATAATGGATTGGCTCGAAGAGACTAAAAAAGCCAATCAAGATTTGGATGGTATTACGAGTGATACTTGTGCACAAGCCATTATAGAAGAGTTCTGCTTAAAGTTGTTTAATTATGCCGATGCACAAGACAAAGCTGAGATTTACAATAAGTTAGTATTCATATTCTTCGTGTTAGGCACTTCTGCCTGTTACGGTCCCATCTTTTTTTTTGTGTACCGAAGCTTCTCTTTCCTCATGGCTTGTATCGATAAATTTTTAAAGGCAGTCTTGTTGTCTATTTCAGTTCTTAATTCTGCCATTTATATCTAAGATTATGGAGGTGTTTTTATATACTTTTTATTATTGCAATCAGGTGTATTGGGTAGCCTCTGTTTTCCATTTGGACCAGTTTAGTTCTATTCAGCATCGGGCGAATTTTTCAAAATCCATGAAAGATATAAAAAATGTTGATTGATTAAATTCTCTTTGTTTTTCTATAAATTGCCGTAAAATGAATACAGCATTTATTGTTGATCTTCCTTTTCTAATAGTCCAATGGAAAAGGGAAAGCTCTGCAAAATTTCAGGAATATATCAATTTTTTCCGTCAAACGACGAAATTTGTTCTTATTTGACTGGACTATAAAAGTTATCTCATCTTTATTGAGTAGGTGTTCCATTAGTTGGGTATTAACCATCCTGCGCAAACTCCGAACCTACGGCCAGGTAATTTCTTTTCAGGGTTTCCTTCCTGTAGATTGATTGTTTTTCTGGACTACAAGTATGTAGATCTTCCCCTCCTTTGACCATTGTAAGATTTGATTTCCCTTCTGTTAATTTGCCCCTTTTTTTGTGGTTTTTTTTTACAAGGTTATTACTTTATTCCTTCCTACTTCCTCCAGGCTTAGAACCGGCATAGGCGAAATATTCAAATTACGTTGGTAAACCTGAAGTAATTATTTATTTTGATTACAGAAACGTCATAAAGGCATTTTATACGTGTGGCATATTGATGGATGTTTTGACGCAATTTGGACAATTGAGTGAGGAGTTCTTCCAAAAAAAGAAATATGCCAAGTGGAAGGCAGCTCACATTCACAATTGTCTTAAGCGAGGTGAGAAACCAACTTCAGGACCACCAAGGGATCGTATAGTCGATAGTGACGAAGAAGATAGCGACGAAGATTACCAGAGGATAAAAGCTGCTCGTAAAAACATTCCTATGGGTAGTTTCGCCAACAGTAATTACATTCAAGATCCAAATGTAGCAAACGAGCATGAATATCCACCGCAACTACCAGCAGATAGTCCAGTCGAACCGACAACTCCGGAACCTGCACCTGTAATTCCTTCACCTCAGAGTCCATTTCCTCCTGCTATAGAACCTCCACCTGCTGCTACTCCGACTTCTTCTAGTGGTACATCAATTTCTATTGGACCAGAGCAAATTGAGAAAGCGCAGAAGTATTGCAAGTATGCTAGTTCTGCTTTAAATTACGATGACGTGTCGTCAGCGGTCGATAATTTACAAAAAGCTTTGAATTTGTTGCAGATTGGAAAAGAGAAGTAATTTTATAAGAGTAACTTATTTATGTTAAATAGTAAGTAAGTTTTTAACTTTATTTTTTGGCTGCTTAGGACAGCCTTATTGTAATAACCATAGATATTATTTAAAATATAATTACTTGGAATTTCTATTAGAATAAATTAAATAGATAATTGTCAGCATTGTAATTTTCTACAGTTGTACGGTGTGATATGCCCCGATTCAATACTTGTTATTGATTAACTGAAAACTTTCAGTTATGCATTGAATTCAGTGTTGGTAATAGAATTTTATTGAAATAATTATATTATGGAAATTTAATGTAAAAAGCTGATGTAATTTCTTAACATAATAAACCACTGCTTCTATTTTAATAATTTGTAATAATTTTACGTTCACTGAAAGTTAATTTTTCATTTAATATGCAAATAAAGAGTTAAAAAATTAAATATTTATTATTTTTGTGTTATTCAAAAATTTAGATTAATACTTGGCATTTCATCAAAATTACATGTAGTCCTCGGTAGTATAGTGGTCAGTATCCCCGCCTGTCACGCGGGAGACCGGGGTTCGATTCCCCGCCGTGGAGATTTTTTTATAAAAAAATCGTATAGGAACAATAGATGCAAGTCTTCAGAACGTCAGCAGATCCAAGGGCATCTATATAGGATGCGTTTGTCGTTCAATGGCGTTAAAGGGAATAGTTACCCCCCACCCCAAATATTTTCAAAAAATAATTAATAAATTTGTTACAAATTTAAAAAATTTACTTTCATTTTGATCCAACCTTGCTGCCTTATTGGAGTGACACCAACACCCAGATGTTGAAGGCGCAAAAATAAGGAGTGTTATAGAAATCAAGTTGTACAAGATATACTGATGAACAGTGGCGGCTTGTACGGTGAGGGCAACGGTGCGCCACCCTCCATAAAATAATAATTATAGTTACGCCGCTGAATATTTGCGAGAATTGTCGACAAGCGATAATTCGACGTCGCTTGGACTGTAAGCAGTGGCCCGGAGTAAAAACACCTCACCGAGAAGTAAATACTTTAAATTTAAAATTGAAAAATTGTAACCCCCCCCCATTACAGCTCAATGAGAAGGTTGGTTAAACAACCCCTCACCGCTTCACCCTCACGGTAGCAGATTCGCGACACCGATTCAAACCCCCCAATCGGAAGAAACAAATGCGTTGTAGTTTCTGCAACCTAAAGCCTCTCTACAGAGTATTCCGCAAGCTGACGTTACTAATTATATGTTTTATAAGTCTAAAATATTAATACTCTTCATTGCCAAATTAAATACTCAAGTTAAAATACTAGAAAACGAAAAATAGAATCTAGGGAGTCGATGGGTTGGAAAATCTCCCCCCCCCCCCCAGCATATCATCCTATCAAAAAAAAAATAAAGTGAAGCGGAATAATAAACATTGTTTTATCTCCTGATCACCATATACTGGGAGGTATTCCATTCCATACCCCCATCAGACTCTCCAGTCAGTGCAGCCATCAATTTTTTAAAACTCAGTGACGTCTTGTGACTTTTTTCAATGGGAAGGCAGAAAATTTGATGTGATTTTTAAAAAATCAAATGTTAAAAATGTTACTTTGAGTGGTCTAGGGCAGGGTTTCTCAAAGTGGGGTTCGCGAACCCCTAGGGGTTCGCCATTTGATGGTAGGGGGTTCGCGACAAGATTTATGTAATGGCGGCAAATTTATGTAATGGTATAAAAAGTACGCATTGTGCTTTGCACAGAGAAGCATTGGCGTGCAAGAAAATGCCTAATGATTTACAAACAGCACTGTCAGAGGTCGTAAAAATAATAAATTACATAAAAGCACGTCCAATGCTTCTCTGTGCAATGCACAATGCGTACTTTTGGCCTCAGGAGCAACATTTTTAATCCTGGCAATTAGTCCAGATATCCTTCCTGTCATGGCCTTGGCACCATCAGTCGATATACCAACACACTTTGCCCAATCTATTTCATGTTTTTCAAAAAAATGCATTAATGGTGTTGAAAATATCTTCTCCTTTTGTCGTAGACTCCAAGGTCTTGTACAACAGAAAATCTTCTTCAGAAATATTTTCATGCGCATATCTAACAAATCCAAGTAAATTCGGCAATCCACTAATATCTGTTGATTCATCAACTTGAATCGCATAATAACTATTTTGCAATCGTTGTGCGTGTTGATTTTCAACATTTTGTGCCATGTCGTGAATGCGCCTTGCAATTGTATCATTCGAAAGAGGTACTTTATCCAGCAATTTCGACGATTTGTCTCCCAATACGCAACTAACCATATCTTTAGCAGCCAGCAAAATCAATTCTTCAGCGCACTCATAAAAAAATAGATTTTTGGAAAACTTGCTTGAGATCAAATATTGTTGAATGTTTTCCTCTTCTGCACGAATTTATTACGACGAACGCCCTGACCGTGGATGCTGACATGAGGGCTGAAATTGTTCTTCATCTTTCTCAGCTCTCCGGCGAACTAAAAAGGTATTTTCCAGATATTGATAATGCTGAAGGCTGGATTCGAAACCCATTAATGGTCACAACCGAGAACATAATTGCTGATTTGAGTATTAAGCAACATGAGTCATTTCTAGAAATGTCAACAGATGAAACTCTTCTAGCTGATTTTAAAAGGATGTCTTTAATTGATTTTTGGGCAGCTAGACAGGAAGAATATCCCGAACTCTCACGCAAAGCGGTGAATTTCCTCTTACCCTTCGCAACAACTTACTTATGTGAGAGTAGGTTTTCATATCTGGTCATGTTAAAAACCAAGTACAGAAATCGACTTGATGTTGAGTCAGAATTAAGATTAAAGTTGTCCAAAATTGCTCCTAAAATTTTATTATTTTATTTAAATTTTATTAAAATAAAAAACCTTATTTTCTTTATACAGCTAGATTTCTTTTTTTTTTGGGGGGGGGGGGTTAGGGGTTCGCAGTCATTTGGGAACTTGAACAGGGGTACGTGGGGCCATAAGTTTGAGAAACCCTGGTCTAGGGGATGGAATACCCTCCAGTTACGCATAAACTGTAGAAGAAAACTTTATAATCGTATGGGTCACAGTATCAGAAACTACAAAAGATGGTAAATCTTGAACGTTTCTGAAAAATAACATTTTTTGCGACTAGGTATTCCATACCCAGCAGACCCCCTGTTCTACGGTGTCTAATTTATTGATAGAGAGTTTTGTAAAGGTTTTTAATATATTATCTTAATCACATATCTGAATCACCTCTTTATATGTACATCTTAGGCCCGCTTTTACAATAGTCGGTTAAGGCTCAGTTAGTTTACACTGGTGTTTAATTTGAGGTTTGACGTCTTCTCATTGGACATCATGTTAGATTTATCACCAGTGTAAAGTAACTGAGATTTAACCAACAATTGTAAAAGCGGGCCTTAGAAAAACATTTACACCTGTTTCGAGAGGTAACTTTATTGTAATCGATACTAGACATTATTTATAACTAACATGTACTCTTCATTATAGTCTTGAGAATGGCTTCGGCACGAAGCCGAAACATGTCGATCTGAAACGCTGTTTTTCTTTTGTACGCCCTCCTATACCCAAGATCCTATTTCTATATCTGAATTACGTTTGCTATGGTACTGTGACAATTGTACCAATTGATTACATGACATGACAATTTGTAGACTTTGCACTATTATCGAATAAATCCATTGAAATGTTTAGCAGAATAAAAAAATATTTTTCGACTGTACCAGCTGATTTTAATCGCTGCGAAGCTGGTGGCCTAATATGCCAGCAGTGTTTAGCTCAGCCTCTGGCCTCGCAAATTAGATCTATATCAAGATTCTCATGAGTATGACGTATCTACTGTCTTCCTCGGGCGAAACGACGTCATCACAGCAAAGATTATTTTAGCTTAGCAATAAAAGATTGAGCCAATCAGAGGTGTCAGCTTTCCAAGTGGTTCAGAAGTAGCAAGTGGCCCAAGCTTTATTTATCCGCACGGTGGTAGATTCGATATAACTTTTTCCGCTGAGTAAAATTAAGAGTTTTGTCATTTTTCCATATGAGGGGAATATCGAACCTATGTACTTCCGTGCGGAAATTTGAAAGATAAGCCCCTTGTACAATACCTGGAAATCTGACACTCCTGATTGATCTATTGAGTTATTATCAACCTTAACTAGTTTTTGCGGTGTGTTAGCCCAATGAAGGTAGCAAAAATAAGTAGTCGAATTTACATAAAATATGATGAAGTTGTCAAAAAAATATTGATAGAGACTATTATGTAAGTTGCAACGCCAAAGGCCGAGCTAAATACGTCGGTCACACAGAAATAACAAACCAATAAATCGTCGGCTTCACATGAAAAGTGCAAAAGTCCAAAAATGACAAATTTTACAGGAAGAGCTAAAAACTGTTTTAAAGCATTAATTTAACTAGATGGCACAAAAATCACATTTTCAGCAATTTTGGACTTGTAATTACGGGGTTGTTAGGGAAAAGTGCAATTTCAAATTAATAAAAAATACATACAACTTGTTCCTACATTTTTTTTTTAAATTATTTTTCTAATTTTTTTAAAATTTGCCGTTCAATTTTAATATTTTTGTTGTTGAATTATAAATTAATCCGGCGAACATTATCGCAGATGTTAAAAATATTTTTAAACCTTTCCTTATCTACTCGTCACTGACACAAACTTCGAAAAATAAAAATTATAAATTAATTAAATTAATCGGCGAAAAAAATGTACGTTAAATTAAATCAAATTTCTTTAGGGAAGAAAAAAAATAATAATTGACAACTTCCAAATTTTGCATCCCGCAACGGTTACAAATTATTAAGTAACTAAAAAAATTAATAAACAATCCTACTTTTTTGATGCTATGTTGAATCCTCTACACCTGCAGCTCACCAACATGAAGTTCTGGAAACTTCCGAAAACTTCCTTTGTTTCGTTCTGAAATATAAAAAAAATGTTCAAGATTAGTTACAATTTGACAATAATTTTCAAGTTACGATTAAAAATTTGAATACAAATAAGCGAAATAAAAATTTTACCCTTAACACTTCTTTCCGCAAACGCTAATATGCCGATTTAACGCTACACCACCGCACATCACTTCATGTTAAAAAAAAGATTGTCAAAACTATCGTTTGATGTGAAACTGCACTGCAATTTGTTGCGAATTAAAAGTTACATCCTAAAGACCGGAATAGGACGCCGCGCCGAGAAAATTTTAAATAAAAAATATAAAAATCAACACATCATTTAAAATAATAAAAAATAAACAAATTAAATTAATCTTAATCTAAATATATAAAAGAGAAGATCTGTTTGTTTGCGTGTTTGTTCACTATACGTTCCTAGACCCTTGGACCGATCTCAACCAAATTTTGCACAGTTATTTTGTAGCTCCAGGCGCAACTTTTTTTTATAAAATGGAGAAGAAATTCGAGCGGGGAAAAAAGTTATTCGCTTTTTTCGAAAATCAAATCACAAGTTTGACAAAAAATTTAATTTGTCAAATAATTAATCTGACGTACAGTCAGTGATTCAAAATACTGTCAACAGATGGCGGGGATGGCGGCTTTAATTCGAAAAATGCAAACCACTAACAAAAAACCTCTAACAAAAAACCACTAACAAATTAATCTGAAAATACTGTCAACAGATGGCGGGGATGGCGGCTTTAATTCGAAAAATGCAAACCACTAACAGAAAACCACTAACAAATTAATTTGAATGCCGCGAATAAGACCGGAGCCCTTTATATAGGTCGCAGAACTCGCCGGAATTGTGCAAGAAGACGCAGATCCACCTCTTCGTGGAAGATCCACCTCTTTGCGGAAGATTTAACTTTACATGAAGATGTAACTTTACGTGAAGATTATGTATGTATTGTTGTGTCCACTATATGCTAGCTCGTAGTACGTAGAGGGGTGAGCTGAAGGAAGAAATTGTCTAAAAGTCGTCCGTGCGGAAAGATTAAGTGCGTTTGACAGATAAAAAAAAGAAAGGTAAAGCTTTACGATATTAAATAAAAAAAATAGTAGGGATTTTAAGTTCTTTGGTTAATAATTGATTTTAGTTAGCAACTTATTTGTATTGTTATGTTGTTAAATGTTATGTTGTCAATAAATTGTGTTAGATATGTCCTGTCTCGTATTTTGATTGTGTAACACGTCTGAAGAACATCTTTACTAGCGATCCTGAGCGCTGAGTGGATACAAAACGTGGCGACCAACGAGTGGGCATCAGGTGATTACACGATCAAAAAGAGCAGGTTTAAAGTAGGACACAATAAGTACAACAACTGGCATAATAATGATGAATGAAAGATTGTGTGATATGATGATGGCACAATTCAGAAAGATGAATGAAGAGTCAAGTAAAATGACTATTAATGCTATTAATGAAAAGTCAACTAAAAATTTTGCTTCTGTCGATGAAAAGTTTAAAAGCATGAATGAAGGGTTGTCTGAATTGAGACAAGAGGTGAAATGTATGAGTGTTGAAAATGGTAAGAATTTTGCAGCTATAGATAGAAGATTTGAGAAAATTGATCAACGGTTCAAGAACATTGAAGAAAACTGGGATGCAAAATTGAATCTGGTGGTGAATGAGGTTGATGTAAGATTGAATGAGTGTACAAGACAGAGTGAGAATACAAGAAAGGAGTTGACAGAGGAGGTAAGAATACGGGGGGATAAAATAACAGAACATGTTGATGTTAGAGTAGCAGAAACAGTAAAGTTGGTAAAAGAAGACATCATAATAGAATATCCGACACCATTAACAATAGAAGAAGAAATCGTAGTAGCAAAAACGACACCATCCACAAATGAAGATAGATCCTACGCAACATTAAGTAGGAAAAACTTTAGAAAGCGGAACTTAAAAATTAGAAACTTACGTGCTAAGTTAAAGTTAGAATCAAGGGGTATGCAAACGAACGATAAAATAAATGTGCTAAAACGGAAAAATTTTAATTCAAAGATCGGTTCACAAAATAAAAATACAACGTGTAAATACTTAAAACCAAATCAATTCATAGCTACACAATTACAAACGGAAAACATTCGGGTTGAATTTGCTAATAAAAATTCACAAAACAATGACATTAAAAATAATTATGACAGTTCACGACGCAATGACGGCGACAAGAATAAAATTTTGAAATATCTGAAAACTGACATTAAAATTAATAAAATTTCACAACGATTGAATAACGATACAAATACTTACATAAGAAGCATGGAAGAATATAAGCGTGTGAAATGGAGAATTTCACGGATAAATTTACTGTATCCATTCGTAAATAGGATGAATGAGATGAGACAGTAAGGTGGGGTTAAATGTGAGTCACATTTATAGTCCATCTGGTTTTGGATTGCAGTAGAGGTCGCCTTGAACGGCAAGTCAGATTTACACAGGGAAACGTCAAATAATTAAAGTATATGAGCCACAAAAAACAAATGTCACTTATTTGATACTTGAAATAATCGAGTTAAAAGTATTCTTTTATCAAATATCAATTTATCTTGTACAAATTATTTAAATTTGCCAGAAACTTTTAGAAAAAAATATTCGTGAGTCATCAATCGCAAATAAAATTTTGGCAGTGTAAACCTGTAAAAATTTTAACCAATCACGTTCCGAGTTCACAATTTTAGTACAATCTAGTTCTGCATTCTTAAAACGGATGGACTATAGATCCAAGTTAGAAATTTGACAAGAATCATTTTTAGGCCCAAGTTGGAAATTTAATAACAATCATTTTTAGGCACGAGTTAGAGATTAAAAGATACCAAGGTCACAAACCAAGTGAAATTGGACAAGTAAATCCAGTTTAGGTCGGAATTTGAATTCAAATCATTTAAAAATTAGAAATATCAAGATGAAGTTTGGAAAGAATCAGAGTTAATTTAAAAGGCAAGGGGTTTTCTGATGGAACAGGTATTCAAATATTGAGGATTATGAAATAAAGGGGGGTAATTAGAAGAAGTTAATAGATGAAGTTATGTGAGGTCGATAGATACCCAATATAACTGAATGAAAGTTGAGGGTGTAAGAAGACATTAAAAGTTATGTGAGGTCGATAGATACCCAATATAACTGAATGAAAGTTGAGGGTGTAAGAAGACATTGAATGATTATGAAGTTGATGGATACCCGTCAAGAAGGTATACTTCGGGTGTAAGGAGACAATTAGGGGGGCCATTAAGAGGTTGATGGTGAATATGATTTAATGGGGAAATGTAGATGAGTAGTTTGATGAGTAAAAGGAGGAAATATGGGAATACCGAAAAATGAAAGAGCAGAAATAAAACCAATTGTCATGGGTTGACAGATAAGATGATTTAATTCATATTTAGATCCAAGTTGGAAATTTAACAAGATTCATTTTTAGGCCCAAGTTTGAAATTTAATAAATCATTTTTAGGCCCAAGTTGGAAATTTGATAACAATCAATTTTAGGAAGAAATTTGAAAATGATAATGTGGTTACGAATAAAAGTTTAGGCAAGATTCGAAAATATAATTTTGATAAATGAGAGGTGAAGGTGAATACTGAGCAATTTAAACATCAATAAATTCGGGACATGAGAGCATGAAAGTGTTAGAAAGAAAGATGAAGGGTAGATGAGTAACGGTGTACATATGAGTTGAGGAACCAGTATGGGGCATAAAAGATGCAAACATTAAAATAAAGATTTGAAAGTTACCACAAGGTTGCAAATAGTTATTGTAACTTTGCAGTGGGGTAATGTTGTGTCCACTATATGCTAGCTCCCTCATAAATGTGTACGTGATATGCAATCAAGATAAGAGGGAGGATATGTCAACATTGTTTAATAAAAATTTGTTCAGTATAAATGTGATTATTAAAAATTAAAAAAAATGTTACTAGATTTAAGTTTTGTTTGTAACGAAATTAAAAAGAATACACGTAGTATAATGCGGCCTCTTACAAGAAAAACATAAGAGAAAAAGCGAATGGTAACCATGCCAAGATATAATAAAGAGCAGTAAGACAGTTGAGAATTAAACGACATACAGATAAGTCGTGTTTATAAAAGTTGCTAATTAAACGACATATAGACGAGTCGTGTTTATAAAAGTTCCTGAATAGACGACAAGCAGACTAGTAGCATTTTTGCAGTTCCAGAATAAAGAGAGTTTCAAACAAATTGTGTTTGAAGCAAATTGATAGAAGAGAATTAAGAGTGTTGCAGTTCCCAGATAAAGAGAGTTCGAACAAATTGTGTTTGAAGCATAAGAGTGTTGCAGTTCCCAGATAAAGAGAGTTCGAACAAATTGTGTTTGAAGCAAATAGATTGCAGGAGAGATAAGGGTGTTGCAGAATTGAAAACGGAACGTGAAACGTTAGTACGTAGAGGGGTGAGCTGAAGGAAGAAATTGTCTAAAATTCGTCCGTGCGGAAAAATTAAGTGCGTTTGACAGATAAAAAAAAGAAAGGTAAAGCTTTACGATATTGAATAAAAAAATAAGTAGGGATTTTAAGTTGTTTGGTCAATAGTTGATTTAGTTAGTAATTTATTTGTATTGTTATGTTGTTAAATGTTATGTTGTTAATAAATTGTGTTAGATATGTCCTGTCTCGTATTTTGATTGTGTAACACGTCTGAAGAACATCATTACTAGCGATCCTGAGCGCTGAGTGGATACAAAAGTATGTATGTATGTATATATGTATGTATGTATGTATGTATGTATGTATGACAGATGACAGATGACGGATGACAGATGACGGATGACAGATGACGGATGACAGATGACGGATGACAGATGATGGATGACAGATGACAGATGACGGATGACAGATGACAGATGACGGATGACGGATGACAGATGAAGGCCGAACAACTATGGCCTTCATGGATCTATTATGGTCCGGTCTGTGAGGCCGAAGGCCGAACAACTATGGCCTTCACGGATCTATTATGGTTCGGTCTGTGAGGCCGGAGGCCGAACAACTATGGCCTGCACGGATCTATTATGGTCCGGTCTGTGAGGCCGAAGGCCGAACAACTATGGCCTTCACGGATCTATTATGGTCCGGTCTGTGAGGCCGAAGGCCGAACAACTTTGACCTTCACGGATCTATTATGGTCCGGTCTGTGAGGCCGAAGGCCGAACAACTATGGCCTTCACGGATCTATTAAGGTCCGGTCTGTGAGGCCGAAGGCCGAACAACTATGGCCTTCACGGATCTATTATGGTCCGGTCTGTGAGGCCGAACAACTATGGCCTTCACGGATCTATTATGGTCCGGTCTGTGAGCCCGAAGGCCGAACAACTTTGACCTTCACGGATCTATTATGGTCCGGTCTGTGAGGCCGAAGGCCGAACAACTATGGCCTTCACGGATCTATTATGGTCCGGTCTGTGAGGCCGAAGGCCGAACAACTATGGCCTTCACGGATCTATTATGGTCCCGTCTGTGAGGCCGAAGGCCGAACAATTTTGGCCTTCACGGATCTATTATGGTCCGGTCTGTGAGGCCGAAGGCCGAACAACTATGGCATTTACGGATCTATTATGGTCCGGTCTGTGAGGCCGAAGGCCGAACAACTATGGCCTTCACCGATCTATTATGGTCTTCCCTCTGTGAGGCCGAAGGCCGAACAACTATGGCCTTCGCGGATCATGGTCCTCTCTCTGTGAGGCCGAAGGCCGAACAACTATGGCCTTTGCGGATCTATTATGGTCCTCCCCCTGTGAGGCCGAAGGCCGAACAACTATGGCCTACTCGGATCTATTCTGGATATTCTCAGATCTGGATGGATAGAAATACATAAAGTATTTCCAAAGCGTTCTGGTTGATAGAAACGCGGTGAGGTGATGGCGATTAGTTTTTGATAAGCTGCCTACATTCACAACTTGAATGGATGGAGTTATTTGCTTGTGCATTTCTTAAGCACTTCGTTTGTTTTTGAAATGGTCATGCAGACGACTGTAATAAAAGTCGTTACTACCAACGTGAACGCTTTGGAAATACTTTATGTATTATTTGATTTGTTTACATTTTACTGGTTGGAATTTTGATCTATGCTTGAAATTTGTTTTCAAATTCAACATAGAAAGTTGATAATAAAAAATAGTTGAAAAGCAATGACGCGGCAATTAGATGTCTTTTTGCTTTATTGGAAATTAATCGCCAAATACACGATACAATAATTGTACCGATTCAGAGTTGTTACAATATCGGTACAATTGTTGCATCGTTAACCACTCATTCAAACATCAAAAATTTGTTCATCAATAATTAATTAACACGTAATTACAGCAAATCACAGCACTAAAACCGCTAAATTTTTTAAATTTGTAAGAGCCCATTTGTGACAATCTAACAAGCCACTAAAAAAATGACTATCACCGTAAGTTTGCAAGTTCTAACTCGATCGTTTTTTGTTTTTACTAGAAAGCTCTATCTATTTAATACACAATTATGTTTTTTAATGCGTTTGTTTATGAAATAAAAAATATTTGTGAATAATAAGTTTATTTTTATTTATAAACAAAGGTAAAACTTGGAAAACTTGTTAATACAATTATAAGGAGAAGTAATATTAATTTTATTGCACTTGTTCGATTGTTTATATACGGGGTGCTTTAAAAATTTTAATTTGAAATATAATTTTTGTTGATAAGTTAAACGTTCAGATTAGTCGAGGTGTTGAATCAAAGACTTCATTATTTGCAACATTAATTTTTATAAAAAATTTAATTTTTTTTCGATTCAAAATTGGGTTTGTGCTCACCATGGGCGGCCATAGGAATTTTTCAAAGAATGAGGATAATTTTAACTGTAATTTTCCAAATATAGAAAAATACATTATTTAGGAGATACAAATATATTTTTTTCATATAAAAATATACAGGATGTCCCTTTCAAAAGTTTTCAGTCCACATAATATATTTCCTAAACAAACAGAAATAATATTACAAAAAAATACTGTAATTGATTTATGGAGCGGATTATTTGAAAAATGTTCGATGGATCTCATTGTACTATTTTATTTTGTTGCTCACCCTCACTCCGTATGCCGAAAGTGTCAGATAATGCCGCAGCTGTTTAGCGCTGTTTCGTTACAACCCCGGCACGTTGGCTCAGCTACGATCCCCAACGTGTTAAGGTGTCTGTTCAGTTTGCAATTATCCGTATATTGACTCTGGACAACTTCAAGTAGTATTTTGAATGTTTACTGGAGGGTGCTTTTATCGCTGCCCTTGCTTGTCTGCATTCAGTTTCATTACCCCACCTGCTGGAATGCAGTTCTAGGGTATGATGTTTTAGAAGGGTATCTAGGGTTTTGACGGTTGGCACAATCATCGGTTCAGGGCCCCAGGGATGACAATTTGAGCCGACTTTAGCCAGACCATCTGCCTTTTCGTTACCTTCATTACCTTGGTGTCCCTTGACCCAATGAAGAGAAAGGCCATTCTGATTTGAGTACCATAGTAGATCAGGTCAAATCAAGAGGACTTGCTGTACCCTCCGAAGCACGGAGATCAAGAGACGATCATATGAGAAAAGAAAGTCTGGAAGAAGATAAAGCTCTTCCCTAATTCAAACGGTTGCCGTTAGTATCAGTGCATCTGTAGTTGATTGATGTAACTTTTAAGTAAAATTAGTAAAACAAAATTTTAGTAAAACAAATGAAGTTTTAACACATTGGAGGCTGTAGAGACCGGGGGTCTTCCCCCCAATTTATGGTAATCAGGTGGTAAAACATTGAAAAATGTTTTATGCACTTCCTTAATTTTCTTAACTATGATTATAACCTCCAGACCAACCTCCCACCGACGGTTGCTATTTTTATTTCTAATTAGAGAATGAGAAGTATAAATATTAATACTTAATAATTCTATTAATCAACCGGGCCGCTGCAGTTTACAGAAATATTTTATTCCCCCCCCCCGGCCAGTTCAGGAGTCGCATGCAAACCTAAAATTCCTAAATGATCGTATTTATTCTTAGGGGTTATCAATTAAAGCCTCTTTGTAATTAAATTACTCTGAAATTAAATAAATAAATACAAATACATTAAATTTATATTTTTCGTTAAATTTTGTGTCCAATTTTTGTAGTAAAATAAGTAGCCTACAATAATATCAGAAAAATTCTAAGCACCTGGGGTTGTTTTAGAGAAAGATGAAAAATAAATTTTGTGTTAAATATCTTATACTTTTCTGAAAGCAACTCCCTAGTGCTTAGTTTAAAGTTTTCTTTTAAATATTATTTATGATATATTCACAGATTAATGAATTATAACGGAGAGTCCTCGTCTGGGGCCCCCTATGTTATAATAATTTGGGACCTATCCTATTTTTGATAATGGTTATTGATATAATGTAAGTATTTGATGAAATTTTAAGTTGTATGGGAAGGTAAGATCCCTTGATGGCGGATTACTTCATTGTATACTGCGAAAGAGACCTCGCATCTGTTCTTAAATTATTGAACGGTGGTAGTTTTTCCGGATATTATGAATTTGTTTTCCATAGGTGCGCAGATTAGGATAACGAGAGACATAACCATTTTTTCCTTGCCATGGCATCACACCACTTACGGTATGAACGAGCCAGTCAGTGCTATGGGGGTTTTGCCTAATAATTTTTACGAAAGATTCGGCTCTCACTGCAGTGAGAGATATTTGAAGGAATCGTTATCCAGGTGAGAGAGATGCCTGTACAATGATATCATGATCCTTGTAGGATTTTGTATATCAGAAAATTATGAGAATTTTTCACTCTCTCCCTTTTTTTAATCAAATTAGTAAAATATTTTTGGAAATTCTTTTATAATATCCACGTTTGGGATTCGTTCTGTGGTTTATTAAACTATTAAATAATTAAGGATTGTTTGCATATTTTGGTTACATTTACAGGTTTAATTAATATTAATTTATTTACAATAACAGAAGTTTTAAACAAAATGTACTTTTCATCCCTTCCTAAAAATAAGCCCTGAATGCTTACATTTTTTTTTAAACTATTTTTGATGAATTCCTTAGTTAATATTAGTTTATTTAATAGGGTTCCACATTTTTTAAACAAAATGTGTTTTATATTCTTCTCTAAAAATAACCCCCTAGTAAATAATAAATAAAAATTCGTCTTTTTCTCCAAAGTTTTGAGAAAAAGACGAATTTTTATTTATAATTTATTACATAACTCCAAAATATTGGGAAAATTAAATGATTTTTGATAAACTCCCTAGTGGTTAACTTACAGTTTTCCGTTACCATTTTTGATGTTGATAGCTGTAATATTAGTTTATTTACAGAGTTACACAACTTCTCAACACAGTGTATTTTTCATCCCTCCCTAAGACAGCCCCCGAGTACTTATAATTATTTAGTGTTATTGGCGAAGCAGGATTTTTGGGCACCGGCTTTTGAGCGCCAAAAACTTTTTCTTTTTGATAACACATACAAATCCAACTGCGAATCCTAGACAACTGTAATTCAAAATTTACGAGTTTTGGAATTTTGATGTAACATAATCGATCTAGATGACATCTTCAATAATTCAACACTTACAAAAATTTTTGGAGATGCGATCGAAAAGTGCTGTGGTCGTATCCATACAACATTAGACAACGAACACTTGTGCTCAAAAGATAACAATAATCACGTACCTGATGAGGCAGGAACAAAAGTTGCCAAAATAAAGGTTTTCATTAAAAGACGCGCTGAAGAAACTGTAGAAACTGCAGCTCAAATCAGGAACACGGTTTTAGAAAATACTGGACCAGTTGTCCAATTACGAATGCCCAATAAGGATGACTCGAAAGATTATCGCTGGTGCTCCGTCAGTTCTCAGAAATTTGGAAACTTTGATGATAATTCCGTAAAGTTATAAACTTTATAAATTTGCTCCTGGACAAATGGAAAACATTTTGCTAGCGGATACTGCGTCAGAACAGCCCGACCCACAAAGAATACTAAATTTTGGAAAGAAAAGCGACATACAATGGAACGAACAAACGAGAAATATTTTTATCAATGGAACATTTCGGCAAGCTCTTCCACTATTTTATCAAATTTTTGTAATTTTGGTTAACAGAGGTGGATTTGTTTTACAGATATTATATGTTCTTTTGCCAAGTAAGCATCATGAAACTTATGGAAGGTTGTTTGAACTAATCAAAGAAATGTGGCAGCGATTTGAACCACAAACCATTTCTCTAGATTATGAATTAGCTGCAATAAATTCAGTTACTGAAGCTTTTCTGACAGCTCAATTACATAGTTGCTTATTTGCGAAGGCCACTGTTTTCTCCGCGTATAAGGAATGTTTATGATCGGGTGCTTAATGATCAAAATCGTACATATTGCGGAAGCCGCTCATCGTAGTTTGAAATGCCAAATAGATATGGATCACTCATCCATATGGAAATTAATTGATGGCCTGCGAAGCGTCCAAAAAGGAAAAGATGCATTATACGAGCAATTTACGAGCGGTGAAGCTCCTCTGCATAAAAGATTAAAATATCAGACTGTGGATACCAGAATAAAACAAATCATCGTGTCATATGGAGACAGAACAGTAGTAGAATATCTTAGTTAGAGGGATGGCACATAATGTGTTAAAGAATTAATTAAAATTACCTTTTTGTATGTTATTTATTTATTTTTTGTATTAACTGCTTTCGGGGTCAAAAAATCCGGAGCCTAAAAGTCCGGCGCCCAAATGTCGCCATCTGGGTTATTGGTAGGCAACAAAAGGCACATGCAACTCTTTCTGCAAACTCAAAAAATAGTCAAGGGTTAAATATTAAAACAAAAATCTGAAATAATTACAAGGTCTCTTTTTATTTATTTGGAGTCTCGTGAACCTCTCTCATGTCTCTCTTTCTTTCATTAATCCAGTCGACATTAAATCCAATCGATTAAAAATATTTGTACACCAATCCCCAATAATGCACCAATTGATCTTTTCTGTATAAGTAAAATAAGGACAACTCTTTGGTGATTGAAAAACCGCTGATTCTCGTCTGAACACCTAACGCCTAATTTGATTAATAAATTGCACTCTTCGCGTAGTTTCAAATATTTATTTGTGACGCTTTTCGATCAAAAACGATCTTCCTTGGACACAATTATTAAATTAAAAAGTTATGGCATGTTAAATAATGAAATAAAATAAGGAAATATCAAAATAAATGATAACCTTAAAAAAAAATATTTTTTATCAATAAAATGAGATTTTCTTTTAAAAAATAAAATAATATATTGTTCAGAATTGGTTTAACGATCAAAATCAATTTTCGGAAAGGCTTTTAAAATAACTGAAATTATGGAAAATGGAGAGAGGTTTTGGATATAAGCGCTTTTAACTCAGCCAGGTGGATGGATACACATTGTTAAGGAGAGGGAAACAGAGAGATCAGCAATAGCACCGTTAACATCATCAAGAGTTACCTTTCTGCAAGAACACTCATTGTTACAGAGGAAAACTTGGAAGAGGAGACAGCGGTGACGAGTGGAGTGCCACAAGGGTCGGTGCTAGGCCCAACGCTGTGGAAAGTAATGTACTGCCAGAAAACACAGAACTCGTGGGGTTTGCATATGACCTCACACACTTAGCGTAAGCGAAAATAGAAGAAGAGATCGTCACGAAAGTAAATAAAGCTATCGAAAAGATTACCGAATGAGTACAATAGCACGGCTAGGAAAACTTCGAACAACACGAGTCCAGTGGGTACGAGAAGAATGCACGACGTATACCACATGCCCACTGTGTAAAATTGCGGAAGTTGAGATAAGGGAGGGGGTTTAGTCAGTAATCTGACACTGCCACCCACTCCACTTTGGGTGGTGTCTTTTGAAGATTCCCCCTCTTCATCGCACGAAAAAAAAATAAAAAGAAGAGATTTTGGATATACTTTTGCCTATTCTTTCGAAGTCACGTCACGTCGCCCTAATTACATTGGGAAAATCATCGGTGACAGAACCAAATTCAACGAGGTCGAGGAATATTATTTCAGCACATCATCTTGTTAAAGTTATTACGCCAAAGTTCATGTTGGAAAGTGACAAATTGCATAATACTATTATTTTCTAGCAGAGACGGTCCTGTTATTAGTTTAATCAGGCATAAAACATAAACAATATGTTCATTAAAAAATTAAACAAGTTTTATCAGAAAAGTAGGTTTATGGATTTGAATTTAAATTCCTAGTTCTTGTAATACAAATACCTATTAAAATTTTGTAACTCCTTAAAAACATATGGAATAATAAATTCTGTTTATACATTAATTCTGTGATTAAAAACGATAAGGTAAAAAATAATTGATCCCAATACCTATAAACTGTAACTGTTTCAAGGATGTAAACTGGTAGGTAAGAGAGCACAAAACTATTCATTCGGTTAGTGTTAAGACAAACACTGCAACGGTAGTTCAATAACAAAATGTACAAAGTTGCAATATTAATTTGTTTGTTAATGTTGTTAAATTCAGGTGAGATTTGACTTAATACTTGAATTGAGATATTTTAAAAATGATGTGGTTTGCAGAGGCAGTATTGGACGGGAACCCATTATACATCGAGTACAAGTATGTTTTGCAGACCATTAAGCCTCAGGAAAAAGTGTGGTGGAAAAGAGGAAGTAATCGAGGAGATAAACGTTCCGGCATCACGGAAGTGATTTACGATTAAACGATAATTCAATACCTGTAAGAAGATATTGTATGTGTTTACAATTTGTAATTAAAATTATTGGGAAGCATTCCAATAAAGTTATCAAATTTGAACTTTTTTTTTATACCTGAGGTATCGGGCTGGAGTGAAACTACTGCATAAAAAATTTATAGGTTTTTTTTATTGTGACGAATAAAACGATAATATGCTTTTGTGAAAATTTTTTTATAGCGTTGACTATAAAAATTATATTGTTAGCAATTTAATTGAAAAGGCTTGTGGAAATGTGATGGGCGAACTGGAAAATTTAATAAAAATATGGAACAATAGCAGATATGTTATGAAAAATACCAGCATTATGTAATTCAGTGCCGAACTTACCAATATTCTCCATAAATATAAGTGGGGGCGTCGCCGAACCTACAAAGCTGGGCGAGAAAATTGCAAAGTGTGTCAACTATCGGGTTGATGCATAAGTTCGTAGCGTCTTTTAAATTTTAAAATTTAATTTTTTAAATATGAAAAGTACATAAACTAATCAATAATATATTCTTCTGCATTGTTTATGATTGACTCCCAACGTTCTGGCAGTTTTTTGATTCAACGTCGGAAGTAATCCGGTGGTTTGGAGGTGAAGAAGTCGTCGAGCCAGTTTTGAAGAGCAACGTCGTTATTAAATGAGATTCCGCGGAGATTGTTGGATAGATAGCGGAAAAGATGACAATCTGATAGAGCAAGATCAGGAGAATAGAGCGGATGTGGAATAACCTCCCAACCGAGGTCTTGAATAGCTGCTTTTGTAATGTTAGCAGTATGCGGATGGGCAATATCATGCTGCAAAACCACTTGATGCCGTCTTGCCGGTCGTTTTTCTTGAATTACAGCCTCCAGACGACGCAGTTGTTGACAATAAACCTCAGAAGTGATGGTTACATTCCCCGGAAGCAATTCATAGTAGAAGACGCCTTCTCTATCCCACTAGATGCACAACATTAGTTTGCGTGGATGGGTACCAGCTTTTGCACGAGGATTTGCTTGTTTGTTAGGGCTCAGCCATTCCTTTCTGTTCTTGATGTTGATGTAAAGGCACGATTTTTCGTCACGAGCAACGATTTGGATCAAAACCAGCCGATGTTGTTGATGAGCTAAACGATGACGAGCAAGCAAAGAAGCACAAATGGTAACACGCTGATTTTTGTTGTTTTCGCTCAAAACGTATAGTACCCAAACACCCAACTTTTGAACTTTGCCCATGGAATGCAAATGTCGTACGATAGTTGATTGGTCACAATTCATCATATTGCCCAATTCCCGAGTTGATTGACGTGGATCATCACGAATTGAAGCATTTAATCGGTCTTCATCAAAGTCGAATGGTCTTCCTGAACGTGGAAAATCATTCATATCAAAATGTCCCTTTTTGAAACGAGAAAACCATTTTTGTGCAATACTTTCCACGATTGCGTTCTCTTCGAAAAACGGCACAAATGGTTCTAGCGGCCTCCGATGCTTTAACTCCTCGGTTAAACTCAAACAAAAGGATATGTCGGAAATGGTCATTATTTTGTACTTGACACTCCATTTTCTTTAGCCAACAATTACCCCTAACTTTCTACAAATTGAAAAATTCAACAAGTATTCAATAAAACAATACTATGGCATTAAAATGACATTGATATTTCTCAAATTTCTTTCCAAAGTACTCTTACCTTGGAAACTAAAAACGCTTCGAATTTATGAATCAACCTGATATATCTTCATTACTTTTTTTAATGTATTGTTGTATCTACAAGGTTCGGAATTGAATTATCGCCATTGATTATATTTTTAAAGTACCTACAGATAGAAAAAATAAAATACAACACACATAGTACTATATAGAAAATTGTATGGGACTCAAAATAATTTTACACCTCAGGCGTCTAAATGGATAAGTACAGCATTTGGATAATTAGTGACGCGCACAATTGGATTAAGAAACGGTGAGCCGTTAAGGAATAGGTTAATGACATTTGAAAGTATTTGAAGAACCTTACCTGCGTTTGTTGAATAAAGGAGAAGATGGGAAAATAAAACAACGCATTCTATAGTCAATATTTTTTTCAAGAGAAAACAAGCTTTTTATAATATTGTACAATCGAGTCTTAAAACAGTACTCGATAAAGATTAAAATTTGAAAATTTTAAGAATAAAATTCGTTTGAGCGAAATCGTCATTAAAATTTATATACATAACAATTTAGCAAGCCGGTATATCCGACCCGCTTACAATAGTTGTGTTTTACACATAAACTTCATTCCAATATTAATAAAGATCGGGAGTCACACAATATAGGACGTTTAGAAATGAGTAACAAATAGATGAAGTTGATATGTAAAAGATTGAGAATCACGCATAGATTTTGACCAACCTTTAGTTTAAGTACCACTTGCCAAAAATTACATCACGACTATAGTATGTACAATTAAAACAATATTTTATCACGACATAACAGCAGAAAGTTAAAAAGGCAGTATTCTTGATAACTACACGTAACTAAAATTAATTCATACATAATTGCACGTGTTTTCGATTATTGGATGATGTCAATATTGTAAATACAGTCTCATTATCAAGTTCAGTAAAACACGTGCGGGAGTTCGATTTGTAAAAAAATTACTTTAGTCACAACATTAAAATATAAAGTTCGACCAAGCTTACAACTTCCTTCGAAAACGATATTATTTTCGACCATTTTTCGGCACTTTTGAAGCTTGGTCGGACCGCAGTACTTCAATAGCGCTCGTATTTAGACTTTTGGCATTTTCGCGAAATATTGCTTCAATAGTTTCAATTTCCTTCCTCGATATGATGAGCTACTATTGGAGTACGTAACCATAATAACAACTTTCAAATTATTAATAATAGTAATAATACTGTTTTTATTATTCTTAATGTCAATGATTTAATTTTTTAAGTTTACCTCTGGTAACTTTGGTTAGGAAAAATGTGCTCAAGGTAAACTTTTAAATTTCGAATCAATATAGGTTTAATTTTAACTCTTTCTACACTCAGAGAAATATTTGGCATAACCTGTTTGCTCTTACAAGTTTGATCATTGATGGCAGCATTGTTTTTGAATCAATTGAAATACATACGGAAAAAAAAGGAAAATGGGGCGAAAACTTAGGGGGTGGTGAACCGAAGGAAGACATTCATCAGAATAAAAGATAGTTATAGTTCACATATTAAAAAGAGTACACAGTACTATGTTGATACGATACTCAACAAACAGGTTATGGTCAAAAATTACAGCGATTAAAAACGATCGTTTTACATTCTATTTACATCATATTTTTTATATACGATATATACCATCAACAATAAAATATAATATTTTACAATACAGTCTAACTTAAATCTGACTTCGTCATTGTAAATACATTAAGAAGTGTTGATAATAATATGCAAGGTACTTCCATCGTTTTATCAAATTTCAACAATACTTATTCATTATTTTTTAAAAAGTCGATTTTGAAAACGATCCAAATATTAGTTTTAACTCAAAAATTGTGCTAACTATTTAACAATTTCAAAAAGTTATCTACAATTTTTAAAATTCTAAAAGAAGGTTTACTTTTCGACTTTGCGCGAAATTTGGGGTTATAAGTTTTGGTGTTCCGCATGGAACAATGTGGGACCTGTACTCTTCACATACGAAGAGTACTTTAAAAAGTAAACCTTCTCAAGCAAAGGATCGTAATATCCAATTTTTGAAGTATGTGTAATTTTTGGTCAGCTACCTTTTATAATTTATAATTTGATTATCGTATTCGAAATTATTTAAATCGTCAACAAAAGCCGCGTACTAAATCTAATTGTGCCATAATAGTATAAGGTATCATTTATTTCTAAATGTTCAGCCATTTTTTATATATTGCATTGATGAAGTTACATTGGAATATATAGCAAGACCTCATACACCATGCCGCGTGTATTTCCAACTACAAATGATTACTACATTTCAGCTCCTTTTTGGCTAATCAATGCTGTATGTCGCTTTTAATTGCTTAATAATTTGCGCAAAATTTCACATTTTGTGTAACTATTTGCTTATCTAAATATAAGATTTATCCCGACGTAAAATTTACATTTTTATTTATTAACCATAAGCATGCACAAAGAGAGTAGCTTCTCCCCTCTCCCGTAAATATTTAAATTAGATAGCTACCAAATTTTTCTACATTATCGTAAATAGTGTGATTTATATGTTTAAACATTTTTTAACAATCACTACACATCTACATACCTCTTGAAAATTTCGCCTTCTATGCTATTCTAAGAAAAATACTTAAAAAGCAATGGTGGCGTTTGAATAAATTTTAGAATGTTACCCTTAAAAAAGCCTTGCGCACGCTTATGATACGGATTTATTGTTAACGACAACAAATCTTCCAATATTTTCACAAAATTCGTCAATAACTTGCAGGACAAATCGTCTTATCTAATTTAGCACTGCGTGTGTAGTAAGTTAATAATATACAATAGCATTTTTATTATCAATTCATTTTGCTTCTAACGTCAACGTTTTGTATTAAATTGCCATCATCATTATATCAAAATTTCGGTTAACTTCACCTGGTTTCATACCTGTGTGGGACTAAGACTGGTGGCCTTTTTATCCTTCTTCTTGTAGACAAAAGGTTCAATAGTACATTTGGGTCCTTCGTCAGGACTATACGTCCATTTAACTTTTTCCTTTTGTGGCTTTTCATCGGGAGTTTTTACTTTACGAGTTTTTACAAACTCGCTGACCCTTTGTCACTGAATCTCACAAAAAGGCAGTTTTTGAGAGTCTTTGGATTCGATTTCAGCGGCGCTGCAATCTTCTTCTTTAGGACTTTCCGCATTACTTGTGCCTCCCTGGCCACCACTGCTAAAACAATTTTCGTTAGGTATTTAATGCAAAACAGAAATCAAAAATTTACCCGATCGAGCCAGGAGGGCACATTGATTGTCATCTAAGCGCCAAAGTCGATACCATGGGCGGCCTTGCTGGTTTATTATCTAGAATTCTTTCAATTTCAGCTACCATATTAGTATTTAATTTTGGAATAAGCTAAAATTGACATAACTTTTTTCTAGCTTACTACTCAAATTTATCGTTTATCACAAACTTACCTGTAAAGCTTGAATATTATCGTACAGTTGATCGGTGGTTATGGCACCTAGCAAAAGACATTGCACCGATTCATTTTTTAAACACCATGCAATCGATAATTGTGCTAAAGTGCAACCTAACCGTTCCGATAACGCACCGAGTTCCCTTATTTTTTCTGATTGTCTTCTTGTTTCTTCAGGCTGAGCCCGTTCTTTCACCCAACTAAAACCCTATCGCAAATTTTATTATCGCCTAAGGAAAATATATTTTTTCCTTACTTCCTTGTTAATTGATGTTTCGTCTTCAGTCCAAGAGAAAGAACGATATTTACTTCGAAAACTGTACCTAGAAAATAAGTGAACACCACCGTCTTCTTTATTTTGAATTAAACCCATTGTTACTGGAGACCAAGCCATTAAACCTGGAATTATAAAAATGTACCAAGCGGATTGGAGAAAAATTTCGAGCGACTCACCAACTCCTATTTTATTGTATAGTTCTGGTATGTATAGTTCAGTTTTTTCTCTGCAAAACATGTGATACTCTGCTTGTTCCACAATCGGAGTGATGCAATTAAATTGTCTCGAGTTGGTATAAGCTTCCATAATTTCTACTGGCGACCATCTAGCTGTACCCCAGTACATGGCCCAACCTTGCGATATAATGTAATGCATGGCTCTGACAATTTCTAATAAAATATTAATGTACACTTCAATTTATACCTAAATGGAGAGCGTAATACCTTCCATAGGACACATCGGATCCGCTTTATGTACAATAACAACATCAATGTAGGCAAGTTGTAACCGCAACAAACTGGCTTTGACACTTTCAATGATGTGTTTTCTCGAAAGACCGCGTTCTTCGGACCTATAATGGAAACGAAATTAATTACGTTAATAATTCGATTCGGGAACCGTATACCTGGTGCTCCAGTAAATTTTTGTAGTAACAATATAACTGGATCTCTTCCAACCCTTACGCATCAAAATTCGCCCTAGCTCAACTTCCGCCCTAGTTCCTAATCAATAAAGCATCTGATGTAATTGCATTACGTAGTAATTTAAACATTAATGTGTTTTGATAAGTTATTATTTAATGGAATTTAATGAAATAATGATTTACCCGAGTGCGCTTCAGAAAGGTCGAACACGTTGATTCCACTATCCATTGCCATAGATACAATTTGTTCGGCTTGTTCCTCTGTTATTCCAGGTCCAAAAATAGGCCATGTACCTAGAAAGGGAAAGTTAGCAATGCCGAAAATCAATCGACCGGTTTGATCTTACCTAATCCAATATTTGAAACACGCAGTCCACTTTTTCCTAAATTTCGATAACGTAATCCCGGTGTGAGTGATGTTTGACGAGATAGCTGATATGGGTTTCCAGGTGTCGTATGTGTCAACCCGCTAAGAAGGAGCTGTTCCTTAGTAATAACACCATCTCCAGGTCGATCTCCTAAAGCACTCAGGGCACTTCCTGCACTAAATTCTTCCATGCAATCTAAACTTGCTATCGGTGCTCTGCAGCTAAGAATTATTTAATAAGTTTACATTCCTTCCCATAAACATGTTTACAGTAATTTAAGTAATAAAGCAGGAGTTAAGAATGCAGATTTAATTAAAAAGCTTTTAGATTATCATTTAAATGTGTAATTTTAAAGTGATGAAATTTAGTTTTTTGTTGGAATAAATTTCAAGTTGGGAAATACCAAAATTAATAGATTTTATGTAAAAATTATGCATAATTTCAAATCAATTTTGGCGGTGTCTGATAAAATATTACTGCAGGCGTAAGAAGTTTGAAACTCGGTTAGTAATTTAATAGTAATTTATCAAATATTTAGTGTTTCATGTGTCTCACGTCTGATGAACTATTCGAATCGATTAAAACGCGCTTTAAGAAAATAATTAACAAATTAACGCTTTGCTTAGTTTCCCATTATGTTTTAGAATTTTAATTATAATAACTAACATTAAGAGAATTTCAGGACTGGATTAATCAGAAACAATAATCAATTTAATTTAAAAGGCATCCCTGGGTAAATTTTTTTTAAAACGTTCACCTTGTCACCCTCACCCCCCGAGTTATCGCAAAGTGTTCAGCTAAGATATTTGTGCAATAATTGAGAGAAGGCATTTTATAAAATTCTTTTCTGCATTCAAAAGAAAAATTTAGTTTTTTAACCGTTGGCACTTTTTTTTATTCAATTACGGACTTAATAAACGGTCATGTAGATCCGAATCTCACACATCACGTTTGGAAAGCTTTCTATGCGTGTAAATAATTTATAATCCAATTGACGTAATAATAATTATTAATTATTAAAATTAACTAATTCGACTCTAAAACGTTTAATTTTTTTAATTTATGTGCAAATAACTTACAATAACGCACGTTAACTGAATATAACGCTTTGTCAATCAACACGAACTGTTTGCTATTGTAAGTATTAATCATAACGAACGTATAAACGTTGTTACCCACATAACAAAAATGAATTTATTGATCGGAAGTAATTATGCTGAACATATTATTTTTAGTATCTCAAGGGGATTTCTATTTTATAATGTTACGATTTTATAAACAATAAATAGTATATATCTTTATATAAAACAATAATAATTTTATTAAATATGGATAACACACCGCGCCGCAGAAAGAACATTTTTTTGTAAATATGCACTTTTGTTCTTATTACGAGTTATAATTTCACCGCACCGCAGGGGAATAAATTAAGACAGGACCTGACCTGATTATTGCGGCGATTGTAAATTTAAAAAAAAGCAACAAAATTATTTAGAATTTGAAAAAGTCTAGGTGTATTTTATAATCCTCACATTGTTGAACTTTAATTAAACGAAATCTGAGGTTTTCAAGTAACATCAGGAGAGGCATAATCATAGTTGATCGTGGTCTTTGTATTCGGTAGATTTCAACCCTTACGACTATTTTCCCTTAGGGTCATTTTAAGGACACCATCTATAGGAACAATGCTCACTCGAACGAAAAATTGAAAATAGAAATTGAAAACGTATTGATGACTTTGACAACATCACTCTGTGTGTTGAATTTGAAATTTCAATTAATAAACGCTATAATGGGGGCGCATGCATCAGAGTAGTTATAATAATATTTCAAAATAGCTTAGTACGGAAACATTAGGACAGAAGCATAGATATGGGCAGTAAGGCCCCCTATTTAACATATAACTAGCACTAAAAGTAAGCTGTGAAAGCGGTTTGCAAATGGATGGCCAAAAATAATTTCTTGTGAATATCGTTTAAACCAGCGTTGTTCAATCGGTGGTCCTTCACTCGTACTAAACCATTTTTTTCCCGGTATAATACACAGAAATAATTAATTTCTTCCAAATCAATGCAAAAAGGGTGAAATAGCACTACACTGGAATAAAGCAGGTTGTTCAATCAGGATTACGCAAATCAATTTACATGATAATTGGTGATATTGCAATTAACGAAATTCTCGTTTTCGGCACAGCAAACTAGCCAGAATGTAAATGACAGATTGAATTTCCGAGCTTCCCCTTCAGACTCTTTTTAAAGTGCTCTTTGTTTCAAGATATTTAATTTTAATACGCCAATCAATTTTATCGTAAAACCTCAAAAAATCGCCTGTGGAATAATAATTATTTTGTTTTAATGTAAGTTTTAGAAAAATTAGTAATTTTGAAATAACCGATTTATTGTGAAATTGTATCTGAAAATCGAAGATGGAAAATAAAGCTACTTTATACTACATAGTTAGAAGTTTTATAATTTTCAGTTCTTAATTTGTAAAATTTTTTCCCTCATCTCCCAGTTTTTATTAAGATTTTCTTTGTTTTCTAAATATATTTTTGGATTATCTCTTTGTATTTTGATTAAAATTCGTGTTATTAATTCAAAAAATTAATTTGAAACATAATTTGTAATTCGATCCACTTTCAGTAAGAAATCGAGATTTGAAAATATTATTTTTCAATAATATTACAATATCCTATATAATATGAGAGTTTCAATGTATTTTTATGAAATATTTTACCTATATAGAATTAATTAAATAACTGCAAATTTCCAATTATACATCGGAAAATCACTTATATTCACGTCATAAATTAAACGTGGAACATCCGTTCACCGTAACAGTGCTCAAACCTTCTATTATGTTTACTAATAGTTGGTTCTGTCACCCCTAGTTATCTAAATCGTGATTGCTTTGGTCGCACTGTTTTGTGATTTAAATTAGGGCTATCTATTATATATTTCAATGTTTTATATGGCTATGCAAATAAGTAATATTTATTTTTGTAAAAAAAATTTACAGTAGATTCTACATCGCGGTTCATGCCACCAATATTTACTACCGACTTTCTGTTATATTTATTAGGTGGCTCAGTCACCCTTAGCTATCTAAATCGGCGATTGCCTTAGTGTGCGGCCTAAAAGCCGCACTGCTTCATGGTTTCAACGAAGGCTATTACATATTATGTTTTATATGGATGCGTAAAAAAATTAAAGGTAATATTTAAAAATTGTTTTTGTAAATAATTTAGAGCAGGAGGTGGAATAAGTCAGTACTTCATTTTATGAAAATATTCCTATAAACTTCATCATATTATTATGTAGAACCAATGGTCCAGTCCAATTGTTTATTCCATATTTATATGAATAATCCAGCCGGAAAGTGTTTTATTGTGGAAAAGCTGGAATAAATTTTATTATCCTTTCAAGAAGACATATATACGAATTTTACACAGTTTAGCCACTCCGGATTTGGACACCACATTGGAAAATCCTCACGAAATAAATACTTTTATGAATATTTAGACTTCTTCTCCTATAGCCCGAAGAACTCTCATGAACAACTCTCGTCCATCCCTCCTGGACTTTATAGGCCTCTCACTGTTGAGGGGAGGGTTAAGGCCATATCCAACCAAGTGGACACCGCTAGTAATATTGCTTGACGTTCCGTAATCTAATAATCACAGACATTTGCATTGCGTACGTCACTGCTGAATATTCAGACATTTTTATGAATATTCGTGAATATCTTGGTGTCACACAAATATAAAGCGGTTAAATGGCTTAAAGAGATCAATTAAAAATATTTTTAGACACGCAGAATATTAAATAATAAAAATAATAAATAAAGAATTGAAACTGTATATCGCGTGAGGTCAGAAAGCTATAACTCTGTAATCGATCAATTAACAAGAGAAAGGTATATAAGGTCTTTTTTACAGAAAATTTAGTATGTTTTATTTTGAATAATTTGATATTTTTTTATAAAGTGAACCCACACAATTTTTCATAGAAATGTATATTTTCACGCAGTTTTTCCAAATCCAGAGTCTCTAAATCGTGCAAAATTAGTATATCCTTTTTGAAGTCCAAAAAAAGGTAGTGATAAAATGTGATCCAGCATGCCCCTAATTATTTCCATAATAACCCTTTTAGAACGAGTTGGCGAGTGTCCCAGTATTAAAAATCCATTAGCATTTCATAATTGTTCAAGCAGATTAAAAATAAGATCACCACGTCTCTTTCTTAAAAAAATTGGTTTTTTCTCGTCCCACTGTTCTTTGCATAAGTCTGCCTACCCTCTAAAAAAACATCGCGCTGCCACTGATTACAAAAGAACAAATACAGTGGAAAGAGATAAAGGGCTATGCATTGGTTATCCACAGTTCGCGAAGACAAGGAACGCAACGCCAATATATTAACGGTATATGTATTCAGAACGTTTTGACGTACGAGCGCTATTTGTATTATTTACAGTAACTTGAAAAATTGGAATTAAATCGTGAACATTTTCGTGCGATTATTTTTTTACAACTTTCGGTGTGGATTAACTCAACAACAGTGCATCGATGAACTTAATACGATTTTTGGCGATGAAGCATCATCAAGGACCAGTGTTTATCAAATTTACCAAATTCAGTCGTGGCCGTGGCTCGCTCAACGACGAATTTCGGTCGTTGTTCCGGAAAACATATGACTTATCGTGAGATTGAGGCATCCTTGGGCATTAGTGGGACCAGCATACATTCAATATTGCATGAACATTTGATCGTCAAAAAGATTTGTTCGCGTTGGATCCCACATAATTCGACAATCGCTCAAAAACAGGCTCGTGTCAATTGGTCCAAAGAAATGCTCAAGAAATACGGTCCCGGTGCTTCAAAACATGTTTATGACATCGTGACAGGTGACGAAATGTGGATCTACGCGTATGAGCCCGAAAATATCCAAAATAGCCAAATCCAACAAAAGTTGTTCGCGCACGAAGCACTTCGAAGCAAATGGTCGCTTGTTTTTCCGGAAAAACTGGACATGTCGCTACTGTACCATTGGTATAATTGTGATTGGTATACAACCATTAGTTTGCCAGATGTCTTCGGAGAAATAAGGAAAACCAACCGTCGCAGACGGATTATTCTCCATCACGACAAAGCGAGTTTTTAAGCACTCAAAACGTCGATTTGATGGGTCATCCGCCGTATAGTCCTTATTTGACACCCAATGACTTCTTTTTATTCCCGAAAATCAAAATAAATTGGGCGGTCAACGCTTTTCGACATCTGAAGAAGTGGAATAAGTGCTGCGAAAATTGGTTCAAACGCATGCAAAAGTGTATTGATCTTCATGGAGAATATTTTGAAAAACAATACAGACATTTTAGATGATAAATATTTGTTTTGTCCTCCAATCCCGAAATATAAAAGGCAACCCTCGTACAACCCGAGCTTACTGTAGTTTCCCTTGAGGTTAACTATGAATCTCCGCAACCTTGAATTATTTATGTACATATGTCTAAACTATTAGATTAAATTATTATTACAGTATTAATATTTTACTATTTCACAGTATATACGAAAATGGTGTAAAAAATCATGTAAACTGCAACTCGCGCTCGAAAAATACTCGAAGATTCATCTCTTAGGCCCAGTTGTTCAGTTTCGGGTTATCTTTTAACCTGGGTTATTTTCCATAGAAATGATTGTTTCAAGAATTGTTTCCATAGAAAATAATTCAGGTTAAATGATAACCTAATATTGAACAACTGGGCCTAACAAGTTTTAGTTATGGAGATTGTTACTCACTACGCTCGTGTAATCTCCTTACTAAAACCTGTCCTCGACAAATATTCGAGTATTCTTTTTGTCCTCGTGCTGTTACATTAGAATATTTTATATATCAGGGCATCATATTAAATTATCCAGATATATCTGTGCCTGTTTGTTGGTTACTTGAGCGTAGAATGAATGAGCATAGATATCAGTACCGGCTGGATACAGGGCCACTTTTGTTTTAAAGTGTCAGTGCTAGTATTTAACCCTGTGGAATACCCACGTGGCTTGTTGTTAACTTTAACAATCTTAACAATGTATTAATTTTGTTAAATGTCCGGTTGGTTTAAGTTCTGTTGGAAGTGTTTTGTATGTGTAATATAATCTTACGCTGACGGTTTTTAAAGTTGGTTATTATATTGTTAACAATACGGGCCACTTACACGCATATGAGTTGTAACCTGTGGTGAACCTGAATTGATTCACTCAATCAGATATTACACAAAGACACTCATGTGGTTGACATTGAAGTGCTCGAAGGAAGAAGTAAAGCAGAGAAAAGCTAGGCACTCTATATTTATGTGTTGCTTTTGTTAGCGATTAATTTACGTTTTTCCTTTAAAAATATTATATATACATACATAGTTACTATGTATAATCTTTCTGTGGAAGATAAGGATTATCCCTTTCTCCAGCTTAAACTGTAAGTCCTTGATAAGAAGTGGTATAGCGTGCTAAGGAACTACTGCTAATGCTGCTATTATGATAATAATGCCTAAACAAAATAGTTAAATATTTGAAGAAACACAACCACAAGATTGCTTTCTAAAAATATCAGAAATCAGGAGTGCAATAAAAATTAAAAACCTTTTAATCATTAAAAAACATAATAATATGATCATAATATTATGCAGCATCTAGAGAAACATTAAATTTAAATAAATACCGCAAATATGCTCTTCGTTGTGCCATTGGCCACTCGAAATCCACAGAAAATAATTACTACGGACAAGTTGCACGTATGAGTTTATGTAGACGTTCTTGTTTGCATAAAATATTTCACTGTCTATAATTTAAGAGCATGAAATGCAGTTATGAGCACTCAAATTATTAATAACGTTTAATCCACACAATGGAACTTGGAATAATTTAATCACGAGAAACGTTCCGTTTAGCTGCAGTGTTACTGTCTGTAGCTGCTCTGGTATATTTGCTTCCTTCTTGAAAGTTCCGTATCGAGTGATTTCAAAACAACGCCATATTTCTTTATATCTTTCATTTCCTTGAAAATAATTTGGGAACGATAAATTGTCGACGCAAAACCCAAATTTGGCTTGTTTCCAAAAATATAAAAGTAGGTTAAAGCTTTTTTTGAACAAAGTATTGAATTTAAATGTAGATGTTCCATTTTATTTGCCGGAGTGCGTTAATTTGCCAATTTCGATGTCATCACTTCAACGTGTAACTGAAATTGGATCGCACTGTGCAATAAACGGATGTCATGTAAACTTAATTTATTAAAATGTAAGCATTTTGTGTTTTCAAAAAATAAAATTTAAGGTTGATGTTTCCTTCAGAATTTTAATCGAAAAATAAATTTACAATGTAGCAAACAGTTTCCTTAAGAATTATAGCAAAATGATAAAATAATAATGTAGTTTATTTCAAAGTGGCAAACCCAATAATAGGAACAAATATAAAATTATAAAAAATTTAATTGCATTGGTTGCTGATTTGTACAGTCTGTTACCACAGCTACAGCTGTTTGGACAGGCTATGCAATTGCAATAATTGGGTACAAATAAATCATTATAAAACAAACTATTATAATTATTAATGAGATTTCCTGTGAAAACGGACGAAGGACTCGCGTTAAACGGCGTTTGAAAAGATATTTAAGGTTCGTATATATGGCAAATTAACATTTAAATGTTGATGGATTAAAAAACTAATGCATAAAAGATACGGTGGAAAGAACATTTCCTGCAAGTACCGAAAATAAAAATTGTCGTAACAACAAATTAGTTGGAAACATTTGTAAAGATAAAATGAAAAATAAAGTTGAAATTACAAAAAGTAATATAAAAGAAAAGCAACTACAGTGAAAATAAGCTCACACTAATAAAAATTACTTCAACGTAAAATATTTTAGTTTATTACTAAGTCAAGTTTCCAAGGAAATTTATTACGAAATTTCCTCCAGGTAAATAGAAAAAATTATTTATGTTTTGGTAAATGAAAATTTCAAAACTAATAGCTGTAAGCAGTGTGTATAAAGTGAAAAAAATTGTTGTAAGAAAACCTGCCTGTAAATAAAATTGATATTATACTCTAATAAATATAAATTTGAGATACAACCTCACAACTATATATTTATCATGCTGAGCTTTCAACTTTAATGAAAAACTTAGTCAGGGAGCTACCACCTTTGGATATAGCGATCTAGATCTAGACCATAAAAAGTGCTTGTTTATATGTTGAAAGGATTTAAAATATGCATTTACACAAAATCGGAAAAACATTTCCTAGTCGAGTGTGAATTTTAACTCTCATAACTCTCTTATAGTTCCACTTGAGAATTTTACAATGTATGCATTATCAGATTTATAGTTGGGCAAACAATAGACCATTATGTTTGATAAAAATTTTAAGAGCCTATTATGTATTTTATACTGGAAATTATACATTGTGATCGTCGTCTCTGAAGTTAACGTCCTGCGAGAAAAGCTTTTGAAAACAGGTTTTTTCGTTCACGCATGCCATTTCCTTTCAGTTCTCTACTATTTATCTTTCCTACAATACAAAATTTCAATAAACTTTCTACGATTTGGTTTGTTGATCGTATCACTTCAAATCTAATAGAAAGATTCGAAAACAAAGCTTTAAAGAATTTCTATTTAGCAGAAGTACTTCGTTTATGCTCTTACGTTCATTAGGAAGTATCCTTATTTTAAAGTTACGTTTCTAGTTTACTTATTTAATAATTTTTTATTTTATTTTCTATTAAAAATCCACATTTTAGTAATTTTAATTTAAATTCGGTTTAAAATTATAAACCCGACTTAAATATCTTAAAATCGATACGTTTGTCGATATGTACCAATATTTATAACAGGTTTATACTGTGAATTTCTTACTTCTTATATTTCTTTGTTCAATTTTGCTTGAATTTTAAGAAATCCAGATATGATTAAATTTGTCAAGTCGGTTTAATTATTTTATATATTTTAAGTAGTAAATAACTAATAGCAATATGTCGGTGTTTGAATTAAGTAAACCTTCGTGTAAGGGGCATATTAATTAATTTGTTTAAAATATATTGTACATTTTTTAAACTGCTATCCACTGAAAATCGGCTAACTGACTGATTTTCGTGTCTAGCTCTGCGAGGTGCAAGGAATCCATGCGTTTACGGGGTGGGGGGGGACCATTACACCAGTTCGTTTTGCAGTTATCGCACGATACAACACAAGGGCTAGGACAATACTCAAAGATTATTTGAGTATTGTCCGAACCCGCGTTGCTGTTGCGATGATAATTCCGTGAAGAAACGCCACAACTTAAAAGCACAACATCACATACGAAAATCGACATTTCAAACGCCATTTTTAATGTCGAAAATTGTGAAACAAATTGACCATATCGCAATCACAATCATTGCAAAAAAAATCAAACAAAAAATTTCGTATAAGTACCGAAAAAAATGGAAGCATAATCGCACTAAATTTGTAATATAAAATTCGTTACTATAAAATTCGTTAGAAGTACATTGCTTTAAGTGAACTCGGGTTGGAAATAATGCGTTGAACCGGTTTCCTACATCGCATCTGTTGAGTGCGTTAGTCATACACACTACATAACTTATAATATTCGAAGAGATTTTTTATTACGTATGAATTCTTTTACGCTCCACTACAAATATTCGATATTCTGGTATTTGGAATATTTTTTATTTTCGGATATTATTCGACTGTGCATGCGTTGTACCCATTTAACTACAATGTAAAATAACGCACGCTGATTGGTCGAAACGACAAAATTTGACCCTGAATGGAATTATCTCTTATATTAAAACTAGTCGGCCGTAGTTTTGCGCCCTACAGGGCGCACTGAGTGAATTACGACAGTTATCTATCTATGTTCTACCTATGTATTAATAATATTGATTTTTTCATTAAAATTTACACGACAGATGGCGTGACATTGTATTTTTACAGTTTAGTCCAGGACTACCACCGCGAGGCCAGAAGGCCTCCAAAAACCCAACAGCCAGCTACCCAAATGAGACGAAGGAGATATATGGGGTTTCACCTCGGTGTTCCATTTGAAGACAATCAGAAAAATAGAATAAAATAAAATTTATATGTATATTGTTATTTGCTTGTTGTTGAGCCTTTCTCAAAGGAGGATATCTGGATTTTAGCCGGCTCATATAAAAGTTTTTGGTGTTTTAATTTCTGATCAAACATAAAAAACAGTTTTTTTTTCAAAAACTGGAATTGTTATGTACTTAAATTTAAGTTTGACTGCATATGTTTAAAATGTTTTAAACATATTGCATTTTTTGCAAATTGTTCTGGACTTCCATGTTTTTGCAATCGTTGGAAAACCAAGAGAAAATGAAATATCGAGAAAAACGCGTTGCTAGTTTTGAAAGGCTTCAACTTCAATTAATTATTAATGCTTGTATTTACTTTGTAATTAATATGCAATTTATTGTCCAAGAAACGGTACAATTTATGTACAGCTTTCATTTTACATTTTTGGTGTTTTGCGGCCATCGCGTACCGACGCAGAACGCTTAAAGTGAAAACCCATCCTATTTTTATTCGTTTTTTTTATGTGGAATAACTCGTAAATGGAATTATTTTTACTCGAACCGTTTAGCTTGGCATTGGAAAACAGCCGCTTAATTTTTGACATCAGGTTCGAAACAGAACAGGGGAAAATCTCTTCAAAAGGATCTCAAAAATCACAGTCGTAAATTAATCGTTTTCTATGTATCCTATGCGCAAAATAGGCATTAGAAAAATTAAAGTATATAAAATTCTGAGCAAAAACTGAAAAAAATATTGCTGTAGCCTCTATAGTTTTCGAAATACACAGTCTTCTAAAAAACTTATTTTTTTTCGATATTTTATAAATCTTAAAAATAACGAATAAAATTCTACGTAGAACAGGTAGAACTAAAAAAATAAATAAATAAAATGTAATCCGAATAGTTTTTCAGATATGGCTTTTAAAAGAATCTCAATTTTCAATCAGGCTTTACAGAAAATTATAAAATTCTTTTCCCGATAACGGTCTTAATTTTAAATAATTTACTATATTTTCAACGAAAAATGGTTTTCTTTCTACCGGACATATTTTGAAAACTATTGGGGTTAGATCCACATTTTCTTTTTACCTTTTAACCTTTTATATTTTAGTAACTCATACATTTTTGTCATAAGATGCACCAAACTCGAGTAAATTTCGAAAAACAACCTAAAATATATCTTACAAAAAAGGGTAAAAATTATCAACTTTTTTATACCACATTAACAGAAAAACAGTTTAAAACAAAATGTGAAAATTTTATTGCTTTAGACAAAGTTGAAAAAATGCTCAGAATTTCATTTAGTTTGATTTTGCCGGTACCAAGTTCGGACACAGGATGCATTTTTAAACGACTGAATATTTGGCACTTTCTTCGATAAATTTGCCCCTATTCTGATTCGAGCCTAATATCGACAATTTAGGGGCTATTTTTGATGCGACTAAACGGTCGAGGAAAAGAAAATCTCATTTTCAAGTTATTTTGATGGAAACCTCCTTTTTTGCAACTTAATGGCAGGATTTCTTTTTTATTGTTTGATTTAACTATACTTAACTATTAAAATTACGTTTAAATTATTTTCTTAATAATATCGATCCTCGTATAGCGCAAACTTGAGTCACTGAACTTAGGAATCTTGTAGATTGATTATAGTTAATGCCTTTGTTTGAAATGCAAATTTGAAATTTGCTCTTTAAGGAATATAAACAGCTTTTTGCCCAAGTTGATCTGTTTGGTTTGTTTATACTTGACGATTAAATTTGGTAAGAACACAATGTAGAAAAGACGTTAGATGATTTTTCGGTTAGGTGGCCACATTTAGATTACGGAAAATATTTAGTTTAGTTAATTAGAAAATGCAAGTGGAAAATTTAAAAGTCGATTGTATTAAACTTTAAAGACTTCAGGGCTGTCCGCTTGTGTCTACAGGGGACCTACAGTTTAACCTGGATTAAACCTATAGATTTCAGACTATATCATATAACGTTATTTGAGGCTAGCCAATAGACATTTGGTAAATTTCTCTGCCATTCGCTCACTAAATTCCATTATTATTTTTATTATTAGTCTATAATAGGCAAATTTAATGAAAGATAACATATAACGGTAGAAATTTATAGTTAAACTTTACATAGAAATCTTCAAGGCATTGTAAATAAAATACAAAGAGCTTCCCACCAACAAAATTGCGAAAGAAAAGGGATTAATTTTTTTAATTTCCCGCTTGCCTCATTTTCTTCCTCCGTTTCTTAGATAATAATTTGCAGTGCGACATTCTTTTGGGCACAAAAAGAAGCATTTTAATTGTTTCGCATTTTTCTGATGAATTATTCATTTTAATGAATATTTGTTGTATTATGTATTTATCAATTTACGCGTATATCTAACTTAAAGCTCAAGATAAACTTTTCAAAATGAAACTGCCGAATGTTCAGGGTCTATAGCATTTAATATTTATAGTTTAACCGACGTGTTTGAGACGTACATGACGACTTGTCAGTATTTTTTAACAAACATTTTCACGTTTTCAAGAATTTTGCTTTTAATTGAGTGAAAACGTATTGAAATAATCTAAAATTTTGAAGCGGTGAAAATTCAATTTCAAGAATAAACAATACTAGAGGAGCTTAAAATTTTCAAGTTCATGTTTGTCTCTTATTTGCATAGCCTTATACGCCCTTGTCCATAAGAGTTGCAAAATATTTCGGGTTAAAAAATATTTAAATTCAAAGTTCAATTTCTTAAACCAACATTAAACTGTAATCTTGAGCGCGTCTTTAATGATTGGAGATAATAAACGCATTTAAGAAAGTTTTGTAATTTAAGTAAAACATTAGGGTTTGATATTTTCACCCTTGGTTTGACTCTAAATTTGGTACCACTACGAGAATCGTTACATTTATAGGAATAGAAAAACATGCAATATTATATTGACCTACATAGTGAAAACCCTAACCGGGCAATAATTTCCACTTCGATTTTCTTGTAGTATGTACAAACTAGAAAAGCATATCTTTGTCTATGAGAGTTTTTTTTAATGTAAATTGGAGGAATAAGTAAGTAATGAATAGAGGCGTCAGAGGGAAAGTATTATGTGGTAAATAAAATCAATTATTGATAAACCAGAAAACGTAACGTAAGCAAAACTACTACGTTAGGTTTTAATTTGTTAATGATGGTTTTGTGATAAAGCTGGGCTTGCGGGAAAGTGTAACCGGAAAGGGAATTATAAAGCGAAAGCAGCGATGCACAAAATCTACTTTTAGGATATCAAAATCGACAGAATCGTCTTCGTGTTTTTGACAGGTAGTTTATTAAAAATATTGTCGATATTTTTAAAAGCGTGTACTTTAAAAACAAAAGTTTTAAATTCAAAAAAGTTTTTTTGAATTTCAACCAAAGCTACATGACTGTGTTTGTGATTTAAGTTAAAAAAATTAAATGGTGCCTTTTAAATATATTTAGTTATATAATAAATTTTAAAGTTGAATTATTGTGCAGTAAATATAAGTAAAATATTTTTATAATTACCGATAAATGGTAGGTAGTTGATTGGAGTCTTCACTGACATTATCGTTATTATTATTATCATTATTAGCAAGATTACACAAAGCAATTTGCGACATTTTAAATATTTTTGCCGATGCCAAAGCGGGTATGATTTTTCCTGATTTTTTTTTAAATTCGCGCAAGTATGATAAGCAATATAGGCACTAAACGTGTTTTCTTAATAAGGCAATAATGTTAATTTTTAAAATTGTCAAATCACAATCGGCGTTTTTTTTGAAAATTGTCGCTATATAGAGGAGTTATTAGAAAAATCTTAAGCCGAATTGTTAGCTACAAACGAAAAATATAGCAGGTGCTTCCAGGTCCCTTAAATACAACATTAAATACTGAATTTTACATACCAGCAATTTTAAGTGCATACATAATTTGTTGGCACAATTTCAAATCTAGGATCAAGTAATTTTCGAATAATTTATGCACTATAAGGTCGATATTTGAGCGCCGTATACCTGGTCATTTAAAAATTGTGTATTTTAAAAAAAAGTCAAAATTTGACTTAGAAAATGTGACGCTATTATAATAACAACAATTTATCATTATATTAACTACCCGTATTTAATTAATCAATTTTTATTAACAGTATGTTCATTACACAATTTATTAAATTTCCAATTAATCACTAATTATTGCCTTCACATTAATTGTTCCGAATCTCACTTTTTTTATTATTAAACTTTAGGATTAAATATTATTGACTATAAATTTTGCTAAGGAACTACTAACAATTAACTTTTTAACGGAATGAGGTTAAACGCCCAACAAATTTTCGAAAAATTATTAAATCGTCGCAAGTCCCGCGTCTTATTAGTCGAAAACTATTACACTAACAAAATCAGATCAAAGATTACATGATTAACAACAATGTAACAATAAAAATAAGCTGGTGCAGGGACGTCAAAGCGCTCACAGTTATTACGTCATTGCAGTGCTCCTATATACAGAAGCATGCGCCGAACAGCGTCGGAATTTAATGGAAATTGAATTTATTCAACTTTTAAAACTTTATTTAATTAAATAATTTAATATTATTTCGAACTAAAAGCTTCTCTAAGTATTTCAAAAAAGTCATTTTCGATATTGTCTTTGTTATAACAAAACATTTTAATTGTTCATTAACGCCCTTCCAAACTTTAAATATTCTTATTTACGGACAAACCACTTTATTTGACCTACGTGGCATCCGAACCGCGGCACAAATAGTTCGGGAATAACTGAGATTCGAACTCAAAATATTTCGGTCCGCAGCTACACCTTCATCTCTGCACCAAACCAATTTTGTTATGATTGTTAATGGATATAATTGTCCAAGCCTAGCCAATGGTTTCGATATAACCAATCGAAACCGACCAAATTAAGCTTTTTTATAGTACGTATAATATATAAACTTAATAATAAAATATTTAATAAATAATATGGAATGTTATTATACTACTAAAATAAACAACTGTTTTATTACCTCTTAATTTCGATAATAGCATGGAGTAATCAAGAAAACCGTTACATTTTACTTTTAAAACTTTCTTGGTATTATATTTCAGTCAAATTAGCACGAGAAGATTATTAGTAGGTCAAACTAATTTCTGTTAATTTGAAATTTGCAGTGCTACCCACAAGAAGGTCTGAAAATATGCAACCAACTTTAAACTGACCAATCAAACTGTTAATTGGTATCATTAAGGCATTAGTTAGTTGTCAGTTCGGTGGAACTATGCTGCTTATGTACATAAGTTTTTTTCCACTACTAATAGGCTATCATTTTTACTTAGGTTAGTTGCTCAAGAAGTGACACGTTTTCGACTAGTGGTGAACAATTTTTCCATTATTAACCACTGGTTAATAATGAACAAAATGACATTTTTTGATAACTTGGCGACTATTTTAAAGAAAAATGTTGTTATTAAATGATTTAGAATAACCAAGAAATGCTAATTAATTGTATGTAAACTATTTAAAACGCTTTTTTAATACATTAATTTAATTTTAAAAATTTTAAAAAATCGATTTAAATGTGACAGCAAGTGACAACGCCATCCATTGTTAATTTGACGAACCGCGATTTATTTTATTTAATAACCTAAATTTGTCAACAACTGTCAAATCAACAAAACAAAACTGTCATTTGAAATAAATATTTTAAATTTGAAAATTTTTTTGTTAAAAAGAATTTTAAAAAATGGTAATAAATCTAGTAGTGAAAAAAATCGTATATAAACCACGGTTGTGAAGACCATTATTGCCTCCGCGCCTTATATTCCTCGGTGCAAAGCACCTCGGAATATAATCTTGGCGCTAGGGCAAGGCTAGGCCTATAATATACTATTATTGTCACTATACAGACACCGTAATCGTTATAGTCTATTTCATTCCAAAAATGTGATAAGGTTATTGATTTTGAATGTGTTGGTGGTTATATTAACATTTTAGGTTGGGTTTTAGGATGCAGACGATTCACAATTTAAAGAGTCAGTAGCGCCTATTTTCTGAATTATGTGTAATTTTAAATTTAAGTAAGAATCTACATAATTTCGTTGTTCTGCAAAATAATTAATTAATACTTATACTTGTAATAAACTAAATTATTAAGTAAATGGCCTGTTGCAACAATGATTTTTACAGTAACATACAATTTACGAACAGCGCGCATATTAATATAATTATATTCAAAGGCGGTCAAAGGAGCGATGCAACGGATGGAAGGCATCCTGGCCCGACAACATGGGCTTATCCAGTAAAATTGAAATTAAAAATTTAGTTGGTTTCAAAGCTATTACAGCGATGATAAAAGACAAAAAAAACTCATATCACATTATTTTGATGCGAATATACGACATTATTTATTTGTCAAATTTGACAGTTGAGTTATTTCATTTTTCAATTGCGATTAAAATTTCTGAAATCTAATAAAAAAGAGTGCTAATCGTTTGGGGGAGACATCGGTGATGGTGAAATGAACGAAATAATTACTAAATCGGTTTCAAAAATATTATTATCAATAAGCAATCGCGGTACTATTGTAATAAATGAAAAAAAAGTTCGGTTATTTAAATATTTATTATTCATATTCTCTTGTCAAATATAATACGTGTTATATTTCAACAGATAATACAATTTATAATTATGTCACGTGACACTTTATGCTCCTATCTAAATTAAAAAGTTTACTTTGATTACAAAGCTATCTCCCTTTTCATATTCATTCACCACAGCCACAACCCAGGTATTTCCCAGTCAGCCTAGCTCAGCGCTACTCCGCGAGGCCCACCGGCCTCCATAATTTCCAATGTCACTAATGTATACTTTCAGATGAAGGAGAAGGCCGGCTACGCCGGGATGCTCCATTGTGGTCAGTCCAGAAAATCGAAAAATCGAAATACAAAGCTATCATAGAGATGAGGAAAATACATTTAATCTTATTTGGGCCCATTGTTAAGATATTTATTTCTCAAATCAATCATACCAAAAAATATCGAAAAACATGTAAACCACAATCAAAGATACATTTTATGGCATTTTCCATCTTTACCGCTTTTATATCTTTGATAAAATACCCTTCTGCAGATTAATATTTTGTTTAATATAAATTGTTAAACACAAGTAATCAGGCAACATTTGTGCATTTGGGTGCAGGTAGTCATTTTGTCATTAACCATATCGGCTTGTCTAATTTTGACTAAGGTGCATACATGGCTCGCACAAAAACAATTATTCTTTAGGGGCCGTCCATTAATTACGTAAGGATGATTTTTGTAATTTTGGACCCCCTCCCCCCGCCACGTAAGGGTACGTAAGATTGTGGAAACCCCCGCCCACATCTTACGTAAGGATTATTTAAAAGACAATTAATTTTGACCCCCCTCTCCACCGCTTATATTTATAAAATATGAATAATAATATATTATACTAGCTGGCACAGTCGGCCTACCAGCCGCCTTTAGCCGTCTAGACCGTGTGGGATGTGGTTGTTCGGCCTTCGGCCTCACTCAAGAGTATCGCAGGCATATGTGTAGACCGTGGCTTTTCGGCCTTCGGCCTCACTCCAAGGTACTAAAGTAGCCTATGTTTTTCGTAGCATTGTAAATAACTTCTACACCAAATTTGGTTAAGATTGGTCAAATAGAAACGTAAAGCACGTGCACGCCTATTTGCATTGTCGATCGGTTGACAGTTTGACAGTTTGACAGCATTCATTTTTGTTTTCTAAGTTGATTTTGAGTAGCCTGCCTTCCTTTAAGAAATCTCGATAATCCATTCATGCGCGTCCCATAGGGACGCGCATGAATGGATTATCGAGATTCCTTAAAGGAAGGCAGGCTACTCAAAATCAACTTTCCTCTCCTTTGCGAATTTTTGCACTATTTCAATACAAAAACATGCGTAGGGACCTACATAATAACTGTGCCAAATTTGGTTCCGATCGGTCAAACGGTTTAGGAGTCTATAGGGAACATACACATACATCCATTTTTATATATTTAGATAGATAATAATAAATACAAAAATTTAAATTAAATTTTTATTTACATAGAGAAAAACCGTTCGTAAAGATCACCAAAATTATGCCACTATGTTTAATGATTTTTAAGTACTATATATTTCAATATATGATATTTCCATTATAACTGGATATAATTACCAACATAAAAAGAAAAAATTATATTAGATTGTTAAATTTAATTTAAAAAAATATTTTAAGAAACTTACGTAAAGAATACGTCGGACCCCTCCCCCCTACGTAAGGGTTCGTAAGATATCCAATACCCCTCCCCCCAAAAAACCCTTACGTAATTAATGGATGACCCCTTACGTAATTTGCAAGTTACCGAAACTCGTCCTTCTGGCTCGTTTCGGCTATTTTCTTGCTCATTCCGTAAAGTACCTATCCATTTTTATTGCTTACCCTTAAATCGCTAGTTTTTGAGTAAATTTGAGAATAACAAAACACGTCGGTTTAGATAGCGATGGACGTTCAAAACCGATACTGTTTTAATTTTAAGTTTATCCTTAGCTCCACCAGCTACCCCTAGTTTAAAATTTTAAATAGCACCCCCTAACTTGCTCTACATCAGCTTAACACGTTAAAAAATTGGATTTGTATTTAAATTAAATTTATATTTATAAATTTGTACTCAATACCACCCTGTTTTAAAAATTCTGTTTGAGTAATTTAGAAATCTTCGAAGCAACTCCTTGGTTTATAATTGGTGGTATACCTAAAAGGGTTTTTATCCTACAAAAAACTTCGTTCGAGTATATTGTATATTCAAGGAGTTTACCTCATAGTATCAGTACTTAAGTTTTAATTAATATTTCAATTAGTAATTCTGCGTGCATGTCATGTTTTCACTTCATAATTTTCCGAACAAGAAAATGAATTTTAAATTATTATTTTTTTTTATATTTTTAATTTTCAAATTGCCTTTTACTTTTATCAAGGCTGTTGATTGTTCTTGTCGGATGAAATTACAATCAGATCGATGTAATAGCTTGCAATTATTATATCAGCTATCGTTTTCCAATCTTCATTAATTTAGACAACACCTCCCTTCCGTCTTATTATATCTATTATACCCCTAATATTATAGTATTTTGATGAAAATTTAAACTTGATTGTACTATAAAATACCACGATTGGCCGGAAAGAACTCAATAAAAGGGAGCTCATATTTTTATTTTTGCTATTTATGAATAAAAGGAAACTGGAACGTTAATGTCACTTTGCAACAACCAACAAGTTGCAAACTTTCTTAGCTAGTGAATTCCTCTTATGTCAAGTAAGAAACTTGAAACCACAGTAACCAACACAAAGACATTGCATAGACTACGTGCAATTTTTAGCAAATCATGCTATGTATTTAAATATTTCCTCCAATGCGCAAAAATAAACAGAAAAAGAAATAATTTAAAAAATTAAAAAATCGATGGGTTGCAAACAGTACTGCCCCGGTTAAAAAGGTTTGTGTTTTCAGTAAATTGCATTTCTGTGTTGAAAATAAATAAGCAGCACCCTTATAATTCTATTTTTATGAATCTTTTATGAAATTTATCAATTTTTTTGAACGAAAAAAGGCTAATGGAATAAAAATATGAAAATGAAAGATGCAAGCGATCAATTTTCTTATTACCGGGTCCTAGGAAGAAGTTTGTACCAGTTTTTCATTTTGAACGAAATTTGAACGCAGTGCACAGATTATTTAAATATTTCATTAGTCGTTAATGAAGTCATTAATTTTTAGAGCATAAATATGTTTGTACGGGTGGAAGCATGCCTAAAAGAAGTCTACCAAAATCCGGTCACTGAAATGTGAAAAATTTCCAAAATACTGTTAAAATTTCCCCGCTTTTTACTTATAAAAATTATATTTCGAGAACAATGAAATACGACTGCTTTTTAAACATGATTTTGAAATTTCATTCTAAATATTTAAAATAGTAATATCATTTGGTTAAACTTGTTAGGTAATTAAAGATATAACAATAAATTCTTCATGAAATGAATGCCATTTTAACTTTGTATATTTTATCTGGCCTAAGATAATTATAGTAATTTTGGCAAATTTTGCTATAAAAACTGAATTTTATAATTTTACAATGCGGATAATAAAGTAATAAATCAAAATTATTATTTCTCAGATCTGGTAAAACATACAAACCTGGAATACCGCTAATTTTATGCAGAATTTATTGTTCCATCTTTTATTGCCTAACTTGTTTAATCAAGAGTTATTAGGTTATTACTATTTTAAATATTTATGACCAAAATAGAAAAACTGTGTTTAAATAAGAAATCGCGTTTCGTTTGCTAAAACTTGGTAAAATTATTAAGTTTACCAAGTTACTAAAAAAAGTTTTAAAAATGTAAAAAACCGGAAAATTCATCAGTACTTTTTTAAGATGATGTTTTCACCCCTACAAACGTGTATGCCTGAAAAATTATTCCGACTTGCCCCTTATTACAATAATTGCCTTCGTTTACTTAATTCGTTTCGTTAATTCAACAAAAATCTAAATTGCTTTCTTACTTATTTATTTCTTTCTCTAATTTCTCTGTTTTTACCTTTATTTTAGATTTTCATTTGAATGTTTTATTTTGATTTATTTTTGAATTTTCTAACAAAATTTGTTCTAATTCCAATTATCATTAATTTATAATATGTTGATTAGGCTTACCTGTTGATAAGTAGTATGATGATACCGAAACATCGATATATAAGCTATCGATTTTACTAATTTTGCATTTAAACTTTTGATTCGTTCATTCTGGATTTTATTTTATTTGTACTAATTGTTAAAATTAAAAAAGCCCCGTTACTAAAATCATTACTAATATATTACGTTGTTTTTCACAGAAGTTTCTATTTTCATTTCAAGTCTTCAATGTACATTTATTTTAAGTTTAGAAATTAAGGCTGTAAGTTAAGCAATGAAAGTTAAATTTCAGACAGTTTCAGAAGTATTGGAATATTTTGGGCAGTGTAACGTTTGGTATTCAATTCTTAGAATATTCAATCAGAATTTAGAGTATTATTTAGAGTATTTGGTATGCAATAAAAATACCTTTCCTTTGAAATCAGCATCAATTATTTTTTAAGTTCATTTTATTTGCTTCCAGTGCACATCACATCGAACTTCATAATTTTTCTAGGTAAGGGTTTCTGTACTTTGAAATTGGTTGTTTTACAATTGGGGTTTTACAGTTACTTTGAATAATTTTAGTATACTTTTTAGTAAAAAATTATAATAATAAAAAATAAGTCATTAGCAATTTATTAACAAATAATAATTTAAAACAGTGTGATTAACTCGGAATTTAGAGCGCTCCGATTAGCTAAAATTTTGGAGCCTTCTGATCGACTCTGAATCATTGAACGGACATACAGATGGACACGAAGCCAGATTGTGAGGTTTACTGCTATTCTGCGTATAGAAGTTTAAAGGTTAAATAATATTATTTATCAATAGGAATTATCGATCCAACAAAGATTTATTGCTTCCCTGAACTATTTCCTATTAAATAACAGCCACGAATTAACTTACTATTATCTAATAACAAATTGATACAAAGTATAGTTAGAGACTTATTAGTCCCCAGTCGGTCTCAAATTATATTGGCGGTGGTTAGGATTTCACGTTAAACCATATATCCTATTATAACTTAGTATTATTCACTTGTAATTTGGTTTTGTGTGAAGGGTTACCACAGAGATTTAACTAAATAGGGTTCCTATATAAATATATAGATTTTAAAAAAAGTTACACAAATTTATCGAAATTTTTAAAAAGGCGATAAAATTTACAAAGGTATAAAAATTCTGAGCAATTTAAATTTAACACTTTTTTATTTGGTTCTGCCTTAGTTTTCACTTCTTTTTCTTCAGGCAAGTAAGTCAAAAAATGATTCGAGCTTTATTTGTTGAAATTTAGCATACCTCCAACGTCTCTTAAAATTCCTAATGGGCTTCTGGGGATTTCAAAATCCCAACATGTTCTTTTGCCTATAACTTGTTTAAATTCAGTTTTCCTGAAAATTCTCATTGGATTAAAATTGAAGAGCACAATTTTTCTGTATATAAATCATACTACATATTTTTAAAATAAAATTAATTCCTGAAAGACAAAATGTATTGTTTAAAATAAATTGAAAGCGATTTCCGAATAATAAAATCACAATTTCCGAAATATCATCTAAATTTCTAAATCATCTGAAGAAAATTCTGAAAAATCAGTTTTTTGATCTAACGGTATACTTTCTGAAAAAAATAAATTAAACCAGGAAAGGCCACGTTGGAGGATAAAATCCCCATAATTGAAGGAGAAACTCAATAGTCATATAAACATGTCTGCCAAATTTTAGCTTGCCCGAATTTTTCCAAGCTAAAAATGAGGTATAATATGTTATTTGCTGTTTTTCATTTTCTTTGATTGGGTTTATATTTTTGATGGGTTATAAAATGATCCTGATAGTGCAAATTAAAATTCCAGTAAAAAAATACCAACACAAGAACAACAAAAACTCGAATTTTGAAAAATTAAATAAGAACATAATATTAGTTTTTAAAATAAATGAGATAAACGTTAAAAACTAAATTTTCATATTTTATTTAGTAATTTAGAACTGATATACTGTATTGAGATTTCAACTGCAAATAATGAAAGATTTTTCATCATTAAAGATAATAAAATCAATTTAGCACTATTACTGATGACGATAGATTGATGATCTTCATGTAATGGCCACTGAACGCGATTTTGTCAAAAATTTAAATTTATTCAAATTAAATTAGTGGCTGAGGTTGAGACATAACTTAACACGAGATCTTAATCCCTGTGAAACAACAGTTATAATGGGATTTCAAGCATTGTGCTAATCAATGACATGATCCACATTAAATCATAATAATCAAGTAAGCAATTTACCTGGATCAACCATACGACGAAAATAGAAAGGAACAATCTCGTCAATCATAATTAACTTTAGGATGAAATTAACAAAGAGAAATATTGGATAGTTTATAACGGAAGTCTGATTCGACCAAATAAACGTATAGATTATCTTAATAAAAAAATTAATTATGCTTATAAATGCTATAAAAAAAAAATTAAGTGTGCGATTAGCCCACTATTAGAAAGTTTGATTAATCTGAAAGTACCACGTTCAATTCGTAAATTTAAAACTAATGCTGCAACAAACCGTACACAATTTCCTAAACTAGTCTAAGCAGCCATAGGTTCTAAAAAATAATGAAACCCTTTTCTAAGATACTCCTCACGGATTATCCAGTCCCGATGAATTTGTTCACCAGCAAATTTTTGGCCATGACTGCTGATTTTAAGATCTGGTTCAGTTTTCACTTTCAGGAACCGCACTTGCGAAATTACCATTTAGAAAATTGTTGTAAAACTTTGAGTTCAAAAGTTTTCAGCTATTTAATGAACGTATTATAAACACAAAGTGAAATACAAAGGATGATCAGCGTTTGTTACCAAGACATTTAATTATAAACATTATTGCCGAGTCGAAGAAGTTATAGAAATTCAAGAAAGTGCTTTGTGCAACATTTTTTTAGATATCTGAAATATTTTGTGGGATACATAATGAAAATCGTTCCAGCTATTGAGAAAACGGCTACCCTTATTATTCAACTCTCGTGCAACTCACCATAGAAGGCTTCTGTTTAATTTTCATTTTACTTTCTGAATGCCTTCTGGCACTACACGCAATATTTGTAGTATTTAGGGTTATCCAATTGTATAACAACTGAATAAACATAAAAAAATATTATTTATTGTAAAAATAAGGAAAGTTTTTTAAATTTATCGAAGATGGAGTACCTAAGAAATCTTAAAATATTGAATTTCCTTAATAAAATCTTAAGTGTCTCTTTGAAGAAGCTTGAGTTTCACTAAGACGTTGTTAATGTGTTTGTTCACTGGTTACTTTATATTTTTATTTGCAAACGTTTTAAAATTGTTGAAATTGGACTTTGATTTCTTTCCAAGTTAAAGTTGACTGATTGCGATACAATAAAAGCTTCTTGGATAATGAACATTGGAGACTGTTTTTTTGTGTAACAAAACTTGAGTTATAATAATTTTACTTTATAATAAATGGAATCTCGAAGCAACACTTTGGAAACTGTTAATTGAAGAACCAATTAACATCAAAATATGGCTTCTCTCGTGTCCATCATCATTTGTAACAATAATTATATTTATGCAAATATTGCTCGTCTGAAATATCCTTATTTACTTGTGAGCATTAGGATGTGTCTATTACATTCCGCATCAATGTAGTACCTCAGCACTTTGTATTCATCGGAAAATTATAATTTCAAAATTTCCGTGTTGTACTAAACGAACGGCAAGGTCTAGCACAGTTTTTCTGTTATCCAATATCTTAGCATATGGGCAAGACTCCGCATACATCAGAGAAGCAATTACTAGGACCTTCCCTATGCATAGTCATAGACTTGGGTTTTAATCCAACAAATCAGGTCAACATATTTTCTTACATCCGGAAAAGTACTTCATCATGCTTAATTGCTATTTAAATTTTCAAGTTGTTCTGTGAATATCTTTCACATTTTATTCATAATTTTCTTGTCTCATTTCTCCTCTTTTTTCCTGTCATTGTCGTTTCATATTATATCACTTAAAATGTGTTCATCTCTTACATATGAAATTTGTTTTCTTGAATTTAACCAAAATTAAATATTTCACGGCTTAAGAAATCTTCACAAATATACTTAAATTGGAAACGCAACACTTCAGAAGTTTTGCGAAAAGCGTGGTCCTGATTACGTAAACGAAAAATAAACTTTGAAATGGTAATATTAAGTTCAAAAAAGTTTACTTGTATATCTTAAAAGGGAAATTAATTCAGTAGTCAGTTGCCGAGTGTTATCTGATATTTTTCATCAATTTAATCTTTATTTTAACGTATTGAATCGTCGATTCTACTTTTTAAAATACAGTTCTCAAATACATAAATACTTAATCATGCCGTTTCCTTCCGGGGTAGGCAAGATACTGGGTATATATCTCGAAAACTTATTAACTATTCCCTCTTCACTTTCTGTTTTTTCCTTTGATGACATCCACATATTCAAGCATGTCTCACATGGTCAACACTTCCTTTAGATCCGCACCCTCTTACTGCTTCGTTACTTAACGTTAACATGCCCAAACCATCCCACCGACTTTGTCCATAAAAATTTTTCCACATATATTTCTTAAATATCTCATCCCACCGGATTGGAAACATTCTTGTGTTTCTCCTGACAAACGAATAAAAGTTAAATATTCCAAGTGATCGAATTAAGAAAGCCAAACTTATTCAAATAAAGCAAGTTTACCCAACTTTGTTAAATGTGCGGTCTACATGATTAATTGCAAGCAAGCTGAACATTTTGAGTTATTGATGGGTTTAACCTACAATAAGCTTACAGTAAATTTTTTATTCCGATAATAATCGCAGATAAAACAAAGGTGTTGTAACACTTAAATTAGAGCGTTCATTCATATAATGGAATTAAGTCGAAGAACCACGTTAATTCGCACGTTGTTTGCAATTTCTAATGTACAATTTAGGATTACAATGACATAATTCTCTTAATTTACGTTCCCAAGTTTTAAGATTAATCCACGCATTAGAACAGATTATTTCATTGTGAAAGCCACCTTGAAAGCTGCGCTCTAAAATTTGTTTGGAATTTTCTCATAAAAAGTCCTGGTTTATTTTTTTTAAATTAAGCAGTAAAAGCGGCTTTTGATAGTGGAAACAACGTATGCACACAATTTATAAAAGAACAGTTTAAACAAGGGATCTTCCTAAATCTCACATAATAAAAGTTTTTCAAGGTTTGAGCTTTATTGCACTTTTGCTTTCTTTTATTTAGTTACGCCCAAAATGAAGTTACATATTTCTTTTTGGTATATCCTTTACGTCATTTCAAATAAACGCTTTTCACATGTTACAATTTTATATCCGTTTGATTCCTGAAAAATGATACCACATCAATGGAGTTAAGACGGAAAATATCATCTACACCCGAGTTTATTAATTGCAATACGTGCTACACGTTGAAGATTAAATTTTCCTTCAACTAATTTAAATTTGATATCAGGCAAGTATTCGTTTGTGTATCTAATGTGACTTATAATTTCAAAAGCAATTTGAAAGTGAATATTCAGCCACTTAACTTAATCAAAATAGTTATCAAACTCAGAATTTGCTCAAATTATATTATGTAGTTATTTCGGTAGATTAGGTACATAATAAATTAAAAAAATGGTAAGGTTCTGAATAAAAAAAACAGAAACGAGAAAAAGTAAACCTCCTGTTTTAGATACGTCATTCAAAGAAACGTAATTTTCCGCATTCAGCACTGTAAACATTTTATAGGGCTGCGTAATCAAATATTTGATAAAAAAGTAACTGGAGTTATAAGTTGTAATGGCCGAACTAATAAAAATAAGAGCAATAAATTAAAGTAAGTGTTCCAGTTGATGGCAGCTAACTGATTGACAATCGATGGTAGAAACAATGCGTAAACTCTTAATGGTTATAGAAACAAAAAGATGGAGTTTACCGAAAATCGTATTCAATTGATCAAGGCTATAAACATGAAAGAAAGAATCGACATTACGCCTTAAATTAGCTATTGGAAGCACCGGAATTATTCAACAGTGACAGGTATAAACGAAGATATTGAGGTAAGTGATGAAAGTAAATAAGATTTTCTTATCCAACAGGTTGTCAAAATGCAGTGGAATATTGAGCGAAGACTCCCTCCCGCTCATTGTGGTTATTTTGGAGAAGACCGAAGAAGACAAAGCGATTTTCGATTTCATTGTATTGATGGAATTATTGGTATAAATGACTGCGCAGCTGTGGATTTTTACAGAAAAGTTGTCAACTATCCGATGCCAATTTACATCAGTACCGTATACAAGCTTCGCAAAATCTAAGGTAAAGAGTTTTAATGTTAAAGATAACTACAGGGTTGTCAGAGTCAGGGTTGTGATAGCTTCCCGAAGGTGAAGGGAAAATTTTAAAGCCTTATCTAAGCTACTTTCTGAAATTTTCCAACTTCAACAAGATGCTATAGCTTTTATTTTTGTTGTAAATGCGATGATCCTCAAAGCTGCATTGAGCTCCGGCCCATATGGATAAACAAATTAATGTTGCATACTGTACGTTGTCTTAATTTGTGTATTATTTTGTCAAATTCAGTTCAGGGGCTTCTAAGTCACCCCGGGTACATTAAAACCATAACACAGTGGTGGTGGGGGGCAAAAACTTAGCTAAAATTCGGAAACTTATTGTTTAATCTACAAATAGGCTCAGGTTTATGGAAAAATTATCTAAAACAAATCACGTCTTAAATGGAGGCCAGTCGATAAGGCAGTTTAAAAGAACTATTGATAAAATAATTGAGAGCAAGCTGGAATAAATTTTATTATCCTGATTTGGACCTTTATTTGCACAGTTCAGCCATCCCGAATATGGCCGTCATGTTGGAAAAATCACACGAAAAGAGACATTTATGTAATTAATCCTGAAAATCTCAGCTCGGGTTCACTTTAGAGCAAAATATTTGGTAATTAAAAATTAAGTAAACTAAATTCTATACAAAAAAGATTTCATACTTTTTTCTTATAAATTAATCGGTTGCAGAGTTATTAAGCCATTTATGTATATGGAATAGAAATATTTACGTAGATTCATAAAAGTGTCTTTTTGCGTGGATTCAGAGATCTAAATAAAGATAATAACATTTATTATATCCTATCCCCAATTGTTCCACGGTCTAGCGACCCTAGATTTTGCCATTATATTGGAAAACCCACTTCAAAATATACACTTTTTGAATAAAATATTGGGCTAATTCTGTGAGTAATTCGATGCAGTAGATTTTTCTAATTACACAAAATATCTTCTGGGAAGAGCACTTAAATTGGTTTCCCGAAATTTGAAAATTTCCTATAGAGATTCGCAAAGCAGAACGTTTTTATGGTAGATTAAAAAAAATGCGGAATATTCACATTTACCCTTTTAAAACAACCCTTGAAGTTGATAGAAAATTGTTAATTTTAAACAGCTCAACCAATCAAACATCTAGTGGGTGATTGCCATTATTGTGCGGCCTAAAGGCCGCACTGTAACCTTTTTAGGTTGGAAATAAAACATTAATCAACCAGAAGTGCGTTAAGGAATGAAAGAATTGTGATTTTACATATAAGATAATTGAATTTTCATGTCTGGAACTGTGTCCAGTCGATGTTGTTCCTGAATATATTGAGAACACGTTCGTCACATATTTTTAATACGCAATGAACACAGGCAGGGAATCATCATCATCAGTATAATATGTATACATATTTTTTTTTTTTAATAATTAAGCTCAAAACTCCGTAACCGGATGTGATTTCCCACTTCCACGCCATCTGGAATGTTGAAACTTTGCACGTGCGTAGGTTCGGTAGTGAATAGACCTTGAAAAATCGAAAAAGTCGAAAACATGGCTCCCTTTATGTTTTAAGGTAGTAATAGTAACGCAAAGTTTTCACAGACGGACTTCCGTTACTTCGTTGTTTTACAACCGAATTTCGATATGATCCTGTCGAATTTAGATTTCTTTGATGTAAAAAAATACCCAAGTCTAAAATCTATTTTCACGGTGTTTGGTCAATTAATTTTGAACGAAATTTGATTTCCACTAAGGTAGATTTTTCTAAGTTCGCATACTACCAAAATTTTGCAAGGAACTATAGGTTCGGTGCACGGTAGAAAGAAAAAAGTCGAAAAACTTAAAAAATGCCCTATTGGGATTTGATGGGTGCTCCATTATTTTAGCATCGATTGTGCAGAAATCCATTCTTTATGGGCGGAATTCCGAGCCCCGATAAATATGACTTAATACAGCAAAATAGAGATAATAAAAATTTATTTTAATTTTTTCCAACATAAAAACCCCTATTGGGTGTACGGTGCGAAAAAAATTATTAACAGAAAATGAGAAAACTTTGCATTTTTATTAATTCTGCACTGCTAATAATGTGAAGCATAATATTTAAAAAATCTAACTGATAAAAGGGTAGTTTTATAAGGGCGTAGACCAAAAATGATTAAAAAGTGCTGAAAATTCATAATTAAGTTTTCATTTATTTTTAACCGAAAAATTAATTATTAAAATAATCTAAATTTATTAAGATAAATTTTTTACAAAGTGAAAATATAGTAAAACTATACTTTTTAATTAAAATCCCTGAAAATTTATTCATTTCAATCGGTATTGCTTTGATAATATCGCGAAAAAATTTTTCTTTCAAGAGTCCAAAGGCTGGGAACAGAACTAATTACATTACTATTTCAAAAGTTACAGCGATTTGTATAATACCCTGTTAAAGACGACGATTTTAACGATCAATTTTTTTTACTGTATTGTCACTTCCTACAAAACATGTAAAATTTCGTAATTTTCTATTGATATTTTTCATTCCTTACAGCCCACTCTTATTTTAGATGTGTATTTTTCCGTAAACCATAGCCTGTTTATGGATTATTCACCAATTTTTTGGCCAAATGAAAAACGAAGTGAGCTTTGCTCCTAAATAAACTTGGATTTGATAATTTTGTAAAGATATTACAGAAGTAAGAAGCTTTTATAGATTTTCGTATTTTTTTCCGATATGTTAACGTTTTTTCTTTCAATAACAAATTTTCCGTATAAGAATTTTATACCACCACAAATAATATATTCAAAAATTGAATAAGCAAGTTATGCCACTTTCAATTTCCTTCAATCTTACCAATTTAAATGGCATTCTGTATAAGCAAGTTTTGTGTCATATATAAATTCCTATAAAAGTTTCGTTTCAATGGCATCTACATCATAAAAAATAATATTCTTTAGTGCTTATCCGCGAAAACACGTACCTTGCAGAACTTTTTTTTCAAAAGAACTAAAAATATGTTAAATTAATCACATCAGAAAATCCGGTAGAAGAAACTCTATTATTTAATAAAATACAAGAAAAGCTTTAATAGATCCAGAAAAATCCATCCAAAAATAATAACAATTTCTTTAAAATATTATAAAAGTTCATCAGACATTTTTATTGATTAAATAAGCTTTTAAAAAAACACAGAGCAGCTTGAAGACGAAACGTAAAAGAAAAATACAAGAAGTTTTATGTTTAAAGCAATAAAATAAAAATTATCAATTCTTAAATTTTATAAGAAGTAAATGCCGCATTTTAAAGCTTTGAAGTGATACTGACGTCATTGTAAGCGTCACGACGCAGTCAACAAGGCGGTCTCTTTTTGCGATGCTGCAGTATGCAGTCTCAACACGATTTTGTTAAGTAAACACCTGCATAAAATTTTCACATGGCAATTAACGTGTGTTTAATACAAAGGAAGAAAATACTCCGTTTAGGATGCCTCGTGTTTACAAAGTACCAAGCCAATTAATGTAATAAATTACTTCCTCACGAAATTAAAATTTAGGTTTAACTAAATTTTAAATTACTAAATATAAATACGGTTTCTACCAAGTTCGTTTAATTCCTTTGCCGAAAATAAGAAGTTATTTTCCTAATTTTAAAGTTTTGCTTTATAAATTGATTGGTATGTTTCAGGTTTCACAGTTCAGAAATGGAAGTTTTTCATTGGATATTGAAATATGAATTTTAACGCAATATTTAACGTCAAAACGAAGATTGAGAAACGAGGAAAATACAAATTAGAAAGGATGCTAAGGTTTCGCTACGCCAACTATCCCAACAATAAGAGTAAGTTGCTAAACGCACTTATTTGTTTATAATATTTTGTTAATAATTCTCTTTAAAAATATATCTTGAAAAGCTTTGGCCGTTTAAAAAGGCTGTTTGAGTCTTCAAATCCCATCAATAATTTTTGCATTTGACATGATACTGAATGGATAATTGTTTTTCTTTGTATTATTAAAAACATTTTATATTTCAGGTTTTCATGGAAAATTTAGCAAGACTCCAATTATTTAGACTTTGATAAATTTACATTCTAAGTAAATTGGCCGGCAGGCAAAGCTCTGCTTAATTTACTCTAAATCAATCAGAAATCATCCAATAATCTCAAAAGGTTTATTAAAATCAAAACAAAAATATTATAAATATTTCTTTTTAATTTTAGTGCTGTTTATGTAATCACGAAGGAAAATTAATAAGTTCGGTATAAACGGTATAAGGAATCAATATTATTTAACGAAATAAATTTTATTTTTCGACATAATCTCCTTAAAGCTTAACGCACTTATTGGTACTTCTTTGATGTAATTTTTCTAAACTACGGAAAAAAATTGTTTCGATTGCCTTAGAAAATAGCTTTTCATGGCATATAATATCAGCTCTTCATCAGTATTAAATTTAATCCCTCGTAATTCTTTCTTTAAATTTGGGAATAGAAAGTAATCGCTAGGGGCCAGGTCTGGATTGTAAGGTGGGTGATTTACTTCTTCGAAGCCCCACTTTTAATAGCAGCCTGTGAAACTGTGGACTTGTGAAGTGGTGCATTATCGAGGAGAAGCAAAAATTTTTGTTTCACTTTCATTTTTCTTGGACAGCTTCATTTAATTTCTGTAATAATCCTGCATAATAGATGCATGTTTACGACACAGGTAATAAATTAACAGAATTGCTTCAGCATCCCAAAAAATTGTGGCCATAATCTTGCCAGCGGACGGTTGAGTTTTGAACTTCTTAGGTGGCGGTTTTTCCTTTTCTATCCACTGCGTAGACTTTTGTTTGGATTATTAGTCATAATAATGCATCCATGTCTCATCACCTATTATGCTATTTAAAATTTTTCTCGGATCCGCAGGACGACCAAGTGCGGTGATCATCTTCTAAGGACTCTTGTCCTGCTTTAAAAATCCGTGCTCACTTGCAAATTGGTTTTAGTGAAAGTGAAGAATCCTTGTACATTTCAAGCAATCATTTTGTAATTCTTTTGCACTTTTATCTTTTTTCTTAAAAATCTTATCATACCTCGTTTTTCTGAGTTTCTGCATTCCTATATACAAAAAATGTCAACTTGAATAAAAATCCAACGGTTGCTTGTATCGATTTCATTTTTAAAAACTGGTCTTCTATTTGATTTTGTTGCAAATCCTTTCGGGTTTTTTTATAACTGCATTTCTTATACCGTTTTTACCGAACTTATTGATCGCCTCTCGTATGTGCATAATTTATATTTTTATGAATTCCATGATATTTTGGACTTATTACTATTTAAATTTAAGCTAATTTTAAGTAACTAGGTTTAAAAATAAAACAGTAAGAATACTTCCTGTATATATGCAAAATATTGATTGATTTCATACGGAAGAGATTTTCATCCTTTGCAGATCTATTCAGCCGCAAAAACCGCACGACAGTGTTAATTGTACATGAAAGTGTGGTTACTGGTTAGTTAAACAAAAATGTAACATAATTAAATTTGCTAAACTAATAAGCACATAAGCGCATCGCTGTTTACTTTAAAATTTTATCAGAGATGTAAAGAAAAATTAACTAGTTCCTATGTTATTTCTATGAAAATAAAATGAGAGACAATGGTATTATTAAAAGTAAAAAGTAGACATAGTAGTATTGATTCTAATTTAAAACAATAGAAATAAGTAAAGAGACGAACGTTGCCATGTTAATTTGTTGAAAATAATGTAATAATATGTATGTATATTTTGTTATTTCTTCTGAAGTTCTAAAAAAAATTTCCTGAAAATACTTAAAACAGCTACCAGGTTAATTCTCGTGTTTTGTTTGGTAATAATTTGTGTAATTATTGCATCACAAAGTGGGTGGTTTCAGCTTATTTTTTAGTCTTCATCAGAATCTATAAACATAAAAATTACATTAACAATTATATAATAATTATTAACTAATAACCAAATTACTGCAAATTGAATTATTAAGGTCAATTTGAAAATGAAAATGAAAATTTTCAGATGCTAGGTGGGGGGGGGTGAGTTCCTATAGCTTCAATTGGTTACGCTAATGTAGAAAATTATGTTTTTAAGGCAACATTTAATTACAAAATTACAATAAATGTTAATACATGTAATTTATAAGTTTACAATTTAATCTGAATCTAAACGTAACATGTCAATACTTATCAATATTGTTAATTAACAAGACTGTCATGAATATCACTGATTATCTCGTTATTTAATGTGCATGAAAAGGTCAGAGAAATTTCTGGAATATTGTTTGTCGATGAGGGCATATCTTGGTTGATAACAACATTTAATAAGATAAACTGTAATGAAGATATACCAAGGATATGGCTAAAATCAACATTTGTTCTATTGCCTAAAAAAAGGAAAAAAGGAAGAAGATCTCGTTATTTATTATTAGAGAATATAATACACTATTATAGTTTGTATTTTCAAAGGAACAACAACGTAATTGGTGGAAATTTATGACTTCGTGATATTCTATTGGTTGAATTTTTACGAATGGAATTGCTAATGGCAATATAAATAACAAGACCTCATTTGTTAATTAATTAATTGCATTAGGTGGTCCAAAGCAGCAATGCGGGAGCTTTATTTACTTGCAATTTATCAAATTTAAATACGAGGTAGCGATGTATTTACTGCGATAATTTCTTAAACAAACAAAAAGAGCGTGTCCACTCTTTTCAGTTAAAGTGGTTGTCATTAGTGCAGGAAATTTGCATAATTTGAATCATGTTCTTAATAACAAAATAATCTTAAAACAATATACAAAGACTTCAATAAATTTGAACTTATACGATTTTTTAAAATAAAAATTTCGAGAAAATTTACAACAAATTGGGAACATTTAGATTTGTAACAATGTTAAGTTATACAAAATATAATTTTCTAACGCAATTGAATTTGATGTTATAATCCTTTACCGGAGTTTGTGGTTAGGTTGAAGGAGCTTATTACTATTATCTTGCAATTTATGTGTGTATATCCTCAAATTTTGTATACATTGTAAAAACATAAAACAATAATCCGATATTTAGGCATCAAAGTTCTATTTATAGAATTGAATATCGCAAAAACTAACATTAACTTTTCGCGAAGAAAAATACCGGAAACCTAGCTGCAAGCTTAATAACAAAGGAAACCAACATATGCCGTATACTTGCAAGGAAGTCAACTGGCATCTCAACGTGGTGCGGACTCTTGGCGATTAAACGCCATCGAATAAGCCTTTGTTACAGTTTTTACTTCTATTATTACATAACCTCTAAGATTTTTTTTGGAAAATGTTGATTTTGTGTAAACTTTTGTATTATTTCCTCTATTCTATGTGGTAACTATACTAAGAAAAAACACCGTATCTCCATTTTTGATGTTTTTGAGTTAAGTAGATAAATTATCTTGACTAATTTTTTTCTCAGCTTTCCTTTGAACGTAGATATAGACAAACTTAGACAAATACGTCAATCAATACGCAGAATCATCGTATATCCAATTATTTTAATTATGCAGGTTTGTAAATTATAAACTTGGATGTTTCTAACTTTGTTTTTGATATCTCCGTCCTGTAAAAACAGAGGCCAAAGGAAACAGAACAAACGAAGAACGAAATAAACATGTTTACTAAATACCTCAGAATTGTTATTTATAGAATTGCGGTGTTTTTGCTAACTACGGCAGTATACTCAGTAAGCTATGGATTGTTATTTGAAATTATCCATCATTACATGGAACAAAGGTTCGATAAGCACTGTAATGTTGTTATTAAATTACACTACAAAAATAATTACTATGTGGTTACTGCTCAACGGTATTTCCAAATTAATTTAGCAATTCCTCATCACGGGAGCGTTCGCTCTAACCATATCTTGTACATTTGAAGAAACAAGTTCAGCTTCCAATATCAAACATAAGGGATCTAAAAAATATGATTCTATGATAGGTGACCACATGACAAGTGAACGCACGACATCCGAACACATGACAACTGACCCCATTGACAAGCGACCCCACGGACAACTGAACACACGGACAACTGAACACAATCTTAATTTTTAAATTTAAATATTTGTTATTTATTTTTATAATCATGAAATCGATTATAAAATCGATTATAGATCGACGAATATCGCAAAGAATGGGGGCTACACCTACAAAGAATGATGGACACCCGACTGCCAAGCAATTCTTTCAATTTAAACCAAGAGGAAAGCGTAATATCGGCAGAGCTAGGAAAAGATGGACTGATCAGAGGTGACGTAACGGGTTAATATAACCTAAAACGTGAAGAAGAAGAAGAATCATGAAATAGTAACTCTGAGGTTTACCATTTTATAATTATTATTTTATAAATACTGGCCAAATCCTAATCCGAAACTGCAAAACTGAACCCACGGACAACTGAACACTATCGTAATGGATCTAGCTTATTGGGGTAATCATTATTATTTTTGAGTCCATTCTCACTTTTTCCGTTCAACTTGGAAAAAAGTTCGAGGGAGCGGTAGATCCACCTCTTTGCGGCAGATTTAACTTTACGCGGAGATTTGTTTGTTTTTAATTAGTTTTCTAAAGAAATATCAAAAACTAACACTAACCTAACGGCAGATCCACCTCTTTGCGGCAGATTTAACTTTACGCGGAGATTTATTTGTTTTTTAATTAGTTTTCTAAAGAAATATCAAAAACTAATACTAACCTAACGACAGATCCACCTCTTCGTGGCAGATCCACCTCTTTGCGGCAGATTTAACTTTACGCGGTGATTTGTATGTTTTTAATTAGTTTTCTAAAGAAATATCAAAAACTAACACTAACCTAACGGCAGATCCACCTCTTTTGCGGCAGATTTAAATTTTCACGGAGAATTAAATTGTTTTTAATTGGTTTTCTAAAGAAATATCAAAAACTAACACTAACCTAACGGCAGATCCTCCTCTTCGCGGCAAATCCACCTCTTTTCACGTACCGCTTAAATTCGCCAAATAAAACGGAAAGTGTTCAATAAAATTTTTCGAAAAACCAACTCGTTTCGCTTAAAATTGCGCGCAAATATTTATATGCAAAAATGGGTCCGATTTCAAATCGAAATTTTTCAAAATTTGCGTTTTTGCAATTTGTCATCTTAATTGACGCCGCACGAAAAAAAGTATACATTTCGAAAAATTCGCGCTCGAGAAATGCCATCCAATACCGTTTTTAAAATTAAAAATTGTTTCATAGTCGTCGCGCCACAACGACTGTAAGGTCGAAATTTAGAAAATTTTGCAAACGGCCACAGCGTCCTTATTTACGAAGGGATTTTTAATTTTCCACCGGTATCGGAAGTAGACCTCGGGCCTAAACAATTTTACTTCTATCTCATTTGCCGAGTATTTCTAAGAATTTTTGTCGAAAAAAATTTAGTAATATTATTCTTCCGCGGCCCAAAAAAATTACCTCAAAGTTGAAATTTTTTGAAAAAATCTGAAATTCGCATCTCTTTGTTGTGAAATCGATGGCGAAAATGAACGAAAGTTGAATGTTCTCGTTGCAAAATTTTCGAGGAACAATGCAAAGTCGGTTTCGAACCTAATTAGCTAAAATGGACCATCTTTGTGGGGTGTTGAGTAGACATAAAAGTAAAAGTTTTTCTTCGAATATTTCGACGACTGAATTTTTTTTTCAAAATATGAATATTTAACTTCGGATTAGGATTTGGCCAGTACTTATAAAATAATAATTATAAAATCGTAAACCTCAAAGTTACTATTTCATGATTATAAAAATAAATAACAAATATTTAAATTTAAAAATTAAGATTGTGTTCAGTTGTCCGTGTGTTCAGTTGTACGTGGGGTCGCTTGTTAATGGGGTCAGTTGTCATGTGTTCGGATGTCGTGCGTTCACTTATCGTGCGTTCACTTGTCATGTGGTCACCTGTCCGGTCACCAAAAAGTATGCCTTGGAAACCCTGACTATTCCGTAACAATTAACCTGAACAATCACACCACATGGTTTCAACAAGATGCTGTTACTTTCCAAAGTAGACAATTTCCATTGGATGGAATAGCCCCCAGGATTACCAGATCTTATGGCATCTGTGAGGGCACCTAAAGGGCAAGGCTTCTGTTGATAAACCAAGAAATATTCCAGTGCTGAAGACAGAAATTAAGAAAAAAATTAAGAAGAATTTCAGGGACTGGCTTCATGAGCGAATTGCTTGTTTGAAATTAATTACTTTCGGAATGATGTCGCTTTCAAAACTACCCGTTCCCGGGGACCACCCTATATTATCTAAGGAAAAGGGATGGGTTTTTAATTAATAAAGAAGCAAAACAGTATACATTAAAAAATTAAAAGCGTTACCTATAATCTTCTTATTATGCTAAACTTCAAGATTTAAAGAACTTAAGAAAATCTAAGCTGTGAGTATACTTCGAATGTAAGCGGAACGCGATGAGAAAGTAAAAATAACTTTGCAATATACTAAAGCAGTGATTCTTAACTTTTTAATTTTGTGACTCGTTAAATCATTATCGAAAGTCGTTAAATTACAAATACGTTTTAAAAAGTTAATCGAACCGTCAAATCGGGCTGAATTTGATTAAACGGTAGCTCAGACGCTGAGAGAGTTTGTTTCATTAAAATATAAATAACTTGAGATTCAAACTTTCGTGAAATTCAATGTAAGAACCTCCGTGTTTCCATTCGATAATTTGAGCTTTCCACAGGTTTTAATGTTTCATCAAACTATTTACTTAAATTGCTTTCAGTTCTGTTAATGCTTCACTATTGCATTTGTACGTATGTGCACTTTAGTCCAATTATGGTTTTCGCATAGAAGTGGAATTATTACTCGAGACTGCATCGAAGACTTTGAAGATCCTAAAAAACTATAATTTTTTTGGTAAGCCACAAGTACACATTTAAAGTATTATAATTTGAACGTTTCGTAATTGCGAGCTGAATAATTCTGCTACAGACGTACAAATTGTTTTTTGGACTTTTGGACATGTATTATTTCTGATATTACCTACCGATTACTACTGATATGCTATACATATTTTAAATTCATAAAAATGTTTGTAATTTATTTTTTTCAGTGTTTTTCAAAAACCTTTTAGAAATTTAGAAATACTGGGGGTATTTCATACTGTCCTGACCCTCCGGTCTTTGAAACCACCAATTTTTTACAATTTCATTTGCAGTGGCGACTCATGAATTTTGAGTCTTAAATTTAAATGATAAGAAATACCAAATTTATCAAGTAAATAAATGGGAAGGTACCTTTGTGCCCTTTAGAGTAAGCCGCCACTGTTAACTAATAAAATTGAAATATTTTGGAACGTTACAAGTTTAAAGCGATATATAAGTCAAAGAAAAGATTAAGGTTAAAGATGTAAGAGGTTTAATACTGGTCATTTACTTATAAATCAACTGCGGGTCGACAAGGTTAGCCCAGGGACCTATTGCATCAAGTACTTTGCACATACGTATCACTTTGCAACTTTGCAATACTTGCTACTGCATTTTTTGTCTAGCATTGCTTTATTTTCCGGTCGATTTTTGGTGTCATTTTTATCGTCTAAAATTTTATGTTTATGTGTCCACAAAAATATTTTTCTCCAGGCCACGCGTAAAGAAATAAATTGTTTTAGTGGTTTTATTACCTGGAAGGGGTGGCTCTTTGGTACACAAAAATCGCTTTCGGTCGCTTACCCCTAAAATAGCTGTTTTATAAGTCGTTGAACATTTTTTAGCATTGTTGTCCATTTATAGAAAAATGTAATAAATCTTCAAAATTGAGAAAAGAACGCAGAAAAGAGGGGATCAAAATAAGAACAAAAGATCGAAAATATACAGGGAAATACTAAAGAAAGGGTCGACAAAAATGCAGTAGAAAATATTGCAAATTTACAGAATGAAAATCTATTGGTTGCAAGGCTCCACAACGGTGAAAATACATATTTTTGGTTTCATTTCAGCCTGATTATACTGTTATAAACTTGACGTTTATCGTTTATGACGTTTATGTTGATAACAGCTTATCATTGAGCGAAAAATTTGCGCCTCACAACTCCGCGTCAACAAAATTTTGATCGAAGGCGACCGAATGGATAAAGAGGAGTCCGCACAAGCTAGTTATTATCTTTCATTATATTAGGGGTCGCCCATAAAGGATATCCACGCCTGTAGCGGGGGGGGGGGGTTACAAAATGTGACAATGCCATTTTTGGGATTTCTAAGAAAACTGTGTTTGAATTTTTTTATGTATTATTTTATAAAGAAATTTATTTGTTCCTTAAATTCCAAATGTCGTGTCAAATTCGATTTTAGACAAATGGAGGAGGTAGGGGGAGGGGGATTTAATAGTCGGAAAAAATTTCGGACGTCCTTTATGGACGACCCCTTATCTGCAATGCTATCACAACCACAGCAATTACGTTCTAGTTTTTATGATGATGAATCAAAATAGTTTATCTACTACCGGGCTAAAACACCTACTTTTCGAACACATTTGCGTTAGGAAACGGCCTAATGCGAAAAGGCAACATGCATTTTCAGTTATTTTAAGTATATTGGATCAATATTTTTAAAATAAAAGAGAAATAATGAAAACATCCTGTTATAGAAAATATTAAGTAAATTGAAAATCATTGATTTCGAAAATTATGCGGTAGCAGATAAAATATTGTATGCAACTAATATGAAAATGCATATTCTTCCGCACGTGCAAAAATACGCCTTTTTTACACTTGTTGCATAAATAACTGTTATAGTTTTACTTTAATTAAATAATAAATTTATATTATTATTTTATAAAATTTTAATACAACTTCATGTTTTATCTATAATTTTTCAATTTGAATTTTGCTTAACAACTACTGGTTGCTAATCTTTGTTGAATGCGTTTTTTCAAATCCAATATGGAAATTTAGTATAATTTTAATATTTGCTTTGTTCAGGCATGCTTAATTCAAGGTAAAATGACAATCTATATATATTATATAAAAATGGATGTACATATGTGTGTATGTGTTACACTCAATACCCGATTTCGGGCAATGCCCGAAAAAAACGCGCAAAACTAGTTTTGAGCAACGAAGATTTCCCAAACCCGAAATTTTACTTTTAAACGGCTATTGAGCGTTACAAAATAAGCAGAACTAGTTTTGCGCATTTTGAATTGTACAAAACTAGTTTTGTAGGTTTCTGAATGACCAGCACTAGTTCTGCTTTTTTCATTTAATCAGCATCCGAATAAAATAAATAACATACACATAAAGGGGGTGAAACTTAATAGTTTACTGCCCCATACCGCAAATATACTTTTTAATGCTATTTGGACCCCCTTCTGCAATAGGGAACCAACCAGTTTTCAGTATCTTCAGTATTTTCAGTATAAAGGTTTCAGTATCTAGCAAAACACATAACAAAACGTTGGTTCCCATGCTCAATAAATGCCTTTAAAATGGATTTATATTCTGGTTCTCTTTTGTATAATGGAAAGCATCAAAATGATTGTTGGAAACAAATGATTGGAAAATGGTTGGTTCCTTATTGCAGAAGGGGGTCCATTTCAAGGGTCTCTAAGCTCCCGGTTTTTAGATCCCGGTTTTCTTGATCGTAGGCGCTTCTCGTATGTTTAGCCTAGTAACCAGAGTCAAAACCGCCCTGGAGGGGTGCAACGCGGAGCGGCGCCCCGTAAGGGTAGGTTTTGACGATGGATTACCCTCCTTATCGAATGCACACCCCAAAAATCGACCCGTGTATTGCCGAAAAAGTGAAAAAATAAAAATTTTTTTTCTTCGATTTTTGGGGTGTGCATTAGATAAGGAGGGTAATCCATCGTCAAAACCTACTCTTACGGGGCGCCGCTCCGCGTTGCACCCCTCCAGGGCGGTTTTGACTCTGGTTACTAGGCTAAACATACGAGAAGCGCCTACGATCAACAAAACCGGGAGCTTAGAGACCCTTGAAATAGCATTAAAAAGTATAGTTGCGGTATGGGGCAGTAAACTATTACGTTTCACCCCCTTTATGTTTATGTTATTTATTTTATTCGGATGCTGATTAAATGAAAAAAGCAGAACTAGTGCTGGTGATTCAGAAACCTACAAAACTAGTTTTGTACAATTCAAAATGCGCAAAACTAGTTCTGCTTATTTTGTAACGCTCAATAGCCGTTTAAAAGTAAAAATTCGGGTTTGGGAAATCTTCGTTGCTCAAAACTAGTTTTGCGCATTTTTTTCGGGCATTGCCCGAAATCGGGTATTGAGTGTAACATATGTACTATGTATGTTCCCTATAGACTCCTAAACCGTTTGACCGATTGGAACCAAATTTGGCACAGTTATTATGTAGGTCCCTGCGCATGTTTTTGTATTGAAATAGTGCAAAAATTCGCAAAGGAGAGGAAAGTTGATTTTGAGTAGCCTGCTTTCCTTTAAGGAATCTCGATAATCCATTCATGCGCGTTCCTATGGGACGCGCATGAATGGATTATCGAGATTCCTTAAAGGAAGGCAGGCTACTCAAAATCAACTTAAAAAACAATAATGAATGCTGTCAAGCTGTCCAACGATCGACAATGCAAATACGCGTGCACGTGCTTTACGTTTCTATTTGACCAATCTTAACCAAATTTGGTGTAGAAGTTATTTACAACGCTACGAAAAACATAGGCTACTTTAGTACCTTGGAGTGAGGCCGAAGGCCGAACAACCACGGTCTACACGTATGCCTGCGATACCCTTGAGTGAGGCCGAAGGCTGAACAACCACATCCGACACGGTCTAGATGGCTAAAGGCGGCCGGTAGGCCGACTGTGCCAGCTAGTTGAAAATAAAAGTAAAACAAATTCTTAGAAAATAAAACATCAGAAATTAATTGAAAAACTGGAAAATAAAGGAGATATAGAATAAAAAATTACAAATAATAAATTAACAGAAAACTGAAGAAAAGTAGAACACCCACAACAAATCAAACTAGAAATGTAAGTAGAAATAAACCTCTCCATGGGACAGGCTAGAGGCTGAGAAGAAGAAGAAAAAAAAACAAAATAACACAGAAATTGAAGAAACAAATAAAAAGGTAAGACGTAAAATACAACAAATCAAAATGAAAATCAAGAATGTATGCATCTGTAATAATATTTAAAATTTATTTATATTATTTTAATATTATCTTTTGAAAATACTCGATTTATCAAAATGCGTATTAAAAATACGTTTTGTTTAAGTTCTTAAGAATATCCTTACGGATTTTTTTTCTTGACAAATCTAATTGTATAATCTCCGATGTGTGATTAAATTGTTGAGTATTAATCATTAAGATCTGATTGAATTTAAGAATGACATGCGATACGGGTAACTGTAACTGACCTAAGTTTTTCTATCTGATCAATTTTGTTTTTGCAGCATTAATTCGAATCGTAACGGAGAGATCTATCCAGGATTGTTGTTACGAACAGAACCTGATTATTTAAAATCTTTCAGTGAGTTGCATTAACGATTTCCAGAAAATCCAATTGTTTATTTTTATTGCACTTTGGGCTATTCATTCACAACAGTCATGATTACCAATTGTTATTATATGTGGGAAAACCTTCACTTTCATACCGATTTTTATTTGTTTCTGTAGTTTGTGTCGTTGGAATTTAAATGCATGCCTCGTCCATATTTTGAGAACTTTGAGACAACTACTTGAGCTCAAAACATCCAACAAGTTTCCACGCTCTTGACGCTGGAGATAAAAGCTAGTCACCCTTAACAATATCAGGAACCTTCTTTGCAGAATGTAAGCTTGAGCAACAGATGCCGCTACACTGCTTACAACTAATTGTGCGCTTTAACGAAAACAACCGGAACCTTCCTCGTGTTAATTACATACATTTTCCCGATAAAATCAGTTTGATTATGAACATTCGAGTGATGGAACACACCGCATGTAATCAAATAGAAGGTTGATTTTTGGGAGTTGCGATTAACGTAAATCCTTTTCCCGCATCATAATTTCAACGAAAATAATTTTTAATAAGAAAGTTTTTTACATACATCTCGCTAAATATGGATGTAAATGCTTCAAAATTGATAAAGTTGGTTCATTAGTTCCTACTCAATTATTTGCTCTTTAACAGTAAACCACAGCAGTTGCCGGAAATGAAGGTTGAATATTTTTAGAAAACATTTCCCCGTTGCAATTTGCAAATACCCCTCATCAAAAAATTCCTGGCAACGAAGCCAAATTATTGAATATTCCGCGAAAATGTTGAAATTTTTTTACTATTAGTAAAGTAGTTTCATGAGAAAACAGAAAAGCTCTCCTGGTCATAACAAATTTTATTTTAACCATCTCTTCGAACAAGTAAAATTTCGTAAAAATAGAACAAAAGTTTTTGGTTTTATATTTATCACTTGTTACATCATATTTTGCGGTTGATTAAGTTTCAGACTACCGACTGCTAATATTATTAGAAAATGTAGGTAAATCTATATACTCTCGCGTTCTAAATTTAATTTCGTTAAAATTACATTTTTGCATAATTTCATAAGAAGCATAAAGAGGAAATTAAGATTACCTTATGTAACTTTTTTATGTTTATAACTTGTAATTTGCACTTAATCGGATTTCTACACCACTTTGTGCTACAAACACCGTCTACTTCGTACCGAATTAAAGTTGTGTGTATTTTTGAAATTGACTGAGTAAAAATAACACTGGACGATATATTTAAAGTGTGATCGGGATTTGTGATAAAAAATCTATTGGAATCTAAAATTAGTGGCAATGACAAAAATAATAAATTGAGTATGTTTAGCCATTAGTATACGTTTTAAACTAATTTATCTTTAGTTTATCTTTCGTAACTTTATCTTCAATGAAATTTTCATTGTTTAGTTTAAGGAGGGTAGGTACATTATAAAATTATACAATAACTTTGTTCCCAATACTGCAAAGTTTGAGAACTGCTTAGATAATAATAGATTTAAAAAATTATTATTTCCAAAATAAACTTTTTAAATTGAATTGAATTAAGTTTACGAACTAACACTTGACTAACTTACAACTTACACTGATTGCAAACTAGAATCATCTTGATCGTCAGCCAATACTCGATGCTCTGCCAATTCTTTACGTTCGCGTTCTCTTTCTCTTTCAGAATGCCGTTGTTGTAAAAGATCGTGATCTAATTGTCTAATTTCCCATTGCTCTCGTTGATTTCTATGATGTTCCTGAAACGTTTCACATTTTATCAGCACTCTTTAAGACGAGGAGCGCACGTATTGCGCCTTTTTAATTAGCCGAATTAATTTTACCTTAACAGCTGCATCGTAGTCAAGTTGCCTCTGTTCTTTTGTAACTGCACGCTTATCTTCTTCTTGTTGAATTTGCTTTTCTTTATCTTTAGAGCTGGTCGAGCTTCCCGCCCCCGGCGGCGGGTATGAAATCCAGAATTGGTGTGCCAGTTTGATTAATAAAGTTTATTCACTCCGCTGCAGTATCCTACATAAAGAAACCAAATTAGCGTTTTGTATTATAAAATTTTAATGAGTGGTTTATACTTGGTGTTACTTTTACGCTTCTAACTTTCGAAATAAACTTATAATACAAGCAAACCTAATTTTTTAATACTTTTGGCACCCATTAATTTTTATGTTTGTGAAAATAATGCTGAAAAAATACCGTGAGTGTTTGGAAATTTGATTCTCAAAGAAAATTTCAAATTAATTATGTTTTTCGGTTTAATTTCGCTAATAAAATTTAGGATCAAAATAAGTGGCGCAACTTCAATCAAAGCCGTAAATCTTCAATAAAAACTTACTTTTATTTTATTGTTTGACGAATAAAAAGTTTAAAGTTAACTCAGTTGTAAAAACTTCTTAAATTTACACAAGATGTACTTTCCTGAAAAATCAAATAAATGGTTCGTAAGGAAGTAAATTTGATTTTAAAAATATACCTACCGAAAGCTTACCAGTTTGCCATCATATTATTTTTATTAAAATTTCTTAGCAGATTAAATGGTTAATTATTGTAAATTTAATTTTGTAATAAAATTTTCAGCGATTTGCAATGCAGGGAAATGGAAATGTTGTTGAACCACATCGCCTAAGATTTTTGACCACTTCACGCTCTATCTCTCGATAAGAAGAAGAACAACTAGTGAAAAACCACATATACAGGAGGTTTAAAAGATTAGCGGTAATACCAAGATGATTGAGGCAGAAAAATGAGCTCAACGCTCGCTTTCTTCCTTTTAGGGAGCGTTGTGGGATATTTTACAAGCGCAGCTCGCCTTACTCCCTCATCAGGTTTTTGAAAAACTGACTTTGAATGCAAGTAAATTATGATGCGAAAGGCGGTTATAGCTTGGTAGTTAAGTGCGTCTACTGCTAATGCGAAACGCTCGGATCGAATCCGGGCAGGGTAAGAACTTTATTCTGACCGTCTCTCCTCGGCAGGCAATGGCAAACCACCGAGGTAATCTGCCAAGAAAATCCATCTCGTGGTTCGGAGCCCACGTTAAACAAGTAGGTCCTCTATGTATGTGAAAACAATTTGAACGCACATCATATGCATAGAAAGAGATAGAACGAGATGGGTCACCAAACCCTCATTAGGGTAAAAGGACTGAGAAGGAAGGAAATTATGATGATTTACGGTTTGGACTTCGAGGAAGATTACAACCTCAGCCGCTCTGAATGAGCTCGACGGTAGTTGAACATGGGATATAAATTGTAAAACCATGTAGTTTGGGTCACACATACACCTTACCATAGAAATAGCTTTCTACTGATAATTTACTGCTCATCTCAGCTAGCACGGTTAATTCTCTAATGTCCTTTTTTATTTCCACAATCTCCGAATATCCAAATATTCCTTGATTATTGCAGTCATATTTTGAATAGATTAATTTATGTCTACGAAATATCCCTTTTCTTTATTACCATTCTAGAATATTACAATATGTCTTACAATATGAAGATGACATGGTGGAAGCAAGCCCAGAGGCTTAATTCTATATGTAACGTAAAAAAATACAACAGTGTCAATTATGAGCGAATAATTAAATATTTTTAATTGTGAGCTTCGTGAATAATTTTAGTTATTATTAGCCTATAGTTTCTTTGGGGCAGGTCCAAAGGATCGATCCTCTTAGAAAATTCGCAGAGAAAACGTATCTGGTATTTAGCACTCAGAGAGGCGATTTCTTCTTTGACGGTTTTAATTTTCAAGTCCCTGTGAATGGTGTGGTTTGTTACACACCATGGTGCATCGTAATTATGGTGCAATATCTTTGACTGAAATAGTTTTTTTTATAATATTTGTATCGCAGGCAGAACCCTACAGATGAATTCCATAGATCCAGATAGGTTTTATCCCTGTCCAGTTGAAGTCTGTTGTAAATATGATTGCCCTACATGAATCTGCTATCTAGGTGGATGTCCAAATATTTAACCTCTTCTTTTTGAGGGAAAAGATTGTTGTACCGTGTTACACTAGGGCAGGTCTTAAGAGTGAAAGTAATTGGTACTGACTTATTGTTATTTGCCTTAATGCGCTAAAATTTCAGCTTTGCTTCTATATTATTTGGATGTTATTTTGTTTGTAGAAAACGAGAGGCCGATTGAGGGTTATCATGAGACACCATTATATCGGTATCATTGGCGAAGGTAGTTATTTCAGTGTTATGGGTTATTGGAGGTTCTTTGTATACAATAGATACAACCATGTGGGACACAAGACTGGATTTGAACGAGAGCAGTATAAGCTTCTACATGTCTGACGAAAAATATCGGTCAGCTATGATCTCAGTATTCTGCAGTATGGATGTGGAAGGTTTAGCCTAATCTTGGCAGGTTCTGGTGCCAGACTCTATCAAAAGTCTGTGATATGTCGAGGAATGCTACTGTTCAATATCGCTTACACTCTAATTTGTTCTTGATTTTTTTTGCCACTTGATGAACCCGTTCTATGGTCTCATGTTATTGGTAGAAATTGATGGCTCAGGATAAATTTTTTTTGTCCAAATAGAGGTTTCAGTTTTTCTAAAAGAAGTTTCGGTCGGTACGATGTAACTTCTGATGTGTCTCTGCCAGTTTTTTGAATCAGTATTATCTGTGCGACTTTCCATTGCATGGGAAAATATTCAAGTCTAATTTCAACGTACTCATCCTGATATCCATTTCAGGTAGGTTTCAGTATTTTTCCAGTAATCATGTCATAGCCTCTAACCTTTCTGGAGTTTAAATTAGAGTGGCTTTTAAAATCTTTATTGGGCAGATCCATCTGATAGGGAGCACTAAGTAGTCGGTGGACCGGATGCTCTGCAGCAGGTGCAACCTCCGGTGGAAAAGATTTGAAGACGTTCAATAAATCCATCGACCTTCTCTTATACACTCCTGGTTCAATCTTCATTTCTTGTTCTATAGGGGGGGGGAGGCGTTTTTGGGGTTGCTTAATTTTTCGTATAACTTTCTACAAGGAGTAGTCTGTTGATTTTGTTGCTGATAGATTTTCGAGAAATGTTCCGACTCCTAAATTTTTATGTTCATGAAGAATTTCTTCAAGTTCTTTGGTTGCTCTATTTAGATATTAGTACTGTCATCTGGGGAGCTAGTGGATTGCCATGGCTTTCTAAGTTTTCTTTTCTCTGTCAGCTTTTTTGCTATTTGATATGTATCCAGGTTTGGTTGTTTCTTGCGTTACAGGAGTAGCGCGCCATGTAGCCCCTTGAATTGATTTCGTTAGTTATCTTCTACTCTCTCTTTTAGAGAGAGACGTAGGTTTAGTTGGTTTGTGAGAATTGTTTTTGTTTATCATTGTATATGGCTTATTGTAACCATCAATGGGGTATGGTTTTTAGATAGTTGCGTGAAATTCTTTTTGTAACGCAGATGTCGATGACGACAGGAACTTTGTTCATGTTATAACGCCAGTATGTTGGCTGTCCTGTTGATAACTGCTGTACGTTAGAACTCAACATGGCCTGTGGTATTACTGTCTTCCGTGTGGTGTTATCAGTCCAAAGCCCCAGTGGGTATTTTTTGCGTTCGAGTCCTCACCGGAAATGAAATGGTGGCCGAACGTTTTTGAAGTCTGATTGAAACTGTGTTTTTTAATGGACAGATTGGGTAGGTAATCTGCTATAGAGAATACTATTTTAACCAAATAATTAATGATACTTTTAATTATTATTATACAGTACCCCTTTTGGCTCTTACTTCAGGATGTTGAGTGTGATGTAAGGAATAATGAGGAACCTTTAAATAACTTTTGTAACTAATGTGAAAGATTTGTTCAATTAGAAAAGCTTTTACTTCTTGGCCATGATTAACTAAGCCGTTGGAGTTCCATACTGGTATTTTGTATTTTGATTCTACCATTGCAACATTTTTATGGCTAGGGCAGTGAGGAAATACATCATTTCGTCCATTTTTTAATGATTTTGGTCAACATAATTTCCAAGTTATTGGCTAGCTGTTGTTGCCCCCGGATCGTGTTGGCGTAATATTGATGTCTATTGGATGGATGCATTGTTTGTATATTACCTCCTGTCATTTGGGCGTATGAGATTCCAAGTTGAACAATACTTATTTTTCATTTTGTGGTGCCATTTTTGGTAGCAAAGTGTATAATTTCTTTTGTATGGTTTTGTATACTAGACATCCTCTATAATTGAACGGGTGGCTTTTCCCGTAGCTAACGCACCTGACTGCATTGTTTCGTTCTTTTCTTGGACAATCATCGATGGCATGGTTTTCTGTGCATTTAACGTACATTTTACTGTGCTCAGTATGTGTGGGGAAATATTCTAGGAATGCATTTTTAGAATATCACTGGATTTTTTTAGAAAAGATTATTGAAGTCATATTTGGAACATAAAAGGAATATTTCTCCAATCTTACTATTCAGTAATGTTCCCAGAATAAATTTTTGGAATATTGCCGTATTGATTTTTAAACATTATTCCAATCATATTCGGAATATAAAAAGAATATTTATCCAATCCAGAAATATTACCGGAATAAATTTTTTGAATATTGCCGTATTGATCTCTAAAGATTATTCTAGCCTTATTCGTGCCAGAATTTTGATTGGCTAGATAAAATAGACAATATTAAAATAGAAAATTTGAATTAAAGAAACTATAAAATTATAAAGAAACATCAATACCCCGCATAGTCCGGCTTCGATCAGTCTGAATTCACTATGGTCCGGTTTGAAAATATCAAAACAAACTTAATTTTAATTGCACAGAATAAAAATAAACTCTATAAAATTAGTAAACAAAATTTTCTTTTTATATATAAATGGTTTTACCCCTCTAGACTTTTTTTGTTATTAAAAAATTATTGAAAAGGTTGAAACCTTATTAGAGCATATTATAGAAGTTGATCCCAATATTGAACGCAGCCTTATCATTTTTTTTAAACGATAAACAATGCAATTCGTTGCTACAAAGAAATGTATGAAGAGAAAAAGGCCAAAGAAGAAAAATGTACAGACATCGATATTTCAATTTGTAGAGAATAAAAATGAATTAGGAAAAACATACATTTTTAAAAATTATTAGGTACAATAAAAATATGTGAATTATTAATCGCGTTTATTTATTGAAAAGCAGGGAGAATTTTTTAACCATTTATCATTGTTTTTGTATGTATTCGGTTACTCGATTCGTCCGGTTTCAAACAATCCGGGATATTGGCGGAACGGATTAATTACAAAGTGTTTTTTTTTGTAAATAAAATATTTTCAGAAAGACTAAATAATATTAAAATAATTAAATTTTAAATATGGTTGTATTTTGTGTCTTTCCTTTTTCCTTTTTACTTTTATTGGTGTTTTGAAATTCTGTTTTATTTTACTATTGGTATATTTTTCTCTTTTAGTAATTTCTAGCTTGATTTGTTCAATTTTATGTTATTTTTATTTATATTAGCATATTTTTAGATTATCAACTGACCTTTTTTATTAAATGATAAAATTTTATTGGTTGTAGGTCTTTCTAATATTTTAATAATATTGTCCAACGTTTCGCGCCATTTAAATTTGGCCCATTTTCAAGGCTAAAAAATAAATAAACTATTAATTATCTAATTAACCACTTTTGGATTGAAAGTAATCGACAATGACTATTAAAATCAATTTAAAATTTACTTTTTTAGCTTTGAAAATGAGATGAGAAATGAGAATGAAAGATTTGCAGTTCAAATTTTCCATTTCTTTAAAATTAACTTTAGAATTATCATTTTCATTCGACAAAATTTGTTCTAATTTATTTTCAATTATCATTTATTCCTTTTTTTATTATTTATACCGAAGGTTGTATGCTATTGTTTTTTCTAATTTTTCAATTCAATTTTGAACCCCCCCTCCCCCACTTTTCTTCTGGACTTTTAATTTTTGGGCCAAGAATGTATGCATTTGTACTAATAAATATTTAAAATTAATATATTTTAATATTAAGAGCTTCGAAACTATTTTAATATTACAATTTATGGCACAATTAAAATTTTGAAAATGTACACCACTTTTTTCTTCATAAAGAAGTACTTTGTGGTAATCTTTCGATCGCAGAAAAAATATAGAAATTTTTTTACATCCTTAATCACTTAGATTATTGAATATGACTGTAATATCCATTAAAAATCAATACGATGCCAAAAATTTAATTCAGGGATATTAAAACCATTCAAAATAGGCAATACTAGAATAATCAAAGAATATTCGAAGATTGCAGGCGTATAAAGGAAATAATCGGTGAATCTGAAATATTCCAATTCATATCACTAAATAATCTTTGGCAGCATTATTAATTATGGAATTGTCCTTACATAATCATCTAGGTTATTCAAATATTCCTTGAAAATGCTATAAATAATCGAATATTCCCAAAATATAACTGTAATACTTTTTTAAAATCAATTCTGTAAATATTCCAAAAATTAAATTTAGGAATATAAAAACTGTTAGAAATAATACTGGCATAATTAAAGAATATTCGAAGATCGCAGGTTAATTTAAACATATTAAGGGAATAATCAGAGAATCTGGAGTATATTCCCATTCATATTGTTTAAATATTCATTAGGAATATTCTCAAAAATATTTTGGGAATAATAAAGAAGCGAATATTGCCATAATAATTTTGATGACTTCTAGTACTTTTAAGGAATATTACAATATTCTAAATGATTATTTAAAGAAGATAGGGGGCCATGAGAGTATAAAAAACGTCAATAGATAGGTCTTCTTACCCTACACAGAAAACTCAAATTTAAAAATCCAATTTAGTGCATCAAGACCACTATAGAAGAATCTATACAGGCATGGTAGAGTAAAGCCTTGGACTTTGTATCCAAGATCGAGGAATAAGATATACGATTTTATATTGACGATTGCTTTGAGAGTATGTCCACAGATTTAAAAGAACAACGGTTAACTGATACTCCTATTTTGGAGTAAACCCGGCCAAGCACATAATTTTGGAGCACAAACACTGGTGAGACCTTCGAACAGAAGCCAACCACAAGTTCTCCATTATACGAAATCGCGCCTAAGCGCTGGACTAACAAAGGAAAGACTAGGACTGTTCCATTAAAGAAAGGAATAGTTACTTATTTTTAGTGGTGTGCGGAAGTAATGCCGAAGACGACAGTTTCCGCTACCACTTTAGTACTGCGCAAAAAAGTTGATAAAGTGAAACATAAACTTGTTAAAAATTAGTTTTCAGAATTTAATTTACCGGTTTATTTATTTTATTTACAAGCGTAACATTTTATTAGTTGTACTTAAAATTCGTTACTAAAACTGCAGACTCATTACCCATATTACCCCAGCCCGTCATTAAAATTAATATAACTTAGGTGTAGTTCATGCTGTTTATTTGTAGTCGTTAGAGATTTTCTAAACAAAGTTTTCCTGATATTGCGACAAAGAGCGAACAAACAGCCCTTTCTTTGAAGTAATTTAAAAATTTTAATTATGTACACTATAATAATAATGGTTATGTCCTGAGAGAACTTTAACTTTTTCAAATCAGTAAAACTATCGCAAAAAATACCCTAAAATATTTTAAACAAACCGGGGCACAACTCTAAAATTATTTACAACCTAAATATACAAATTTACAAATGGGGTACGTGTTTATCAGCGGCGGTTTGTCAATGGAGGCAAGGGAGGCTTAGCCTCCTCTCAAATTGTTGGACGGACTTACTATTTATATTTCATTTTAAATTAGTATTTTCCAATTTTTAATTTTTTTGATTTTGTTTAAAACAAAATTTAATTTAATAATAAAATTAGCTTAAGAACTTGACTTACGCCTGAAATAAATTCGAAATAGTACATATCCAGCGGCTAGCCTAAAGGCTTATCTTAGTTTATTAGCACAGAGTTAGGCAACCCAGAATACCATAGATGCTACTGGTTAGTAAAGTTCATGATCAACATGAGCGATTAACAGATGAATTGTAAGTAATAAGCTTGTAATATAAACGCATACTAATCTGTGTTATTTTACTAAATGTACGAAGATAGCAATTTTACACACGTTTGAGGCTAGACTCATATGCGTTTTATCAAAGAGACACCTGCAAATATTTGCATTATTCATGCATAATTATGTTCTAAATATAATCACTTGTATTGAAAACATATAAAAGTGAAGTGCAGTATTTACAGTGCAATTAAGAAAACAACAATTAATTGACATATTTAATTTTATAATCGAAAGCGATGATTTTAAAAACGACTCTCAAACTATTGGAGAAGCGGTATAGGTTTAAGACAATATTTAAATGAATCAAAATTTTGCTTTTTATTAGATACTTTTAAATTAATTTTTGAACAGACAGACGTAGTATTTTCAATTTTACAAAGTAAACTTACCGATATTAATTTCGTCAAATGTCGTTTAACAAAATTAATCTAAACTCTGAATAGATACAGTAGTGATGAATTAAATTGCGAGCCGGCTCTGAAAAAAAAGAAAAAATACATTTGATTTACCAGATAATATGCATCAAAGTTATAAACAAATTTTTGCGGAAATTTTGGATACGGTTATCGTGCAAATTGAAGTTAGATTTGCAGACTTACATAAATTAAAATTTTTTGATCTATTAACATTTGCTAAATTTTCAGATTATAGGAAAAACTTTCCTCAAAATTTATTAGATAGTCTATTAGAGCAGTATCCATTTTTTGATCAAATCCAACTCAAAAATGAATTATCGGTAGCATGTAATGACCCCGAAATGTTTGGACAATGTAGGACTCCATCAGAGATATTAGATTTTACTTTCAAAAATGATTTACACAGTTGTATGCCTGAATTTTACAAACTGTTATGTGTGGTCGTCACCATACTGGTAACATCGGCTTCGGTTGAAAGAAGTTTTTCCACACTAAAACATATTAAAACTTACACTCGTAATACGATGAACCAAAATCGGTTAAGTAACGTCGCGGTAATGTCTATTGAAAAGGAATTCGTTACCTTATTGTCTCGAAATAATGAATTCTACGAGAATATCATCGATCACTTGGCGAATACTAAAAGTCGCCGTCTTACGTTTAAAGCTTCATAAATTTCGAATGACTTAAAATAATATTAATCTGTATATTGTACAGCATTTTTTCCAAAAAACACTCTGCACTCATCGAACAATTTTTTCCATTGTACACAGTACTGAAGATAGCCAACGAGCCCGAACACGTGTCTACTAATATTTTATTAATTTTTTTTTTAAAGTTTTATTTTATAAGGTAGTTAAGCTGTAAAATTAGCCTCCTCAAATGGAAAAGTCACGAGCCGCCGCTGGTGTTTATTTATTCACCGAGATAGTTAGTACGTGAAAAACAAAGTTTTAAATTTGGAGGAAGGTTTACGTCAAACAAAATGGGCGTGTCAAATAACAGGAAGCGTAATCTTATCACTCGGAAGAGAAATCATTTCGGATTAAGTTGTCGTTGTGTGTAAACGAAATTATCACTCTTAAAATCCAATTTAATGGTAATATAATTCTAAAAATATACTTATCTGTTCAATGCAATAAATAAATATTATTGACCGTCGAAACTTTAAGTGTAATAATTTTATTAATGGTATTTTAACGTTACTACCGTATGCTGAAAATGTGTTGCATTTTATGTAGGTTAAACAAAATTTAAATTTCAGTATGAGTTAAAAAGGTATAAAAGTATTTAAATTTATGTTGTGTAATTTATTCCATATTTTACTACAATATTTCAGTACCGGAGGTACCGGATAAAAGCGCAATGATGAAACAATTTTACTGAAAAAGGAAATGTTGAATTAATAAACTACTTACAGCTACAACTAAATTACAGTTAACCAATAGTTGGTGGACTAAATCATTCGATTAAACGACTAAAGCGTTCAGTTATCGTAAACTATAAATTCGCCAAAAGGTTTTTTAAAAATAGGTATACAGAAAATCGTCTAAGAGGACACCATAAATAGTGTAATTTCCGTACTCTGCAATGTAAAAGTACTACCGATAACTTTAAGAGCCTCGTGTTCGATCAGAAGAGTTTCTTTGGGGGTAAGCGGAAAGGGAAATTCTTGTATGGTTGCATTCAACTGCGCTTACGTTTTTCACTAATATAAATAAAATACATGGGCGTGTTTACGTTTTTAAAGACAAAGGTTTTGGGGCTCACAAATTGGAATTATGTAAAAATCTTAAAATACCAATAGTCGATCTATAAATAAGGGTGCTATGGCCGTCGAAAGAACATCCAAAGTAAAAACTTTTAAAGGGCTATTCATTACAAACGAAGTATTTCCGTTCACATGATATTCGAAACTTGTTTGTTCTTCTTGCACAATACGCTAGAAAAGTTCAGTCAAGTACTTCAGAAATATCCTGTACTTAGAAATATTTTTACACTTGTTGAACATAATAAAAATGACTTGATTCAAAATAAATATCGTGCAAGAAAAGTTTTAAACTATTTTCCTTTGAATATTAGAAGACTTTTCAGAACTATTGTGGAGTGCAATATACATTCAACATAGTTTTTTTCTTACCGATGGATGTTCAAATGGCGTACTTTTCCTGCTGATTTGCTAACTCTTTTCAGCCTTTGTCTTTAAAGCACATAATATTGCACTGGAGTTTATAAATTAAATTATCCGATACATTTGTACGTATTACTTGCCCCACGTGTAGCAGTAACGGAATGATTAGTAACTACATTGCAATTTACACTACACTTATTATAATGAACGTACTTCATATGATCGTTTATCATCAAGTGTTACATGAAACATGTACTATGTAGTTGCCACTATTGGAGAACTTGACAAAAAAGATAAAAGTAAAATCGATGACACATTTGCTAGGAACTTTTGCATATTTAATAAAAATACTAGTTAAGTAGTTATGCTTTGTTATTTAGTATATTGTAACGGTTCAAATTATTGCATGATTAAAGATAATAAAACATTGATACAAATCTAGAAAAAATAATAAAAATTAAAAATTTATGTTCCTCTTTGTTATTTTGTCACAGTAGAATTTATCAACAATTTGTAACACGCTAGTTTAGATACCTATTCAAAAACACATTCAACATTTTTTTTTTAAATTGTAGTATAGCCACCTGAGGGAAGTCGTTTTTTGGGGTGTTAACGAATTTTAATCCTGTCGTCCTCCAAAAATAAATTGGACCTTAGTAGATTACAATAACCAAATCTTCAACTATAATTTTACAATTATTTTGCTTTAATATTTAACCCTTTATCCCTTAAACGGGGGATAACGTTCTCTATTTAAAATACAAGCGGTTTTAATGTCTTCGCAGTTAGTATTTTATTGCAAGATTAATTATGGACCTAAAAACATGAAATTCTCGTAAATTAGTCTACGAGAATGCTGCTGTACAAAAAAAATTTATAATTTTTGCGAAAACCCCTCTACAGGTTAAATATTAAAATAAAAACCTGAAATAATTACTTACAGGGTTTGTTTTTCTTTATTTCGACCTCATCAAGGAGAAACAATAACACAAATTCAATCTGACCCCATATAACGACCACCCTAATCCACCTAATTCCGAATCTAGATATAAATAGCTACATTTTAAGCTTTCAGCAATAGGAGGGTGTCCTCTTCAGATATTTAAATTTGATTTTTAATGCCCGTTTGCATCACTTACACTTAAAATTTAAGAGTCGCTTAAATCGTTAATGCCACTTATTCCGTTGCACCACTGAATTAAGGGTCCCTTAATTTCTTACAGAGCACCTAAATTTAAGCCTTTGTGAATAATGTTGTGATTTTACTATTTATCTGTATTTGTTCTAAAAGTTATTAGATTATATTGTAAATTCAAATTTAATATAAAATAATTTCTTAAAATAAGTTTTTATAAAATATTTTTATGATGTACAAGTGGGTGCTAAAATCCACCCCTCAACGCCTTGAGAATATATAATATATAAATGATTTTATGTGTTACTTGAATATGATATTATGTCCTTCCTTTATTTGTGATCGATCAACTGCATCTTGCGTTTAAGCGATCCAATGGTGGATCCAGCCAAAATTGATGGGGGGGATTAATTGCAGAATATCAAAAAAAAGGAAATAGTTTTGTAATTCTCTAGTGCATTCAATTATTTTTTCTATTTAGGGGGGAACCAAGCTTTGAAGTGAACTACATGAGGAATTTACGAAAAAACTACGTTTTTATTATTGCACCTTAAGTTAGGTTATATACAGGACGTTTGGTTAATCTACATAAAACTAGATAATCACAATGACTGAGTTTTTCGGACCAGTTTATGGCCTATGAGCCTGATCAAGTTTTTTTACCGCACTTTAAAATTTCATGGTATTGAACGTACTTTTGTTAAAAAATTCAGAGAACCATTAAAGCTTCAATATTAAAAAAGTATTTCATTTAGAATCATATTTTAAAACTGAATTGGAAAAAATATGAATAGCAAATTTCACAACTGTTATCTATTTACGCCAAAATGGCTTTTAGAGCCGTTATTACTGTATTTAACTTGGAACGCAATATAAATATCACTTTTAATGTAGAATTTCATTATAAATATTTTGATTGCCATATTTTCTTTGTGTAACTATTGGTGTGGAAGAGAATTAAATATCCAAAAAGAAAGAGTTTTCGTTCGGGTTAGTTTTACGAAAACCCAACATTATATTATGAAATGAAATTACATAGTGAAATATAAATTTTGTATTTTTGAACTGAAATTTTAAATAAAATCTTGTCAAATATAAATTAATTCATAATTTTTTTTGTTCACAATAATTATAAAATATTAGTAAATGGCATGATACCAAATCTTCAACTTAAGACTGGTAGAAAATATCCCATTGAAATGTTCTTTCTTTTCATTTCACACAATTCAATGTTATATCAAAAAAGAAAACAATTATTCATAGCACATATCAAGTAATAGATAAATTAGTTGTCTTGAATCGTTTCAATCTACGTATTTCATTTGTGTTGTTGATTAGGATGTGTTTCCAATCTGGTTTTGTATTCGCTGTGATACTTCTGAATTCAAAAGTAATGTTATATGAAGCGTTTGGGGTCCGTCAAGTTGGCCCCTCCATTTTCGAAATTCAAATTTTTGTTACGCTAATCCCAATGCTCGCGAAGAGCTGGCGAATGATGTAGTTTACTTAAAGGTGTTGCTTTAGTTAAATTTATATTTAGGATTGAAATATTGACTTTTGACGAAACGTGAAGTTAGCCCCTCCTTTTTCAAATTTTGCAAAAAATAAATTTTTTGTCATTTAAAAGCATTCGTCAAGTGCTGGCGAATGCTGCAAATCATTTAAAAATACTTTCTGAGACCCGCTTTTATTTTCAAATTTAAAGAGTTCCGAGCAAGATACGTTGGAATTTTAAATATACCTTAAAAGGTACTTTTTGCATTATTTCGAGTTAATCGTATGTTACGTAAGTTTTATACAACTGAATTATTTATACATAAATTGTTTGTTTGAAAAAAAAATTATCTACTCATAAACACTTGTGCATTCGACAGCTTCACTTTGTGATCAACAAAAGCTGTACAAATTTAAATAACCCAGCAGCTTAAAAATTAATTACAGCATTCGCCAGCACTTCGCGAGCACTTGAGACTGGTGTAAAAAAACAATTCTAAAATGGAGGGGGCCAACATATTTCAATCCTGAATAAAAATCTAACCAAAATCCAGCACTTTAAAAATAAATTACAGCATTCGCCAGCACTTCGCGAGCACTTGCGACTGTTGTAAAAAAATAACAATCCGAAAATGAAGGGGGCCAACATATTTCAATCCTGACTAAAAATTTAACCAACCCAGCACTTTCAAAATAAATGACAGCATTCGCCAGCACTTCACGAGCACTTGAGACTGGTGCAAAAAAGGAACAATTCGAATATAGAGGGGCCAACATATTGCAATCCTGATTAAAAATTTAACCAACCCAGCACTTTCAAAATAAATTACAGCATTCGCCAGCATTTCGCAAGCACTTGCGACTGGCGTAAAAAAATTGAAAATTCGAAAATGGAGGAGCCAACTTGACGGACCCTGTAGTTTTTCAGCAAGCAGGTGGTCCTCCAAAGCTGGATGCCGTATGTTCATATGGTTTTTAATATCTTTGTATGTAAGAATCTTGCTTTCCAAAGATAATTGTGACTTTTTGCCAAAAATCAATACAGTTGTCCAAATTTGATTCCAAACTGTTTACGTTTATTGAAGATGGTATATTTTCGCCATGTAAGTCTTCTGTCAAGATTCATGCCAAGGTATTTTGCATCGTCAGCATGTGGTAAAAAAACTGTAATTTAATTTTACTCATGGGCGTATAAGGCTCTCACATTATGAAGGTAACGTGTGTAGACTTTACTTCATTGGCCTTAATTCTACACATTTGTAGCCAGTTTTGCATTTTATTTAAATTATTTTGAAGGTTTTTGCAGCAAGCACTGGATCGATATGGCAAGTACAGCGGTATGAACAGCAAACCTAACCACTTTATACTTAAGAGATTTTCTACTTTTATATTTTACACTTTGTAATTTCAAAAAGTACTGAAAGAAATTTATTTTAATTGGTAATTCAAATATAATAGTGGCACATATTTGGCCACCCCTCTTTATTTTCTAATTCCATTAAATCACATTGAAGTACCTACAGTAAAATTTAATAACATAATTTCTTAGGAATGTAATTTCAACCTGGAACAACTAAAGGAAATTCAAATTTTCAAGAGTGGGAAATTTTTCTCTCGGTACAACTTCATTTTTGCAATTATGAAAATAATTATCTAGAACAATACAGAGCAAACTTAGAACAACCAAGAATATGTGATTTTTAAAGTGAGTATTGCACTTATGAATTTATTTTTTGGAACAAATTATAGAACAAATAATGACAAACAACCTGGAACAACTTTCAAAAATAATTTTTTTAAAAGTGGGGGCTAACTTGGCACACGTATAGCGAATATACAAGAGTCACGATATTATAACATTTTATTTATTTACTTTAGGTTTTATCAATTTGAAAAATTTATTTCAATATTGTTTCTTAGTACTTTTTCAGTTGACTTTGCAGGCGGCTCTTAAAGTTTATGTAATATAATACACAGCAACCTGAAGAATATAAATTATAAGAGTTATATATCTGAAATCCGTATAAGAGTCATTGAAAAACTCTTCAAAGTGTAGTATAGCTTTTGTGTCAACTAACCCTTTAACTACTTCATTGATTCAAGACTACATGTTCTACTTGTAGAGCATAATATATTATTTGAAGTATAGGTATTTGATATCTTCGTGTTGCAGTAATTTCCTGAACTTTTTTCTAATCTTTTTATCATTTATTATAAGCATGAAATTCTCAGTTCTTTCCAATCGCGTGATGAACCGCTACTAATATAAAATATTTTCAGCCGATATAAAAGAGGTGTTGAAGGCGTTTGGGAACCAACATTGTATAAAACTAATACAGCTTTCCTCTGTTCTATCTAAAATATCAAAACCGCTATTTCCTTCTGTAAAAAAAGCACATACTACGTTGACCATAATCTTTGTACTAAATCAAAAAATTTCAAATAAATATTCAGCAATTAATTTCTAAATAACATCTGCACAAATGAATAAAAGAAAATTATTGCATTAACAACTGTCGTGTAATTCAAACAACTCACAATTCGTTTAGTTTGGATATTAAATTGCGCTTGAATTTCTTTACAACTGACGCTAATTAAAACTTCGCCAATGACTTCAAACAATAAGGACATTTTTAATTAAGACCAAACTAAAGTAGTATTTATTAATTTAATAAAACCATCACTTTCATGAAGTTTTTCAGAAAATAACTTGAGAAACTTGTTACATTTTATTTAATAAGTACTTACTTGGTAATTAATTTGAAAAATCTATCAGTGGGATAAAAATTTTCCGAACTTTTTTCCAATTTTAAACACGATTTTGGATGAAACTTGGGATGTCCTTGTCATCACAAAGAGAAGAGTAGAATTGTGAATTGTGCAGAGTACTATATTACGAATGACAGATTGAAATGCGATCTACAAATTTTTCGTTTCTTTAACTAAATCTGCGGATTAGTTATTTTAGTAGGAACACTGCAACAAATTTAATTTTCACTTCAATTCGATTGGGGTTTATGACATCAGCCGGATTATTGTTTTCATTCAAGCCAATGCAACTGCAGCAGAAGAGTTTAATTTTTTTTTCTTTTCTTTGTCTGGTATCCCAGACAGTTACAGCTTTGTTACGTAGGATATATCATTAAATTTAAGTTTACTTGAGCATAATGCTTCCTGATGATTGGAAGAAAGTATTGGGTACTCTTTTACAGAATGTAAAACCACCTTAGGAATTAATTCAATTTAATACTCATAAGCTTGTTAAGTGTATTATTATCTAAGTAAAATTATTGAGGGAACTCTACAGAGACAGTTAAGATAAAAATTATATCCTCCCTGGAGTGTAGTTTGGATTTATATCTTTACTTGACTGGGAACCTAGAATAGCATGCAGATGAAGATTAAAAACTTATTGAAGTACTATAAAATAAAATTAACTTTTCTATGCATTTGTCGCATTTTTCAAAACGTTTTCTACATTGGTTCGATTCATCTCCCAATTAAGCTCAACTTGAGAGGCTAATGCTCCATTGTGACGTCGTTAAATGCAAATTTGGTATAATATACATAATATCGCAGGCTGGCAAGAATAACGGCACAACTCAAAATTTGACAAAATTGAGTTAACCATATAAATCGACAGCATTTGACCATATTTTATTGTTAATAATGACAGAATGCAAAATTTTAATAATCCGGCGCTAGTACGACGGAAGTGTCGTTATGCATGCAATGCAAAGTTACTACTTATTTATCATGAATAAAGACACTATTTCAGTTGCATCACTGATGTCAAGTGAATTGATGCTAATTTTTACGCTAAAACAGGCTTATTTTTAATTATTACGTTTGTGTTGGTTAATTTGTTGTTAAATATCGGCTTATTTGTTATTTGGAATTAGAATCTATTCTAATCTATGCGCGTCTCATATGGACGCGCATGAATAGATTATCGAGATTCCTTAAAGGAAGGCAGGCTACTCAAAATCCATGAGCAGTACTCATGAAAAGTAAATTATTTTTCCTGAACGACTTTGGAAATAATAATATAATAATATTATCATTCTGTACTCATGAGAGATTGTTAAAGTTTTCGTTTCCTTTTACATAATAAGTCAGTTTTTGTGAAATTTAGATTAGAAACATTTTTGACGAACATCATGTCCCCGAGGGGTGGCAAATAGAGGGGCAAACGAAATAGAAAGTTGTGTTTTAAACTATTTAGAAGACCTTCAAAGGAATGCGAAAGACGGGAAGAAATTTGATGTAATATTCTATTCTGATAACTGTTGCGGACAACAAAAGAACAAATTTATAATTTCTATGTATTAAAAGGGGATAATGGATTTAGTAAAAAAAAATATTATACATAGTTACTATGGACCTTTTTACGAAGGGTTGTAGATGCTATAAGGCCATGATTATTTTGTTTCTTTTCTGCTGTTTTTAATTATTTTTATTATTATTTAGAATTTATCTTTAACGAAAAGTTTAATAAACACTAACTTTAATATTTTTATTTTTGTGATTGCAATATTTTATTTATTAATTACCTAGTCAAAATTAACAAAATCGATTGCAAACTTTAATTCTTTATGATTTATACAAGAATTACACAGTGTTTTGCAAAATCTTACTGTTGTCTTAACTAAAACTTATACTTATTTTGTTATCAGTAATATAGACATAAGTACAAATGGAAGGAATTTATGCATTTTTTATACTATTGAAAAATAATTTTCTTCAAATTTTTGAATGCCAATTGTAGCCATTGAAATTTTATAATTGTTAGTTAAATTTAAACAACTAAATTTTAAATAGCAGCGGAATTATACGAAATCGTATTAAGAAAAAAGTTTAAAAACGCTCCCCTGAAAAAAGTGATTTTTTGAGTTGTGCCGTTGTTCTTGACAGCCAGCGATATGTTCGTTCATTTTGGACATTCGGTGGAAGCCTATTGGTAAACAGTAGTTTTGTGAATTTTGAAAAAGGTAGCAAAAATTTAAAATGGTAAAATATAATTAAATAAATGTACCGCGGTCTTAGTAATGAAATATGGTGATATTTCACGGCGATTACCAATCGTCAGTTGCATGTAATCAAAGAATAAAACAAACTGAAATTGTAAAGAAATTTTTATGAAAAGATTTATTAGTATAAAATTACTATATATTAGAAGGAATTATGCATGCAAAATGTTTTAAACATTTTCAAAAAATAAACAACATATAAGTGGAACCTTATCATGGATATAAAAAATATGAACTGGAAGTAGTACAACACGTAAGTTTGAAATGAATTGAAGTATAATGTACTTAAATAAAATTTCTTTGAAATTTATGTTATGTAAAGTCGTATGTATACTGTGTCCAACTTGACTTTTAGCAAATAATTTGAAAAAATTAGAAGCTTTTAAAATCTCTCCACGTTCCGTTCCTACAATCAATATGGTTGTATCAAATAAAAGAAGTTAACTTAAAAAACGAATTTCAAGTAAAACTGTGGTAATTATAATAAATGTATTACGTGGAACGACAGTATTAGACATATTATACTGGAAGAGAACGGAATACTTTAGAGCAAAGCAAGAATCAGCCATGGGTAGAAAAGACTTAACACTTTCCTGTAAAATGAGAATTTTGGTTTTGATTGATAGTATTGTTGATGACTTCCATACTTAACGTAACATAATATGATAAATATTTACACTAAGTGCTTATTTTATTGCATTATAACAAAATAGTTATAAGTTCATGAGTCTTTTGGAATCTCAGAAAGTGTACTTCGGTGTCTCTCTCAATTTTTAGTTGGTACATTTTAGAGAGTGATTATTTAACTCAACAATTTTATTCCTTTCCTGTGTCTCAGGGGTTCGGCAGCGTTCAGTTTTGAGACCTATTTAGTTTCATCTTCACGCTTTAAGCATTTGTCTGTTGCATCACTCCTGGTCTTCCCATCTTCTTCTGAGTCGACCCACATTTATTTTGCCTCTGGGTCTGTATTTGTACATTTTTTATTGGAATGCGTTCCATGCCCATCCTATTTCGTTTTTTATAATATATTCATTCCGATTGCCAAAACCACCAATCACTTTCAATACGAATATATCTCAAGAAAAAATTTCTATAGGACATAAGTCTAACAGACTGTGAAGCTCATATCAGTCCAAAACAACGACCAGCTGCTGCTATTCTATCAAAAGCATTGTAGAATTCCAGTAATACCCATTACAGAAGTCATAAATTGACAAATTTTGTTAGCTATTGAAATTAAGACTATTTTGAACGTCAATACTTGAATATAATTAATTAACAATAATAATTTATTGTTTTTTTAATCTTATTTTTTGTGGTCTAATCTTGTAATAACTACAGTATTAGTCGAGAAAAAAAGTTATATCAAAATAAGCATCACAAAATCATCATCAATTCCATCCTGTTTCGGCCCACTTCTTTTTAGGTCGTCCAATACCTCAAAATGTGCAACAGAAGTAAATAAATATATTGAAGTTAGCTCTCGGAGTGATGATCAAAACGTTAATCTGGAGAAGGTAACCAAAGTAGTGCGATGTGATCAAAACGATAAACACATTTTAAGGGACGATCTAAACGATGACGTGGATGATGAAACCGTAATTGTCTGTTCTTAATTTCTCTCTTGCTTCTTCATTACCTTCTGAATTTTCAAGTTTCTTGTATTTGGACGACACACACAAGACAGTAAGACAGCTTCAGAACTGCTATTTAATCAAATACTATTTTAATTGATTTTTAAGTTGGATATCTCTTTTCGGGGCTGTTAGTAGTATTTAAAAAATTCATAGATAGATTGTTGAATATATTTTTATTAAGGAAATCGGATATTTTCTATCAGACACTGACGCGCATGAATGGATTAACGAGATTGGAATACGCTTAACCTATGGCTTGTTCTGCTTTGGAATATAACCAAAAAGCCCAAAAGCTAATTAAACTTCAGATTTCAACAATAACGTTAAATATTTCAAGCTAAATATAAGGTTGTTTGGTAATGACTTGCCGCTTTTTCGCTAGAGGAAGTTTCAACCGTTGTGGGGTGCGCAAATAAAGTTGCATCTGGCAACTCTGTATCGTATTTGAATTATTATGAAATTAGCTACAAAACGACGCCTCATTTATTTAATTTTGACGTTTCGTTCACAAGTGACAGTCACTCAAACATGGAGTTTACTAATGCGGAAGTTCGCGCTGTTTTGAAATTCTTTTTCGTGCAAGGCGAAACCGCACGCGAATCGCATCGTCAGATTAATAGTGTTGTAGGAGATGGTACTGTGTCGATTCGAACAGCCGAAGAATGGTTTCGGCGTTTTAGAGCCGGTCGAAACGACACAAGAAATCCTGTACCCAGTGGACGACCAATAACCACTGATGTCGATAAAATCATCGAAAAAATCCACGAAGACCGACATGTGACCATCAGAAGTATCGCGGGAGAGCTCCAGCTAAGCACTGAAACTGTTTACAGGCATTTGAAAGCAAGCGGATTCACGAAAAAGCTGGATGTTTGGGTGCCCCACGAATTGTCCAAAAAAAACCTAAATGACCGCATTTCCATCAGCGAATTATTGCTAAATCGCAACGACAAAGAGCCGTTTTTGAAGAGGATGGTGACTGGCGATGAGAAATGGGTTACTTACGATAATGTTGTTCGCAAACGATCGCGGGCGAGGGCTGGCGAAGCGGCCCAAACGGTGGCCAAACCGCATTAGTAAACTCCATGTTTGAGTGACTGTCACTTGTGAACGAAACGTCAAAATTAAGTAAATGAGGCGTCGTTTTGTAGCTAATTTCATAATAATTCAAACACGATACAGAGTTGCCAGATGCAACTTTATTTGCGCACCCCACAACGGTTGAAACTTCCTCTAGCGAAAAAGCGGCAAGTCATTACCAAACAACCTATTATTTCAATTCTTAAAAATACTTCCGGTGGAGAAATATCTGTACGACGCCAGAGATTAGAAAAGCCTATGTGAGTTCAACTGGAAAACATTTGGCAGCAAGAAAATGCAACCGCTAAAAGAGCGTAGAAGAAAGTGTTCTTCAGAAAAATTTTTTGAAGAATATTGGTCCCTACGATCCCACGATAATAAGCGAGCGAATCTCATAACCAAGAGAGATACAACAGTTTTCGGAAAAAGAAAGCCCGATAGTGGAAAGGTAAGGGAAACAACATTAGAGTACTGTTTTGAAATAACTTGTCGCAGAGTATCAGTTTGTAAAAACTGTTTCTGTAAAACGTTGGATGAAAAAGAGAAATTTATAAGAAATTCTGTGAACAATAATTGCCAGAATATATAAATAATTCCAGAAATAATAAACTACCCAGTGTGAACAAGAAAACTGAAGAAGAAGTGATGGAAGTGGAGGTATATATTAAACCTTTTCCTTTTCATGAAAGTTAATATATAAGACAAGAAAACGACAAAATTCTTTGATCTCATTTAAATGTATGATTTATACAAGGATGGGAAAAGCAAACATTTTGGTCGAACAATCTAATCTAAGAATTCCATAAATTGAAATTGTTCTGTAAAAAACCATATTATGTAGATGCTTTCTACAAATGCGATATTTTAAACATGCAAATAAAAGTTGCAAAGGAATGTAGTAATGGACTAAAGCCGATTCTTCGAAGAGATGGTTTAGTTCCAACCTTCAGCAGTGATTTTTCCTGGCGTTCTATAAAAAGTAATTGTGGACGTGTAATCCAACCATATATGACAAAGTCAGACAAAGTAACTGGGGAATCTTGTAACTATATATGTGGCACGAAAGACTGAAGGACGAAAAACACTTCATGTTTGTACCAATTTTTGAAAACTCTACCTGGGAGACCATATTGAAAATCACGTTTTATTCCGACATAGAAATAGCCAAGTTGCACCAATGTTCCTGAAAGCCAATCTGAATATCCCAACCGCGTTTTTAAATAATAAATTCTTAATTCCAGGACATACTCACATGGAATGCGATATTGATCAATCCATGATTGAGAAAAAAAAAGAAAAAACTGAGGGCCCTGTTTATCATCTCTATGATTGGTATCAGTTGGTAAGAAATACGGGAAAGAAAAACCAATTTGTTTTATACGAAATGCTTTGAGAGGATTGTTTAAGAATCTCTAAATGTTGAGTATGACTTTAAAATTTTGAGCTTCTTAAGAGATGGAAAGCAACATAATTTAAGCAGTTTGAAGTTATAATTTAAATTATAATTATAATCAACAAGGGCTTAAGTTATCCAAATAAAACATATTTAAAATTATAAAATTAAACACAAAATCAAATAAATATACGACAATAAAAATTAATATAATTACCAATTGATTTATAATCTAAATCTACGTTTTCTGACTAAGTCCTTTCTACTCAACACCGTACATTAAGTCTTAACCAGATGGATACGCAATTACGCAAATAAAGCGTAATCGACTCTAATATTTGAAACTTTAATTATTTATTTACATAAATATAACAAAATGTAATAAAAGCAACCCACCGAACAAACTTTGATAAAAAGCTTTAAGTTGAAATTGTAACTGCGGGTTCTGTGTTCAACCCTTGCGATCTGCCTTGCCACCTGCGCCGCAAGAGGTCCCACCATGCACCCGCAAATGCGAACAAAAGTTTTTAAATAAAATCCTTTTTTTACATATTTGTTTGATATAAAAACCAACCTTAAAGATAAATATTATACAAATTAACTTTAAAGACATTGTCTTTGTTTATTATTTGAGTTGAATTTAATTTTATGTGATTCGAATTTAAAAATAGCTACAGCAGTAATTTCAGGAAAAATTTAAGGTAATAAATAATTCAATACAAGCGATACGGTTGTAAAACTTGAAACATGTTAAAAATCCCTTTAAGTTTTACAAAAGTTAACTTGAAAAACTTTTAAAGCTTATTAGGTACATCGACTGCACTTCCATGTACTAATTAAGTGCATTTGAAGTTCATTATAAAAATATTTTGTTTTGTTTCGTTAAAACCGCTCCATCCGCAAATAGTTTAATTTTAGTTTGGTTCCATTCGCCTAATGGAAACATCAAAAGTGGTTGGCAATTTAAGAAAATTAAGAACTAAAAGTTTCATTAGAAGCTCTGATCTTCTAATTGAAAGTTTATGTTACTTTATTATATAAACATTGTTAATTATGTTTATTTAACGTATACAACATGTAATTTCAAATATTAATGGCTGTTTACTATTAATGGTTTTATCGTTTTTCTTTAATATTCCAGGCTTGTTTTATTGACAAAATTAATCTTGGTGTTCAAGAGACATAAAACGTCAAGTAAATCCATTTAAAACTTGAGGAATATTGAAAAACGTCAACAGTAATAATTTTTATAATTACGGCCATTTACAAAATTTTTATTTAAATTTACATAAATTGTAATGTTTTCGTGGAAAACAGGCAGCAACCTGTCAGGCACTTCATGAAAATTACTGACATTTTTATTGTTATTGCTTTATAAAGTCAGCAAAATGGAAATTTTTTTATTTTCAATTGCATGTCGGATCTTATCGATTAAAATTTTAATTAAAAGTTATGAAAAATTAAATTATACTTCTTTAAATAGACGGAATGATATACCACACAAATTGTGACCTATTTTTTACACCCTGTAAATATTACATAACATAAAAGCAAGAAGTTTTGTTTCCAATAAATTACAACGGCGAAATCCTTTAAATCAGAGTCTGAAAATTACTTCCATTAAACGGTGATTTCCAATATTAAGCTATAAATGCTGATTGATGATTTCAGTAGTGGAATATTTGGAAATGTAAATACGGTTGGAAGTCATCTATGAATTTTGAATTAGTATGATGGTAATTATAATTTATCGTCCGTTTTGAAAAAACCATACACGGAATTCTAATGGATTTTCAATGAACTATTTTAATAATTTCAAAACCGTCAAAAATCCATAAATGTCTTTTGTTTTTTGTAGAGACATTGCATTGCACATTTTTGTAGAGACAGAAGGATCAGTCCAAGAGGCCTAAAAGACGAGAATGGAGTGGTAGAAAATGATGCTGAAAAAATCGGACAAATATGGAGGAGACATTTTAGCAAGCTATTAAACAGAAATTATAATGACAGCGATAATCACAGCGAAGCGCAAACGACCGAAAACGAACTAGAAATACCAAGTCCGTCTCACAACGAAATCATGAGGGCAATAAACAAAGTCAAAAATGGAAAAGCGCCGGGAGTGGACGGAATTGGTATAGAGCTAATAAAATATGGAGGAAGTTTACTACATGAAAGATTAAGTGAGCTTATGAAACAAATATGGGAAAAAGAGATAATGCCCACAGAATGGTATGAAGGAGAGATAGTAGTACTAAAGAAGAAAAGCAACGCGGAAGAGTGCAAGAACTATAGAGGCATCACGTTACTAAATTCGGCATATAAAGTATTGACAACACTAATTCACGGTCGACTGATTGTACACACGAAAGGCTTGATGGAGGAGTGCCAATATGGTTTTATGACGGGGCGATCCACAGTAGATGCAATATACATAGTGAAGCAGACAATTGAGAAATCTTACGAGCATGACATAGCCTTGCATCTGCTGTTCGTCGACTTCCAGCAGGCATTTGACAAAGTGGACAGACGTGAATTATACAAAGCATTAAGGGAAGGCGGTACGCCATCAAAACTGACCCGCTTAATTAGGATGACGTTGGAGAATACAACCGCATGTGTTAGAACAGAGACAGGAGTAACTGAGAAATTTGAATTGAATAGCGGAGTGAGACAGGGCGATGCACTTTCAGCGACCCTCTTTAACGTGTTGATAAGCAGAATAATCAAGGAAGCTAACTCTAAAGGTACGATAACAAACCGGGAAGGCCAAATATTGGTATATGCGGACGATGTTGTATTGATAGCTAGATCACTGGGGAAGATGAAAGAACTATTTGAATCAATAGCCAAAGCAGCATGCGCAGTGGGTCTGGTGGTAAGCGAAAGTAAGACCAAGTACATGAAGTGCGAAAGAAATAAACACAACATGCAACGAAGCCTCAACATTCAAGGGTACAATTTCGAAGAAGTAGACAGTTTCAATTACCTGGGAGTGTTAATAAACGGAAAAGGCGAAAGGCACGCAGACATAAAACGAAGGATAATCACTGGCAATAAAGCGTACTATGCAAATAAAGCTATGTTAACAAGCAAACAACTGACAAAGAGAACTAAAATGAAGATATACAGAACCCTGATTAGACCGGTGGTCACTTACGCGTCGGAAACAATGTGTATGTCGGCCGATGAAGAGGAACAGCTGAGAGTTTTTGAACGAAGAGTTATGAGAAGCTTGTTGGGACCAAGGAGGGAAGCTGACGGAGAGCAGAGAGCTTTAATGAATTACGAAATCCGGGAGTTAATGAACGGAGAAGATATAGTCAGACACGTGAAGTCGCAGCGAATTAGATGGATGGGACACGTAATGAGAGCTGAAGACTCGGCGGCTATAAAGAAGATAACACTGTGGAAACCAGGTGAAAATAGACCTCGAGGTAGGCCGCGGATTAGATGGTGGGATCAGGTCACGCAGGATCTGAGAGAGATGGGGATCGCTAACTGGAGGGAAAAGGTACATGACAGACAGAAATGGAGGGACATAGTGGGGAAAGCAGCAAAACATCCAAAACTATAGAAATAGCCATAGAGAACTAAACATACAGGTAGACAACAAGACAGAAAGAGAAGTAACAATGTAAAGTAACTAACTATCTGTAACACGGGGAGTGATTTGTAAACCTCGGAAACGAGGTAGCGATATTCTCTTTAGAATGTAGTAGCTGTTAATAATAATATTGCATGCACACGCAGAAAAACAAAAACACCATCAATACAGTTGAATGCGCTTTCGGTTATTTTATATTCACGATGTCGAATGCAGCTGACGTCGACGTACGTGTGTAGGCAGCTTAAAACGATTTAAATCTCTTTTATCATTTAAGAAACTCGAAGAAAAAATAAAATATGGAAAAAATATAAAGATATAAACGTCAAAAGAAAAAGAGGAAGGTTTAGGATAAATGATTATTCTCTAGGGACTCCAAAATGAAATCATAAACATTTTCTGAAAACTCGATATAGTAGTAAATATTCTAGGAGATATCAGAAAAATTCTAATTTAAAATTTTTTGTACTTTTAATAACCAACAATTTAATTAGCCTAAAAATCTGTTTTAGAAAATAACGTTTAAATTTAATTTGTATTCCCTTTTTACAATTATTTAATAAAAATCGAAAATTTTTTGCATCGACTGCGAGACTTTTCTTTTATTTGAGATTGTAATATTATTCACGAAAGTGTTATGGATCTCATTGGGGTTTTGTTGAACGTGTCGACAGGTTTAACGAAATTGAAATTCATTTTAAGGGGTTACGAATTGTATACGTCGAATAACGGTCCAAAATTTTAACTTCGGTTCGTCTATTGTGCTAACACCTAAATAAATTTTCTAATTTATACATACGAGGAGCCTTAATTTAGCTACATGTATGTTGATTTTATTGAGAATATTTTCAACAGCTGCTACATTTTAAAATTATCCAGTCATATTTCTAATGCAATATTGTGTTAAAATGTTTTGTTGTGTAAGTGCGTAACAGTAAAAATAGATATACAATTTGAAAATATTTATGTGTAAATTTCGGTATGTTGCAGAAAATGACAATAGTTTCCAGACATTGATATTTATAGTATATGTTGCGCTTTTTCTGCCAAGATTTATATGTTATGTGAAGCTCCTTTTCGTTATTTCATTGTAACCTTTACGTTTATGTTATTGCTTTATTTATAAAATTGCAATTTTATATTATAAACTAGGTACTTATGCCACAATGTTCTGGTTTACTTTTTAACTGACAACGAGGCTTAGTTTTTCTAGGTTGTGCTAAATTGATTTTATCAATCCATCTAGCTTTGTTCTATTATATCGTAAACTTCTATTTTATTTATTTTACAACATTTAACAGTGACAGTATCAAGAATTAACTTTTTATAGCAACATCAAAAAATTCAAGGCTGCAAAGGCTTCAGCGTAAGCACACTTAACATAAACATTTTTAAATTTTTAATTTTATGACGGCGAAAATAAATAAAATGACTGAGGAGGTACTTTAAGATGCAATAAAGTAGCGTTTTACATGTGTTTATTTTATAATTTTTTCGCGGAATTTTTGATTTCTTTAATTGTATTATAAATCTCTTCATCAACACATTGATTGATTGAATACTTAACACAGCACAGTGTAGGATTCGTTCACCAAACGGGAAATTGGATTACTTCCAACAAGAAGCAGACCATCTGCTGCATGAACTGAAAATCGTCAAACATATCGCACTCATTGATTCTGATTAATTAGATGTTGATGAAAATTTCATACAATTATGACGCGGTGGAAGCAAAAAGATTAAATATTTTCAAGGATGTACTCAACGCGTCTCCTCAAAACTGAAGCAAATTAATTGATAATGTTTTGAAGTTCATAGTTTTTCTCTCCAAGTTTTATAATTTGTCTAAAGATAAAGGAAAGAAGCTACATTAATTTTAAAACTTGCGTAGGAATATTATTATTTCGCAAGGGTCAAGACTGAATTATAATTTTATGAAATGTTTACATAATTACGTGATTTTGTTGGTAGTATATTCTATTTATATCATTAACAAAGAAAATTGGTAAACAATTGAGAATAAATTATTATGTAGAACTAGCATAATATTTATGTATATAGGTACACCATGAAAAGTACGATGATATGATATTAGGAAATAATATTTACCGTCTATTTTCTTATATGATAAATTTGGTTTCATTATTTTGTCACGGGTAAATAATATCGAAAAATTTAATAAACCGAATTTCCCCTATCGAAAAGAAAATTTGTAGCGCAATTTTACATTTTTACGTCTGTCAGGGTGTTTATAACACAAATATGCAATCTTCTGAAATGGTAATTTTTCTAATAAAATATTTTTGCACCTTTGCAGTTTGTTTTTCGGAAAAAAATAAAAATTTCTTATGAAAAATTTGCACTTTGTAAAAGTTTTCATCCAATATCGATGAAGAAGTAATTGAGTATCGAAAGATACGACTTCTATAATACAAAATTCGCGGAAGTCTCGGTAACACCATCCTGGCGGGTGACTTCAATGTGGGGGTTCTCCTTGTAGATGCCCAAGAGTGAAGAGTGAATTTCTAATGAAGAGTAGGCTAGTAAGAATATGGGAGTGTGAAACTCCAGAGTAGCATTCACTTTGGTATGCCATAGAAGAGACGTGGGTAAAAGTCTATCCTAAAGGTGAAAGATATTCTATTTCTTCACGTGCCTTCTCCAAATGGAGATTGGCGATCAACATCGGTATTTGTATTTTTGACACGGAAGCGCGAAACAATGATCTTGTCCTTTTTCGGTACCACTGCTTAAGCCATGAAGTTCTGCAATGACTAGGTCCTCTTCTTCCATTAATATTGCCTTTAATTATTAATTGAAGCGGCTCGCATTTTTCACCTCTCATAATGTGCCCAAGATATTCCAATTTACGTCTTTTTACAGAGTGCATTATTTCCATCGACGACCCATTCTTTGTAGCACCTCAACATTAGTGGCATGATCCACAAACGAGATACGCAGTTTTCTCCGATACATCCACATTTCAAATGCATCAACTCTCTTACATGAATCTTCGGTGAGGGTCTACGCTTCAGCACCATGTAACAGGACAGGAAAGATGTAACATTTTCTAATTCGTTTTCTGGGGACGGTCCTCTAACTTTGGTCACCCCAAAAAAATTGAAAATTTCCTATAGCAAAGAGGAAGGTTTATAGAGTATCCTGTAAAAATTTCACTTGCGAATGTATTATCAAAATTTCGAGAAAAATCAATTTGAAAGTACGTAAATTTAGCAAATTTTTCTTCGATTTTTGGGGTGTGCATTCGATAGGGAGGTTTATCCATCGTCAAAACCTACCCTTTCGCACCCCTCCAGCACCCGCACAGAGGGTGCACCTCTGCACCCCTCCAGGGCGGTTTTGACTCTGGTTACTATGCTAAACATACTAGAAGGCGCCTCCCATCAAAAAAAACCGGAATAAATGAAACCGGGAGCTTAGAGACCCTTGAAATAGCATTAAAAAGTATAGTTGCGGTATGGGGCAGTAAACTATTACGTTTCACCCCCAAAAAATCGCGTAAAAACAAAAAATAATCGATGTTACATGTACGAGAGACGAGCTGCATCTGCCGGTGCGAAATTTTTTTTTTTTTTTCGATTTTCTGGACTGACCAAAATGGAGCATCCCGGCGTAGCCGGCCTTCTCCTTCATCTGAAAGCATACATTAGTGACATTGGAAATTGTGGAGGCCGGTGGGCCTCGCGGATTAGCGCTGAGGTAGACTGACTGGTGCCGGTGCGAAATACTCTAAGTGTTAGGGTCATTCATATTGCACGTACCGTCAACAGAATGAGCGACGCGCGGGAATCTCGTTAATTTTACATGTAAATTTGCAAACTTCAAATTCGATTTACTCAAAATTTTGATAATACTTTCGCATGTTTAAATTATATCAGTATACTATATAAACCTTCCTCTTTGCAATAGGAAATTTTCAATTTATTTGGAGTCGCCAAAGATAGCGGACCATACCCCGTTTTCTTAGGCTATCCGCACACGGAGCTACTCAAAAGTGACGGAACTCGTTTTTTACCGAGTTCGACCATTCACACACGGAAGTAAATATAGTATACTTCTCTTCTCGATCGTAAAGGTTGAATATTCTCTCTGAGTAGATATTAAAAAATAAGGGTGACAGAAGACATCTCTGGCGAACCATACTTAGGATTTCAATTTCCTCTTTGGTATAGTATTTCATCAACACTTTCACACGTTGATTCCGATATAAATTTGCAATAATTACTATGTCTCGAATGTCATAATTTCGTCGTTCTCCCAACTCTTCTGGTTTTTCTTCGGATTTCCTCCTTCAAGTTCTGTTTGCAGCTTCTTTTCTCTTCGCGCAGTATTTATATTATTGGAATTTTCCAATTGTCTTCCTACCAATTCTGTCTAAAGTGAACTTCTATGAATTGAATATTGAATTTCCTATGACGGGATTATGGTCTAAATTTATTTCTGCACTAGAATATTTGTTTTAACAGATTTTCGTTAAAATATTATTTCTTATAATGTTTTGTGCGTCGTCTATTGGGTCCATTGATATAACCAAATATTTCTCTTCAGAAAATTGTATTAGATGAGATGAAAAATATGAACAGCATTCAGTTGACGGAGAACTTGAAGATTTTGGTAAAATTACGACCCGGAGTGGGCAGTAACAGCCCGGAGGTTGGTGCTTCCGAGCTGAAATTTCTCACACAGACTGAGGGTGCTGATCAATATTCGTCGAATTACCCTTTAACAGTTATTTTTCCGATTTCCTTCGGGCTAAATTATGTGAAAATCGATATTCAAATACACTGTGGTCGGGAAATATTCGAATATCATCATTTCGCTAGGGCTATTACATATTCAGACAACATTGTTAAGTTTCTCAAAAGATGTTTGCAAATATCAACAAAAGTAGTCAAAAGCAAGTGTAGGAAATTGATGCTGACGTTTGACGGGGTACTTGAGTTGCTATTATAGAGCAGGGTTCGGTGCTCAGCCTCCAGCAAGGTTCCAGCATCATTGGCTTTACCGGCGATATTACACTTTTAATCGTCAGTAAAAATCGTGTCTATATTTTTACCGTAATCTAAAATATGTACAAAACATATTTCAGAACAAAAAATAAACTACACTCTAGGTATAATTCGCAAAAGTTTTCGTTAACACTGTGACATCGTCAGATTTAAACTTAATATCAACTGGATGTAGCAACTCTTTGATGGTGATAGCAGACATTTCAACTCAAATTTTTGTCTAAATTGATAGCCTCGGGTTAGAAGTCCTTTTAAAGCAATTGTTCAAATTACTAACTTTGAATGGTCATAACACCGACAATGTTGATTTTCTAGTGTTAGCAGTTCAAGGGGGTGAAGTTTCCTACAAAGTATAAGATAATCTTGATTGTCTAAAATCAATTTCTTTAATAGAGTTGCAGATAAAATTAAGTACAGAAGTGTTACAAAATTCACAGTCATATTTTTTCTTGTTTTTCTTTGAGACCCTGTAACTTTTAAACAAACAGTTTTAGAAAAAAAAATCGACGCTTCTTTTCTGCTAGCAAAATTAATGGGTTACAACTTTAACAAACTTTTTTGGAAAACCAATTTATTTCTGAAATACTGAAATTAAATAGGAAAAAATGAAGCATTTTAGTAAAATACACTGTACAAAGCAAATACAAATAAGTCAAAAAGTAATAGATTATTTTTTTCTTTTAGAATTATTTTGGTGGTTTTCATATTAATAATATGCTATCGTAATAGTAATTTTAACACATAAACGAAAGGAGTCGACTAAATACACAAACTTTGTCGAGTGAAAACTATGAATTTCGTAATGAATTGCACACATTAGCAGAAAGCAATTTCAGTTTTTCTGTAAAATGGATTGGTTTTCTAATAGTTAGACTAAAGTTGGAGCGGTTTAAATTTTCTATCTGGACCTAGGTGTTCATTTGTTTAAAATGGGTTTAGTTTAAAAGATACAACGTTTGCAAGGGAAAAGAACAAACTCAAAAGCCGTTGGTTTTGTAGTTCTTTTAGAAGTTTGCAGATAATTTATATCGTTTAAAAAAGTTTTGAATCATTTATACTAAAAAATTAATATTTTCTATGCTATGGCCATTTTAAGGTGGAAAATTTTTTAAAGATGGAACTTGGGGGGGTGGCATAGGCTGCCAAAATACGTTGCTTGTAGTCAAAATTTAACTCTAAATTATAAAAAAGAAAAATTTTTGCATTAAAAAAATTTCCAGAAATGTATAATACGTAATATATTGTTTAAAAATAGCCTGCTCAAACTTCTTATTAGTTTGTCATCAGAAAATAGTACCTAAAAGTCCAATTTTTCGAAGCAGATATCCAAAACCACACAGTCGTAAATTGAGGGTTTCCTATACGATGCCCAAAATAATTCGTATCAAAATTCTTCTTCTTCTTCACGTTTTAGACTTAGGCCCGTTATGTCACCTCTGGTCCTTCCATATTTTTTGGGTCTTCCTACATTACGTCTTCCGACTGGTCGCTTATCATTCTCATCATGTGGTTTTTCCGTTTCCTTCGGTATAGTACTATTTTTTCGCCCAAGTTGAAGATGTTTAAAGATGTATCAAAATTAAAATAGATAATATAATTTTGAGTAAAAACTATTCACACATTCACAAAATTTCACGCTTCACACATTCGAAATCTACAAGTCGTCAAAAAGTTGTCCAATGGAAAAAGGCACAATTTGAAAATTTTGATTTAGGCCCATGGCGATAAACTTCGATACCTCAAATATACGAGTATGTGTGAATTTTTTCAATGGATTCTCTGTGGCCCTTTTACTTGAAAAAAGTAGTTAAAATTTTGCAAATACATGCACGGTTATGGAAGAAATAATTTTTGAACTCAATTTACTCGAAATGAAAACCACAATATTTTAATTATTTTCATTTATTTTGTCGTTTACACTACGCTACTGCCGAAACCGTGTATTTCTCAAAAAAATTTATTGAGAATAATTTATAGACTGATTCTTCATTATTTGAACATTATTTAAAATCTCATTTTTAATAAATGAATTAAATAAATAATTTTTGCGGAAATAGCTTTCAATCAAATTATATGTGCCTGTTTCCAAATTTTGAAAATAAAATATGAAAAAAATTCTAATTTATATAAATCGATTTTCAGCAATAATTTGCCAAAAAAATAATAAATAGTTTGCAGTATCTGAAAGAGTATACTTTGTTTTATGCACCATATAAATTTTATGCAATTTTATAGAAAAATAAAAATCTTTTAGGCACTTGAAAGTTGCGAATATTTATACGACTTCTAAAAGTAGCATTTTTCTGTGTATTTTTTGAAATAATTTTGAAAAGGCATAAGTTAGAATAATAAAATTTTAATATGACATTTAGCATTAACCAAATTATATCTTACATTTTTTCAATAAGTTTTCACATCTTATTTTTCATGTTATTCGATCTTAAAGTCTTAGGTCAGAACTTGATGAGCAAGAAGTAATTTTTTCTTCGATATGCTCGTTACACACGATACATCATAATTCCTCAAGTGCTGACCTCAGAATATAAGACTGAATAACATTAAAACTAAAGTGTGAAAACTTATGAAAAAAATGTAAGATATAATTTGGTTAATGCTAAATGGAAATGCTCAACTGGAAATGCCATCGCTTCTAAGATTAATAAAAATTATTATAAATGTTTTCTATTTCCAATTTTGTACTCATAAAATTATGTACTTACATAAAAACGTATTATCTAAAACTCTCAGTATTGTAGTTTTATTCGATTCCTTAAAAATTTCACAAAGATTACCTAAAACCAGAAAGTAATAATTATTTTGAAATTAAAGACTAATGTTTTAAAGTAAAAAGAAAATATCAGTAAGTCAAATGTAATCAAAATCTTAAAGATACGTTTTATTGTTTTTCATTTCATAACTATAAAGGGAGACTTGGAAATGTCAACTGCGGCAGAAGAAGGATGTGTTTTACCTTTCCTGTTTAATTAATTAGTTTCAGAATTAAAAGAAAAGCCAAATCGATAAAGGTAAAGAAAGAAGGAAATTCAACATTTAAGGATTTTTATTTAATTGAAGTTTAAAAATTAATAAGGTAATTATACATAAAAATCAATTTATTCTCATTAGCTTTCAACAATAATAATAGGTTATTGATAATAAAGTAATAAAACATCTAATGATAGCAATAATCCATTACTAAAAGCTAATTAGAGCAAATTGATTTTTATTGTTTAATTAAGGTGTAAATTTTTAAAGCTTAATTTAATATTAATTTCTTATAACTACATAGTATAGTTTTTTTAGTGATGCTTTGTTTTACAGCTTTATGTTTTTTTTATAATATCGTATGCTATAAGTTATATTTTATATTAATTTATTTCCTCGTTAAGTTGCATTTGCTCCAATAAAACTTGAAATATCACCGATTACTTTGGTTTTCGAGAATTTTATTTAGACTGAAATCACCTCAAGCACGCGTCCTAACTCTCGCCTGTTATTGGAGATTATACATTTTTTATAAAATTTCTACACAGCATTCGTGATGTTACTATGTGTAATGTACATGTCAGGCATCTTAAATAGTTATTTATGTAACAAGTACTGAAAGTGAGTCTTTTCAGGACGAGTAAATTAATCAAGGACGAGCTGGTAAGTGCATCAGATAAAATATAAAAAGTTCAGTACTATTTATACATAATTCAAAACAACCCTTAAAAAGCGTCGATTTTGAGATATTTTTAGTTACCCTTCGTCATTAGAAAACGAATTTTTTAGGTAAAAAAGATAAAAATTGGCAGCAGAGAAAGCAATTAATACGCCAATTTTCAATTTATCTAATTGCTTAATTATTGTCTCAATTATCATTCCATTATGAAAATTGCCAAAGATCGATATCTTCCTTTTTAACCCCTGAATGTAAAGAGTCGCGTTATTATATATTTATCGCTACTTACGGAAGTCTCATATTATATTATAATATTACCATGTTCTCTCTCGCAGAATTCATATTTTTATTAAAATGAAAAGAATTTTATCAATAAAACAATATTTTTTCTTTAAAAATGCCAAAAATGTTTTTACGAAATTATAATGATTTCATTTTATTTTACTGTATCAATTCATGAATTATTGATCTAAATTAAATAATATAAGTTCTTTTAAAGTTTCGAAATTATTATATAATATTATGTTCTATGAAAAGGCACTTGCGAACTTTTTTAACTAAAGCAAAATTTTCATAAGCATTAAAATTTTTTGCGGATCATAAAGTTTTCAATTTTCAAATATTGCATATTATATTTTCATTATTATTTCCTTTTTCCATATTAGGAAGACAATACAAATTTTAAGGCTTTCTATATAGTCCTTATCAAATTTTTCATTGCAGCTCATATTCAATTTTCTTAATCTATCACCTTGACAATATTTCTTATACAAATAATGTTCTAAATTATTTTTTAACAAGAGACCTACTTCTTTTAATATTTTTCTTTGTCGCTGAATATGTACAGTGCATTTCCAAAATAAAAATCGAATTAAAAAATATTCAAATAATAAAAATCTTCTCTAAGCGATAATTGAGTCATTTTTGTTGGATAATAACGAAACTTTGTTTCCCTTTCCGTATTAAAAGAAAATCTCTCAGGTTAACATTATTTTCTGATTTTCATGTGTAATAAAGGGTGAGTCAATATAAGAGGTGTCATTTAGAGCTACTTGCTCGGAGCGATGCAATTTCACAATCTCCAGTTTCCTCAAATTATTTTATTAAATTTCCCATTTAGAAGTATTGTGCTACGAGAAGGTACACTTCTTTTACCCAAAATTTCAAGAATTGTAACTGTAATATTTTCACCATTTTGGTAATGTGGTTTCACAATAACTATACGTTCGTAGATCCTGTAACGTTCCATAATCAAATCGCATTATTTGTAGATAACGTATCTCAAATATGAGCGCTGTTAAATCTATACAGCGGAAATGACACCTCTTATTAAATCACCCTTTATGAATTAAATTACTATATTCAGTGAATTTAATATAAATTAAATGTATTTGCTGAATAAAACTAAGTTAATTATTATGTGAAAGAACATAAAATACAGTAGGTACAAAATAATACATTATAGCATCCGATAGTTAAAAATATTCCTTTGAGACTAATTACGTTAGGTCTATGCTAAATTAACTCTTTTAAATCCTTGTTCAGCATTTTTAAGTCTTTTAATTTAGAAAAAGTAGTAGGTATTTACTCAGTTTTGTTCTTGTATGTTTACAAAGTTTTGCAATTTAAAAATAAGTGAAAAATGTTGCCAAAGTTTCACAAAATTGAAATTCATTATTAATTTAATAAATGCATGTAGTAAAGGAAACTTCTCGACTTACAAAATTTTGCAATTGTTATACTTGCTCTGAATTTAACTTATTCTTACTGTAACTACAGGTTGCTACAGAAACTGTGCCTGTGATAAACATTTTTATTTGTAACGTCATACATTATGTAGGTACATACACAAAACAACACAACAAACAACGACACCGTTCTATCATTCAAAGAGAAATGCAGAAAACAATAAATTTAATATAAGCTTCATAATTCAGCTTTCAGGTTGCTAAATTTATTGCAAAATTAAAGTGTCTAAATTTATTAAATTTAAAATGTTTACAGATTAACTTTATAAGTATACTATACAAATAAAATAATAATATTTAAATTAATGAAATGGATTTATTGTTAAGCAGAGCTTGACTAAAGTATGGTTTAATAATTTTGACTCGAGAGATTTATAAAGCTTGAACAATTTATCAGTCAAAAATTTCAAAACTGCAAAAAAAGTTAAAAAGCTTTCGCAAAAACTAAGTAGTGTAATTTTATAATAAATATTAATTTATCAAAATTAATCTAATGTGATTTCAGCAATTATTTCCCATGAAATAGATTTTCATAGAAATCGCCCCTGCTAATTTTTACACTCAATTATTACAACACATTTATACAGCCAATGTAATTAAACGGCATACACAAATTATGCTTTGAAAATTGCAATTATAAATTTAATATGACCGCAGTCAATTGAAATTAAGTTTATTGGCTGAAATTACCAAAATTTGGTGTTAAAATTATTTACAAACCCTCCTAAACGATATAGCACTATTTTTATGATTCCGAATAAATAAATAAATAAAGTTTACCTGCGAGGTGTAAATTTTCGGTAATTCCCCTAAGTGCGAGTTTTGCATTTGATGAAGTACAAGTGCATGTTACCACATTTTATGATTTGCATAAAGGTTATTCAAATGCTAATATGTACATCTTATGCAAAGTGTTCTATTTATTTATATGAATATTTTTCAATAAATGTTACAAATTAAAGTATTTATTTGTTCCAGGTATGCTCCTTTTTACCACGTACACTTAAAGTTTTGCATAAATCGGTAAGCGCCACTTATTCCATTGTGTTGTAACGGAATAAGCGGCATTTACTGATTTATGGAAAGCTTAAAACTTTAACTGCAAGTGGTGAAAACAGGCGGTATAGTTCTAAAACATACAGTTCTAGTTCAACTTTCGAAAGCAGCAGGAATTCTGCATTTGAGTAAAGCTACCTATAAAACTGGCTCAAAACTACCGCCATAAGAAACCGATGAAAAGCATAAGGGTCATCCATTAATCACGTAAGGGTTTTTTGGGGGGGAGGGGGGTATTGGATATCTTACGAACCCTTACGTAGGGGGGAGGGGTCCGACGTATTCGTTACGTAAGTTTCTTAAAATATTTTTTTAAATTAAATTTAAAAATCAAATATAATTTTTTCTTTTTGTGTTGGTAATTATATCCAGGTATAATGGAAATACCATACAGTCGACTCTCGATAATTTGAACACTCGTTATTTGAATCTCTCGATAATTTGGTAATAATAATAATAATAATAATAAAGTAGTTTATTAATCAATATATGAATTCCACTCCATAAAATAAAATTTACAAAAGTTTAAATATAATATATTGCTTAAAAGGCATTAGTTCAGCAGAGCTGATTTTCAACCAATGCCTATAATAAGTAATCTCGAATTTGATTCGTCATTAATATTTCCTTAGCGTGTGTTTTAAACGTTAGCTTTGTACTGGCGTTCAGATAGAGAGGCGCAAACTTGTTGAAAGTGCAGAAGGTTCTATATTGGAAGGATCCCTCAAATTTCGAAGTCCTATGTGTAGGCACCGACAGAGTTCCATTGTTGCGTAGGTTCAATCCATGGCAAGACGATCTTTGTTTGATAAGTTCGTACAAGTAACTTGGACGACCAGATTTATAAACGCTATAGGTAATTTGAAATTTTTCTCTGGTCCTTCTCTGGTCCCTTGAGTTTCAATTTATCGAGAGTCGACTGTATATTGAAATATATAGTACTTAAAAATCATTAAACATAGTGGCATAATAGTGTGAATTATAGAAAATAGCATCAAACTTTGGCGATCTTCACGAACGGTTTTTCATCTATGTAAATAAAAATTTAATTTAAATTTTTGTATTTATTATTATCTATCTATATATAAAAAATGGATGTATGTGTGTATGTATGTTCCCTATACTTCCGTCATAAGTAAGAAGGCAGTAAGTCCATTTTTTTCGAAATTGAGTTTTTTATATTTTTGAAATCAGCGTAAAAAACCGCATCTATATCTGTAATCAGATTTTGCAAAAGTTTTTAAAATTTGAAATAAAACCGATATGAAAAATGAAAAAAATCGCAAAAACTTAGGTTTTGGCTTAGTTTAGGATTAGTTTTTTGCGTTTTTCTCGAAACTATCAAAAGTGGACTTACTGCCTTCTTACTTATGACGGCAGTATAGACTCCTAAACCGTTTGACCGATCGGAACCAAATTTGGAACAGTTATTATGTAGGTCCCTGCGCATGTTTTTGTATTGAAATAGTGCAAAAATTCGCAAAGGAAAGGAAAGTTGATTTTGAGTAGCCTGCCTTCCTTTAAGGAATCTCGATAATCCATTCATGCGCGTCCCATAGGGACTTAAAAAACAATAATGAATGCTGTCAAACTGTCAACCGATCGACAATGCAAATACGCGTGCACGTGCTTTACGTTTCTATTTGACCAATCTTAACCAAATTTGGTGTAGAAGTTATTTACAATGCCACGAAAAACATAGGCTACTTTAGTACCTTGGAGTGAGGCCGAAGGCCGAACAACCACATCCGACACGGTCTAGATGGCTAAAGGCGGCCGGTAGGCCGACTGTGCCAGCTAGTATAATATATTATTATTCATCTTTTATAAATATAAGGGGTGGAGAGTGGGGTCAAAATTAATTTTCTTTTAAATAATCCTTACGTAAGATTTGGGGGGGGGTGCCACAATCTTACGTACCCTTACGTGGCGGGGGGAGGGGTCCAAAATTACAAAAATCATCCTTACGTAATTAATGGACGGCCCCATAATAGTAACAGCACTCTGGTAAGTAAGTATGTAAGTAATAGCATTGGTCATAAAATACTAAATGTGAATGAAAACTTTGGATACGCCAACCTTATGAGAGTTTTTGAAACTTCTGGTGTAATTCAAAAAATTATACCAGATGACGCTACTAAATTTGAAGGCATAGTGAATTGCTTTGATATTGTAAATCTTGGCTTGTATTGCTTTTAATGCAATTTATTATACTTTCCAATTACTGTTATAATTTTTTAAACACATTTATCGTATGTGAATACAGGGCTAAGAAATATAAAAATAGGAAAAAAATGCTTAACATTTTCTAATAAAATTTAGCTTAAATACTTTTTATGAATTTCAGCGATTTTTCCATTGAAAATGTTATTTTAATATCATGAAAAGCAAACTAATGTACTTATTAGTAAATTTGTAATAAATACAGTCTAAAGTCTAAACTGTTACCAAAGGAAACTGTGTTTACATGCACAACTGAGATTAACTTCCATATAAAAGTATTTTACATTTAAACTTTCTTTTAAATGAAGCTGTTCAATTAATATTTAAAATTGTTCTCTAAAATATAATTGAATTTTTGCACGTCCTTTAAAAAAATACTATATGAAAATTAATCATCAAGGTTATCACAGCATTTATAAATTTTAAAAGAAAATATGGAAATTATTATTTGAACTACTGCAAAATCCTTCGCAGTTTTTTTATGTACTACTTCCTATGAATTTTATTAAAAGCTTGAATTTTAGTCTTTTTATTTACTTTTAGGTACTTGGAAGTTGTTAGATATAATTTTATGTTCCTCTCTACAAGATTAATTAATTATATTTTATAATATTTTGTGTACCGTCGAAAGATTCATTTTGGTCTGATGAATAAATACTATCGGAATCGTCCACATCAAACATTTTTATTAAATTTCTATTACTATAATAAAAAAAAAGGTTGCGAATATCGCATTTCATAATTACATGAAATTTTTAATCTAAAAATTTTTCCTTTTGTCCTGTAGATGTTTACAAATGTTAGCATTTGCTTAAAAGCACAAAAAGTCCGAAATTTTGAAATGTGCATTTGAGTGTCCAAATGAATTCCCTTAAACTTCCGTAAAGTCTTCAAATTAGGAATTTTAGCCCTTCCCATCCCGACACGGTTTTTCATCCATTACCCGCTTCATTTTATTTTATACAAAATTATTATAGGCAAAAATTAAAGAACAAAAAATCTGTACAAAATAAACTTTACAAAATTCCAAAACATGATTGGAGCTTGTAAAAAATTCTGAGAAAGCTGAAATTTGAAAAAAATCGTAAACTTTACCTAAACTCCCTTGTCGGTTTCCCTTTAGTTCTTAAAGTGTTTTTTTGCCATTTAACTCGCTTAATTTAAATTTTACGGAAAATTCTCTTCTGGCCAAAATCTCTGGATTTACAAAATTACAAAATCAAGTCATGAAAGGCGAGATGCACTCTTTATGTAAAAAATTGAAATTGTAACAGTTTTCGAATAATATTCTTGTTCAGAGTAAAAGCAGAATGCAAGGGAAATGATGAAACAATAATTAATAAATTTTACTTGCGTATTGGAAAAATATAATATTGACTTATTAGCATTGGAGGAAATAAAACATAAAGATAGTGGAATTTTCGACATAAAAAAGGATATACGTACATTCTTTATGAGTCGCGGAAATGATGGAAGATTGGGAACAGGATTCGTAGTGAGTAGGTAATAGATTGAAACCTGCAGTCATAAATTTTGTATCAATTTTAGATAATATAATGTATATAATTCAACTTGCCTTCAATAAAGGCAAATAGAAAAAAATAAATATCATTAGGTAATATACGTACTCCAAAAGACGAGAAACCAATAGAAATTAAAGAATAATTTTTTGTCTCTTTCGTTGTACAAAAACTACCGAACAATCCAAAAGGATGATGTCAATCTCGTGCTTGGTGATTGCTATTCTAAGATAGGAATAGAAGTAGGACCAATGAAAATTGAAAATTTGTAATAGAGTTTGCAATCGAACACAAGATGGAAATAATGACCACCCTATACCAACATAAAGAATTATTAAAGGGACATTGACAAAATCGGATAAGAATTAAACCAAATAGGCCATGTCTTAGTAGAGAAATAAGAGAGCGAAAACCACAAGACAAATTTTGTTAATACGAATCAAATTTAACAAACAGAAAGTCCAGGAAGAACCCAGAAATATACAAGGAGCGGAGATCTTAAACAAAAGATAGAAAAAAAATATAAACACAAGGAATGGAATGGTGCGGAGAAATTGAAATGAGGGAGAAGTATAAAACAAAAAAATGGTCAGAAATAAGAAAAGTAAATAAATAATAGAAAATTTGTAGGCACTGGAAGAGAATTTCAGAAACAGAGTAGTCCGAAATTTCCACCAAGGCGTCAAAAGAGTTAAAAAAGGGCACACATCAAGAATATTTAATTTCCTTGATAAACCAGGAAACGGAAGTTTGAGGCCAAGAAGTAATTAATAAATTAATAAATTGCACTCTTCTCGTATAAATCTTTATTTGTGACACGACGCGACGTATCGATCACAAACGATCTTCTTTGGACACACTTATTATATATAATGGTTTGTTAAATAAATTTTAAATTTATCAACTTTATTGTTGTTAAGTTGATAAATAAATTTTGGTGCTCTCAATAAGTTAATAAGATTGGCGAATATGACGGTGGAAGAAACAACAAACATGGTAAAAATGGGAAACTATGGAGAAAGGTTGAAATCAAGAGTAGACTTCGATAGGGTGATTGGATCACATCAAGACTAATTTTAATGAAAATTCTGATCAATAAGAAGAAATAAATATTAAAAAAACCAAGGTTCGAGCAAGGCAAGTGTTTGCAAGTAAAATTGGATCAAGATGAAACATTGGAATTTAAAGAGGTAGAAACATGCATTTACCTTGGAACACTGGTAACAAGAAAACTAGGAAGTAATGAGAAAATAAAAGCCAGACTAGGCACTTAATTGTCGTTTTTATTGAAATGAAAATCAATTCAAGAAAAGCTTCTTCTTCTTCTTACGTTACGTAAATCCATAATTGATTTTTGCATCTTAGGTAGCTTGTTAAGCTGACCCTCGATGTGGCTGTACCCTGTTTTTTATTATCATAAAAGCAAATCATTAACAAAGGACCGACGGCTATAGGTGCCCTCCGAAGCACGGAGGCGAAGAAAGCAGGATTGCATTTTTTTAAATAAAAAATTGAAATTGTAACGAAGCTTTCGAAAAATATTCTTATTTGCAATAAAATTTCCCATATTTGATCTGAATTATTTGAAGTGAATGCTGTAATAGTTCTTTTAGGAATTTCTTGCTCCGCAATTATTTTTGCGATTTTAGGCGAAGAACAGCGTTAGAAGAACTAAAATCCCCATTTGTAAGAAAAAGCAACAGGGAATTTTAGGTGTCATTTTGGTGTCCGTAAAATTTCAGTTTTCCTAAGTTTTTTGTAACTTAAATATTATGTTTGTTGCCTATAGTCCATCTGGTTTTGAATTGCAGTAGAGGTCGCCTTGAACGGCAAGTCAGATTTACACTGGGAAACGTCAAATAATTAAAGTGTATGAGTGACAAAAACCAAATGTCACTTATTTAATACTTGAAATAATCAAGTTAAAAGTATTTTTTTATCAAATAGCAATTTATCTAGTACAAATTATTTAAATTTGCCAGAAACTTTTAGAAAAAAATATTAGTGAGTCATCAATCGCAAATAAAATTTTGGCAGTGTAAACCTGTAAAAATTTTAACCAATCACGTTCCGAGTTCACAATTTTAGTACAATCTAGTTCTGCATTCTTAAAACGGATGGACTATAGACAAAATCAGCACTGGCTCTTTATTTTCATGTTTATAATAAAATTCTACATTTGAAAATTTTCGAATTTTATTACTTTAAAAATAATTTATTAAACAAACAAAAGAAGCGCATTAATTATGATCTATGTGAATGTTGATGCTGAAATTGAATTGAAAACCCATAAAAATTCATACCACGTCGAGCGGACACCGCACAAAGCTGGGTTTATACCCAAAAATAAAATATTATATCCAGTAATCTAGCAGGGTTACGTATGTATTTTTTACTTTTATTGTTTCTTAAAACCTCACCCTAACATTTTAAAGCTGATTATTTAATTAATAGTTATTAAGAAACATTGCAGGTGTGGTTCGGAATCCACGTTAATCTGTCGGTCCCATGTGTCCGTCACACTAAAGAGATACAAAAACCGCAAATTAGATAATCTAATTTCTTCCAATATAATTTTACCTTTTCGGGTTACAGCAATCCACTCTCTCCGCTCTTTGTTCTTCGGAAACTCTTCGTTTGCGACCACGCCATGGTCTTCTCTGTGAATACCACCGAAACCGGCAGCATACCATTAAAAACATAATCGCATCGACTGGGCTCACCATTTTGATCATCGACAGAGCGATATTAATTTTGAAGGTGCAAATATTTGAAACCAGAATTTTTTCAATTTTTAAATCCTCCGCAGGCTAGTATTATTGTCAACAGGAAAATAGATAAAATGAAAATGTAATACAACAAATATCAAAAGCATTTGTTGTTTACAGCGAAAGGTGCCGCAAGCAGCTTTTTTTTAAGTTTCACGAAAATAAAATCACAAAACTAAAAAGGAATTATGAATTTAGACAAAGAGTGGGCTCATGCTCTTATCTCGATGAACACTAAAAGGAAAACAGAACCTTTGTAGCTTTTAAGAAAACTTCAAAATCTACTATTTTAAGATAGTCGTAACAGGTAGCTACCTCTAAAAAATCTACAACTTAATCTCGTTACTATCACTGTATAATTTTTTATAGTTTTAAAAATTAGCTTATAAGTTTTAGAAGGAATTAATTAAGTAAAAATAAGGAACCGTGCAAATCCATTCAAAAAAATTTTCCATTCAATTTCATGCTTTTCAGAGTTAAATAATTTATTCCTTTGTTTTATGAAATACATACATACAATTTTAATAACACTAGAGCAAAAAGAGACTTTATTCAAAAGCACTATTTCCTAAATGTAATTTTAATTAAGATTTTAGATTATTTTTGTCTAAATCCCTTTCATTAATTTTTCAAAAAAGGTTTCATATAATAACAATATTAACAATTTATCAAAAGATATAATAATAATTATATTTCCATAAGTACAAAGAATAATCCACAAATTAAATTCAAATTTTGGTTATTTAATTTTGAATTCACGAGAAGGTATTTTATTTTGATAATATCTGAAATTTTATTTTATAATTATTTGAAAGGAAAATGGTTTTTATTCTAATTCCCAGTTAATAATAATAATGCCTTTATTGACGGAATAAATCCTTATAACTATATACAAAAATCAATACAATACAAAAACAAATACAAACAAAGAAACTAGTTAATAAAATAATACAACAAAAAGAAAAAAAAAAAAAAAAAAAAATAATATCTACTACAAGAAACACCTATATGCGCAGATAGCATCTCGTCTTAGATTTGAACTGCGCCAGAGAGTTCGTAAAGAAGTCAGCATCGGACTTGTTGGCAAGATTTTGTATTGCCGAAACAGGCGAGTGCATCCCATAATTCGTCCTGTGGAAATCCGTCAAGAAAAGGTCTGGGTTCCGGACCACGCAGGGATGGGCCCAAAAATTAAATTTAAGCAGTAAAGCCGGACAATCAATTTTGTTGTTCAACAATTTAAAGAGGAAGCACAAATCTAGATACTTCCTCCTATTATCCATTCGAGACAATCCAAGATAACTCAGCAGCAGGTCATAATCCACATCAAAAGAGATGTGAAACCTGAAGCAAAGAAATTTTACGAATTTTCTTTGGAGTTTCTCAATCCGAGAAATATGGTTCAGATGGTACGGATGCCAGACCGTAGAGCAGTATTCCAAATGCGATCTAACATAAGCAGCAAACAGTAAATTTAAAACTCTCAAGCTGGTAAATTCGTGAGCATGTCGTAACATAAGACCCAACATTTTATTACTTTTATTAATTGTTTCATTTATGTGTGTTGCAAAGCTAAAATTAGATTCGACAGTTACACCTAAATCTTTGAAATTGGAAACAGCTTCAATCGAAGTTCCTGACAATTGGTATGTACGATATGTGCGGCTAAGCTTACGTGTAAAGCAAAGAGATTTGCATTTCGCAATATTTAATTGAAGAAAATTGGCGCTACACCACGACTCGAACGAGCGTAGGTCAATAGAGATTTGACTGAAGTCATCAGCCGAATTAGCGACCTTAAAGATTTTTAGGTCGTCAGCGTATAGTAAAAATTTGCAATACTTGAAGACTGATTTAATGTCGTTAATATAAAGAATAAATAGCAACGGACCCAGATGTGAACCTTGAGGAATTCCGGATTTTACGAATATATTCCGAGAGTAGGAGTTGTTAATTTTAACTCTTTGTTGACGATTGGACAAGTAAGAAGAAAGCCAATTGAGTAAGTTGGTACCTAAACCAAGCTTGCCCAACTTAAATATCAGCCTATTAATGTGTACACGGTCGAAGGCTTTAGTGAAATCTGTGTATATACAATCAACACTCGAGCCAGATTCCAGATTGTTTATAACATATTCAGAAAATGTGCATAAATTTGTTGCGGTCGATCGGTGTTTGAAGAAACCGTGTTGCTCGTCAATAATAATTCCTTTAACTGCCCAATAGAGCTTATCGGTAACGATCCATTCAAAAAGTTTGGGGATCACTGATAATATGCATATCGGTCTATAATTACCAACATGTGAGCGATTTTTACCCTTGAATATGGGAGTAACTGATGAAACCTTCCAGGCACTGGGAAAGCTAGAGGTCTGCAGAGATTTATTAAAGAGTAGCGTTAAAGGTCTTAGAAGACTTTCGCCACAATTTTTAACGAAGATTGCAGGAATACCATCCGAGCAGGGGTTTGAGGATAACTTAAGCAAACATAATTTATCTGCCACTTCCTGTTCGGTGATGACGATATGCGACAAATCAACACAATCAACTAGATGAGAGTCCCATTCAGCATTGGATATCTTCGCTGGATGTTCACAATATGCATTCTCGAATGAGTTGGCAAAAAGATTGGCTATGCCGGTGGCATCATCACAAACGTTTGAGTCATCATGCATTTTTGAAGGGTAATCACTATCACTATACACAGACTTTGATTTCATGAACGACCAGAATTTCTTGGGAGAATTGTTTAATATGTTGTCTTCAATATCTATAATATGGATTTTCCTGTCATGATCAATAGCGAGTTTGCAGTGTTTTCTTGCTTCTGTAAAGTTTCGATACGAGACATCATCTAGAGAGTTCTTGTACAACTTGTGTTGGAGATGTATGTACCGAAGGAGTAATTTATAATCTGACTAAGAGCTAATAAAACGTCTACCGTCATAAAAGGAACCTCTGTACTCACATCATTTGTTCAGAATACAAATGTGAAAAACAAAGAACAAGTTTTGGCTTCACTTGACTAGCTTAGGTTAATGGAATAAACCGGGATTAAACTTAGAAAAGCTTAAACAATTTGAAACAAAGTAATAAAAAATCTGGATACCGGGGGTTCGAATCCAAATCGCGCAATATTTTTTAAGAAAATTATAGGTATATCATGTTTCTATCAGATTTATTATCTTTCTTATACTCGCATTTTACTGTTCCGAAGTTAATTAAAAAGGAAGGGAAATGATCGATTCAGTTTTTTTTTCATGTTTAAGATTTAATTTGGATATCCGACAAGATAGTATGTTTTATGTTTCCGATTTAATTTCAGTTTTTTGTCGTTATAAATTACTTTGCCGGCCTCCTAGAATCACAATTTTTGAGTGCATTAAAAATTAAACTGTCTACAAGAAATTTAATAATGGTGAGGATATCTTATGAAATTAAAATAAACTGAAAAATAAAAATGTAAAATATTCATTTCCTGGGCACGTCATAGTATTCTCATATGGTTCAGCATAAAACTGGGCGCGGAAGTTTGCACGCACCGACTTTTCAGGCATAGACTTAACTCGGCAAGGTGTGAACAAAATGTTTCAAAATTAACTGAAGGAGAAATTGAAATGTTGTCTGTTATTTTTGAATTATAATTTGTTTTTAATATCAAATTCCAGTTTAACAATATTTGCAAAATGATAAAGGAATTTATAAAATGGGAAGATATTCTTCATTTTCCAATTTTGGATATAATAGTCCTCTTCTTTATTTTTATACACTTATCAGTTACATCATCGTTCTCATCATCTCCTACATCGTCTGCCCATCTCTTGGGCGGTCGTCCGACACTGCGTCTCCAGTTGATGATTCTGGTCACCCATTTGCAGTCTATTCTTCTTTTACGACATGCCAGTCTAGTTCAATTTCTGTTTTGCTATTTTTTCTACTATGTTCGTGATTACCATTTTTTGGATCACTGCTAATATAATTTACGTGCAGTTTTATTAGTGATTGTCATTGTATCCACGCTATAGGTTAACACTGGTAGTATGAAGGAGTAATACATTTTTGCTTTAAGTTTCTTTGGGAACATTTTTAACCTCAGCACAAACGGCAGCCTTCCAAAGACTAGCCATCAAAAAACTTATTCTTCTGCTTATTTCAGTATCCCGGTTGTCTCTCCCCAACTTGAATGTATGGCCAAATAAACGTCGTCGTTCACATTTCCTATTGTGTTATCATCAACTTCAGCATCAGTAGATATAATTTTTTGTGCATTCATGCGGAGATCTACATATAGTCCATAATTGTTCATTCAGCTGTACCAGATTTTTTGTAATTTCTATTTCATTTTTTGCAAACAAAACGATATCGTCGATACAGCGTAGATGATTTAATAAAATGGGAAAATATTATAGACTAAGAACTTTTACGTATAAATGTGACCTATATTGATAATTATGGAAGCTTTAAATTAAATTAAAAACTATTAAAGTGCAGTTTAAACTAAAAATGGGATCGCACTCAGTTGGGCTGCACCTATATGGATCTGCGTTCAGCCGACCGCGCCTAAATTTCCGGTTTCCGGGCATAGGATATTAACTTTCAATCGAATTAAACATTTTTTTCTTGTCAAAAGAACAAAATTTTGTATTTAGTATATTATTATTTATTGTCCAATATAGGAAATAAATAGAGAAATACATTCTTAATCTTTTTAATCAAAGCTTGCTTAAGGATATAACCAGACAGTAAATTTAAAATTTTTCACACAGCAATAGGTTATTGAATATTGATTTACAATTTAAAAGCATATGAAGAAGGCAGTAACCTGTTGCTGAAAGCTTATGAAATAATTTGGAATGTTAATTTCATATTAATTAATTTGTAATTTCAAATTAATTGGAAGCTTATGGTATTACAATACCACATCTAATTAGTTTTTCTAACAAGATTAGCACTTCAATTAAAAGTTTGTAATTGTCCTGTGTACTACAATGGTTGTATTGATTGTAACTATGTATAATTATTAATTAATAATATAACTTTATCAAGATTACCCAAGTACTAATTACAAGTTGCACTTAATTTAAAACAATTTGGTTAGTATTGAAAACGCATCCATGAATAATTAAATTTTCTAAACAAATTACTTATCTATTGCTAAATAAATTAGGAAAAAGTGGAAAAGCCATACTAGATAATGCTTATTTGATTGATAACCGAAGTTTTCCAGAAATACAGTTTTAAAATTCATGAAAATTTTATTTTGCTATATTTGCTTTGACAATGAAGCATGGGAAGCTAACCAACAAAATTAGTTTTGGGACATTGTTAAAAAAATTAACATTTTTTTGGAATTTTCAAAATTTACAGGTGAAATTTCAAGTTTTATACTCCTAGTTCACGCCAGCAACGTCTCTTCTTGTTAGAATTTTTTAATTAAGTACTAAAAAACGTTTGAACGTGAAGGTCTCCAGCATTCGACAAAATCTATCAAATGAACATAATCGTTTTTCAGGAATGAAAGGGGCGCTTTTGACGTGAACTTGGCAGTAAATAGTGTTAAAATTAAAAAAAACCCAACAAATGTTAATTTATTTCCAACAAACGAGCAACGATTTGTTACATGGACGCCCCTAGTAGTAAAACTATACCGTGTCTAGGCCACATTTGTTTTATTAATCGAGATTTTCAGAAAATGAAAGTTTGATTGACAACCTAATAAGAATTATCGCGAGTAAATTTGCACTTTACTTTTATTCACTTCTTTTGATCGTTACAGATATGATACACATGCAGGAAGAGATGTGGATACATGATTGACTGAAGCACAAACTTCAAACAAAATTCGGAATGCTAAAGCAGAAATTTAAGGTTAAACTAAAAGCAAAATTGATCTCTAAAATTAAATTTTAGGAATGTATCCGCTTGATGTATCCCCAAGTCATTTCCCCTTGAAATGACTAAGTCACTAAACGGTATATAAGGCATGAGCTAAATATTGGCACGAAAACTGACATGCTAACCGCTGGGTCATCCGCTAACCTTATACTTCTAAATATCTACTAAAACTTTCAGAATTAGATTGCACGGGCGATGATTTAATACCTAATAAGTTGATGGATAACCAGGATCGTGCAAACCAAAAATATTCCCCAAATGTTATTAAACGCATAGTATTAATTATTTACCTTACATTCTCATACCTGTTGTTTCGCGACATTTTTGATAAATTGCGAGGCGTCTTAAGATCCTAAAGGTTTTTAGTGTAACTTGAAATATGAAATATTGCACATACCCTTAAAAGCAAAAAACACGTTGATGGTTGCCACAAGAAATGTGTAATAAAGTAATAATCAATGCAGGAGTATAACAAACCGAAACAAGATTATTGAGATTAAAATAAATTGAAGAGTATTTAAATCAAATTTATTGATATTACACAATCAAAATTTCATTAGAACATTTAGATTAAAAGTTATTTCTTTTATTGTAGGCAAACCTGCATTGATCCAATTGGAACCCCTGCTGTTTCATCGTTGATGAAAGAATAATTTCGGAAATGGCCATCTGGATGTTACGATGGGATATAAATTCCATTCTCTTAATAAAACATTTCCTTTTTATTGTATTCTTAGTTATGCACGATGTTTTCAATCGCTTTATTAATTTATCAAAATGTAGCTTGTTTATTTGATTTTATTTTGATTTCACATTAAGTTAGCTAAATTTTAGCGTTTAAAAGAGGATTAAATATAAATTTTTAAATTATGTTTCCTTAATTATTTTGAAACAGAATGTCCAGAGGACAAAATTATGCAATAGGGTCGAAACGTGATCCATCACGCTTGAAAAAGCTCCCATCTGTGATATTTATACATACATTTAATTAAGTAAGACTTTGCAAATAATTGTATTCGTTATTTTTTAAATGCAGATGTAATTTATAAGAAAATGAAAACGTATAAAATCAATTCCAATTTATAAAACTTGCGTTAAAAAATTGCCCAATTTTGTATGTGCATTTACAAATGTTTTTATGGTTTTATGATCATTTTGTTTGGAAATAATTATTTATAGATATATATTGATCTTTTATAAGTAACAAAGAAATAAAGGTAGACACTTGTCTGTCACAGCTACGTATGTGGATATACAAACATCAATACCAAGTTTATAAAATTTTTAATAAATATGCACTCAAAATTAAACCTAGATCTGTCACGAACTACATTATTTCCATTTCATCTTTATGAATCCAAAATGTTGTATTCATTGTTGCTTAATCCATCAAGAATTTTTAACAAAAAAAAATGCAAAACATTTAAAAATGTAACAAAGAGTAGAAAAGATACAATTGTTAACTTCTAACTTGCAGTATTTTTGCAAGAATTATTTTCCGGGTCTGTATGCATTCATTAGTACATTCCCTTCTTATTTAAATGAGAGGGTGGAAGGTATTGTTACGATATACGTATTAGATAAGTACGAACCGTAAAATATCCACGTCAACGGAATTTTTTATTCAAGTTGATTTTAAAATGGAATTTTAAAGCAAAATAATTTAAACTTTTCTGTAGCTCAAAACCCACTCTTGACTATTTAGTAATTAAACCTTCGGGTGATTTCATAAAAGAATAATCAAAAAAATGCCTACTCATAAAAATTACTTAAAACCAGAACAACAAAAAATGGTAAATATCAAGAAAAGAGCAATAACGAATGTTTTTTTTTATATAAATTTCTAACTTAAATTTAAAACTTTTCACATTTATAATAAATTAATTTACAATTAATATATTTTCTTTGGTAAGATTTATTAACTTCCATGATTTACGGCTCTCCTTCGGCGGGTTTAATTGAACAGCAGAAAGTAAACGTCATTGATCAAGTGTAATTGAAATAAAATTTTGAACAAAAGGTTAATAGGGAGGTACATGCGAAATAAGTGGCAAGGAAGGAAATTATTTTCTGATGTCAGATGGAGTAAAAATATGTTTTTCAATTAATTTTAAATCCTTAAATCCACTTCAACTTAAACAAACTTGAATACAACAATAAATTTAAAGAAAATCTTTGTGAAGCAGAAACCTGACCTACATTTTGTATTAGATGCTAGAATTTCATATTGCGATAATACTATAAGAGCAACAAGTATCCATATAAACGTCAATATTTTAAACATTTATTTTATTTAATAACTTCAGATAGGTACCAAATCCGATCGGTACTATAGAACCAAGATAAAACCTAGGAATATTGCTGTAGGTACTTACTCAGACATTGCAGATAGTACGAGTATAAAATGTTTAATGAGTCCTTTAATGATCAAGCATTGTAGAACAACCTTTAAAACAACCCCTAACAACATTTTAACTTTATATTGTTATCCGAAGGGTTAAATTTACCCAAAGCGAGTTTTTGAAATTTCTGGAACTATTAAGATTCTAAATCTATTCTACCACTGATAAGTTGATCACACAACTCAATACACTAAATCACAACAGTAAATCATCGTAAGACGTTTTAACTAGACATTTTTGGGTAACGATGAGTTATGGTTTATCTCCTACGTTTCAAGTTGCACTTTCAATTTAAATTTGTGTCACAATTTATGTCCGCATAAGTTTCTGCAAATACAACTGATTACAATGGTACCGAAGATAAATAATACAAACATAATACGTACTCGTAAAATAAAACACATTCTGGATTATATAAATGTTTATTATATTCATTTTACGTGAAGAGCTTGTTATTTTTTAATTGAAATATTTTCCAGTTTTTAAGAAATTAAATGTTATGAAGCATAAACTCCAACAATGCATTACGACCTTAATAAGGGAGAAGTTCTGTTAGGAAAGCTTAATTCGTAACTCTTGGTGCAGCCCTCAACTCATAATTACTATATAGTACAATTTATTTATGCGGCAATTTAATATAGGTAACGCATGAAAGATAATACTGCAACATCTTGTTGAGGATATCATTTAAATTTTTTTTTATTCTATTAGTTTATTTTAAAAACCAATAATAACAAACTGATATTTAATTATTCCTGTCGTAACGCCGAAACTGGTCTGTTGTTTGACGGAGCTACCGTGAAAAAGTATTTCAAAAAGTAAAAAATTTTAGGCCTCTTCATGCCCACAAAAGTAAATACGATCCTGCATAAATTTTTAACTGATGGTTCTCTAGAGTATAAATTTTAATTTAATTCGCAGCGTATAAATAACACCGTAAACACGTTAAAAATGTATTACAATAATTGAAAATTCTAAAGTAATGTTTTTACAACGTTGTAATGATTGCTTAGCTAAACTTTTTCTAAACGACATTGTAAAAACGTGTAAAATGCACGAAACATTGGCCGTTGAACAAAGCGACTACGTTAATTCCTGACAATTTTCACTTGTTTTCAACTTGCTTTTATAGCAAATGAAACTACGAGTTGGTCAATGATTCAGTTTGAATGTTTTTAAATGATGGTTAAAAATTTGTTAGCTATACATTTTTAACCCCCAACTGCGTTTGTTCCGCAACATTGACGATTTAATTTTTTTAACATTCTATTTTTTGTTGATGTGGTCATGTTCTTGTTAAGCTAAAATTTATTATTCTTTATGTCTTTTCCAGATCAAACTTCATGAATTAATATTAATATGAAATAGTTAATTTTAGGTACATAGTTGAAGAAAGTTACATTTTCAGCTTTTTAAAAGTTCCAACAAACTGAAATTTGGCATAAGTGTGTGTTTAAATGTCCAAATAAACTCGTCAAAAGTCCGCTGTCGACTTCTCCCCCAATTGGGAATTTAAATTTAATATTTACTGAAAATTATCATCAGACCAAAATTAAAAGAGCAGAAAATTCTCTAAACAAAACAAAATTTTCAGAATTCATTTCAGATGAAATGAAAATTAAATCTAGGAAAGTTTCATTTTCGATAAGAATTACTCAAAATTTTGGTTCCAATTTTAATTTTTTAAATAAACGCATTTCAGCTTTCCTGAATAGTTTAACATAGGCAAATTTCGAAAAACTTTATTTTGTAGAGAATTTTATGCTCTTCAATTTCAAAACAATGAAATTAAATCAGTTTGTTATAATCGAAACACCGCGTATTGGGGAAGAACCGACAGGAGGTTTAAGAAACTTTTGGGTGATTCCGGGCATTCAAATACACAACATGTATAGGAAATTTCAGCGTTCCAGAATTTTTGTTCTTTAACCGATTTTTCGGCTTCATTGCCTGGACTCAAATTTCAATAAAACTGCATTATCCGGAAAAACAAAACAGGTAAAAAAATTTAATCTCACTTCAACAATACATATAGTAGTTTAAAAGGAGCACGAAAGAACGCAATAGATTTGTGAAATTGGTTGGATTGGCAAATATTGGGACGAGTGAAATTCGGTAAGGAAAGCTTGATCGATATTGAAAATTTTATAAATACTAAAATTTGGAGCTACACAAAACAATTTTGGAAAATAAAGGACATAATACGGAAGTCAGTAGATGCTATATTAATGGAAGGAATTGGAATTGGAAAATGTTTGAAGATTTAATGAATATTTGCGGAAAACAGAAGAATTTGAAAATTTCAAGATGGACTCCTACAGGTTATAAGTGAACAATTTTGTAAAATTTTATTTTTTTATGAACTACCTTGATAGTTAAAAGAAAAACCACTTTTACATTCAAACAGATTTGCAAATTTGAAATGGATGATGGCTCATATTAATTCAGTGAAACATCTGATGAAAAGGCAACTTTGGATGGTGATACCAAAGAGGAGAAATATGTCAGAATACACTTAAGTTCAGCTTTAGTACCTGTAGCTACCAAAGCAGGAATTTAATATTAGAAATACTATTTTTGAATTTAAAATGAATAGTACAAAATTGATAAAAATATTAACCTTTCCTTGCAGCTGGAAAGTTTCTGAAGAATTCAAGCTATATTTGGAATTTTTCATCAGAAAATCAAATTTGGCTACAACTTCAACGTATCTAGTAAATATCTCAAATTAATTTGTACGTCCTCTCTTTTAATCTTACTTCTGAGGTCTCTCGCCGTGTTCGCAAGTTTACGTCTTTAAAACCAATGTACAGGATATTTTAAAATTACTCCTACAAGTTCTTTGTTAAACCATAGAGTGGCATCGTGTAGACCAATGGTTTCCAAACTTTTTTTCTCGTGGACCCCCTGCTGCTACATTTCTACTGTATTCCCAAAACTCCTAAAAAATATCACCCTAAATTGGGGGTGGAGCTAAATTTCACGTCTACGTGGACCCCCGTGTGGTCTCCTATGGACCCCTGGGGGTCCACCTGGACCACTTTGGGAACCACTGGTGTAGACCTACCTTCATGCAGATACCTCTCAATCAAACTGCAGCAAACCTCACACAAAAGAGAATTGTCTGAGGAAAAACTGAAAAACACGGGGTTGTTATTCCTAATCTATATCTATACCACCACTGGAAACTGATATTGATTTTGTAAACTAATAAAAATAACTAGGTGAGCGAACGGCTGAGCCTCTAGCGAGTTAACTTCTTATACCAGGATTTATGGATTCATATCCTGTGAGGTGCTATCTATAGAAGGATTTTTTGCCAACCAAATGTCTGTCTGCTAGCCCCAAGTTAAAAAACTTTCCTGAAGGAGTGAAAGATATAAATATCTTCGATTCCCGTGGTTCGGAATCCACGTTAAGCTGTAGGTCCTCTGTACTCGTCAAACAGTTTCAACAAGCACAGACAAGGAAATCGGAAGACGGCGTAGAACGTTATAAACCGATGTAAGTATGGATAGAATAAAAATAATTTATTGAAGTGATTCGAACTATATATAAACCAACTATAAACGAACTATAACCAAATACAGAGAAATAAAAATGTTCATGTTAAGAAAATAATATATTATATAAACATGGATTTTTTTATTAGGAAATCTTATAAACAATTGGGGGGAGGGAGCTGGTAGGACTTTTTGCTAAAAGTTGTAAAACTACTATTTTTGGAAAGAGTTTTTTTGTCAAGAATAGTGAGAAATGAAAGTTATGTAAACTTATAGAGGTCTTAATTCTACTTTATTTACAGCACTTTCTATCTCAAAAAATGGAAATAGAACAATTTTTTCTTACAGTCTTTAATTTCCTTTTCATCTTAACTAACAGATTTTTGTCGGATGATGCTCAAAAAACAAGTAAATATCGAAAAATTTAAATCCTGAAAATTATCCTTCCAAAAGGGTAAAAAATTCTTAACTTGAAAATCGCACAGCTAGGGTCCCATTAGGGCTATAAAGTCGTTCTATATGGAGATTTTCAGAGAATTTATAGTTTATTTTAACCATCTATGGACTACCTATGCATCAGACGGATAGGTAAATTTTACATCGAAAACAAAAAGGTTTTCCCGTTTCAATACATTTTTAGTCAATTCTTTACGTAAAAAAAAATTATATTTAGAATAAAAACGGTAAAATCGAGTTATTACAAAAAGCAGTTATGTGAAAAGTACAGCATAAAATTATAAATTGCATTTAGGTCCCAGAAATGCATAAAATAATGCATATACGTACCTCAAGACTTAAGTGCATTATTAATCTCTCGTGTGATTTCAAAATTTCAAAATCGTGTGATTTCACCCTCAGGAGTAATAATGCACTTAAGTCCCTTGTTATAATATGCTAAAATTGCTTGATCATTTGTGCAATCACTCGAACATGTAGGTAGTTCAAAAATATCATTATTTAAATTGTGTTGTTTTTGTTTTACAGGGTGTCCTACAATGTGCTATAAAATCGGTAAAATTTTAGCTTTATTACTTAATGGCCTTTTGAAAAAACTTCATCTGTACGGGGAAATATTCAATTTCAAACCCACCTTTTAATGTTAAATATCTCTGATAGTAAACCAGATAAAAATCTAAAATTTTAGCTCACAATGCAACCTCGATAATACGAACTACTCAATGTTAAACTGGTTTCAGATTTAAAATTTTTGGATTATAGAAGTTGATTAGCGAAGTGCATAAAATAACATAATAAATGTGATTGTTGAATAAAGGAATCAATAAAATTGTCCAACGTTTCGGGCTTTATTCGCCTATTTTTAAGACTAAAATAGTGAAAAATATAGTGAGCAATTATACAAAAAGTAGAAATATTTAAAAATATTGATAAACCATGTTAAAATATATTCTAACCTAATGAGAGGAAAATGTTTGAAATTTAGCAAGCCATTTTCAGGTGATGACGAGCGTGCCACAAAGAGGAAAAACTGGTGGAATGAAAATAAAATAGATTAAAATGAACTTAAAATTGGAAAGTTGGAAAAAGTTACAGGAAAACTGAAAGAAAACCAAAACTTACCGGTCAATCTATTACAGGTGCAATTTTGTAACTGTACAATGAAAACACAATGTATGCGATATTAGGAAAAGAATTACCTAAATGAATTTCAATATAAAGTCGGGTGTACAAGAACCTGAAAGATAATCCTTATCAAGAAGAAAGAAAACATAGAAAAGCCTAACAATTTCAAATCAGTATGTAATTTAAAAATTACATACAATAGAGAGCTTCTTTAATTTTTAATTTTTGAACAATGCATTTCCGATCAAAGATATTGAAAATGGTAAAAAAAATTTATACAAAACAAGCAAAATACCTACGAAAGGTTTGCAATAATTACAAATTATGTATCACCTTACGTAATAATATGTAAGTTAATTCTAATAATTCACAACTCAGATTAAAAATAAAGTAAACTTTAGATTTAAAAATTTCGTAAATTTATCGAGTTCAGATTAATGGGAATTTGGATTACCGTGAGTTCGGATTACCGATGCTGCACTGTGGATGTTATTATACACTAAATTAAATAAGGACATTATATTATAATGTATCAATAAAATATTAATAAATAATATCAATATAAAAATAATAATAATATATACCTATTTTATAAAGAATATCCAGGTTAAATTTGAACTTACTTCGTAAATACTTTTTGCAATAACTCGAGAATTAATCTACTAATACTTATTTTTTTGCATTAAAATATAGAATTATTATATAGCTTTCATTTAACATATTCCAAGAGGATTCAATTTAAGATTGAATGTTGAGGGATTAAGGCAAATGTGTTATTTACCTCTTTTTAAATCAATTTCTATATTTTTTGTATCGATAGTCTTTTTGATTTTGGAAATATTTTAGGTACCTACATTTTACCGACCCCTTTTCGCGAATATTTTTGCAAAGTTAGGGTCAATCTTTTGAACTGCAAGGTGCTTCTATTAAAATCGTTCGATATTAAAGCATGAAGGGACTGTAGAAACGACAGCCCCCCATCGCACTCAATAGCTCAATAGCTCTAAATAAAAATTCAATTGTTTAGAACAATTTTGGAAGTACCCCTCCCATCATCGTTTTTGTACTCCCATCGTTGGAACCTTGTAGAGAAAAAAGTTAGAGGGATTAATAACTAGGAAATTGAAAATTTTTTAACTCGCACGTAGAAAGTAGCGCGCAGAATTTTAGCATGTTTTAATATTAAAAAAGAAAGAAATCATAATCATTGATAAAAATAACACAATAACGATTTTTGGGTAAGGTTTTGACGCTGCAACCGAATATGGTTTCGGTTTTGCAAATCGATTCTAGTTTTTCAGGAAGCATAGGAAAGATATTCACGAGTGATTAAGGGATTAAGTTTTTTTCTGTAATTTACTTCCAGAATTTAAAAAAATTAAACTAATTGCCTTGCCCATGAAGGGGAGGTAAATAGTAACTTAGTAACACATATGTTTATGTGTCCACAGAAGAATTGATTTACTCATTACAATATCGTTAAAAGTTAAACTTAAATTTTGGGAATCTCCTTACCCTATTTTAAACACCGGAATGTATATTTTGTCATTTTTACTTGAAATAAAGGTCTATTTTATCTTATAGTATGAAAGATTTCGATGTTCAACTTGGGGATGAAGAAACGCAAATTACAAGTAAGTAGCAGGCACGGAATTAATGTTATAATTGGATATATTACAATTTCACGTGGAATCCTAGTCACCTACGGTACAAATAGTTTGGGAGAACTTTTGATAGTTTAAACAGAACAGACAGATTGCCGATTTTATGCTTTATAATTGCTTTTTTGATTTAGCTTTGTTTTTATTGATCTGTTTAGTTTGTACTACTAAATGTTTGATTTTACATTTGTATGTCTCAATACTCCTGTGTAATGTGCACTCAAAGAGTATACTTAAGGAATAATCGAACTTTTAGATGATATTCCTCGTTGTTCGAATAGGTACTTATACTTGAAATTTATTTAGAAAGAACAAAATCTGAAATAATCATGTTCTCTTCATATCTGTTTTTCTCTAAAATAAAAAACTCGAAAAATCTTGAATAAAATACATACAATTTAACTCAACAGGCCGTGCAGGCCCAAGGCTTCTTCATTCATTCTCTCTCCTATCCGAAACGAGGAGCTGCGAATTGCAGTAGCATTCGCAAACAAAATCGTAGTGGCAGCTCGCACACTAAACAAGACTTTTCATTAAAATTTTGTATACGTAAAATTTCGAGTTAAAATTATTATTAATTTAGAGAAAAATCTTCTCGTTTAAACTTGGAAATCATTGCTTTATCTATAAAGAAAATATATTATTATAACTGAAATTATTGTTCTGGACTCAAATTATTTTGGATTACAAGAATTTGTATTAATTAGTCCCTCTTATAAAGAAAATTTTACGTATAAGTTAAACAAGTTCCTTTCAAATAATTTACGGAAGCATACACGATCGTGAGCCGTTGTTTTATATTGTTGAAACTTTGACGACAAATTGTTCAATTTAGGTCTAAAAACGGTCTTTGTTATTTCGGTATAGCGTGCTAAACTACTAGTACTAGGTGTTGCCTTTAGTTTTATCCGGTAAATTACAGTTTCGTATAAAAAAGTTTTCATGGACACGAAATAATCTTTATTTATCGCTTTACTACATAAATATTAGATAAAAATAAAAAACAACTAAAGAAGCGCAAAGTTTGAAACTGAACCAATCACCCAGAAACTTAGCTCCGGTGGCTGGAATAATTTTCAGTTAAAGCTGAGAGTCATTGAATACCTGCAGATCATTTCTATAGATAGAAATTAGTAACAGCTGCAAACGTAATAATTGAACCACACTGCATGTAGATTTAGATTTACATTAAATTATGTCTAAGATCTTAGACCACCAAGATCAGGCTTTTACGCCAATATGCGAATCGAGTTATTATCTGCTAGACAGCCAAATCCTACATGTCAACGTGTCCTCGAGTATTTCAGGATGATTGATGTCAAAACTTACGCAATGATAATCCTATTGTATCTTTAGTAAACACAAATAACAAAACTTACCTACCCAGTTTGCCATTTTAGAAAAAACTTTTTGAACTTGCTCTTTTATGATTGCTTGTTAAACAAAAATTTAAAATACACGCGTATACTGAAGTTCTTAAAATCTCTCGAAGGAATACTTGTAGATACAGTCGACTCTCGATTAATTGAAACTCAAGGGACCAGATCAATCTGGTCGATCAACTTCAAATTACCGAGGGGACCAATTAATATTGATTTTATTCAATTTATCGAGTATTTTTGAAGGGACCGGGAAAAAATTCAAATTATCGAGAGATTCAAATTAACGAGTGTTCAAATTATCGAGAGTCGACTGTATTTCAAGCAGGTTAGGTACCTAGTACGTATTGTTAAAATGAGAATGGATTGATTGAATCTCTTAGTTTTTCTGCTAAAATGTTTTGTTTGTAAAAACCTCTTTGGGGGTGAAGGAAAGCAATAAAACAACTTATCTACCGTTTAGCCAACGTTTCGATTAATGTATTTAATCATCCTCAGGGCTGGAAAAAATACATCCCTGAGGATGATTAAATACATTAATCGAAACGTTGGCTAAACGGTAGATAAGTTGTTTTATTGCTTTCCTTCACCCCCAAAAAGGTTTTTTACAATCTAATAGCTGAGGAAGAAATTTGTGTTAATAGTTTAAAATGTTTTGGATTTTTGTTACTTAGTGCAAATTGATTTCTTAAAGTAAATCTTTTTTTTATTATATAATCGTGCACTCCTTTGTGTTAAATAAACGCGAAAAATATCAGTGTTTGCTATTGAAAAGTTGGAGTTTTCCAGGATTAAACAGTTTTGACTACAGTTGATATAACAAAGACTTATACGAAAAATTTATAGATCGTATAAAAAGAACGTAAATTTTCACTCACCTACATTATTTATATTATTTATTTACTTTTCGTTGTTTTCAATATTTTGCTTCGCAAAAATAAATATACTGCAGGTACTTAAAATATCAATATTTAACATTCTGCGAATTTATTTGGTCGCTGGTTAATTTTCCAATAACGTATTTTATAGCCGACCACTTAATTCCACGCCATTAATTCAGGTAATATGTTATACTGTGTGTTTATCTGTAAATAATTTATTTTAAATGCCTCCTGAATCAAAAAGAGATATTAAATCCAAAAATTATCTGAAAAGCTACATTTGGAAGCTGGCAAAGAACGTGCGTTTCTCTAACGAAAAACTGTAGTAGGTCCTTCAATACTCAACCTTAGCGCTGAGAGAAAGAGACCATGTTCAGAAGTGGAGGTTATAATGGTGAAGATAAAAGAGCCATGTATCAAGTAAAAAATATGGATATAGCATGAACATTAACAAAACAACGATTTTGGACGATGATCGCTAACTTCCATTTAGGATATGGGAGATCAAACTACGTAATTAGTGAAATTTGATACTTCAGCCACTTGCCATCAATTACCTAAACTTCATAGTCTTAAACGGTTTCTTGTTGTTTGCAATTTCACTCCACTTTGGAAGTTGGCTAATCAACATAGCTAAAGCAAACCACCGGATGTAATCTGCAAAAAGCCTTTAAGAAAAAGGTCATAATATACGTTTCTATCAAGAGGCAAACAACCAAGAAGAATAAGTACAATTTTTATGAACTAAAAGTTTGCAATGATTTGTCTTTTTGAAAATATTTTGATAACATTTTAATTTTTAGATTGAAATTATGTTTTCATAAAAAGGAATTAATGACAAATTATTATTGAAAATAGCTGTTAGTACAAACCCCATACAATGTCGATACAATTCATTAATATTCCATGTTCAAAACTTTATGTAGCACTAAAATTTTTCACTAACAAAGTTTTGCAAATTAATATCTACACGAATACAAATTCGTTTACAGTAGTAAAAATAGTCCTCGAGCTAGGTTAACTGAAAACTGAAATCATAAAACACGAACATGGCACTCCCAAATTGAATATGCATTACGGCTTTTTAACTAAATTATAATGAAGCAGTCGCATGATACGAAATTTGCAACCATCAAAGAAAAATGTTCGAACTCATTAAATTTTAAATTGATTAAGTAAAATAGAAAATTCAAGCAGTCCTCCATGTGATAATTCGAACCACGATTTACTTCGCGAGAAGTGCTAAATCACGGAGTAACACAAGACGAAATTGATACTAATACAGCGGACTAAAAATAGAAGCAGTGTTGGAAAGATCAACTTTTCGATGTAATTATTAAAATGTCTTTCTGTTTAATTTAAAAATGTTGGTGAATAAATTTTGCAAAGAAAAAGTAGGGTCCAATTTAGGAGCAGACTTGGCTAATTTGATATTTAAAAAAATTCATTTAGAAAATGAAATTTTTTAACGTTTGAAGTGAAGAAAATTTAATTACATGCAATAATGAAAAAAATTTTAAGCATACTAAAATATATTTAAAATTTAATCGAGTCACAGAGTAAAAATTCGGCGTTTGAATAACCGGGGGGTTATATTATATTCAATATCACAATATTGAATTTTTTCTAACAAATTATTTAATAAAATGCTGAATTTTATTATCAAATTTTTAAAATAACGAATTCGGCTTCAGGGAAATTCTAAAAAGAAAATGTAAATTAAGAATTTTATAAAATATTTTAAAATGGATTGTAATTATCCAAAAGAGTACGGAGCACCGACTTAGGGGCCGTTCATGTATTACGTAAGACGTTTAGGGGGAGGGGGGGGGGGGGTAGCTGACATCTTATTTTACATTTATTAACATTAACATTTACTTATATATTTTCTTACTAGGGGGAGGGGGGGAGTCTAAAAGTACGAAAAAACGTCTTACGTAATACATGAACGGCCCCTTATGCGTTTTCTGATTCCTGTAATTAAAAAAGAAAATTAATAAAGTTAAATGAGATTAAAGAAAATGAAACAATTTTTTTTAATCTCAAACTCGTAAAATAACGATTAAGACCTTTTTACATTTTTATACGCCCGGCGATATAAATTAATATTAAAACACTTTTGCATGTGACACAAACCCTAAGGAGAGATAATTTATATGTACGCAGTCACGCGCACCTTTTATGTACTATTTAGTAAAAAGTTAAAAATTTAAGCAATTTTGTAACTTCAATTTTTTCTTCCCGTGTAATTTAAGCAGTTTGAAATAATCGTAATTTTTCATGAAAAGGGTTTACATTGTCAAAGTTTTTCAGAATATTATATAACAATAAAATTGTTCTGTTCTACATAACATAAAAACGACTCGAATAGTAAATACTACATCATTTAAATGGATATTTGTTTGAAGAATAAGAATATCGTAAATATGTTTTATTTGGTAAAGCAATTTTATGAATAAAATATTTCCCATTCGATAGCTCTCTTACACTTTGACATAAGAGGTGAGCCGTGAGCCTATGTTATTTTGACACGAATCACAATATTGAATTCTTCCTAACAAATTATTTAATAAAATGCTGAATTTTATTATCAAATTTAAAAAAATATCAATATGTGAAGATATCATAATGATTGAATTGGACGATGAAAAAGGTCTAAAAATAATGAGGTAATTATACCCATGTATGTACGTATGTTGTGATTGATATACTTGAAACTAGATTGTGATGCTTGTAAATTATGAACAAGGTTATCGATAAAGTGCATCTATTTTGATTAAATGCTCATGTATATGAGTAATTACTTACTTGAATCGTAGCGAGATAAAATCGCACAGAGAGCAAATCAATGATTTGATCAAATCTGCTACAGGAAATTTTATAAAAAAATCTGTTTCGATAGCAATTAAATTCTTTAATTTGGTATGTGGTAGGTGTATGAATGAACACGGTATTCCTTGCTCAGTAAGGCCCTTACGAGTGGTTTCGTTAGTAATTTTCCAACCGGACGCGACAAAATACAATCACTCATCAGTTAAATGTGGTTGACCTGAAGCCGGATCTTCACTTTGTTGCTTTGTTTCGAAATTAATTTTATACTAAGATTGGAAAATAGGGGATTATGAGTTTAACGCGACATGCAAAATTTTTATTTGTCACAATGAGTGGAAGGCGAGTTAGTTCTTCTTATCGGATTAAATGGTAACGTTTGGTTCAGATGCTCATCCAACATTTAATTAATCGGTATGAAATTGTGTATAAAAATTTTTACAAACCACGAAATTGACTAGTTTAAACACCTAAGATGAAACTGCCAAGAACGAGTTGAACAGAATAACAAAAGAACGCAAAAACATCTTACAAATTTTTAAAAATCAAGCGTTCAGCAACTACCTCGAAAATCTCTCTACTCTGGAAAGCCACACAACGAATAAAGCGACCGCAGCAACCAATTCCCCCTATTCGCATATCAGACTACATGGGCAAGAAATAATAAAGAAAAAGCTGAAGTATTTGCAGAACATCTTGCTAATGTCTTTCAACCACACCCGATATCAATCCAAAAGATTACTGCAATCAAACCAATCACAGCCAGCGAAGTATCACTAGGCATCCAGCAATTTGAAAAAAGCGCATGGATACTATCTGGTATCTGGAAGGCTTACATGAAAAAAATAGATATGGTCCAAACTCCAACAGCTTGGCATCAAATTATATAAATTAAGCTGGTCAATTTTACAGAAATCGCAGCTATATATTATATACACGGTTTATACCGCAATACGCGGCTTGCCGGTTCTCAAACGCCATCCACCTCTGTCAAGAGCGTCTTCCTCTTCTACTTGGTAGGTTTCCATTCCTCTTCTTATACCATCGTTCCAAGATCTTCTTGGTCTTCCCCTTTTTCGTCGACCGGGAGGTTTCCATCTCCAGATCTTCTTTGGCCATCTTCGATCTTCCATCCTGAGCACATGTCCGAACCATTTTAAGCCTCTTCTATCTATTCTGTCTGTAACTGTATCTTGGGCCCCCATTCTTCTTCGTATTTCTTCGTTTGTAATATGTTCCAGTTTTGATACCCTGGAACTTCGTCTCAGATAGTCCATCTCTACAGCCTGAAGTTTTTTCTTCATATCTTCTTTAATTACCCATGCCTCACTACCATAGCAGAGCACCGATTCCACCATTGCCCTGCCAATATGTTTCTTGGTTTTCAATGCGATGTGCCTATTCCACCAAATCGAATTCAGAGCCCCTAGCACTCTCCGACTGCTCTCTATTCTTGCTTTTATATCTTCACTATCTATACCATCTGCTGTTATAATTGTTCCCAGGTATTTGAACTGTTGAACTTGATTAATCTCTTCTGTATCATTTATCAGTATTTGGAAACGTGCTATGCTGTTAACCGCCAAATACTCTGTTTTTCCAATATTTATCGTCATACCCCACTTTCCGTAGCTCTCGTTTAGTCATGAATTCATGAATTCTAAGTCATACGCGTCCTGTGCCAAAACCACCTGGTCGTCCGCAAAATTGAGTGTAAAGAGGTGTTCGTCATTTATGGGTATACCCATGTTCTCTACTCTTCTTTTCCATTCTTCTAAAACGACCTCCACATACGCATTGAAAAGAAGCGGGGATAGACTGCATCCTTGTCTCAGCCCTTTCGTAGGCATGAAAGATGGCGATAATTCGTTTCCATTTTTGATACACGCTTTGTTGTTGTAATACATTTCTCTGATTATATTGATTAGCTTCTGGTTGATATTCATCCTTTGTAGTGCTTCCCACAGTCTGATCCTGGGGATCGAATCGTAAGCTTTTCGTAGATCGATAAAGGCTATATGTGTTTCCTGGCTTACTGCTATTCTTTTTTCTAATAGTTGTTGTATAACGAATATGTTATCCATACAAGATTTTCCCTTTCTGAAGCCACTCTGTTCTTCACTAATCCTGTTCTCCAGTTCTTCTGCTAGTAAGGTTGATAGGATTTTACCATATAGTCTGGCAAATGTACTGCTAATGCTTAGGCCTCGGTAGTTGCCCGGGTCGCTCTTCTTTCCTTTTTTATAAATAGAGATTATATGTGATTCCTTCCATTCTACTGGTATCTTGTTTTGTTTCAGACAGTTATTAAATAGTGTTAATAGTCTTTCCATCAAAGTGGTTCCCCCATATTTAAGTAGTTCCGCTGGAATTTCGCCTGGACCAGTTGCTCTTCCATTTTTCATTCTTTTCAGACAGGAGTTCAAAGTTTCTTCGTTGACTTTTATATCCGTAGGTGTATTCCAGGTTAAAATTTCTTCTTGTATGTATTCTAGCCTGTTCTCTACCAGGAGGTCTTAATAGTGTTGTACCCATTGTGGTGTTGTAATCAGGTTTGTTTTTCCATTTTGTTCTTGTTTCTTCATATTCCTCAGGAATCTCCATACTTCTGTCGACTGAGTACCTCCTATCATACTCTCTATTCTCCTCCTATCATACACATTTCATTCTTGCATTGGGCTATTTTGTTCTTTACTATTCTATTACATTGTTTATATTTATGTAGGGAGTTAGTCGTTCGTTGAGAGAGCCAACTATGGTATGCGTCGTTTTTTTCTGCTATAAGACTAGAGATGTCGTCATTCCACCAATATGGTAATCCTCTACCTTTGACTTTTACCACACTTCCCAGAGCCTCCTTTGCAGCTTGATGTATTGCTTGAGTTATGTTTGAGTGGTCATCCTCTATATTATCTGTACTATTCTTCACTTGGAGTTGACGTTTTAATCTATCGGTATATAATCTCCTTGTAGATTCATCGTTTAGCAAATACAGTTTATTTCGCAGCTAATAATAGAAAACAAAATTTTCTTGTATAAAACCATCATCAAGCCAATCGTATAGCATCCAGCTCTGGGGTACTGCTAGAAACTCGAATATCAAGATACATCACCCAAACAACATTGCCCAAAGTCTACCAAATACTCAAAATAGTAGATTTTCTGGACTTACAAAGAAGATTCCTTTTTGATTAAAATTGAAATATTATCATGTAATAATAAACACTCATCAATGTAAAAATTATAGTTTTTGGCAACACTTTGCCAAACGAGTCACTAACTGCAGCAGTTAGTGACTCGTTTGGCAAAGTGTCCAACAATACGTCCAATACGTATGTATGTCCAATACGTTGTCCAAAACAACGCATCATTATGCGTTTCGACATTATTCACATTTTGCAAAATTTATCTTTTCATATTGGTACGAGATAAACATAAATTAACTTACCACCGAACCCTCAAGAATTCCGATAACTATTATGAGAATTATTTTGAAAGCGTTTCCTATTAAGGAGTCCCTAAACTACAATATTTCAGAAAACTGCGTCATAATATTCTTGCACGTAAAAATACCCCCAAGTTAAATTCATTTAAATTACAATATTAATTAAATATTATAATTGAACTTTTAAATTCAATTGATTACCGACCATGTTAAATTAAAAATTTGAATTAAAAATGTCAAATTAAAAATGTGAAATGCCCAGTGGCGGCTTGCTAAAGGAACCATGACACTGCCATAACAAACCAAGTTCAAGAAGTTTTTTATTTTCTAAAAATATTTTAATTTGTTCAAAAATATTTATTTGTAAGGTATATTACTTTCATTTCAAGCTTCTATACGCAGTCGTGGTAAGCAAGAAGCTTTTTGATCTGGCTGTGTCCATTTGTCTGCCACATAATTCAGAACTAAGCAGAACGATTTAATATTCTAGCCAATAAGACCCGTCCAAATTATTATTTTTTATTATTATATCAACCTAATAAGGTTAAAAAGAGTTCTCACACTTTTAGCGAAAAACTTTATGATCTGCCTCCGTGTTCATCCGTACGAGTAATTCAAAATTCTCGTGATCGATTTTATACTGTTATAATATACTAAATAAAACCGCGAACTTCACGTACAGGAAGCTTCAACAAAGTATAAGTAATTTTTATTTCATAAATATACGCCATACGATAAGATAAATAACTTAGTAATGTATCTTACCCACAACCAGCCATCCGATAGAGCAGTCGTGGTTCTTAACATTTTCGAAGTCACGTAACGCTACTTTTGATGATAAGAAAAATAACTAAAATCACCAATAATCCAGTCGTTACATCGCGAAAAGAGAGATTTTTTATGCATTGGAAGCAACCCCTAAGTTTTTCATGTCGGCCTCGGACTAGAATAGAGGTAAATTTGTCGAAGTAGTTTCAAAAATCACAAAGCAGTCACGGATTGGCTATTTCTAATGGAACATAATTATAATGTCTGCAATTGTTTGCAATCATTATTTGCAATTCTTTCAATTTTCTAGACATTTTTATGTTATTAGCAATTTTGGTGTACACATTTTTTTTCAGTGGTCAACCCCTCAACCAAATAAAATTCTGAACACAAACTGAAAAAAATATTGCTTCAACTTTAATAGAATCTCAGATACAGCCTTCATAAAACCCTAACTTTTTAAAATTTATACCCAAAAACATAGTTTTTAGTTTTCGATGTAGATTTTACCTTTCTATTGATCTGTAACAAAAGTGATCTTTAACATTGTCGGCTCGTAACGGCACAAAAAATAAAGAAAAGGGAAAATATAATTTACCGTATTTATATTTAGTCCCAAATAAACTTTAAGCGATTAAAAAAAATGGGATAAACGCCAACATTTAACGAGTGCAGTGTTCCAAATACTGACCATAGATGATAAAAACTTGCAAGAAATTTAAGCTTGTATTCGACTTCGCACTGTGGAGGTGTTTCTGTATTCTGCAGCAACTCGACTGTTTTTGTCTAATGTTCAAAATATTAATACTTTTCATTGCCAATGAATTCAAGTCAATAGGAAACAAAAAATGGAAAATTGTGGGGGAGTACAGGGAGGGGGATTTTTTACAACTTAATTTGCAGTGTAGGCTCAGGACTTTTTTCTGTTTTTTTCTACTTAAATTTATTATTTTTAAATGGTTGTTTTCCGTATTGGTTAGGAGGGAACGTGCCCTTATACCCTTTAGGGTAAGCCGCAACTGGCCAATAGATAAATGAAAGTTAACTAAATTCTCTGTAAATCAACGCACAGAACAGCTTTCTACACCTAATAGAGCCCTACCTGTAAGCTTTCAAAGTAAATCATTTTTTGCCCTGCTTTTAAGTATTTTTCAGGTTCTCAGTTTTTCATCGATTATTTGTTTTTTACATGAAAAAAAAACAGTATAAGATAATATTTAAAGTAGATCAAAGTTTGCTTAAAAATCGAAGGAAAATATTGTTTTAACCGCAGTAGCTTTGAAAATATAATATGCTCGGAAAAAAAAACTTTTTACGAAGAAAATTCTGTAAATTGTGTACAATTAAGTCCTCTACAACTTTCCTTGAGTAGTTTTATTGATGAGATTTTGAGGAATCGATATTTTACAAAAATTATATTCTACAATTTTCAGTCAAAATTAAATGAAAATTAGAGTTCTTTGGAAACCGCAACTTTACAAACAATTTGGATTGCATTTTAATTTTTATAGTTTTATGTGGATATGTTTTCATTTTAGATACTTGAAATTACGTTTAATTATCATTGCAGTTGAGCTATTTGTAAAAATTTGAAAGTAATAGAAAAGGGTAAAAAGCTAGAATGTTGTTTTATACGGGGATTTGCAGATAATTAATGTTAGTTTCACTCATCCAAGAACAATTTGTGCGTCAGATAACCAGGAAAAAAGTCGACATCAAAATCTAAAGCTTCGTTATTTTGGGAAAAATTCTATTAATAAAAACAGGCTCTTTGGAGGACTGCCTCTCGAGAACTATAGCGAATACAGCAACATTTGGTTTAAGCTTTTAGCCAGAATTACATTTAGTTTAATTTTGGTTACTTGTATTTTGGATAATATATATATAATAATTCATGGTTCAAGACCAATCCACAACTTTATAATTTTTGAGACCTTCGTCGAAAAATTGAAATTAATGCATTATTTAAAAGTATTTATCACTTTTACGGTTGTATGTTATATCGAATTATTATAAATTAAATAAAATTGTAATTCTAATGATTTTAATCAAAAGCTAAATAAAATGTTAATATAACATTAGAAATCTGAGAGAAGGTCGTAGGTGCGAATTGCTGGAGTGTCTGGGGCTCGAGGTAATCGGTAAAATAATTCAATGGAAAATCCACGAAAACAAAATAATCCACGAAAAAATTTTATTGCATAAATTTTAGCAGTTTAAATAACAACATATCACTTATTTAAAATATGTATATATAGGGTATCAAATTATTTTTGAGATAAACTACAAATCAAAAATACTGCATTCGTACATTTATTGTTTGTAATAATTCATCTTAGAATATTTTGAAAATCTTCAATTTCCTGCTTAAAACTTTATAAACCAAATATAAGTAATATGGACAGTAAACGAAAAGGTTTTAACATATAAAGTACTTATTTTCTTATTAAAGTGATAAGATGTTAGGTTCAAGTACAAAAGTGGATACTATAAAATTTGGTAACTGCCGTTTTATTCATAAATAATTAAATTTTGATTTTCCTAAAAATGTTAAATTCTGAATTTAACGTTGAAATCTTTATGATACGTGCAAAACTTCTACACCCTGCACAGATTTATGTCAGTGATATAGTAATATTGTTAATTAAACTACTGAAATTTATACTATAGATTTTTTACCGTGAATTTTTCCTACGATATTTATCCTAAAATCGCAGCTTGAGCCCCTTTGCATTTCTATTCAATAAGCATTTATGACAATTGGAGTAAAAATCACTGTATTGTTTCTGTAGAATTCCTGAAAAATTAATTTTCAATCAGCAATATTACATTTTTTTAATCGGAAAACTAAAAATTTGGAAACCGAAACACGATATCAATTTTTTCAAGGCAATGGAACATCAATTAATAAATATTGGTTTAAATTAATTTCAGGGTTATTAACGGGCTGATTTTGAAAATTCCAAAATTTTTGTGTGGGGCGCATTTTGGCTTCCACGAGAATTATAAATTCTGCCATCATTGGAAAAGGTATTTTTTGCCTAATTTTATGGAAAGCGATGATTTCTCCAAGATTTCCAATTAATCGCGAGAATTTCAATTATAGGTATATCTTTGAAAAGTTTGCCCTACTCAGAAAAAATCATATGGATAAAATATAGACTGTGGATGAGAGGTCACGTTCTGAAGGTAGAATTGGAGTCATTTTCGTAATAAGGCAGTTATTTTTCGGATCTGTGACTTTCCAAAAGTAAAACGATGAAAAACCCCAAAGTTAAACTTCGGCTAAAAAATCACGTTAATAGGAATAGGTCTTATCGAAACTTTAGCTCTTGCGACTTAATAATTTCAGTTAGCATTCGCTGTCGTGCTTGAAGTACTTCTGGTTAATTTATATTACAGCGGATAAAATGGCTACTTTGAAGCCCCAAAATAAGTGGGTTTACATATTCTATGTATAACTATAAGCGGATTACCTATTAAAAAAATGTAAAAGCAGATTCCGTTATAATTAAAATCGCTACTATTTTTTTTATCTTGTGCTTTTCCCGAATATTATTAATCTGCAAATAGGGAATTCAGCTTTGAAGTTTTTCGTTGCCAAAAATTTGTATATCAATTGATACGAGTATTATAATGCAAATTTAATATTTTTTATACGTGGGTATAATATTTTTCACGTATCACATTATTAATGCAAATAATACCCCTTCATCGCTGATTACTTGTGAATACTTAATATGTATAGCTCAGAACTTTTGTTGTTGGTCGATGGTCGATAGTTAGAATCTCACTCTTGAATTATTTCTGCCATGGTTTGAATATCACGTTAAGCTGTAGTCTGTAAATAAAACTATGAATTGACCCTTAAATAAAATGATTTATTTACCAATACCCGTAAATACGTTACAATTTGTCAACAATAGATTAGATTTTTATTTATTAAATAAAAATATTATTAACAGATAATTTTTTCCCTCTCGATTTATTTTATTTTTTGATGATTTGACGATTGTCAATCCGATTGTAGGTACTTACGTCGATAAAATGAATGTATATAAATATTTTTTTAATATAAATCTAGAAGATGCAAAAAAATGAACTTAATTATATTGATTTATTAAGTATACCGTTTAGTTTTTCCTCCCTCACCCCAAGTAGCTGTCTTGTGTCGTGAGCCATCAAGATACAACCGTTAATTTTTTATTACTGTTCCAAATCAACTTCGATTTAAAAACAATTATTGGGACTTAACTTCGTTTATATTAAGTGACTATTTCAAGAACCATATAATTTATTCATTTTCAAAAATTATGCTTATTAATAATTTTAATATCTACAGCTTTGACCCAAATTATGTCTGTTATTTTAATTTCTATATTTCTTGATACAAAAAATGCGACTTTTTCATTAAATTATGCTTTTTATTCACTGTTATCCTGACATAGTTTATCGTTACCGAGCAGGTACAACGAAACCTGAAAAAGCGACAAGAATTTTTATTGAAAAATTATTTCAATCAATTTATTGGAATATTTTGACAACATAATTTCAAATATGTAGCAATATATTATAGTAGGTATATTTTTTATTTTAAAAATAAGAAATAAGATTTTCTGTAATGGACAATGCAGGTAGGTACACGATTTATGTTATCGATTTACGTACACTATTCCATGAAATTTGGTACGCCATTATTTTTGTGAAATAAATTCTTTCGAAACATTGAACACCAAATAAATAAACGTACAGTACATAATATATAAAAATTATGTACCTACCTACAAACCTTTCCGTTGTTTATTCGAATAATGTATTTGGAAAATTCGAGTTGGTTGAATCGTGAAATTATCAATATTAGTTTTAGAATATTTGGGAATAAGTATAGCGTGATAATTTAGTAATAATAATTTGGTTTAAAGCAAAATTCTAATAAAAGTAAGATAAACCAGACTGGAGTTGAAGTTACACGGTTTGGTAGTTTTCCCAGAAATCGTCTGGCCATTCGCAATTTTTAAAATTGAGTTCTTTTTAACAATAATTTCGAATATTGCTGCTTATTTGCAATTATTGCATAAATATTATTTCAATTATCCACCCAAACTCGACAATGTAAGTGAACTGTTTTCTGTCGCCATGAATAAAATATTCTTTTCAGAAGTGTCGTAGAAGTAAGCAAAGCTTTAACCGAGCGATGATTAAATTTAAGAGATGATTATTTCCAAAACAGTATCACTTTTTGAAGCTTATGAAAGCGTGATTAAAATTTTAAATTTACAATTAGTAAGAGTAGATACGGACAGGCAAATTTAAAGTTAACTTTAGAGAAGTAAAAAGTGGTTTTATGTATCTTATGATAATTTAGTTCGATGGTACTATCCACCAAAAAGGCGTAAAAGACAAAATTACTAATTACATAACTGGACCTCACATTTGAATTGGTAATTTGAGGTTGTAAATAAAATTTAAAACCGTTTTCTTATCTTTTTGGAAGATTAGGAAATTCAGTCTACGTTAAAGCGAAATAATAGATAAGAAAATTCGCTCACGTTTAAATTTTAATGCAAGAATAATTTTCTGAATAGTTGTGAATCGATAATAAAATTAAAATAAACCATAAAATATTGAAGTATTTCACAGTTGCCGTTTACAGTTTCAGAAGCACTGCTTTAGTGGATTAAACAACCAAGAGGATAATAATGCAAAATAACGAGGACAACTGAGTTTTTAGGTTTTATTGTTTACGTCATTAATTAAATCTAAATGATGAACTACATCAGAAAAACTCTATGTTTCCGGAAAACTTTCTAACAAATTCACAATGGAATATCCAACGTTGCACGTCTGAAAGTAATCAATACGAAGACTTATTTTTGTTCAAAAGCTAAAATTACCAAGTGGAATAATAATTTCAATGCATTTAAATTTGAGTTTGACATTAACAGGACATTCATAGACGTCAGTATCATGAATGTGCTGGCATGTAACAAACAGGAAGCGCAGTTTTAATCGTAAAAACAATATTTATGATCCTTCAAATTGTAAGAAGTTATCTACTATAGTAACTACTGCAGCTGAGGGAATATTTTGTTTTAGATATTCACGGTTCCAGTTTCAGAAAAATATAGTGGCTGAAATTTTAGGAATAAATCATTTTTAATTACCGTTAATGAACTTAATTATTCTCTCTGATAATAAAAATGTATTCTTGGTTCGTGCTGCAACAGTTTGCATAGTTTGTAAAATTTTAACTACCCAACTATAAATAAAATTTTTTCTTATAATATCATAAAATCTAAATCGAACAAATTTGTTTATTTAACCTTCCGGAGTTACTTTTAACAGATAGTTTCCCAAAAATTTCAATCAGATTAAGTTAAAAGGTGTTTTGAGGAATGAAACAGTTTAAAGATTCATATAAATTCGAACCATCGATCGACCCTTCATGAAGTTTAAGAGCTAACCGTGAAATAACCTGCTGGCTACTGAAATAAAGCAAATTAGGTCGGCATTCCATATATCCAACATTGCACAGCAAGTCTGGAAAAATTTACTTAGCCCTTTGACCTACTCAGTTGAACGTGACATCATCTTGAAATGAGATTTTCGTCAAAAAATCTTGCAAGATTTTCTTGACCTACGTATAACAATATGTGCATTTATTTCAAGATGCAAGGAAACTTTTCGTATGCTGCTCAAGACCTTAAATAGATCATGTACAAACGTTTTCATTAAGTAACTAGGTCGACCGCTCAAGAAATTTGCATTGCCATCATGTCAATTTGTTTAGATCAAAATAATGAAATTATAACCCCTAGTACGAAAAGAACGCTAGAAAAATTCCAAATATGCTTTAGCACAGAAATTTTAGTATGGTTGAGCATGTTACCTTTTTTCCACATCCATCTTTTAATTGCTAAACTAAAATATGTTAATTTCAACGAACAAGTCTGTTCCCTTTTGGGTTCATCCCACTGATTTATCAAAATACTGGTAACGAAAAGTCATTTAGTTAACTGAGCAGTGTGTTAGGGTCCAATAACCCTTTCCCTATAAATTAATTTTTGACGGCAACTAGATATATTGTCCCTAGAAACAATTTTCTGAACCTTTACCTCAGGGAAATACAATTGGAATCAAACTTGCTACAAAAATTAAACACGATAGGGCAGGTTTGTATCGATAATCAAAAAAAAGTGTAGTATATAGAAGAGTAGATTTTTAGTTTTACCTCCTTGTACCTTCAGGTATATTTAAAAATTGCAAAACTTGAATATTAATATTTTTTTGGACGTAATAAATAATATTTTAATTATGCGGAAATCGCATTAATTGTAATGCAGCACCACGTTAATTTTAAACTTGGAATAAATTATAATATGTATGTACTATAATAATAATTAAATTTATGTATTTTATATTGTATCAATAATATAATTAACAGGTGTCATTAACATAACACAAAATAAATTACAACGTGGTGCAAACTTAGGTGAAGGAAGAAATAGAAAATATTTAATTAACAATTTTATTAATGAAAAACATGCGACATCAAGAAAACACGAATAATTTTCAAATTATATACATTTAAAAACGCATTCAAATACCACTACACTAATTAATGTCTAATAAAAAAAATCACACAAAAAATTAGAATTATCCACAATACGACATTATTAAGTAATTAAAAATAACAGTTACACTCAACATTCAACTACCTTTAGAAATAAAAAAGATCCGTGTTTTTCTTATAGGTTAGAATTCACAAGTACATCACAGCGAGGAAAAATTGAAAAATTAACATAAATTTATTATGAGACAGTTTTAAATCTGATGCGGTTATTATCGCGCCGATTATAATCGGTTTTAGACATTCTATTGAAGTTAATTATTGGATAATTTATGTATTGGAGTCGATCTACACTAACAAGGGGTTCAAAAATAACTAATTTTCACTTCGGTTTCCCTGATACTACTGTAGAATGGTTGCTCCTGCTGGTATCTCGATATATCATCCATAGCTCGCCTGGCGGAAAACTCGGTAAATTCTGCAGCACACTTACAGACTCCTATCGTAAATTCGAAATATTTTCTACAAAAATAACTTCAATTTTAATATTGTCAGCATGTCCAATTTTCCACTCTAATTTTCACGAAAGTATAACTTTTAAGCACCGTAATTCAAAAAGATATAAATTGTTCGTCAAGTTTTTTCCTTCAATTATTAACTTAATTAAAGCTTACCTAATGGTAGTTAACTTAAGAACATAATTTTATTATACTTTCATTTAATTAATTTAAGGGAGACCTGTTTTATGGATCGTCTTTTTATACGATCAACTATCCTAATTAAATATAACAATTCAATAAGAACAGAACGAATTGATTAAACAAAAAAATTTTTTTGGAGTGGTAAAAACATAACAAAGAAAACCATGAAAACATTTAAGTGCGCAAGTATTTTTCTTACTCTTTGGCTAAAAGAGTTCTTGCTTACATAGATGTTATAACTAATTATAGTAGATCTAAGGAGGATTCCTAGCTATTCGTCGAATATGATTGAGTGCAATACTGAAATGCGGAATTTCCGCTCTCTACTCAACTACCGGTAACAGCAAGCCACTACTATGATCCATATTCGTAAATAGGTCTTGTAAATTGTTGAAAGGCTGCCAAGAGGCAATGTAACTTGACAGAAAAATATTGAATATCAGACTTATGCAAAATTTCTTAGCTCAGCCTTCCAGTGGATAGAAACACTTTGTGGTTATACATTAATTTGTATTCATTCACATTTATCTCAAACTGTCTGTATATTATGTAAGAACTTAATGTATTAGCCAAATACAATTTTTTTTCTACAAATAAAGGAATACTACTTTATTTGGATTACAAAAAAGGAAATAAAAAATCCTACTATAATTAGGATTTAATTTTTTTTTCTTTTTGATGGTGGTTTTCATATTATGGTAAAGTAGTTAAAAGCTTGGGTTCTTGACTGGCGTTGCAGTCTAGTATTAGTAAGTTTTTTTTAATAGAAAAAATATTGGCCAATAATTATATACGAGCGATATAGGTACAGTATTTGTTGTATTTAGAATACATAGTTTTTTTATATTATATAAAATCTTAAAATTCTTCATGAATGGTGTTGCTACTATATGCATGAACATAGGAGAAATATAATTAGGATTATGAGAGCAATTTATTTTTCCTGCAGGGAAGGGGGTCATAGGCACCACCCCATCAGGGATGGTAGTGTCAGATTCTTACTGACCAAAACCCCCTCCCCGACGACAGCGGGCTTTACCTTCTCGGCATTACTTCCGCTGTCGTCTGCGATCTTCCATGCTGCATCGATGAAGCATGCTCCCGATGACCTCCCGGTTTAGCACGAAAGTTTGTGTCCGGGAGGTCAGGCACTATCACTTGATTCTACTTTTTCAATTGAACCGGACACACCGCTCGCCGCGATCCAACACGTCGCACCGGGTCACCTAGTGGTCCGTGATCGTCAGCATAGGTGAAAGTCCACTCGTCATTAACTTAATAGGCGGAAATTCCGGCGACAAAGTTAAGGCCGAGCCGACCGTCATCCATACCGGAGACTCCGAGCCCCCAAGCGACCCTACAAATCATATTAAATCACAGAGCGCGATGCGACCGGGTCATCTTGAAAAACTTGTGGTCGCTGGCAAAGTGCCAGTCCACTCGTCTTTATATTTGACGGCACTATTTTTGCGATCGTCCCCCTCTGGATTAGCACGAGAGTTTGTGTCCACAGAGGGTCTACGCGCTATCGTCGTACCGACAATAATCTACCCCGTCGAACGACCGTCACTACTCGACCCGGACCCGACCCGCCGATTAATGACGATATTCTTCGGGAATTCTCTTGGGAACTTTAAAAGGCTGTCATTGACTTAACTGTAGGGCGAGGACTCGAGCTTCGGCTTGCTCAGCTCGTCCGTCCCCCTCCTTAGTATTCATCACTTGACCGATGAAGACCGCTACAGCCAGCCATTCGTCTTCGCCGGACAGCATGAAAGCAATCATGTTGTCCGGGCTTAGTGTGTCGCCCATCCGGAGCGAAATCATCACTCTCTCCCTCTCCCATCTTAGGCATCCGAAAAGAGTGTGTTCCGCAGTATCTTCGTCCCCGCAGTAACGACAGGCAGGTGACTCGGTCAGCCTGAACCTGTGGAGATATGCCTGGAAGCATCCGTGGGCGGTGAGAGCTTGTGTTATATGAAAGTTCACCTCTCCGTGCTTTCTCGCTACCCAAGGACGAAGATCCGGAATGAGCTTTCTGGTCCAAGCGGCATTCGTGCCGGAGGACCAGCTCCTTTGCCAATCGTCGAGCGTCCGCTGCTTAATGGTAGGGTCCGGTCCCTCTCGTACGTCTGCTCTCTCTCTAGCTAAAAGCTCTATGGGAGGCATGGAGGCCAAGACTCGCACGGCTTCGCCGGACACGGTCCTGTAAGCGCAAGTTACTCGAAGTGCCATCTTGCGCTGGACCGTTTGCAGCCTCTTACGGTTACGCTGGACGTTAACGGCCTCTTGCCAAACGGGAGCGGCGTACAACATCACCGACTGTGCGACGGTGCCCAACATCCTTCGCTTCGTCGGTTTTGGGCCACCGATGTTGGGCATTAGTCTAGCGAACGAAGTAACTATCGCCGTCGCCTTGTTGCACGCCGTACGGATGTGATCGGCAAAATTCAGGTTCTTGTCTATCTTTACCCCCAGTATGGTGACGAAGTCTTTGACTGCAATTGGGGAACCACCCAAAAGCAGCCTCATAGTGGGTGACAACATTATTTCAAGAAATGGTCCTATCAATTGACCTCCAAGATCGTGTGATTTGACGCCTCCAAATTATTTTCTTTGGGGGTATGTTAAATCCATGGTTTATGCTATAACAAACCAACAACTCTGGAAGCATTGGAGGTCAATATTCAGCAAGCCATTTATGAAATAAGGCCAGAAATATTGGAAAGTGGTCAAAAATGCGACTGATCGGATGCGCTTTGTAACGATTATTATCAAAGATACAGTTTTCACAAAAATTTGCTACTCGAGAGCAAAAATTCAGAATCTTGTACATTATTTTGTGGTCCAGGCAAGTTACATTTTCAGTTTGCAAATAATCCGGAAAACTGAAATTTAGTAGGCATGTGCCCGAATTAATCTCCCAAAAGTCCTCATAAAATTTCCTGTCGGCGTCAGTTTTTTCTCTGCTTGGGGATTTTAATTCCTACAACGTGGTTATTCATAATTCCATTTTCAGGAATATATTATGCAGTAGGAAAACTTTGAATAATTTATTTTATACAGAATTTTATACAGATCTTCAATTTTGTTTTAATCAGAATTTTCTTTAAAAAGAATTTAAGCGAGTTATATGCGAAAAACCGCTCTGCCAGAGGATAATACATATAATATTGCAGCTGCAAAATTTCAGCTTTTCCGGGCATTTTACAAACTTGAACCAATTTTTCTACTTCCTCGCCTGGATCAGCTGGAAAAATTTGAAGAAATGTATTTTGTAGAGAATTTTATGTTCATCAAATTTACTGCGATAATAATTTTCCGTAAACATGAAATTTAGAGAGAGTTATACGCGAAAAACAACATTGGAGGAACTAAAATCCCCAATCGGGGGAAAAACTAACAGATTTTAGGGAACTTTAGGAAGGAGCTTACCCGGATTATTTGCAAGGTCTAACCATTTTTTCGGCTTCGTTGTCTAGATTATTGCTCGAGCTAAATGTAATGGGTAAACATTGAAAATACGAACTTTGGAAGTTATTTTGACAAAAACTGCTTAAAATAGTCAAGTGAAAAGCTTATGAAGTGTTAGGATAATAAATAGATGCTGATATCCTCGTAGTATCTTTAAAATTACGTGTGAATCGGTACAGTCTTCTTATTCCTTTCTGTAGTGTTAATATGAAAAGCGTAATTTTCCACAAGTTCATCAGCAACCTTACTTTGTTTCAATATAGACGCAGTCGTGTTATATTAAGGATCATGTCCAGCAACTTCTTTTAATTAATTGGCTTTAACATAATTAACGCGAATAATTAATTGCAACTTCTAGTACTCGTATTAAAATTTATAAATCCATAATAGTTAAAAATACGTAAAAATTTACAACAAATTGAAAGGGCGGATTCAGCCAAATTTAGTAACACTATAAATGAATGTATATTTTTCAAATTTGTAGGAATTCACATTGTCAATTTAACTTCTTTTTTAATTATCTACAAACATAACCCTTTATTATCTAAAATCAACAGATTTAAAGTTATGAATTAATGAAGTAAAGAAATCGATAATTCTAAATCCTAACGTATAAGAAAACTTTAATGAAAACAAGACATACGAGGCTTTTTAGTATTATATTTTTGTAAATAAATATTTTCAAATAGATTGATATATTAAAAATAGTTAAATTTTAAATATTAGTACAAATGCGTACATTTTTGAGCCGAAATGAAAAAGTTAATAAAATCCAGAAAGAATGAAAAATTAAGAATTCCAAAAAATTTGTTCTCATTTTTAGCTTGATTTGTTGTATTTTTGCGTCTTAAGAGCGCGCTGCGGAAAGAGAGAGAGGGAAGCAGTAGATATGATGTTGAAAGAAGCCTCTAATCTTTTGTAGATTTAAAAAATTTAAAAAAATTATTTGCGCCATATATAAGGGAACCCTTGAACCCTTTGTGCATTAAGTTGATTTTATATAGTTTAAAACTCCACTAAGGGCACTTTTTGATTTACAAGTTTTCTATAATTGATGATGAAATCGCTCAAAATCAGGTTTTGTCCTTATAATGATCTGCAGAAGGCAATAACGAAGTTTCATTAAGATCGGTTGTCATAAAAATTCAAAATTGTCCTTTTTCATAAATTAAATTAACCTATTTACTTTGAATTTAAAGCGCTCAAAATTGGTTATTGCCTTCAATAGTCTTTTCTTATTAATATAAAAAAAGAATTACATTGATACGACGTTTAGTTTTTTAAATTTGTACAAAAGATTAGAGGCTTCTTTCAACATCATTCCCTCTCTCTCTTTCCGCAGCGCGCTCTTAACTTTTAATTTATTTCTTAAAGTTTTCTATTTTTACACATTAAAAAATCTCACTTCTTTTCCACTTATTTTCATTAATTTTGTGTTTTTATTTTCTCACAAAGTTTGTTCCAGTTTTATTTTCAACTAGCTGGCACGGGCGGCATCCGCCGCCCTTAGCCATCTAGACCCAGAATAGATCCGAGAAGGCCATAGTTGTTCGGCCTTCGGCCTCACAGGGGGAGGATCATAATAGATCCGAGAAGGCCATAGTTGTTCGGCCTTCGGCCTCACAGAGAGAGGACCATGATAGATCCGCGAAGGCCATAGTTGTTCGGCCTTCGGCCTCACAGGGGGAAGACCATAATAAATCGGTGAAGGCCATAGTTGTTCGGCCTTCGGCCTCACAGGGCGAACCATAATAGATCCGTGAAGGCCATAGTTGTTCGGCCTTCGGCCTCACAGACCGGACTATAATAGATCCGTGAATGCCAAAATTGTTCGGCCTCACAGACCGGACCATAATAGATCCGTGAAGGCCATAGTTGTTCGGCCTCCGGCCTCACAGACCGGACCATAATAGATCCGTGAAGGCCAAAGTTGTTCGGCCTTCGGCCTCACAGACCGGACCATAATAGATCCGTGAAGGCCATAGTTGTTCGGCCTTCGGCCTCACAGACCGGACCATAATAGATCCGTGAAGGCCATAGTTGTTCGGCCTTCATCTGTCATCTTTCATCTGTCATACATACATACATACATAATCTTCACGTCAAGTTAAATCTTCACGTAAAGTTAAATCTTCCGCAAAAAGGTGGATCTTCCACGAAGAGGTGTTGATATTTCTTTAGAAAACCAATTAAAAACAAATAAATCTTCACGTAAAGTTAAATCTTCCGCAAAGAGGTGGATCTTCCGCGAAGAGGTCTGCCGTTAGGTTAGTGTTAGTTTGTGATATTTCTTTAGCAAACCAATTAAAAACAATTTAATCTTCACGTAAAGTTAAATCTTCCGCAAAGAGGTGGATCTTCCGCGAAGAGGTGGATCTGCCGTTAGGTTAGTGTTAGTTTTTGATATTTCTTTAGAAAACCAATTAAAAAAACAATACTCCGCGTAAAGTTAAATCTGCCACAAAGAGATGTGGATCTGCCGCAAAGAGGTGGATTAACCGCCCCCTCGAGCAGTTTACCAGTTTGCAAAATTTCGTGCAGTTTACCCGGGGTGCAATTTACTACTTTTTTTTCGGCTACCTGCAGTCGTTCGTGCAATTTACCGTCACTCAATTTCCATCGCGCCATCTGTTGACAGTATTTTGAATCACAGACAGTACGTCAGATTAATTATTTGACAAATTAAATTTTTTGTCAAACTTGTGATTTGATTTTCGAAAAAAGCGAATAACTTTTTTCCCCGCTCGAATTTCTTCTCCATATATGCGAGAATAGTTGCGCCTGGAGCTACAAAATAACTGTGCAAAATTTGGTCGAGATCGGTCCACGGGTCTAGGAACGTATAGCGAACACGCAAACACGCAGATCTTCTCTTTTATATATTTAGATTATCATTATTTATTTTTTGATTGAGCTTTCCTGATGATGGTATAATAATACAAATACAATTTTTAACCACCCTCCCCTTTTTAAATTCCTTATTTTTCATTCATTTTGAATTTTATTAAATTTTTGGTTTTGGCTCAATAATGTATGCATTTGCTTATTGAAATCGCCACATTACCAGAAATATAAGGGGAGTTGCAAGAACAATGATAATATTTTCATACATTCAGAATAATTAGTTCTCAAGATGTAAACTTTTTAAGTCATCCGTTTATAGTAAAGTTAAAAATAAATGAAGGGGAAAAAAGTTTTAAATATGAACTTTTTGGAAATATTACGTGATTTTTGAAGAGATTATAAAGCTAATAGTGATTGGTGAAGAAGCCTTGATTCATCGCAAAAATAATTCCAAAAAATAATTAATACGGTGAATTGCAAAGGGAGAATCCACCACCGAAGAAAACAATACGACCCAAGTATCTGCAGGGAAAATTATTATGGTCATTATTTTCTGGAATGAACAAGGAATGTTATTAAAATATTATTTGCCTAAGAAGACCGCCATCGTAGGTCTTGATTACACTGAATTTAAGAAAGTGTTAATAAATATTAATGCTATACGAGTAAAAAAACGTTGTCAAGGGAGTCAACAAAAAATTCCTAAGTGCCTTTTTCTTATTTCCAGATTTGAAAAAATATTTACGAGAAAAAAGGTTTGTTGACGATGATCTTGTGCAGAAGCCCATTTTCAAGAAATATAGAAATCAAATTTTTCAATGACCTAATGAAGTTAATTTCAATAAGTAAAAAATGCACTGATGTTCGAGGAGATTTTGTTAACAAATAAAAATTTTAAAAAAGTTTTCACTCTTGGCGAGGACGAGTATACAATAATGTCCCCTCGTAGATCTGGGTATTTTTTATGTATAAACATAAATTAGAAAGGTTTACATCCACACCAAAAAAATTGATGTTTGATCATTTAAATAACGTATTCTTTTTTTAATTTTAAATTCTTTATAAATTTTCGTTATTAAAAAATATGAAAAATACAGATAATTACATAAATTACAATTATCCAGAAACTTTTGTTTTATTAAAATGCACTGGAGAATTACTCAAATCTAATTCACTTCAAATTTGTTATCATTATTTTCGTTCAATATTTCTTCCTTTTAATGTTTAAAATATTTTTTAAGAAATACGACTTGAATTAGAAAAATAACCTTCTTCTTCTTCGTGTGCCATATCCGGTCTCCCGGACGTTGGCCGCTTAAAAATAACCGCTTGGAAATAATTCCTTGGACAGATAATAATCAAGCTTTATTTGTAATTTGTAAGGCGATTAGTTTTCCAAAGCAAGTCATATTTTTTAATAAGCCCTCAATTTATTTTTAAATTTTTAACATTACTTAGAGGAAATAACAAATTTTGGGTATCTTCAGACGCGAAATAAAAATCTTTTTATGTTAGACCTACAATAAAAATATACATTATATTTGGGCTTCTTAGTCTCTTACAGTACTCGAGAAAAAATGAAAAAAGTTGTAAGATTGCAGATCATTTATTTGGAAAACCATGATGACTTCCAAGTGATTTTCAAGGTAAAGTATAAGAAATGGTTTTAATAGCCTCATGAAATTTAAAGCAATGATAACTAGGGAATTCCAGCAACATATGTACATGTTTCGATCTTATTAGATCTCATCAGTGGCGTACAGAAAGAAAAGCTCTGGTTGGGACTGCGAGTTATCTTATATGTTTTTGGCAAGTTTTACGCGGAACCTTCCACACTTTTGTATAAAGATACATCAAGAAGAATCATTTCTCCGCTTACTCTTTCTGCAGAATTACTCCCAAGTAGTTTTTTCACAATTACATTTAGTTTAACCTTAACCAAAACATTATTACTCCTGTTAAACAACATTTACGATATTTTTAAAAAATCGTTTCTTATGGTAATTTATTCCATTGACCTCCTAAAAAATTTGAATAGGCAGTAGAAAAAACACATTATTTTTTAAATTATACAATTATTCATTATTCTTTGTGTCACACAAAATGTGAGAAATTGCTTCTACATGTTCAAAGTTATTCAAAGAAAATACATGAACATTAAATGTAGTCAAATCGTTCGTCTGCAACATTTTTTTAATAAATTTCCCACTTAAATGTAATCCATAATCTAAAACATCCTGTCGATTTTCTTTATATCCTGATTTTACATTGACCACTTCTTTAGGTACATTAACTTTGCAAAACCGAGTCAGAGTGGTAAATTCGTTCCAAGAATGGATAACGTACAAACCAGGAATGATGGGAATATTTATACCAACGTTCTTACATTTACTACAAAAATTGTAATACGAGTCAAAATCAAAAACCATCTGAGTGATTATAAAATCCGCACCAGAGTCTACCTAAAAATTGAAACCAATCATATAAACCTTTTTGAAAAATCTCTTATTTTTCTTACCTTTTCTTTCAAAAATATCAAGTCCTGGTTTTGATTCGGTGAAAAAGGATGACCATCTACATACCCTGCCACTCCAATACAAAAAAAGTTCCCATAAAATTGTTTTACAAATTTCACAAAACAACTTGCAAATTTAAATTCACGCTGCTCCTCATTTTCAAGCTGAAAATCTTCAATCACGTAAGTAGGTAACTTTAATAATTTTGGAAGCATAATTAACTCACCTCCTCGAATTACAAAAATATTTCTCACTTGAATGGTTACCAGATGGTCTAAAATGCGAAAAGCCTGTATTTTGCTTAAGTAACCACAAAGGATGTGCTGCACCACAGTGTAACCATCCTTGGTCAAGGTTTCAGTCAAAACAATCGAAGGATGGCTCAACACATTTTGTTCCAAAATAAAGTCTGTTTGTTGCCATGGAACAGAGCAAAATTTTGGAGCCAGTTTTTTCAACAATTCTTTATTCAACGGACGGTTTGAACAAACCTCAATAGAAAAAAATGGTCTACTGGAACAATCGAAGCGATCCGACAATTTCGCTAAATTTTCACCTTCCAAGTTTAATGTCGAACGTTGAACTTCAGTTTTAATTTGCACTGCACACATTTTTATTACTGTAATAAGAATATATTGTGTCACTACTAGAGCATAGGTCAAAGATCATCTTAATCACGTTTAAGTGATAAAAGTGGCAATAACAATTTTGTTTTGATTTATTACCAACTTAAATATACGAATTTTAATTAAGGGATTCACGAATTCAATGGATTTGCTGCAGAGCGATATCATAAAAAACGTGTGATATTTGTACACATAATTTGACTTGTTATAATAATTAGCCATGTTATTGAAAGGAACGTTGATCTAACGCCTTTCTAATAAACTCTGATATAAAAAAATTTGGTTTTAACTTTTATTAAAATTTAGATGTTCAATAAATTGCAGCAGTTCCCTTCACAAACAAGCGATTTTTACTGTTAGTGCAAAAAATATATTAATATATTAATATAGTTGCGTAAATTGGAGAATCATCAAAAACAATAATGTTATTTACAACATTTTTGTTTTTCTTGAATGCGTAAATTGTTAATATAAAAATAACAGTAAAGATTAGAAAAAAGTGGTTGACATTTTCAATTAAAAAATTTCAGGGTCACTCTATGTTGCATCTCAAAGGCGTCATTTGAACATTACATTAAAATTTTTCTTCAAATAGTTTTTTTTGATATTAAGATCATGAGCAACCAAATAATTTATTGATTTCAAGATAAACCATTTTTTAGTTACTTAATAAACGACCTACTAGGATCGTTATTTTAACGTGTAATCTTAACCACGGCACAAATATATAATTATACATAAACAAGAAAAACATCAATAAAAGTACAATAGTATTTAATTATTTTTTAATACATATTTACAATAATTATAAACTTAAGAGGTACAAATGAATAGATTCAAATTTATAATTTAATGAACTTTTTATTACTAACCACATTCACATACTTTATGCAAGTCTATAAAATTAAATTAGTTGAGATTTAAAAATAAAATAATCAACAATTCATTGAACTATATCATAGAAGTTACAATTTCACTTTCAATAGTTTAGATTTACTAATAAAAAATTAAACCAGTGCCATTCTTATCTTTAAAATTTCAAAAATATTAAGTTTTTTTACAAAACTGTAAACAGGAATGAGTTTTCTTTAAAATGCACACATTCATACGTCATTTTTATTATATTAACTGGCACAACCTCACAATTTTTAAAGCACTGTACAAAGCATGACTATGGGGTGATGTAGAAGTAATTTTGATAAAATGATCGATGAATTATTTTAATGTATAACTACTTTTAACCCTATACGTCATTTCTTCTTCAGTCGACTAACAATCCATTCCAGACCTTGATATAAACTGAAACAAAAAAATTTTAATGTAAACTTTCACAAGACTCTTCAATTACATAACATTTTTTGTTGTTAAATTAACTTAATTAACAAAAATAAATAAATTTTGAATCAAATACGATAAGAAACGTTTTACGTTGTAAAATAGTTATTACTGTTAAAAAATAATTTTTAATGTAATTAACAAAATTATGAGAAGACAATAAAGGATGAGATTTTAAGCTTTGTTAAGGACTATTTCAAAGTATTATTACCAAGGCAAAATTGGCTTGAGATATTGCAATGATACATGCGAAAAGCTAATTAAGACAGTTCTTCCATCTTCCTTTTCATACTACACAATAAAAATAAAAAATAACTTGGACCGCCAAAATTGTGAGTGCTTAAAACAAAACGAACCAAAAATCGATCCAAAAACGTTTCTTTTAGAAAATGCAAAAAACGAACGAAACAGAAGACTTGTTTCGGAGCTCACCGTTTAATATGGCCAATTTTGACAATCAGTGCAACTATGTATCCAAAATGTTAAATATAACGTGCCCGTTAAGTCAAGGTTATCCAATTTGTTATGTTATTTATTAAATGATTGTAATGTTTTACCTTTTATCGATAACGTTAGACGTTTAGTTATCAGATACGTAGTAAGAATTTAATAAATAACATAACAAGTTGGATAAAATTGACGTAACGGGCACGTTATATTTAACATTTTGGATACATAGTTGGGCTGTGGACTGAATGAAATTGATGGGTTTTTAAATAAATTGGATTTGGTTTTTTGATTTTGTTACATTTCTAACTATTAAAATATTAAATAAATTATTATGGATGTAACACAGAAGTACTGATGAATGGAATTTGGATGAGCATTAGATCAAATTTATTTGTTTCCACTAGAGGTGGGCTAGTTATAGAACTGGATGTTACTGACTTCTACAAGAGGACATAAATCTTAAACCTGATTTCTGTAATAAAAGAATTTTTTAATTTTATTTGGAGATGGCCGATTTTGGAAATAAACAACTCACTTGTCCCACTCAAAACTCATTCGTTTCTTTGTGCACTAACGTGACATTTTTTAATGGTAAAAATAGTTAGTAAAAAAATGTTTTCTAAAATAGACAAAAACAAGGAAATCACAAGAGAAAAATATTGAAATTAGTTGGATTAATAATAAAAATTTGAAAACAATTTCGTAAGAGATGATTCCGTTTCAAAAGTGGAAATACAATAATTCTGTAAATCATATTTATAATTTTCCCGGTTATCAGCACAACCACAAACATTTAATATAGAAAAAGAAAATTCCGGTAAATTAGTCATAAAACCTGTACATTCATGAGAATACCATACTGGCATTCAAATCAGTTCTAATCAACTACTACGTGGAACTGATAGCGATGTGAAGAATTTATGCTTACATTTTTATCTAATCATGAGTAAACAATTACAATATTCCTTCGGATTTTTCACAAACAAAAAATTAATATTGAATGAACTGATATAATAACAGTTTTGGGAAGAAAGAAAAACAGACGCCAATTCTAATTTTCATATTAGGTACAAAAATTCGCACAGAAACAAATTACTTTTCTTTATTGCGGAATGCGGGCGCAAAAATATATATTGCCTGAGGCGACAATAATAGAAATCTGGCACCGAGTGAATAAAAAAGAACCAACCCTAAAATATTAACTTTCGGAAAACTTCCGTTTGAAGTTTTGAAATAATTTTCTTTTTAATCGCAAAGCTACCACAGGTCAAATTGATTATTTTATATTACTAGAATAAGGCTTAACGGCCACCATGAACTAATTGTCTTGGTTGTGCGGTCAATTGACCACACTGATAGCAGAGTCGAGTAACCACACGAGCAATAAAAGAGAACTTAAGTGTTTGATATGCAAATAATAAATTATTACTTGCAAATAAGTACAAAATTTGTAATCTTATAAGTTTTAGTTTGAAATAGTACCTAAGTATATCAAATAAAATAACGAAATTTTGATTATAATTGGACCCCTACTAGACCAGTGCCGATAATTTTTGAAACCGAAAAAAATAGCAGTAGGATGAAACCAGCGGCGGTTTGTCAATGGAGGCAAGGGAGGCTTAGCCTCCTCTCAAATTGTTGGACGGACTTGCTATTTATATTTCGTTTTAAATTAGTATTTTCCAATTTTTAATTTTTTTTAATTTGTTTAAAACAAAATTTAATTTAATAATAAAATTAGCTTAAGAACTTGACTTACGCCTGAAATAAATTCGAAATAGTACATATCCAGCGGCTAGCCTAAAGGCTTATCTTAGTTTATTAGCACAGAGTTAGGCAACCCAGAATACCATAGAGGCTACTGGTTAGTAAAATACATAATCAACATGAGCGAATAACAGATGAATTGTAAGTAATAAGCTTCTAAGATAAACGCATACTATTCTGTGTTATTTTACTAAATGTACGAAGATAGCAATTTTACACACGTTTGAGGCTAGACTCATATGCGTCTTATCAAAGAGACACCTGCAAATCTTTGCATTATTCATGCATAATTATGTTCTAAATATAATCACTTGTATTGAAAACATATAAAAGTGAAGTGCAGTATTTACAGTGCAATTAAGAAAACAACAATTAATTGACGTATTTAATTTTATAATCGACAGCGATGATTTTAAAAACGACTCTCAAACTATTGGAGAAGCGGTAGGTTTAAGACAATATTTAAATGAATCAAAATTTTGCTTTTTATTAGAAACTTAAATTAATTTTTGAACAGACAGACGTAGTATTTTCAATTTTACAAAGTAAACTTACCGATATTAATTTCCCAAATGTCGTTTAACAAAATTAATCTAAACTATGCATAGATACCGTAATGATCATTTGTATTTTGACAACATATTTAACAGTTTAGAATTAAATTGCGAGCCGGCTCAGAAAAAAGGACATTTGATTTTGATATGCATCAAAGTTATAAACAAATTTTTGCGGAAATTTTGGATACGGTTATCGTGCAAATTGAAGTTAGATTTGCAGACTTACATAAATTAAAATTTTTTGATCTATTAATATTTGCTAAATTTTCAGATTATAAGAAAAACTTTCCTCAAAATTTATTAGATAGTCTATTAGAGCAGTATCCATTTTTTGATCAAATCCAACTCAAAAATGAATTATCGGTAGCATATAATGACCCCGAAATGTTTGGAAATGTAGGACTCCATCAGAAATATTAGATTTTACTTTCAAAAATGATTTTCACAGTTGTATGCCTGAATTTTACAAACTTTTATGTGTGGTCGTCACCATACCGGTAACATCGGCTTCGGTTGAAAGAAGTTTTTCCTCTTACGTTTAATGCTTCATAAATTTCGAATGACTTAAAATAATATTAATCTGTAAGTATATTGTACAGCATTTTTTCCAAAAAACACTCTGCACTCATCGAACAATTTTTTCCATTGTACACAGTACTGAAGATAGCCAACGAGCCCGAAACACGTGTCTACTAATATTAAAAAAGGAAATTTTTAAGTTTTATTTTATAAGGTAGTTAAGCTGTAAAATTAGCCTCCTCAAATGGAAAAGTCACGAGCCGCCGCTGGATGAAACCCATTGGAAAAGGAAGAGAATATAACAAAAATGAAAGGAAAAATAATTTACGGGCGATCTGAGGTCGGGAAGTGGAAGGGGGTGAGTTTTAAGGGTAGAAAACTGTTTTTCTCGATTTCCGGCAAAACCAAAAGTCCTATGGAAAAAAGTTAAATAGCAAAGTTGTAGGTAATAAAAAGATCTACAACTTTTGTATTTACACTTTTTTCACATAACCTCAAAATTTATGTGAAAAATTCAAATAACCAAGTTTTTGGTTTTTAATTTTTATCTTTTACAAAAAAAATTTTTTTTCACGAAATTTGGTGAAAACTTACCTTTTTATGTCCCAAACACACTGTAATTTTTTTGATTTAAAATATTTATTTTTTCACCTTATTTTGACTTAATATCGAAAAAGCACCCTAATTTTCAATCGAAAATTCTCGCGTCAAAATATCTGCTTTTTTAAAAAACTCGGTAGGCTTTTTGTTCGTTGAAATCTCTACTTTTCGATGGTGTAAAAAAAATATACATTACTATGGTAAATATTCTCAAAAATGCAAAGAAACGAAAAAAAGTAAAAAAAAAATTAAAGTAAATTTGTCACAATTCTCTTAAAGTAACTCAGCCTGCACGTGTATTTTCATGAACGATGTTGTTTATTTCGACTTGCAATTTTTTGTTTATCAATGTAACACGGAATCTTACGTTTTTCGAGTAATTAAAGTATAAATTTTAATAAATAGCTCAAAATTGTACATGATGATTTAAGAAAAAAAAAATTTCTGATTCGAGTTGTTTTCGTTTCTTTGCATTTTTTGGAGAACATTTACCATAGTAATGTATATATTTTTTTACACCATCAAAAAGTACAGATTTCAACGAACAAAAAGCCCACCGAGTTTTTTAAAAAAGCAGATATTTTGACGCGAGAATTTTCGATTGAAAATTAGGGTGCTTTTTCGATATTAAGTCAAAATAAGGTGAAAAAATAAATATTTTAAATCAAAAAAATTACAGTGTGTTTGGGACATAAAAAGGTAAGTTTTCACCAAATTTCGTGAAAAAAAATTTTTTTTTGTAAAAGATAAAAATTAAAAACCAAAAACTTGGTTATTTGAATTTTTCACATAAATTTTGAGGTTATGTGAAAAAAGTGTAAATACAAAAGTTGTAGATCTTTTTATTACCTACAACTTTGCCATTTAACTTTTTTCCATAGGACTTGTGGTTTTGCCGTAAATCGAGAAAAACAGTTTTCTACCCTTAAAACTCACCCCCTTCCACTTCCCGACCTCAGATCGCCCGTAAATTATTTTTCCTTTCATTTTTGTTATATTCTCTTCCTTTTTCAATGGGTTTCATCCTACTGCTCTTTTTGTTCACTTTTTATCATTTTCAAAGGCTTCTGCACTGGTCTATACTACTTAGAGAGCTGAAATTTTAAGTGACAAGAGGGAAAAAAACGCAGAATTTTATTTTTGAAAGGGAAAGCATAAGCTTACACTTATGGTTATAATCCTTCTCCGAGTGCGGCCTTTAGGTCGTATTCGTATTTAATAGTTGTTTTTAAAAATTTTGAGTAAATAACTAATCATTTATTTTCTATATTAAAATGGAATTGTAATTTGAACTTAAAGTACAAAACACCTTCGCAACACCTTCAGTTACCTTTACTATTCAACATACAACGCAACTTTTTAACGATTCATAGCGTTTTGGCCTTCGGCGGTGACATTGCCACCTATTTATTGTTATTTGTTTTTCTTATATTGCATACATTTTTTGTAACATAGTATATTTCTTAACAAAAAATATAATTTCAAAATAAAAACATTAGCAAATGTCGTAATCCCATTAATTTTGACTGCGATAAGTATTTTTTATTAGATATTTTTTGTAATAAAAATTTACAAATAATATTGAAAGTGAAAATCTTGTTAATCCATTCGTGCGCGTCCCTGCGGGGCAAATACTAGCCAGGTTTAAAAAATATTTTTAACGTTTGTGTTAATTTTTATATTAACTTAACCGATACCGCAATCTTAATACAATAACAAAAAGTTCCCCAATGGTCAAAGATATTAAAATTGAACAGTATCCGTTAAAAAAAGAAATGTTTTGGCGATGAAATATCATTTTGATCGCCATTAGGAACTCCAAAGGAAAGTAGCAAAAAGGTGTGGTGATTGTATCAAACGATATCGTGTTTAAAAAATCTGAAAACGAATAAAAAAATGTTGTTTCATTGAAAAAATTCAGTTAAGTGCTAAAAATTTGTGAATTAACAGGCCACGAATGGAATTAAATCAACGAAATAAAATGTTCTCACAATTTGCAGTGCAAAACACCTCGAGGCAAAAAATTGAAATTAGTTCACTGGAAAATCGTCAACAAACTGGACGTAAACATTTTACAAGATCGATTTTTGGAAAGAAAATCATTGAAAAACCGCAAGAAAACTTCGAAGGGTTAATACAGAGGAAGTCTGGTGTACAAATATTTTTGTAAATTTCTGAAAGTTCCATGTTATTCCTGTAAGTAAAATTTTTTTGAAAATTTTATGGTATTTATTGGAAGTCGAAGTTCCTTTTCAGTCTATTGAACCTGATTGGTGATTATCATTTAAAAATAATAATAAAATTAAAACATACTAATTTAGCCCTTTTGACTTGATTTGATACCAAGTTTATTATTGGAGTCTAAAAAATAAATGTATACCGTTCAAAAAATTAATTTGTTCCTGAAGAGGTTAAAATGTTATACTTTTACAAATTGTTAAGTAAAGTACTTCGATCTTAAAATATTATTATATTCGAAATTAAGGACTCATTTATTTTAAATATTAAGCAAGGGACAAGGAAAATTTATATTTCCTTTCAGAAATAAGCAGTGCCCTCAGTAGTGCCTTTTCTTAATAAAATTTAAAATAGTATACTATTGCTAAAAGTGATTTCTTTACGTCAATAATTAAAACAAAACTCGAGATCAAAATCCCGAAATATTTTTAAAATCATTCATGTTTTCGGCTAACTAATATTTATCCATAATTATTTAGTTGTTGATAAAATTCTTTACCCCCCAAAATGAAAAATCATAATATATTAGTCTGTGGAAATCCATAAAATTCTTCAAACAGTTTATGGAATTTCTCAGAAGTCTTCGGTAGTTTTTGAAAATCTATGGCAGTTTTTAAAATTTATTTGTGGCATTCTGTGGAAGTTCAAGGAATTCTTGGGAAGTCTTAATAATTTGTAGTCTGGTGTACAAGAATTTCGGTTGTGATTAACCTCTCGGAAAACTTCAAAAGATCTTACAAGAGACTTAATACTGGAATAGGGAATTACAATTTCCGACAGAACTGTTAGAATAAGATTAGAATCGTTCAGTTTAAACCGTCGTAAAGCTCGCAAGAAACCACACTTGATCAAGATCAAGTCAAAAAACGATCTAACTTTTCAAAAAATACAAAAACTATACGATTGAAAACAAATCAAAAGTCTTTGGGTAATAATTTTCAAAATTCAGCTAAAAAACTTTTTTTTAACTAAAGAACATCAAAATAAAACAAAATATTTCAACTCTTTGGGGAATCTAGGGCACAATACGTAAAAGAAGGGTGGGAAAGGTATTTATCCCTGATTGTATTAAATAGCTGCCCTGTCAAAAAACAAATTTCAAAAAGATATTGATCATCTTTGATGAATGTGAGAAGATATCTGAAAAGGAATGGCAAAAGGCGCTTCAACTATATACTAAAATTTCATAATCAAAACATAAATGTTAGAAAGTAAATTTGCAATTTGTATTAGTTACAATAATATAAATTTCAATTGCTCTTTAAAATTTTAAATTCTACAAGTAACCTAATACATTTGGTCAAAGCTGTATAATAACACAGTAAATGTTATCATAAACATGGATAAACAGAATAATTTTTTATTTTTGAAGGATTGTTTAGCATAGCCTGCGGAAATTTTAGACTAATTTTCATCTTAAAATCTAAATAGTAGTAAATAAAATATGCGCCAGGTGACAGTTTAACTTTCTTTGGGTACTGCACTTTTGAAATAAATGGAGAGGATTAAATCGAAATATTTTAATATTTGATCTCGTTTTAGACTAATTGTTGATCTTAAAATCTAAATATCAAATAAAATTTGCAGCAAAATGATCTAGGACTTCCATCTGCAAAACTTCATTCAAAATTCTGCATTGCTTATTAATTTTGGTGCATATATGGAACCTTCTCCTTTGGTTCTCCATTCATCAGCTGATTCCGAATATTATCGCATCGTTAGATGTTTGCAAATTCATTTTCTGGGGTGGATTCCCAATTCCGGGACTTAAACTGCTTTTAAGTCCCTTTTGTCGAAGATTAAAGTTTAACTTTAAATCGCAAGGGATTTAAAGTGAATTTAAATCCTTAGAAACGTCAAACTGGCATTTATTTTGACAGAGCTATGTTGAACTTAAAGCATTCAATAAATTAATATTAATTGCAGTTTAAGTCCCGGAAATGCATAAAAAATGTACTATTTCCTTCTTCTCATCTTAACTATTACAACATATTGTGCTTCTTTGACTGTTTCACTATCTGTCTCCATAATTTTCTGTTGGGGGTCTTTTTTCTCCAAGCTTTCACTTCGATGTCTATCAGGTCTTTGATTACTTCATCTAGCCATTTAATTCTAGGTCTTTCCCTTAGCCATTCCACGTCCAGCTTCCACTCCATCGCCCTTCTTGTTGCTCCCGCTTCTCGGGTTCTTATGACATGTCCGAGTAATATTACAATATTTTTGCCTTGTAACTCCTTCTCTGTCTAGGTTCGTTCTTCTCCAATTTTCTAATTTTCACACCTCCAAGTATCTTCCTAATTATTCGTCTTTCAAATACTCTTAGTTTCTCCTCTACTCTTTCATAAGATAATGTCTCATAAGAGTCTTAAAAATTTTAAATCTGGTTCTATTACTTAATTGTTTATTCGCTAGTAACTTTTGATTACCATAGAATGCTCTATTTCCTGCCATCAATTTTTCCTTCATACGTAATATCCTCCCTCTTTCATTGGTATTGTTTAGTTGTAATTGCAGATATTTGAAGGTATTATCTTCTAGAAACTCCAGTTTTCTATTCATATTTCGTTCAATGCTTCGTTTTTACTTCTATTAAACTACATAAACTTTTTCTCCAAGACTAAACAAAATAATACTTTCTAGGAGAGTCCCCTTTCTTAAATGCAAGATGATAGAAGATTTCTAACCTGATATAACATGAATAGAAAGTAACATTTTTGGGTGTAGGTAGTAATTTATACGGTCACTTTGTAATTAACCATGTCGGCTTGCCTAATTTTGACTAGGGTGACGAGTGTTTCCAGATATTTTAAATTATAACGACGAAATTAAATTATATTAAAAGTATTTCTTATTCAATTTTATTAATAATTATTGCAAAAATGCAGTTTCTTGTTCTTTTTTATTTCAGATGACTCTGTCCTGGAAAAAAAGCTGCATACGTGGTTCGCACATAAACAATTCTTTACGTAATTTGCAAGCTAGCGGAACTTGCCCTTTGGGCTCGTTCCACTATGTGCTTGCTCATTCCGTCAAGTATCTTGACGTAAATAGCTATTGCCTCGGTTTCATTTACCATTAGTCCTATTCGTTTTGCTTCCTTTTCCATTCCCTTGAAGGTTTCTACTAATGCTGTTCGCGATCTTGATATCATTACCACATCGTCAGTTGTATTTCTTTATTGATAATTATGCCTTTACAAGCAGTTTGTTCTTCTCACTATACCCTCCAATACTATATTGAATAGTGTGGCTGACAGGGAGTCTCCTGTCGTGCTCCTGCATAGATGTGGAATGCCTCTGTGTTTCCTTTCCTACTTAAAACTGGTGCTATTGTTTTCTTCAGGGTCATTTGTACAAGGTGTATTAGTTTTTTCGGTATTCTACGATGTTTCATTATTTCTGATAGTTTATTTCTGTTTACTTTGTCGGGCATTTATTTAACATCTATAAACAGCGTATCTCTAATGGTATGTCATATTCGTAGCACCTTTCTAAAGCCCTGTTGGCAGTCAACTATTTCTTCTCAGTATATTCTTGGAAGTCTTACATGTATTGTTTTTGTTAGTGTTTGACATTCGATCATTCTCTCCACACTTGCACTATCATTTCATACATTCTGTTCCTCGTTGTTTCTTTGCCCATTGTTAAAAATTCATGTATCGATTCTTTATTTTTATTATCTTTTCTTGACCAAATTCCACTTGTAATTCTTAGAAGAAATATTTCTTCACTGAGAGCTCACGCGTATTTCTGTTGTTAATTTTCATTTTACTACTGCCCATTTTTTGAGCAGTAGTTTCTGTCCTCTTTCTTTGTTCTTTGTTCTTGTTTTTTGTTTGTTTTATCTCCATTTTCTTCAAATTTTCGTACAAACATTATCACCTACTGGTGGAGTGCACTGATCAAGTGATTTTTGTCAAAATAAAATTATTAATTTTTGGTTCATCTTTCAATTTTTACCTCGTACTCATAAACGGATCAACTAATGCAATTTTTTTAACATGGATGAACGAAGAATGTTCCACCTTTAAAATGATGTATCGCATCAGAGGATGCTATTTAAAATTTCAAAATAGGGGTAGCTGATGGGAAAAGGATTAAATTAAAATTCAATCAGTACTGGTTAGATATCCCCCCCCCTCTCGCTATCTAAACCGACGTGTATTTGGTTTTTCACAAATTTACTTTTAAAAAAATTATTTCCGCTGTCTACTTTTGAAATGAACCCCGGTATTTAAATTTTCAATTAATTGTTGGTTTAAAAATCACAATATTATGTAAAAATTATCATTCCTAACTTTTTAAATTCAAATAATTGGGAAATCTAAAATTTAATAAAAATTGTTATCTCTACCTGGCTTAATTATTCTTTCCGCTTACACCTAATGGTTTACACTTCCCGTTATTGAAGCTATTGATTATTATAATCTTTAAATTTTCTGAAAAATTTTGCATTTAACCATAGCAGAGTGTCATATCATTTTAAACACAACATGTTTTATAAAAAAACTTTGTTAGTATTTAAGTGGAATTTCATTTACCGAGTAAAAATAAATCTAACATTAGCGTTTTTTATATTTAGATTTTTACCCACCCCAAAAGAAAAAATCCTATGGACACCCATGAGTTGGCAACTAAATATCTTTATTGCAAAATGCACAAATTTTCTACTACAAAGGAAAGTTTTATTTAAATTTGAACAAAGACAAATTAAGAGCTACAAAAATAGCTGCCAAAAATTTATGTTTTACAAGTTTGTTAACTTCCAAGCCAAAAATTAAAATGTTCACCGAATTTTAATCGATTATAAGCAATACAGATAAATCAAAGGAATTTTCTTATCGTCATAAATCAAACAAAAGTACACCGAACTCTCATTTTGTGAAGGTCACAAAACATTTAGGTAGACATTACTTTCTAGCCAAAAAAAAAACCTGTGATTACTCACCCTTCACCCGTTAAAGCACAACATGACTGTATATGCCATTGCTGCTTTTTGATTGAGGTTAAATCAAGCTCCTGTGAAATTTCTGAAGGAGACATGGAATTCTTTAAGTCTTGCTTATTTGCGTAAATAAGAACACCAGCTTTGGATAATTCCTCGTTAGCTAACATTTTATGTAATTCTTCCCTAATAATAGTTAAACGTTCTTTGTCTGTCGAATCTATCACGGCTATCACAAACTAAAAAAAAATGAAGGGTGACATTGAATAAAATAATAGAAAGTTCAAGGATGTCGTTACCTCTGTGTTTGTATAATAAGTACTCCAAGCTGCCCGTAAAGACTGTTGTCCACCTAAATCCCACATAATAAAGTGGATATTTCTCCAAACAACTTCCTCGACATTGGAGCCTATCGTAGGACTAGTGTGTACGACTTCGTTCATTAAAAACTGATACAAAATTGTAGTTTTACCTGCATTATCTAACCCTACTATCACAATTTTATGTTCTATAAAAGAAAGAAGTTGAACTAGAATTTAATGTTACAATAAATTGACATCTCGAACATACCATCATTTCCGAATAAGCTCCACAGCTTGGAAAACAATAGGCCCATTTTACAATGTATAACTTAATAACGAAATAGCAGCACTTATTAATCCACAATTGCCCTTGTTAACCAATTAACCACAACAACTTTCTTTTGCCACAAATTTCACTTTGCAATACGTAAAAACGTGCTCCAACACATTTTGTGTTATGATCGATAATGTTTATAAATTATAGATCGAAATAAAAATAAAAAATTATAATATTTAAACGCGATTAAAATCCACGACCGTCGCCCTGTGACAGCTTATAATTTAATAAGAAAGCAAAATCATATGTGACACGAGTGACGTCATAGAACAATATTCCCACCTTCGCGGCGCTCATTTTAAACGTCATAAGATAGATTACATTTTCGTCAGCATTCGCTCGTAAACCCACGCACTCGTTTAACGTCAACCTTGAGTCATTTCTTTGAATTATCAAATTTTTAGTGGAACTTTCTTGGCAATTATTGGTTTTGTAGTTGCACAGAAATGGAATTTCAAAACAAACTGTAAGCGGAATTGGGAACCATACAAATATTTTGTAAAAAACCTATTTTTTTTTATAGCTGAGGAAGAAATTTGTGTTAATAGTATACAAATATTTTATGACTAACTTTTTGTTTTCTTCTAATAAGAGAAGAAAACTCTCGGTCTACTCTCGATAGGAGTAGACTGAGTAGATTAAATATTTTATCTCCTGAAGAAGACAATATTTTAGGGGGATTTTCTCAGAAAATCCTCAGACACGTCAACCTTATTTTAAGTCTCACTCTTTTTTGCCATTGAAATTTTTTTATCGTTTTTCTTTTTGAGCTAGGACGTCATTGTAAATTTTTTTTAAATTGCAACCCTTATTTTTCTTTTCAGATTTGGATAGAGCACAATTTTCTGAGTATGAAAATGTAGAAAAACTATAACTTTGAAGAGAGAAGTTCTCGAGATAATCAGTCCTAAAGTTTCAAAAATGTACGATAAAATTTTTAGAGCATACCAATTGTTCATCAGGAAGGCGCTGGGAAAAATAATACCGTTTTGACAGTAAGGGGTCATCCATTAATTACGTAAGGGTTTTGGGGGGGGTATTGGATATCTTACGGATCCTTACGTAGGGGGGGGAGGGGTCGGACGTATTCCTTACGTAAGTTTCTTAAAATATTTTTTTAAATTAAATTTAAAAATCAAATATAATATTTGATAAAAAATCAAATATATTGAAATATATAGTACTTAAAGGCGCTGATACACATGCTACTTACTGGCACGAAAAGCATGCTATTATGACGTAATTTTACGACATTTACGTCATAATAGACGTAATTTTACGACAATTACGTCATAATAGCATGATTTTCGTGCCAGTAAGTAGCATGTGTATCAGCGCCTTAAAAATCATTAAACATAGTGGCATAATAGTATAATATACTAGCTGGCACAGTCGGTCCACCGGCCGCCTTTAGCCATCTAGACCGTGTCGGATGTGGTTGTTCGGCCTTCGGCCTCACTCAAGGGTATCGCAGGCATACGTGTAGACCGTGGTTGTTCGGCCTTCGGCCTCACTCCAAGGTTCTAAAGTAGCCTATGTTTTTCGTAGCATTGTAAATAACTTCTACACCAAATTTGGTTAAGATGGTCAAATAGAAACGTAAAGCACGTGCACGCGTATTTGCACTGTCGATCGGTTGACAGATTGACAGCATTCATTATTGTTTTTTAAGTTGATTTTGAGTAGCCTGCCTTCCTTTAAGAAATCTCGATAATCCATTCATGCGCGTCCCTATGGGACGCGCATGAATGGATTATCGAGATTCCTTAAAGGAAGGCAGGCTACTCAAAATCAACTTTCCTTTCCTTTGCGAATTTTTGCACTATTTCAATACAAAAACATGCGCAGGAACCTACATAATAACTGTGCCAAATTTGGATCCGATCGGTCATACGGTTTAGGAGTAACGTATGAGTCTAAAGTAGCTGGACAAATTTCAATCGCATCAAATCATTAGTTATAATCTAGCAACCCTTTTGTTTTTTTTACAGTACCTTCTTTCATTTGTTTAATGTCAATTGAAGTAGTTTAGTTTGAATTGTCAATATGAAAGTGTGCGAACAGAATTTTTTGCGTAAACGCGTTTTCAAAATGCTTGGCCAGCAAAATAAAAGTCATGTTTTACATCATTTTATAAATGAAGGCTTCAGTCGAAGTACCATTTATTCGATAATTTCGAGATGTAATAACAATATTGGTCCTGAAAATAAAAAAAAACCGGAAGAAAATCAATTCTAAAAAAATCTCGGCTAAGTTCCTTGAAGAAAGCTGCTGAAAACAAAATTGGAGTGAGTACTCGCATACTATCCAGAAAATTTAAAGTTTCACAAACTACAATTTGCCGAAATTTGAAAAAATTAAATGTGAAAAGGTATAAGAGAAACGTTAAACCAAAATATACCGATAAACAATTAGTGGAAATACCCGGAAAGTGTCGTCTTCTGAGACAACATTTTTTATCAGGCGATACAGTGATCATTATGGACGATGAAAAGTACTTCACTTTTGCGAACAGTTGTGATGTTGCAAATAATGGATTTTATACCACCGATAAAAATACAGTTCCTGATAATGTAAAGTTCATAAGAAAATCAAAATTCGAACCAAAAGTGTTAGCGTGGTGTGCGATATCAGTTAAAGGCATATCAAATTTTTTTATTAAAACCCAAGTTGGTTGGTATTGCTGTTAACACAGACACTTATATAAAAAATTGTTTACCAAAAATGGTTAATTTTGTTAAAAGAAACTATAAAAATGATAAAATCATCTTTTGGCCAGATCTGGCATCTTGCCATTATGCAAAAAAACCTTAAATTGGTTAGAAGGTCAAAATATACCGTTTGTGCCAAAATATGCGAATCCCCCAAATATTCCGGCAGCTCGTCCGATTGAAACTTTCTGGTCAATTTTATCGCAATTAGTTTATAAGAATGGTTGGGAAGCAACATCAGCCGAACAATTGAAAAAACGAATTATGTCCTGCGCCAAAAAAATTGATCTGAAAATGCTCCGGCATATGATGGAAGGTGTTAAAAGAAAAGTGCGAACAATTGAAGAAAATGGACCATTATGTTTTTAAAGTTTTTTTTTGTGTTCCCAATATATTGTGATTTATTAATAATTAATTAATTTTAAATTTTCTATAACCAACTTTTTTTTATTATCGTTTGAATTCTGTCCAGCTACTTTAGACTCACAGGTTATATAGGGAACATACATACACACATACATCCATTTTTATATATATTGCAATGTTGGGGAACCACGTCAATAGAAATACGTTTATTTAAGATTCAGAGAATTTGTTAATAACAAAAAGCATGGACTTGTCTGAACAAACAGATAAACTTTCGTCCGACACCAAGAATTTGAGTTCAGTATCATTTAATTTGAAAAGCGAGGCTTGAAACAGGTTAATAAAAATAATTTATAATGTAACGCTTAATTGATTCCGTTCACTGTATATTTTGGCGTCACAACGTGGAGGCACGAGTAAACTCAAGTAGGTTATTGCATCGTGTAGGCATCGATAAAAAGGGGGTACCAAGACGTGGTATTAACAAAATCAGATAGGTTAATTACAACGAGAAATTTAAAAATTATTTACAACGTCAACATAAAATTACAATTTTTCTTAAAACTAAAATTAAAACGTACATTCAAATTTAACGTAACAACCATTTCTTTATAAATAAATTAATAAAATACATAAGACAATGACTACAAAAACAGATGAACCGTCGTGGAAGGAGATAATAGAGTACATGAAAGAATATCAAAAGAAAGAAGAAGAGAACACAAAAGTAATCATTAAACACATAGAAGACACTAAGGCCCAGTTGTTCAGTATTAGGTTATCTTTTAACCTTAATTATTTTCCATGGAAACAATTCTTGAAACAATCATTTCTATGGAAAATAACCCATCAGTTTACAAAATAACCCGAAACTAAACAACTGGGCCTTAGAAGTAGTTGATAGAGATATTCGATAGAGGAGTAGATAAAATAATTGTAAATATAGCAGAAATTAGGGGGCCAGCGATAGCCGAAAAAGTTATACATGAAGAAAATATTAATTTGGCAAATGAAACGGTCAAGTTAGAAGTTGAAGTTATTCCAACATCATCAACGAAAAAGTATCGGTCATACATGGTAAATTCGAGAAAAGTATGCAAACGGGTACAATTCAAATTTAGAAAATTACGTGCAAAGCCAAAATATCAGATAAGAGGCATGCGAACAAATAAGAAAACTTTACAAAAGCAAGATAATAAAATTTTACAAAGCGGTTTACGTAATACAAAAATTACATTTAAAATTACAAAATTTCTTAAATTAAAAGGTAAAAGAGTACAACGTAAAAACCGGGTAAAAACATTCAGATTGGAAGTAAAAATAAATTAACAAATTTCGGCACAATATTTAAAATAAAAAGATTTCAAAACGTAACAAATTTAAAATTTAAAAACATAATAGATAAAATGGTAACAAGCAAAATTCGGAAATTTCGAAAATCAATTAGTACAAAAAGGCACAATAAACGAAAACGGTTTAATAACATAAAATTTATGAAAGCAAGTGTCAACGACAATGTTACAAAAGAAAAATTAAATAAATTCACAATTTATGGCAACATCGGGAAGATAAAAATAAAATTACAGAAGAAAGATAAGAAGAATCGGTTAAAAAGAAAAATGTTAAGAAATAATGAGATGAAGTGGACAAGAGAGTCCAACATGAAAATAAATGTTAAAATAAAAAGGAAGTGTTACGTTAAAAAGAGGATATTTTACAAGCGGATAAAATTTAAAATTAAAAGAATACCAGAAGGGGAAGAAAAGACTTCTTCTACCATTTCTCAATAAGCGGTGAAGTAAAATTACAGCGAAACTTAAATCATAAAAATGAACAACTTCTAAAAATTGACCGCTGATGTGAATAGCAGGAAGTAACAATTATGGCGAAACTTGAATTAAAATTTAAATATAACAACGAAAAATAAAAACCGCTTAAGAAATAGTAAGAGATGAAGAGAAAATGACAAACACCAAAAATGACAATTGTAAATATAATTTTAAGATGGAAATTGGACACGACTAATGATAGAAATAGCAATGTAAATATGAGTAAAGCTATTGGAACATGAAAATAAATGACCAAGATACAAGATAATGATTTAATATAGAAATGCTACGTTTAAAAATAATTTGTGAATTAATAGGAGAAAATAATTATTGAAAATTTGATTCATTTAAAAATATTAATTTAAATTGCAGGGTATAAAAACATTTTTATTTAGGTAGATCAGATTGAATAAGGAAAGTATTGTGACAAAGAATGACATAAAAAGAAATAGTAAATAACGGATTGAGATAAAATGAAGGGGTTTTAATACAAATAGGTATCTGAAATAAAATATTGAAATATGAGGAGTTATTATGAGTTGTTATTATGAGGGTATATGATAAGGAGAATTTATGAATAAATATTATGAGATATTATGGGGGAAAATGATTATGAATTATGATGATGATGTAGAATAATGGAAATATTATGATAAAGTATTAAAAGGGGATACCAAAGACAATTAGAAAATAAAACCAATTAATAAAGGGTTAAGAAGAAAATAAAGTTTAAAGTCACAAGAAATGAGTAAAATGAAAATAAATTAAAAGGCTACTTAAATAAAGAAAGATAGAATTGATTTAAAATAGATAGGTGATAGCAGATTGGAAATTGAGAAAAATGATTAAAATTTAAATGAAGAAAATTCAAAATAAACTATTATAAACGTAGTGCTAGAACGATAAAAATTAATTTTGGTCAGATTGATTAATTAAGTTAGTATATAGGATAGTTTAGAATTTGAATATGCTTAGTTAGTTTTGTTGAATTTGATTAGTTAGTTTTCTTTGAACAGTTAATAGTTTAGCTAGTTAATTTAATATTTGTTAGATATTAGAAATTTAATTTATTGTTTATGAATGAAAAGCACATAAGTGTTAATTAAGAAATTTGCTACAAAAATAGATATTTTTATATAAATTTCAATTAACAAGGGGGTAATGCAATGTTGGGGAACCACGTCAATAGAAATACGTTTATTTAAGATTCAGAGAATTTGTTAATAACAAAAAGCATGGACTTGTCTGAACAAACAGATAAACTTTCGTCCGACACCAAGAATTTGAGTTCAGTATCATTTAATTTGAAAAGCGAGGCTTGAAACAGGTTAATAAAAATAATTTATAATGTAACGCTTAATTGATTCCGTTCACTGTAATATAGATTATTATTCATATTTTATAAATATTAGGGGTGGAGAGGGGGGTCAAAATTAATTTTCTTTTAAATAATCCTTACGTAAGATGTGTGGGGGGGTTCCACAATCTTACGTACCCTTACGTGGGGGGGAGGGGGTCCAAAATTACAAAAATCATCCTTACGTAATTAATGGACGGCCCCTAACTAGAATTTTGAAATTTGTGGTCTAGCATTTTGTTAATTAGTAATAGTTGCCTAAACTGTATTTCGAATTCATTTTTATATTTTAACTAGTATTTTAAAATGGTTCGTCGCTTGCCTGTTGTAAGGCAAAGAATTGAAATTCTGATTATTATCGGCTACGAGGATTGAATTCGCACTCAATTAGAACTTTGCAATTTATTCAATAATAAAAATATCCTAATAACGAGGAACCATTTACACGTGCTACCCTTAACAAAATAGAACTTATAAAATTATTTACAAAAGAGGAAGTGTCATCCGTATAAAGTGGTTATGGTTCAAGAACTAAACGAAGATGATCCTGACCGTAGATTACAGTATTTTATTTGATTATTTTTCTAATAATGTCCTTTTTATAAAGGACATTTAAAAGTATCAGGAATACACAAATAAAAATTAAAAATCCGCCTAGGAAGTGTCCCAAAAGTGTGGCCAAATCAACTTCTTTTTTTGGGGCCGGGGTGAACGGCCCAACTGACAAGGAGTATTCAAAAAATAAAATCCCTTGATATATAGGTCAAAAAAGAGATTAGTTACAATAAATTAAAAGGATATTTGAGGTAAAATAAGAATTAATACCGAAATTTTAGCAAAAACACTATCCGGTGCCCGGGATAGGTTGTCGGCCTCTTTTTTGCGTGGTTTCAAGAACTACGGACACGCCCCTAACATGTAATTTATCAAAATTTTGGGTAATTAACGGCCTTTTTGGCTATGTTTTGATCCGAATGTATAACTGTTGTCGTCGCGGAGGTGATCATAAAAAAATCCGAAAAAAGTGTGAAAATAACAAAGTTGCATTTGTACGGGCCACTGATGCACAACGAGTCGATGTGACATCGTTCGCCCGTGGTCCCTTGAAATCGAGTGAAATTTTTTCGCTCCGATTTGAAATTTTCTTTGAAAATCGGGAAGGTGGGGGTGTGATTAGTAGATATTTGTAATAAAAATTCGCAAAAAGTGGAAAATAACACGTGTATTTCCGAAAAAGTGAAAAAATAAAAAAAATTTTGTCTTCGATTTTTGGGGTGTGCATTCGATAGGGAGGGTATTCCATCGTCAAAACCTACTCTTCCGGGGCGCCGCTCCGCGTTGCACCCCTACAGAGCGGTTTTGACTCTGGTTACTAAGCTAAATATACGAGAAGGGCCTCCGATCAAGAAAACCGGGATATAAAAAACCGGGATGTTAGGGACCCTTGAAAAAGCATTAAAAAGTATAGTCGCGGTATGCGGCAGTTATCTTTTACGTTTCACCCCCAAAAAATCGCGTAAAAACAAAAAATAATCGATGTTACATGTAGGAGAGACGAGCTGCATCTGCCGGTCCGTAAACGGCTAAGTCTAAGAGTAGTTCAATCCGCACGGACCGACGACAAAAAGAACGACATTCCAGCAAAAGCGAGCGCCGCGCGTCACTGAATCGTGAAATTTTGCAAACTTCAAAGTGGATTTTCTCTATCAAAAGTTGGTTTATCCTGCTATAGGAGTGTTACCATTGACTTTTAATAACATTAAACTATCCGAAAATCAATAGTTAAAATTGAAATTCGATGTTGGATAATACGTACTCTTCCCCTTTTTTTTATCATGATATACTAGAACACTTCCGAAAACAGCAATAGATGGATTTTTCTGCAGTTTCAACTTTCAATTTAAATAACAAATGCAAAAACTGAACAAAAAATTATATTTTTGAAGGTCTGAAGGCCCAATTTCGCAATGTTAAACTTTTACTAGTGTGGCCGGGCTTGGCCGGGCATAAATTAAATTTTATTTTGTGCATTGAAATCTTCAGAATTAGCCTTAGAAATTTCGGGTTCGGCTGCCTAAGGGTGTCCACTCCAAATAAATTGAAAATTTCCTATTGCAAAGAGGAAGGTTTATATATAGTATTTTGATATAATTTAAACCTGCGAATGTATTAGCAAAATTTTGAGTAAATCGATTTTGAAGTTAGCTAATTTTCATGTAATTCAGTGGTGGATTAAAGAGATTCTGGGCGCGTCGCTCATTCTGTTGACAGTCCGTGCGCTATGAATGACCCTAACACTTAGAGTATTTCGCACCATCTGCCGGTGCAGCTCGACTCTCGTACATGTAACATCGATTATTTTTTGTTTTTAGGCGATTTTTTGAGGGTTTAAAATCCCGGTTGCCTTCATCCCGGTTTGCTTGATGCGTGGCGCCTTCTCGTATGTTTAGCTCTGCCGCGTAGCGGCGTACGCGATTGAAAAACCGCCCGGAGGGCCGTAGGGTAGGTTTTTTGATGCGCCCAATTCTGGCCGGGGTTTTCTATGTATATTTAGAGACCTTATTCTTAAAATATTTGTGGTTCTGAAAAGAACCGTTTTTTTGTTAGCGACCGTGAAAGTTACTACTGCCATAGCCCATATGCGCCACCCATGTGAATGATGATGTTAAAGAATCGATCTTTGTGTGTTGCGCCATGCAACTGGTTCCACATGAATTGGTCCAGGTGTTCAGGTAGCAGGGTGGAAGAGATTGCACCCTGTCGACGGCAGAACATCTTAAGCGTAGACCATTAGCCCTCGACTATATTTGTGCACACACCGGTAAGTGGGTCCACAAAATTCCGGCTATGTTTCACGGTTTTGTGGGTGTAGGGTGAAGCACCGTCCAGAGTGCTCAGTCCAGAATAACCCCTCCATCCGTCGGTCCAAATCTCGGTACCAGGCAGCACAAATAGCTTGATGAGTGTCTCCAGAGTCGCGGCATCGCGTTTGTCAACGTACTTGACAATTCCCCGCTTCTCTGTACAGCTGTACATACCCAACACCCACTTCTAGGCACGTACAGGAACCCTGCCGACATTGTATTTGCGGCGGGTTATGACACTCTCGTCTATTTGCACCACCTGCCCCGGTCCCCCGATTACCATTTCCTCGGGGAAAGTCTGCAACTGCCAGGAACAGATAGTGCGGAGTTCCCGGTATATACTGTAAACAGTATTCCGGTGTAATCCGCAGTTCAATGCTACTGGTTTAGCCGGCATGCCGCACGCCCAAAACCACATAATCATGAAAATAAGCCCAGGGTCGAGGCGCCTGCCTTGAAAAAATCCTCCGCCGTTGAGACGGTACACCCTCCTGCAACCTGGACACCTGAACCGATGATGCAGCCAGCTACGATCGTTTTTCACTATCCTACAAATTCGTCGGCAATTTCTTGATTCGCAACGCTTCTTGTTCTTGATTAAACACCAATCTTGCATTAGATCAATCAATTCACGGTCGCTAACATCGAATATCTTCTCCACGTCTTTGTAATTATTTACTAAATCGTTAAGCGCCATTATTAATACGATGTTATATGCACGGCAGTAGACTGACAAATGCACTAGGCGTTGAGCGACCGCAACATATATTTATAACCTCGGCATGGGCGTGGCTTAGACCACGGGCGAACGATGCACATCGACCGCGGTCTACCGCATACTCGATGCTACTTTCCCGTACTTTTCAAATTGATTTTTCTCGAAATTTTGCTAATACATTCGCAAGTGAAATTTTTACAGTATACTCTATAAACCTTCCTCTTTGCTATAGGAAATTTTAAATTTATTTGGGATGGTCACCCTTAGCCAGCCGTCCCCGCTGATTGGTTGACACAGAACTTGGAAAGTTTTCTGTATGAAGATGCAGCAAAAACATCTAGACTTGAGAAGGTATTTGAAAATCGAATATAAAAAGGAGTGATGAAATTCTTAAGATATAATATCAAGTGGATCAAATTGAACCTGCAGGGAAAAAACTCAAATGTGTCTCATCTGGAGTATTTAACGGATCGGATTACAGCAGCCTTCGTGACAGTGATTCAGAAGTCAAAGCAGCTTTGGCTCCATACATCGATTTAGAATTAAGATTATATTTCCTTCATATAAAAGATTGCAAAAGGAAACGGTGAGGTGTTACCCTGAAAATATCACCATTATCGAAAAAAGTGCCAGGTGTTAAACTGTAGTCTCTTGTGCATCCTACGGAAACTAAAATTATTTCTATTAAATCAATTGAAGAACTATGTACAACAGTACGAAGGAAAGGAGGTCATTTTACCTTATATAGCAAATAAGGAATGGATAGCTCTTCCGGGCACAGCCAGTGTAAACAGAATTTTGTAGATAATGGTACAGCTGCGAACTTGTTTATGATATCTATGGATCTAATCAAAATGTCTTCTAATGCACGTAAATTATGGGAAAAACCAAGGCCATCTTCAACACGACATTGTAGGCCAAAAAATTTGTGCCTAAATTTTTAGGCCGAATTACATTTGTGGAGTGTATTCTTCATATTGGATACAATCTTACCTTAAAAAAGTCGTGGAATGAAAGAAGATAAAGAAATTGAACAGAAGCGGAAGAAGGAAATTCAAGACAACATAAAAAGAGAACTTATTGGAATAATCGTAGATATTTTTAGACAAGGTTTGGGAATATCCAATGATGGCAATACAACAGAAATTTTTTTTAATTTCTCGACATAACTAGTTTAGCAACGGGTATTGGATAAAGGTTGAATAAGAAGGTTTTCAAATATCCTTCCGAGGAAGCTCAATAAGCAGGAAATAAGGATTTCAAAAAAATTAGTTAATTTAATACAAGAAAAACATCACGAATTACAAATTGTACGATTATTATGCATCATTTACTTGTGCCTTCGAATCCAAAAATAACAGAATTAAGAATATTGCGAGCCAAGAAGGATTCAGCTGGAAAATTATTGGAACACCAGAATTCGGATTCTCAGGAAGAGATTTAATACACAATATTTTGAATTTTTATAAATAATTTAAAAACAAAATTTATTAATTTGTTTTTCACTTTCCGCGGTGAACTTTTCTTACTTCTTCATCTTGTATTCTATTAGGGATGCAGTAAGACATCTTTCAGATTTTGCTCAGATTTTGTGCCATCAAATTAAGGCAGGACAACCGTTTGTCCAAAAAAAAACCATTTGGCCACACTGTGCGACGGTGGAAAAGTGAGCACAGGAAAGGAATTCAAGTTTACAACAACGGAAAATTCGCCACTGTCCTTTATGCTGATAACCAAGTGGTATTCCAAGAAAGGGAAAATGATTTCCAAATAGCGATTCAGAAACTACATCTCCTATGTTCCGATTATTATTTTAAAATATCGTCAAAGAAAACAAAGACGATGATGGCTTTCGCCGGAGGAGACCCACTAAGGACAAAGATTGTTATAGACACCATCATAACTGAATAAGTTCGACATTTTAATTTCCTATCCTGTGACGTTACCTACGAGAAAAGCAACGACGAACAAAATAGATATAATAGATAAATAGACATAAAAAATAAAACTCAAAGGATACCCGCCTAAAATTCTACAAAACTGCAGCAATACCAATATTGATCTTTGGGTGTCAAACATGGGTTGTTGAAAAAGAGACGAGAACAGAATTCATACTGCATAGATGCAATTCCTGAGAGCTACAAAATGTTTCCTCAGAATTGACAGAATACGAAACGAAGAAATACGGTACGAGCTTAACATGAACCATCAGTGAAGTCTTTTAAGACACACCGACAACGATGCTGTAATCACATGGATAGGATGGACAACCGAAAATCAGTAAATTTAATAATGGGAAACCCTCCTAAACTGAAAAAGAGTTCGGCGACCGAGGAAACGGTGGACGCCGGAACAGGCTTTAGGTTAATCCAGGTAATGAATTTGAACGAGAAGGCTTTCCCAGAAAACGCCATTAATTATGGCAACCTACTACCTCCTTAATATATCATATAATAAATTACAAGACTAAACATTTGTACAAAAATTAAACTCAAAATGGTTCAAAAGATTACAGATATTTTGGACGTCAAAATTGATGGTTGGTTGTACCCAATTTTATGTAAAGATTGGTTTCTTCGTATGACTTAAATTAACTTCTAAAAACTGAAGGGTCCAAAACTGATAATAGGGGACAATTTGGCAAACCATTCGTCTTAAGCGGTATCAGAAAGGTTCTTGTGAATTAGATGATTACACACTATTGTACAGTGGTGTCCCAATTGAAAAACGAACAGAAGTGGAAATAACCATACTTATAAAAGAAAATGGATGGATAGAATTCACAGCTACCAGTTTATAAACGAATGTATAATTAAGGCACGTTGTAGGATGGATAGAAAATATATGACAGTGATAGGAGTATATAGCCCAGAAGAAGGAGGATTCTCTGATACTCAAAAATTTTATGAAAACTTGCAAAAACTTTTCAACGGAATAAATCCATATGACTACATCATTGTGGCTGGAGATCTAAACTTAAAAATAACTAATACCTTCTTTCCCCACAAATAAATTCAAAAATTTACCTGGAATGAAAAAGAATACAGGTCAATTATTATCGACTATGTGTTGGTAAACAAGAAACTCTCAAATATTGTTCAAGATACAAGAGTATACACAGGTAAAGATGTCGGCTCCGATCATTTCACATTAATCTCAAAGATAGCCATAACCATCAGTTGGTTGGAAAAAGCTCAAAATAGAAAAATCGTACCATAAGGTAAGATGCAATAGGAAGTAGACGTAAGCAGGTTTTGTTTCTTCTTCAGATAAAGAATCGTTAGAACTACTTGGGCTTCTTTGGAGGTTGAGCAGGTTGCTTCAGCTTTACTATCGGACTCTTCCGAACAGCGCTGTAGCAAGCTCTTCTGGCGCCTGAGGCAAATTTGAATATACGCGCCCCCCTTCCAAAATATTCTTATCATTTTGAAAATTTTAAACTATTATTTATTGGGTTTTGTCGAGGTTTAGCGCCCCCATTGCGATGGCGCCTGAGGCAAAGCCTCAGTCGCCTCACCCTTGCTAAGGCGCTCGCTTAGAGTAATGAAAACAAATGGATGCTTATCAGGAACTCATATAGTCCGCCGGAACCAGGTGGTCTGGGGGGTATGGAATACCCCCCAAGTACACTTAATTTATTGCAAAAGAAGAACGGTACTGGGATAGTTATGAAAAATATATCACATCACCCCCCCTCCGGGATTACAAACCAAAATTGCAAAAGATTCAACGAAAAATAATAAATGTAAGAATGACGCGATGGTTCTTCAAATTTTAATTAAAACAACTGGATTTCTGTTATTACGTCCCTTTATTTCTCTTCCCAAAACTTACTTACCTTCATTCCAATTTTAGGTGAAATATACTACTTTTCATTGCTACCAACATCTCAAAACTGGATAAAGTATGTTTTACATATTCACTAATTGGTTTCTATATTTCCAGCGGCCAGATATTGGTCAGGGCTAGCGGCGGTTTGTCAATGGAGGCAAGGGAGGTTTAGCCTCCTCTCAAATTGTTGGACGGACTTGCTATTTATATTTCGTTTTAAATTAGTATTTTCCAATTTTCCAATTTTTAATTTTTTTGGATTTGTTTAAAACAAAATTTAATTTAATAATAAAATTAGCTTAAGAACTTGACTTACGCCTGAAATAAATTCGAAATAGTACATATCCAGCGGCTAGCCTAAAGGCTTATCTTAGTTTATTAGCACAGAGTTAGGCAACCCAGAATACCATAGAGGCTACTGGTTAGTAAAGTTCATGATCAACATGAACGATTAACAGATGAATTGTAAGTAATAAGCTTGTAATATAAACGCATACTAATCTGTGTTATTTTACTAAATGTACGAAGATAGCAATTTTACATACGTTTGAGGCTAGACTCATATGTGTTTTATCAAAGAGACACCTGCAAATATTTGCATTATTCATGCATAATTATGTTCTAAATATAATCACTTGTATTGAAAACATATAAAAGTGAAGTGCAGTATTTACAGTGCAATTAAGAAAACAACAATTAATTGACATATTTAATTTTATAATCGAAAGCGATGATTTTAAAAACGACTCTCAAACTATTGGAGAAGCGGTATAGGTTTAAGACAATATTTAAATGAATCAAAATTTTGCTTTTTATTAGATACTTTTAAATTAATTTTTGAACAGACAGACGTAGTATTTTCAATTTTACAAAGTAAACTTACCGATATTAATTTCGTCAAATGTCGTTTAACAAAATTAATCTAAACTCTGAATAGATACAGTAGTGATGAATTAAATTGCGAGCCGGCTCTGAAAAAAAAGAAAAAAGACATTTGATTTACCAGATAATATGCATCAAAGTTATAAACAAATTTTTGCGGAAATTTTGGATGCGGTTATCGTGCAAATTGAAGTTAGATTTGCAGACTTACATAAATTAAAATTTTTTGATCTATTAACATTAATTTGCTAAATTTTCAGATTATAGGAAAAACTTTCCTCAAAATTTATTAGATAGTCTATTAGAGCAGTATCCATTTTTTGATCAAATCCAACTCAAAAATGAATTATCGGTAGCATGTAATGACCCCGAAATGTTTGGACAATGTAGGACTCCATCAGAGATATTAGATTTTACTTTCAAAAATGATTTACACAGTTGTATGCCTGAATTTTACAAACTGTTATGTGTGGTCGTCACCATCCTGGTAACATCGGCTTCGGTTGAAAGAAGTTTTTCCACACTAAAACATATTAAAACTTACACTCGTAATACGATGAACCAAAATCGGTTAAGTAACGTCGCGGTAATGTCTATTGAAAAGGAATTCGTTACCTTATTGTCTCGAAATAATGAATTCTACGAGAATATCATCGATCACTTGGCGAATACTAAAAGTCGCCGTCTTACGTTTAAAGCTTCATAAATTTCGAATGACTTAAAATAATATTAATCTGTATATTGTACATCATTTTTTCCAAAAAACACTCTGCACTCATCGAACAATTTTTTCCATTGTACACAGTACTGAAGATAGCCAACGAGCCCGAACACGTGTCTACTAATATTTTATTAATTTTTTTTTAAAGTTTTATTTTATAAGGTAGTTAAGCTGTAAAATTAGCCTCCTCAAATGGAAAAGTCACGAGCCGCCGCTGGTCAGGGCCGGCTTTTGTATAATTTCTATCTTTGTTGATCAGTATCTCCAGATACTGATCAGGGTCGGCTCTTTATGATTTTCATTGTTTCTAACATAAATATTGATGGTTCTGAATAATGGCAAGTGTACCTGATGGGTATTCCATACCCCCCAGACCCCCCGGTCATGTAATATCGATTTTTATCGTTGGGAACTTCTGGAGATTTTATATAAAATACACATAGTATGTCAGAATCAGCGTTTCCACGGTAACGTAAGGGAATACCCCCCTGATTATGGAGATTATTTTTATCGGTAGGAAGTTTTGTTTTCAATTTAAATATATTTGAATAACTTACTGTCGTGATGATAATGTGATATTTTGACCGGTTACCCAGTCAGTTAAAGAGAAATGAAGAAGAACGCGGGGTTGGAATCAACTTTCCTAAAATCTCCTGTCTTATCATTGGACCAAAATTGAAGAAGAGAAAATTCTCTACAAAGCAAGGTTTCAGTCTGAATTAAATCCTGAAACCTTGTTTTGTTCACCATCGATGATAAAGTTTAAATGTAAGAAATATTTATTCAGAATAAGAATTATTCAAAACCTTTTTCAATTGTTTTCTCTGGATTTTCTTTTTATTTCATAAATACTTGGTTTGATGTAGGCAAATGTTGTTGATCTGTTCTATAGAGAATTTTGTACTCTTCAATTTTGATTTGATGATAATTTTCACTAAAAATAAAAGTAAGCGAATTATAGGCGAAACACTACTGTAGAGGATTAAAATCCCCACTTGGGGAAAAGGCCGACAGCGAATTTTAGACGCTGTTGCAAATAAAATCGTAGTCAAATTTTCGAATTCAGTCAGATTCTCATCTTTTTGAAAATTTTAAACTATTATTAATTGGGTTATGTCAAGGTTTAGCGGCCTTATTGCGGTGGCGCTTGAGGCAAACGCCTCAGTCGCCTCACCCTTGCTACGGCGCTGCTTCCGAATTGCTGGTTGTCTTTTATGGACAGCTTTAACTGGTATAATTTTAACAGAAACAGCTTCTTTTTTGGTTCTGCATCTTCACATAAACGCTCTGGATTCTGGGATTCTGGATTGTAAGTGAAGGACAGCCTCTTACGAGGTCGTACGAACTCAGGCCACAAATTGGCCCATTATGCTGCGTTAATTAGGGAAGCCGTCCCCCTACTCCCCAAGCCATCCCAACCTTAGAATGTACTCGAGAATCTTAGAGGGCGGCATATCCCTAATACTGGCCATGCTAGGCCAGAGCTCCCCCAACATGGATCCTCTGATGGACGCTAGGGCAGGGCATCTGCAAAGCAGATGCTCCGCCGTTTCGTCTGCTTCTTCACAACCACGACAGATGGGACTCTCTACAAGACCCATCGTGTGTAGGTGTTTATTTAACTTGCAGTGTCCCGTAAAAATCCCCGCAATAATACGCAGACTATCCCGAGACAACTTGATGACCTTTCACCCAGCTGAGTGTAAGGTTGTTGTGGGTTGATATTTCATTCAGTGTCCGATAGCAATTAAGTATCAGCCTCGAGGTAATCTTGTGGCGGTTTAGTGCCACAAGAGCCGCTCTACTGTCTGTAAATATCTGAATTCTTTTGCCTCGGATGCCTCTATCCTTGACTGTTTTTGCGCCGTGTAGTATGCCTACAAGTTCCGCCTGGAACGCTGAGGCATACTTACCCAGCGATATAGATGTGTTAAGCTGCAGTTCCCGGGAGAAAATCCCCGCACCTGAGCCATCACCAGTTTTGGAACCGTCAGTGTACAGAGATATGTCTGTCTCTACAGTTCTTGTTGTGTCTAGCAAAATGCTAAATTTCCTATTAAATAGGTGAATAGGGGGAATTCTGTCAGCATCCAGGGCCAGGATGGGGAGCCCATCGAAATAGTGCCCCCCAGGACCCCCGAATGTCTCCCGACTCCTTGCCTATTGGTCCAGAGCCCCCCCGCTCGCAGCCTAAGGGCAGCCTTGACCGCCTGCTCCTCCACGTGGAGATCCAGTGGAGGGAGACAGAGAAGAGCCTCTAAGGCCGCTGTGGGAGCCGTTCGCATCACTCCTGTCACCGCCAGGTAGACCATTCTCTGCATCCGGTGAAGAGAGGACGCCACTGTTGCCAGCTTGATTCTAGGCCACCAAACCAAAGTACCATAACTTAGTTTGGGCCTTATTATGGCGGTGTAGAGCCAGAGGGCAACCTTAGGGGAAAAGCCCCAGGATCGCCCCATTGCCCCACGACATTGCCAGAAGGCCATGCTCGCTCTTCCAGTTTTATAACTGAAGGTAAGGTCAGACTAGGCTACTTTTGCTGCGCGCAGCAAAAGTAGCTGTGTGTGAACACCACTGCAACCGATAAAAGTGCACACTGCTGCACATGTGGTATACTGCGCACGCTGTTAAAAGCAGCTTAGTACGAGTGCAAATTTTGTATGTTGCATTCGCAGTAAAAATCTTCATTTGGTTTAATAATTTGCTGCGAGTAGCGGTGCAGCTTTTATCACATTTAAATAAAATATAATTTTTTATTTTTGTATGCACCCTCCGATGTTGCTCGTAGGTTTTATCTTTGATTAAATCATCAATTTTTCCTGACCAATCCATTTTATTTTGATTTTATTTGTTAATTTCATTCATAAAACTGCACATGTGGTTTACTGCGTACGCTGTTAAAAGCAGTTTAGTGCGAGTGCAATTTTGTATGTTGCTTTCGCAACTGTAGTTAAGCTGCCTACTGTAAGTTGATACCTAACTGATAAGCTGCTCCGGGGAATGTCCTGGGTGACATCATGCGCTGAGTAAACGTAATTCAGTAAATGCACCTCACAAACCATATATTCTATCGCAGTAAAAAAATATTCATTTGGTTTAATATTTTACTGCGACGAGCTGTGCAGCTTTTTAATTTACAATGCCTCCGAGTAAGTGGGAAACCGAACGCGCAAAAAGTGTTTGTTGGCGCCACGAAGCGAAAATAGCTCCAAATCGAACGCGGTCTATATATAATCAAATACGAATACGCTATATCTATAATCAAATATATAATCTATAATTATAAATAATATAATTATAATATTATATAATCAAATAACACACACAATTTTTGTTGTTTTGTTGTTGTAATTCGAATAATGGATTATTTCATAATCGATTATGATATTATAATAATCGATTAATCGATTATAGAAATAATCGATTGTGAAAATAAACCTGCAATTACAAATTTTACAAACATGCTTGCTAAGAAATTTTTTTCTTGCTTCTTGGCAGACATGTGTACATTAAGAAAATTGTTTGCTGACAAACACGTTTCCAACACGTGATATTTATCTCTTGAACGCGATGTTTGCAAAATCTTAATACATTCTTCGACTGAAAGGAATCGCTCCGAGATTTTTATATCCTGGTTTTTAATTTATTTTTGACCTTATTAAAAATTAGAAAATTATAAAAAATTCATGTATTAAAAAATTAAAGTATTAAATCAATAAATTATTCTTAATGAATTTTTTTTGGAGAAATGCATGGTTTCGATAATAGTTAATGTAGTGCAAAAAATGACAAAGAGTTCATAATCGACTATGAGTTCATAATCGATTATTTTTAATAATCGATTAATCGAAAAAAATCGATTATTTTTTATAATCGATAATCGATTATGAAATTTCATAATCGCGCACCCCTACTCACGAATAATTATTAGCTATAAAGTACTTTAGCGGTTGCAGTCGTTGCAATTTTTGCAGCCGAAGGAAAAGCAGCTATGTGTGAGCATTTGTTAGTAGGTTTGTATCTTTTGACGCAGCTTTTGCAGCCGTAGTTGCAAAAGCTGCGTGCTGCAGGCTACTTTGACTCTGTGTGTGAGCCTGACATGCAGCTTTTGCAGCCAGAGTAAAAAGCGTGCGCAGCAAAAGTAGCCTAGTCTGACCTTACCTTGACATGTTTGCCCCAGTTCAGCTTTTTGTCAAGTATTATGCCTAGATACTTGACTTCCGATGCTAGTTTGAGTGGGGTTCTGTTCAGCCTCGGCATTCGCATGCTCTGTAGCTTCTTTTTCTTGGTGAATAAGACAAGCTCAGTCTTGGTCACATAAACGCTCAGATAAAGATTGAAAAAATTAAAAAATGAATTTAAGGGAGTTAATAACTGCGATGTTTAAAATATTTTTCCAATGCCATAAAATTGAAAGTCGAGTGTTAATCAATTGACATCTATATGATTTTTAAAATGATACAAGTGGCCATTATTTAAACAAGGTTTTAGGAGCAATAATTTATATATCGATATAATATTATGTATTTATGATTTTGTATTTGTATATAGGTACTACATACCTATATGTGCCACCACACTCTTTAAGAGTAAGGATCGAAGAGACTACATAATAGTAAATACAAATTATACCTATTAACTACGAGATTGAATATTTGATATAAATTATATTGGTTAATTTATTTTAAGGGTGCGATGAAATGTACAAATATGTGCTATACAGCCCCTCTTCGAATAACATGTAAAAATTATGATCTATGGGTTCTGTGTAAGAATTTGCAAAATTGGCCCTAAAATATCGTTATAAAAATAGAAACTGTGACAGAAAATTTTTTTCTTACTCAAATTCACGAATAGGCTTGTGAAATGCCATGATGTCATTTACTCATTTATATGCAAACTTAAATAGTGCCCTCCCATTGCTTCAAATGTGATTAAATTGTATGTGAGTTGAATAATCATTATTACCATTTTCCGGCAGTTTCGACGAGAAATAATTCACAGCCAGTGATTGGTATGGCGATTTGCTCGGGTACATTTATAGCAGCATTTTCCCATTGAATAAGCATGCGGCATTGTTGCTTTCTAGTTTTATTATTTCCGGATTAATGATATATTTTAGTACAGGGCGAAATTATCTAAGTACTAAAGCGCAATTGAGGGCTATTTCCTTAAAGCGACACGACCGTTGTTGTGAATACATCATGCTGGCACAATGAAAATGTTTAGATTTGCACTACCACGATCATTCATTTTTATGTCATTCCTGAACCAGATTCCCCACTCTGGAATTTGGTGTACAAGTAGCCAAAACTATGGTAAAGATAATATTTTGTTTTAAGAATTTTAAATTACCCTTTTTTCGGGAGGGCCTACTGAAATTCAAAATTTGGTTAGGGCCCCCATTTTTTGGCCTTAATTATTTAGCCAATAATATTCGTCGAAATGGCGTATTCAATACCTACATTTAAAAAAAGCTAATATCTGTAAGTGGTACGGTTCCACCAGTATAAATAATTCATTAAAGCTCTACAAGGCAAATTTAAATTATTTTGGAGGGCTGTACAACGTCAACGGCGTACTTTAGAGACAAACAAAAAACTACGGATATCCTTATTTGATATAACTTAAAATTACACCAAGTTTTAGGAAAATCTGGAATGAAAGATATGGAATGACCCCATAAGCGAAAAAGGTAATAAATTTATACAAGTATAGATGTATTTTATTGAACTCTATATTATACGATACATAATAGGATAATAGTCATTTTTTTATGATGCAGCACCCCAAAAATATTTGGTATGAGTTGTCACTAGTAATAGTCATCCTGCTGTTTAAAATTTATTATAATTATTTTGGAATTTTTATGGGACGATATATTTCACAATATCCATTTATATGTGTAAAAAAATTGTTTTTATATAAACCTTGAAGTTCCACCATAAACATTCCGCTTGGTATAAATGGAGGAAAACGAGATACATCAGCAACAAAATAACAAATGTGGTAAGTGACATTCTGCAAACGAAAGTTTTCATCAGTAACTTATTTTTCTTCTTACGTTAGGTCTGGGACCTATGCTTACCAATTCTTCAAATTATCAGGTTAATGCATAAGTTCGTAGCGTTTTTGGTTTCCAAGGTAAGAGTACTTTGGAAACAAACTTGTTTGAGAAATATCAATGTCATTTTAATGCCATAGTATTGTTTTATTGATAATTCCACTCAGGGTCATATTAGAGTGGTTCCGACCAATCAGCGTGCGCTATTTTACATTGTACTTATATGCCCGTATGCACCAACTACAAATAAATCTGCAAATAACTATTGGATGAATAAAGTTTATTCAATGAATAACTAATGTTGGTATTCACCAACCACTTGTCAAGTATAAATAACTATTTGTAGAATAAATTTAAAGTAGGTCAAAAGTAGTAGGTTAAATTAAAGTAGGTCATAAAATTACTAGGTAAATTTAAAATCTTAACCTATAAAAGTTGAAACATACTTCCTTGTGTTGTATTTTGGGATGAACTCTGTGTTAATCCGGCGAATTGGTAATGGTTTAAGCTAATAGATTTCTATATAAGTTGTAAACAAACATGCTTTTGTGTACATCATAATCATAATATTCATAATTAGAAAGAGAAATGGACGATTTAAATTTAATGTAAGTACATAATATTATTGTAATTTATTGTATAATAAAATTTACTTTGTTTTTAGCTACAATTTATTGCCGCCTCTACATTTTATTCCAATTGAAAATGAAAATAGAAATTGCCGACGTTCCCGAAATGTTCGTCCCAGAACTAATTTTATAGAAAATTTTGATGATATAGATTTTAAGATGCGATTTCGTTTCTCGAAAGCATCTGTGGAAAATATTTTAAATTTAATTGGAGTGAATTTAAAAGCTACAAGTTTGAGAAATGATCCCATATCGCCAATTAATCAAGTGCTGATAACCTTACGATTTTATGCTACCGGGTCATTTCAACTGTGTACGGGTGATAATTTTTTAGTATCACAAAGTAGTGTGAGCAGAATTATTACCAAAGTATCGCACTATATTGCATTAAAAGGTCATATTTATATAAAAATGCCACAAACTCGATTTGCAATAGATAAAATTAACAGTGACTTTTATCAAATTGCAAACTTTCCCAGAGTAGTAGGTACGATTGATGGGACGCATATAAAAATTCAATCACCCGGAGGAGATACTGCTGAATTATACCGGAATAGAAAAGGATGGTTTTCCATAAATGTTCAAATGGTGGCAAATGCAAACCTTAAAGTTATGGATATAGTAATCTCCTGTCCCGGTAGTGCTCACGATTCAACAATTTTTAACGAATCTAGATTAAGAAGTCGGTTAGAAGAAAATGCTTTTGGGGATTCCTATTTGCTAGGCGACAGTGCTTATGCTTGTAAGAAGTATTTATTAACACCGTTACATAATCCAACAACTCGTGCAGAAATGCGATACAACAGAAGCCATATTCATACTAGAAACACAGTGGAAAGAACTTTCGGTGTTCTCAAAAGAAGATTTCCATGTCTTTCTCTTGGACTTCGTGTTGCTCTTGATCGAGTGGACTCGATAATTGTAGCCACAACAGGGGACGGGTGACAATGTTCCAGCATCGAATTTTAATATTTTTTGGTGACTTTCGGGTAGTTTAATGTTAATAAATGACATCGGCAACCCTCCTATAGCAGGATAAACCAACTTTTGATAGAGAAAATCGACTTTGAAAGTACATAATTTTACATGTAAACGGGTGGAATCTCACTCATTTTGTTGACGGTACGTGCAAGTTGAACTAGTCTTAAACTTAGCCGATTGCGGAGAGGCAGTTGCAGCCCGACTCGACTACATGTAACATCGATTATTTTTTGTTTTTGCGCGCTTTTTTGGGGGTTAAACGTAATAGATAACTGCCGCATACCGCGACTATACTTTTTAATGCATTTTCAAGGGTCTCTCACATCCCGGTTGCATAGATCCCGGTGTTCTTGATGGATGGCGCCTCTCGTATGTTTAGCCTAGTAACCAGAGTCAAATCCGCTCCGTAGGGGTGCAGAGCGGAGCGGCGCCCCGGAGGAGTAGGATTTGACGATGGCTGACCCTCCCTTTCGAATGCACACCCCTAAAATTCGAAGGCAAAAAAAATTTTAATTTTTTCACTTTTTCGGCAACAACCGCCTTATTTTCCATTTTTTCGCGAATATTTATACTAATATCTACTAAGCACACCCCCCCCTACCCGAATTTCAAAGAAAAATTAAAATCGGAGCAAAAAAATTTCACCCCATTTCAAGCGACCGGCCGACGATGTGGCACATCGACCCGGTGGTACATCAGCGACCCGTACTATTTCAACTCGCAGCATCTTTCTTATTTTCACACTTTTTTCGAATTTTTTTTTATGATCACCTCCGCGCCGACAAAAGTTATACATTCGCATCAAAACATTGCCAAAAAGGCCGTGATAAACACAAAATTTTTCGAAATTAAAAGTTGGGGGCGTGTCAATAATTCTTCAAGCCACGCGAAAATTATGCCGGCAGCCTATCCCGGCCATGGGTTATGGTTTTTACTCAATTTTCGGTATTAATTCTTAAAAATCCTCAATTATCCACCCCTTATTGTGTACCTTAACCCTTTTTTGACCTATATACCAAGGGATAATTTTTTTCGAATATGCCTTGTCTGCTGGGCCGTTCACTCTCTCACCCACAACAGTGTTGCATAACATTGCCATAGATAGAAGAGATGAAATGCCACCTGATGAAAACATCGTTCACAATGAAATACAAGAAATTTTTAACATTGGAAATGAAAATATTGTTAATCAGAATTTTGCAATAAGAAATGCTGTAATCAATACCTTTTTTAATAGATAGTTTTATTTAAAAAATAAAATACAAAATATTTAAATTACTGTTTTTTTATTTTTAAGTTAAATTCTGCCAGTTCCTTCTCAATTTCAGCCTTTTCCTTTAAAACTTGAAGAATTTGTAACTGAATGGCATTTTCAGATTTTATTTTGTCAGTTTCTGCAATATTTTAAGGTTATAAATCGACAAATAAGGACTTTATTCGACCAATTATTGCGAATAACTTATTGGAAGTTTATTCGATGAATAAACCTTATTTTATGTTGGTGAATACCAAATAGTGACTTTATTCTATGAATAGTGTTATTTGTTGTTGGTGCATACGGGCATAATATGGATACGACGCATGCACAGTCGAATAATATCCGAAAATAAAAAATATTCAAAATACCCTACCAGAATATCGAATATTTGTAGTGGGGCGTAAAAGAATTCATACGTAATAAAAAATCTCGCAATATACCTTAGGTGCATGGTGAAAATCGAATATTTGTAGTGGGACGTAAAAGAATACATACGTGACTAAAGCTATGGTCACACTAGGCTACTTTTGCTGCGCACGCTTTTTACTCTGGCTGCAAAAGCTGCATGTCAGGCTCACACACAGAGTCAAAGTAGCCTGCAGCACGCAGCTTTTGCAACTACGGCTGCAAAAGCTGCGTCAAAAGATACAAACCTACTCACACATGCTCACACATAGCTGCTTTTCCTTCGGCTGCAAAAATTGCAACGACTGCAACTGCTAAAGTACTTTATAGCTAATTATTCGTGAGTAGGGGTGCGCGATTATGAAATTTCATAATCGATTATAAAAAATAATCGATTTTTTTCGATTAATCGATTATTAAAAATAATCGATTATGAACTCTTTGTCATTTTTTGCACTACATTAACTATTATCGAAACCATGCATTTCTCCAAAAAAAATTTCTTTCGTCTTTCGGCTTTCAGTCGAAGGATCTAGTAAGATTTTGCAAACATCGCGTTCAAGAGATAAATATCACGTGTTGGATATAATCATACGTAGAAAAAAATTATCTTCTGATTGTTCCCATTTTCATTCCTATAAAGTACAGTCAGCGAAACCTGATTTACCATGATATTTCGGTGTACCGTTATTTCTCTATGTTCGCATCAAACTTTTCTTAAAATTCATTCTTTTATGTAGTATTTTATGTGTGTATTTACAAACACTTTATTAATTGGAGAGATAAAATTCCACCCGACTTTAAATAAAACATGATGTTGTGTCGACGTGTCTAAAAATATTTAAAATTATATTATTTGTTACTGTGTCAGCAAACAATTTTCTTAATGTACACATTTCTGCCAAGAAGCAAGAAAAAAATTTCTTAGCAAGCATGTTACAATGTTGTATATTGTAAAATTTGTAATTGCAGGTTTATTTTCATAATCGATTATTTCCACAATCGATTATTTTCACAATCGATTATTTTCGCAATCGATTATTTACACAATCGATTATTTTCACAATCGATTATTCTCACAATCGATTATTTTCACAATCGATTATTCTCACAATCGATTATTTCTATAATCGATTAATCGATTATTATAAATTATCATAATCGATTATGAAATAATCGATTATTCGAATTACGGTGACGATTAATCGATTATATGCGCACCCCTATTCGTGAGTATTGTGCGGTCGTTTGAAATTGTAAATTAAAAAGCTGCACCGGTAGTCACAGCAAAATATTAAACCAAATGAATATTTTTTACTGCGAATAGAATATATGATTTATCAGGTGCATTACTCAATTACGTTTACTCAGCGCATGATGTCACCCCCGGAGCAGCTTATCAGTTAGGTATCAACTTACAGTAGGCAGCTTAATTACAGTTGCGAATGCAACATATAAAATTTGCACTCACACTAAGCTGCTTTTAACAGCGTGCGCAGTACACCACATGTGCAGTTTTATGAATGAAATTAACAAATAAAATCAAAATAAAATTTAAAACATTGGATTGGTCAGGAAAAATTGATGATTTAATCAAAGATAAAACCTACGAGCAACATCGGAGGGTGCATACAAAAATAAAAAATTATATTTTATTTAAATGTGATAAAAGCTGCACCGCTAGTCGCAGCAAAATATTAAACCAAATGAATATTTTTTACTGCGAATGCAACATACAAAATTTGCACTCACACTAAGCTGCTTTTAACAGCGTGCGCAGTATACCACATGTGCAGCAGTGTGCACTTTTATCGGTTGCAGTGGTGTTCACACACAGCTAGTTTTGCTGCGCGTGTTATGTTAAAGTAAAACCATGCATTAATATAATAATTAAAAATTTCAAATATGTTACGATAGCCTGACTCACATTCGATTCAGCAGTCTATCGCATTCCTTTTAAAGTTCAATAACTGTAAAATTAGTAATAAGCAATATTTTTATTATAAATAGTCACAATTGTAATTATAGATTATTATTATGCTGTATGTCTAAAATCGATGTCAGTCGTAATTTTCAATAAATTTATTTAAGTAATTTGATTTTTTTTTAAATAATTTTGTTAAGTGAAATTAACTGGCGCAGTCGGTAGAATACTCAGAAGGGCTTTAGATCAAATTCTCTAAAATAACCCTTTTTGTGTTAACAATCAACTGAGAACCAACATTAAATTTTAAGTGATAAGAAGAAACAAATAAAAAGTGCAACAAGAAGAAACAAATAGAAGACAATCAATCAATCCAATAAGAGGGAAGAAGTTTCGAAAGATTTATAACCAAGGGATGAAGAAATTCACAACGTTCTTCATTTGCTTAGCGTAAGTTTTTGCTCATTATTATATTTCCTTTATTCCTTCCTGAATGTCAGAAGCAGAAATAACCGAATTATTCAATAATTTAACCCTATCATCGGAATCAATTTTACAAAGTATTCCAAATATTCTATCAAACGATCCCCCTAGTAATAATTACGAAATGGCACAACTAGATAGATTTAACTGCGAATTAGTACCAAAATATGATGGCAATCCAGCGACTTTATCGATATTTATTAATGCATGTGAACATTTATTGAGAAGATTTGGTACAACAAATTCAGATGATGTTGTCAACGGACAACTTATACATGTTATACTGGGCAAATTCGAAGGACGAGCACTCACATTAATTGCTAGTCGAGAAAATTCAAATACCTGGGGTAACATAAAAAAATTATTATTACAACATTTTGGAGATCAACGCGACGAAAATTGTCTACTACGTGATCTGATGAGCCTCAAACCATACAAAAACGAATCCTCATATCAATTCGGAATGAGATGTCAGGATGTACGAAGCTTACTTTTAACCCATCTACAATTACATGAATCGGACCCAAACGTCAAGTTGGTAAAAACGAAAATTTACGATGATTTATCACTCCAAACATTCCTTCAGGGTTTGAACGGTCAAATTGGCCTAGTTGTAAGATTAAAACAGCCACCCAATCTAGAAGCGGCAATGGCGTACGTAACAGAAGAAGAAAATTTCATGTACGCCCAAAATAAAACAAACATCTTAAATTTCCAACGGCAATATCAACCGATAGAAAAGAAACAACCATTTCATCCAACTCCAATGCCGAGTGTCAACCCACCTATGTTAACCAATTTTGGGCAGCAGCCACTACAAACCCAAAATATACTTCGACCACCCGTATTCAAACAAGCTAGTACAACAAGGACACCAAATCCATTTGCCTCACAACCTCGAACTTTCGGAAGATTTTCAGGCCCACCAACGCAATCAAGAATGGTCCCACAGCAAACAAATAATTACAGTTACAAGAGAAACTATCAACAACCTAATTATAACGGACCACAATGGAACACATTTAAACCTCCACAACAACGCTACGAACCAGAACCAATGGACATTTCATCTGGGAATACCCGTCGGTCAGGAATACCACAACACCCAAAAGCACAAGAATTGCACTATCAAGATGTAGAACAAGGAGATTATGAAGATACACCCCCATATGAATTAGAAGAAAATTGTGATGAAGTTTACGAAACAGAAGTTTATCCACCATCGGAAAATTTGGACGAACATGAAAATAGCCAAAAACTTTCACATAAACTCCTACAGTACGAACACGACGTAACAAATAATACAATCAACCTTAATATAACGACTCTTTCCAAATTGCCATATATTAAGATTCCAGAATTAAAATTAAAATTTTTAATAGATACCGGATCAACAAAATCTTTAATAAATCAAGAAATCGCATATAAATATTTTCCTAATCAAATTAAACACGAATCGCTCCAAATTCAGACAGCTCACCAAGTGAGTCAGCATGACGAAGTAGCATACATAAAATTACCCGATTCAATCGATTCTACCATTAAACACAAGTTCTACCTTTTTAATTTTAACAATAAATTCGAAGGTTTAATAGGTTTAGATTTATTAAACATTTTAGAAGCAAAAATTGATATCAAGAGACAGGTACTAAAAACGAAAAACAAAAGAATACCGATCTATTTCGGAGAAGACAAAGATGAAAATCGCCACCAAATGTATCAAGTTACCATAGAACCTCGAATGAAAAAAATAATACAAGTCCCGGTTAACCAAAACGACCAAGAAGGAGTAATCAGATACCAACAACTTACACGGGGAGTAGAAATACCAGAATGTTGGGTACGTTGTAGGAATAATAAGGCCCTTACAACAATAATCAATTCTAGCGAGGAACCGATTACAATCAAATTCGTCGCCCCCATAAGAGTGGAACGATTAGAGGAAAACATTTTAGTAAATAATATCGAACCCATGGAAGTAGACAGCATACCCGATTACGATAGGTTACTAAATAAAAACATCAATAAAATTAAGACAGACCATATGAATGAAGAGGAGAGAAAGTCGATTAGGAAACTGTGTCTCGAGTATAAGGACATATTCCACCATGAAGAGATACCCTTGAGCTTCACGAATCAAGTAAAACATGAAATCCATCTAAAAGACGAGATACCAATCTACACCAGAGCGTATCGACAACCACCGGCACAAACGGCGGAAATACATCGGCAAGTCGACGAAATGCTTCTACAAGATATCATCCAGGAATCAAACTCGCCCTGGAGTTCGCCGGTGCATTTAGTACAAAAGAAACCAGATGCAAATGGAAATAAGAAATGGCGTATGGTAATCGATTATAGGAAGCTGAACGAGAAAACAGTAGGAGACAAGTACCCACTACCTAATATCAGTAGTATATTAGATAAGTTGGGCCGATGCCAATATTTTACTACCCTTGATTTAGCATCTGGTTACCATCAAGTAGAAGTACATCCAAGAGATATTCAAAAAACTGCATTTAGCACGGAGAGAGGTCACTTTGAATTCAAACGAATGCCCTTCGGGCTGAAGACGGCTCCGGCCACCTTTCAACGTGTCATGGACAGTATTATGAGGGGCATCCAAAATGAGAAATGCTTAGTTTACTTAGATGACATCATCGTATTCTCCACATCGCTACAAGAACATCTGGAAAAGTTAAGAGCTGTGTTCGAACGACTAAGAAATTCTAACTTTAAGGTCCAACTAGAAAAATGCTCATTTCTGCAAAAGGAAGTTACATATTTAGGTCATGTGATTACACCAGACGGTGTAAAGCCCAACCCCGACAAGGTGAAAGCAGTCAAGAACTTCCCAATACCGAAAACTCAGAAGGAGATCAAAAGTTTCTTGGGACTGTTAGGATACTACCGAAAATTTATTAAGGACTTCGCCCAATTGACAAAACCCCTAACCAAATGTCTAAAAAAGGGAGCAAAAATCGAACATAATCAGGAATTTGTGACTTCATTCGAAAGCAGCAAATTAATCTTGATGAACGACCCAATATTGCAATACCCCGATTTTAGTAAGGAATTCATCCTAACCACAGATGCGAGTAACGTAGCCCTGGGTGCCGTTTTGTCACAAGGTCATGTAGGAAACGATCGACCTATAGCATATGCCTCACGAACATTGAGCGAAACGGAACAAAAATACTCAACAATTGAAAAGGAACTCTTGGCCATCGTTTGGGCAACCAAATACTTTCGACCATACCTTTATGGAAGAACCTTCACTATATACACAGATCACCGTCCTTTAATATGGTTATTCAATCTGAAGGAACCCAATTCCAAATTAATGAGATGGAAATTGAGATTAGAAGAATATGACTACAAGGTCAGCTACAAGAAAGGAAAGCATAACACTAACGCCGACGCTTTATCTCGAATACAAGTCAATAATATGGAAGGTAACGACGATGACGATGACGACCTCTCGATGGAAGTCAATCTAGATGAAGCTGAGAACGACCTTAGAATAATCGATTTGGATACAGAGAAAGAATGGGCAGGAGCACCCATGCCTACCATAAGCGAAATCAACAGGTTACTGAACGATCCAAATGAACCGGCAGCGAAAAGCCAAGATGATGGAACTATTCATTCCAACATAAATGACGAACCAGTAACAGCAATTCCTATCCTTAAAGAAGCTATAGATGACAAAAAACACCAATTCATAATTAAGACAATCCACCATGGAGAGTTGAAAGTACAAACAGAAAAACAGAATTCAAAGACCATAAAATACGTAACCATTCCATCCGGGAATAACGAAGAACAAATAATACAACTCTTAAGGGATCATACCCTAGGAAAGAATAATTATTTTCTGTGGTTCGACCAAGAAATCACATATAAACAATTCTGCGTAGTGTACACTAAATATTTTAGTAATAAAGGACCAAAACTGGTAAGATGCACAGAAAGATTAGAAGTCATCAAAGATAAATCTCAACAGTTAGAAGTTATAACCTATCATCACGAAGGAAAAAATAACCATAGGGGCATTATAGAGACGACAAAAGCCATTAAAAGAAAATACTATTGGGAAAACCTACAGGATGACGTAGTAAAATTTATTAATTCTTGCGAAACATGTAAACGTACGAAATACGAACGACACCCACCCAGCATTCCAATTATGGTAACAGATACACCAGAACGACCATTCCAGAAAATTCATATTGATACCTTTACAATCGAAAACCAAAATTTTCTGACACTAATCGACAGTTTTGGAAAAATCGGACAAGCAGTTCCAATAACAAGTAAAAATGCTACTGAACTTGCGAACGCTTTAATCACATATTTTTCGTACTACGGAGTTCCAGAATCAATAACAACGGATAACGGGACGGAGATAAAAAACGATACTGTACAAGAATTGTTAAGCTTACACAAGGTAAAGGTTCATTTTACTACACCAAGAAATCCACCATCAAATGGGATGATCGAAAGGATGCATTCCACCCTAATCGAGCATCTACGAATTATGAGGGTAGAAGACAAGAAAACACCAATCAAAAATCTAATGTCATATGCTATTATTGCATACAATAACTCAATCCACTCCAGTACAGGTTATACCCCCTTGGAATTAACATTAGGACACACCCAAATCAGAGATCCATACGAAATATTTTTGGACAAAATATTTTACAAGGATTACGTGCACAATCATAGAAATAAATTAGAAACAACTTACGAACAAGTCAAGGAAAAATTACACATTCAAAAGGAAGAAACAGCATTAAGAACGAATGCCGAACGCGAAAACCCATTTAAGGTCGACCAGACGGTATATGTCAAGAAAACTAGTAACATAAGAGGAAAAACTAAGGAAAAATTTGATGGACCTTTTATCATTACGAAATTATTTGACGATAACACAGCGGAAATTAGGAATAAAAATAATTAAATACAGAAGATACACGTTAGATTATTAAGAAGACCTTAATCACGAATTGTTACAGATACAGCTATTATTAACAAATTCTAAATTGCCTATAAACCCGAATTTGGAAGATATTCACGAATTTCATAAAATCATAAATATTAAAGCCTTTATCCAAAATACCAAAATACATTTCATATTAGAAATCCCAGTCGTCGAAAAAATCGACTATAATTATTTTCATCTATTTTCCTGTCCAATATTTAATAATCCTTTATACTCAATAATCATTCCCAAAGCCAAATTCCTTGTAATAAACGAGCAAAACTTCGCATTAAGTAACCAAAGATGTAAAGATATAAATTTTAACAAATTTTTGTGCAAATTGGAAATTAACCAAATCGAAGAAAAGTCACCTTGCGAAGTTCATCTTATTCAACACACAAAGAAATACCAAAATTGTCAGCAAGAAAGTTTAAGTTTGGCCCACACGAAAGTCCAACAGGTCTCTAGTAATCAATGGATGGTAATAACAAAGGGAGAAGACGTAATCAAGAAAGAATGCGATGCAACAACAGAAACTATTTCGTTAAATGGAACATACTTAATATCACTAAATGGTAAATGCAGGATCAAAATACAAACAAAATTCCTAACGACACAAGAGAAACGACTTAAAAATAACTTAGTGGAAATCCCGAAGTTAAAATTCGAATACACTAGCAACAGACACAATAATGTCAACATTACCTTCAGGCCAATCGAATTGGAACCGATAAATTTGGACGAAATTAAAGCAACAGAAATCAAATTGCATCAAATCGAGGAAAACATTGAAGAAACATCCCAAGCTCCTGTGTACTTCCATCAAGCAAGTGGATGGACCATCATGTTATATATGTTAATTTTCATTATTTTAATCACATATGTTTTAGTTAGAGTTTTTAAGAAGAAAACACCATCCGGAACAATCAAAGAGAAACCAATCGAACAGAAACCAATCGAACAGATCGGACTTCAAAATTTAAGGATACCCTAATTTTGGTCCTAGAGGGGAGGTGTTATGTTAAAGTAAAACCATGCATTAATATAATAATTAAAAATTTCAAATATGTTACGATAGCCTGCCTCACATTCGATTCAGCAGTCTATCGCATTCCTTTTAAAGTTCAATAACTGTAAAATTAGTAATAAGCAATATTTTTATTATAAATAGTCACAATTGTAATTATAGATTATTATTATGCTGTATGTCTAAAATCGATGTCAGTCGTAATTTTCAATAAATTTATTTAAGTAATTTGATTTTTTTTAAAATAATTTTGTTAAGTGAAATTAACTCGCGCAGCAAAAGTAGCCTAGTCTGATCTTACCTTTACGCACTCTCGCACCCGATGCGATGTAAGAAACCGGTTATACGAGTATAGCATCAACGCATTAGTTCCCACCCGAGTTGACTTAAAGCAATGTAGTACTTCTAACGAATTTTATATTAACGAATTTTATATTACAAATTTAGTGCGATTATGCTTCCATTTTTGAAATTTTTTTTGATTTTTTTTTGCAATGATTGTGATACGATATGGTCAATTTGTTTCACTTTTCGACATTAAAAATGGCGTTTGAAATGTCGATTTTCGTATGTGATGTGCTTTTAAGTTGTGGCGTTTCTTCACGGAATTATCATCGCAACAGCAACGCGGGTTCGGACAATACTCAAAGATTCAGCGAGTACAGGTTTCAGCTGCGGAGATTGACACTCGCTCCGCTGCGCTACGCTCGTGCAATCTCCTTGCTAAAACCTGTACTCGCTGAATCTTTGAGTATTGTCCTTACCCTTGTGTTGTAACATACGAATACTTGCTGAATTTTTCAATTTGTAGAAAGTTAGGGGTAATTGTTGGCTAAAGAAAATGGAGTGTCAAGTACAAAAAAATGAACATTTCCGACATATTCCTGTTTAAGTTTAACCGAGGAGCTAAGGCATCGGAGGCCGCTAGAACCATTTGTGCCGTTTACGGAGAGAACGCCATCGTGGAAAGTACTGCACGAAAATGGTTTTCTCGTTTTAAAAAGGGGCATTTTGATATTAATGATTTCCCACGTTCAGGGAGACCATCCGCATTTGATGAAGACCGATTAAATGCATCAATTCGTGATAATCCACGTCAATCAACTCGGGAATTGGGCAATACGATGAATTTGTGACAAATCAACTATCGTACGACATTTGCATTCCATGGGCAAAGTTCAAAAGTTGGGTGTTTGGGAACCATACGTTTTGAGCGAAAACAACAAAGATCAGCGTGTTACCATTTGTGCTTCTTTGCTCTTGCTCGTCATCGTTTATCTTGTCAACAACATCGGCCGTTTTTGTCTCAAATTGTTACTGGTGACGAAAAATGGTGCCTTTATATCAACATCAAGAGCAGAAAGGAATGGCTGAGCCCTAACAAACAAGCAAATCCTCGTGCAAAATCTGATACCCATCCACGCAAGGTAATGTTGTCCATCTGGTGGGATAAAGAAGGCGTCATCTACTATGAATTGCTTCCGAGGAATGTAACCATCACTTCTGAGGTTTATTGTCAACAACTGCGTCGCCTGGAGGCTGCAATTCAAGAAAATCGACCGGCAAGACGGCATCAAGTGGTTTTGCAGCACGATAATGACCGTTCGCATTCTGCTAACATTATAAAAGCAGCTATTCAAGACCTCGGTTGGGAGGTTATTCCACCGCCCTATTCTCCTGATCTTGCTCCATCAGATTTTCATCTTTTCCGCTGTCTATCCAACAATCTCCCAGAACAAACCACCGGATTTCTTCCGGCGTGGAATCTGAAAAATGCCAGAACGTTGGGAGTCAATCATAAACAATGCAGGAACAATGCATTTAATTAAAAAATTAAATTTTAAATTTAAAAAACGCTACGAACTTATGCATCAACCCGATAGTTTTGTGAGGATAATTGGTTTTTACATCGTAGGTAGCTTGCAAAACTGACCCTGGACGTTCCTGTACCCTGTTTTTCATTGTTATGAAGGCAAATCATTAACCAGGCTTTACGTGCCCTCCGAAGCAGGGAGGTGGTCAAGATATTTTTACGCTCAAACCCGAAGTCGAACCGGGAAACCAAACGTTTGGCCTATCAGGCCGTGACCGCCATCTTATTTAGCAATTTATTAATATCTACAAAGTTCTAACTTACCGCTTTAATATAATAACAATCTGTTAGGTTGCCACATCTTAAAGCTTCGTCTCGTATTCCGGCAATATTTGAATGGTATGCCTTGCACAAATTGATTTGGAAACGAAGAGGAAATACGCGGTACTCATTGCTTAAAAATTTATAAGCCTGCACAATTACCTGCATAATAAAAAAGCAAAAAGTACAAAAGAGTTAAATTTGAAAATTTCAAAATAAAACTTGAAAAGTGCTAAAATCATACATTTTGAAAAGTTTGGAACCAAGTTTAATTAAAATGATTTAAACTTACGCGGAGAAGAAATGTTTTTAATATTTTATAAAAAATTAGTGTTTGTATAGCAATTTAATTCTTACCTCGACATCAGTAAAATTGTCTTGTTTTACACTAAAAGTCAAATTGGTGGCTACGGCAGTACGATTATATTTAAATGTTCTTAAATTAGCAAAATTAATATAATCTTTGTTGTAATCCACTAAGTCGATACGTATATCTTTCACTTTATAATCATTTTGATGAAACTGTAATAGAAAAAATTTAACATTACTACTTGCGCCAGGCATGTCAAACTATGCGGCCCATAGGCCTTAAATAAACGAAATTGGTTTTTATATACTACCTATGTATTAAAAAAAATTTTTTACTCGTTTTTAGTGTTTAATATTTTGCAAATAGAAGTTCAACAAAGTAGCCCTAATATATTACAAATTTTTGAATGCGACCCGTGGTACAAGAGTAGTTTGACGTGCCCTTTTGATTTATACAAACGCAAACCTTGGATAAAAAATTATCACAAAACACATTTTCAATCCAAACCGTTCCTGCAAAAACCAGCATTAAATTCTTCATTTTATTTTCCTCGGTCGGGTTTATTTTATACTAAAGATCAACGATATTTAATATTAAATACTATTAAATATTATCAGAAAGTGGATACACTTGGGTATTTGTTGGCTTCCTACACATGTACTAAGAACAATATCTAACAGAATACTTCCATTGGTACCTTCGTACCTTCGGCGAAAAGTTTATAAGTATTAATGATTTCATCATTATACCTAAGCATTGAGTATATCATTTTCTGTACATCGTTTTGTATACCATTATTACGTATGTACATAAATAATATTATGTAGGTACATCATAAAATTCGTGAATATCGAAAAATAATAACATGTATGATTATTACAATTATGTACATACATCATGCAGCATGTAAAATACATACATACATAATATATGTATTTAAAACTTTAATGTTATTTTAAAATGTTTCCATATGGTTGCACATATTATATTTAAATTTATTTGCGATTTTAAAATTTAAAAAATCCAATTTAAATTTAAAATATTTAAAAAACCGTCCGAGGAAAAGATGGGTACCGGAACAACCAGCTATGCCTAATATAGCTACCATGACGCAAAGAAGAAGAATATTTAAAAAATCTAAATTATAAACTTTGATTTGAAAAATGGGGGCAAGCTGGAAAAAATTTTATTCTCTTCATTGGGACCTCTAAAAAGGCATACTAATTTTGCACCCCCTAGCGACCCCGGATTTCGCTGCCACAGATGAAAAACCACGCAAAGAATGATATCTTTACAAATTTTCGTGAATATCTCGGTTTCAGTGCACTTTAGAGCAAAATCTGAAGTTAACGAAAGTAAAGTATACTAAATTTTCTACAGAAAAGCTTTAATATATTTTTCTTGTAAATCGAACGGTTACGGAATTACAACCAACAGAACTTGTGGTATGTCTTCAAATTTCTTTATTTGTTATTGTCATTAATGGATATTCCGCAGATCCAAAAATATGTCTAACGCATATCTTTAAACCATTTTAACCGATTAATACTTATAGTGGTGTTTTAAAAAAAATAGCACCACGTTCGGCGAGCAATTTAAAGATGTGGTGTTCCTACGCTCCTAAAATTTCACGAAGGAAATTTAAACACTTGTAATATTGACTTTTTGAAATTTCATTTAAATTTTAATTTACCATTTATTCTGGTTTAAAATATTTTAAAACATCCTGTATATTCATTATTCACAATCTTAAATATTTTTGTTACGACATCTTTTGGTAAAATAAGATAACGAGTTCTTGAAGGTCAATTTTGCATAAGACACGTGTCTGGTGTTTCCGTAACAAGCGTCACTTGTTTTTGTACCATTGAACTTAGAAGGTTCGACAATTTTAATTTTCAATACAGATAAATTTCTGAAGTGTTAACTTTCATTTAGTGTTGGTGTTTAATTAACAGGTATAATTTTATGCATTATTTTAATCAGTTTTATGTACAAATTTGTGGCAAATGACTTTAATTTAATTGATTCGTGTTTTTACATATTTCTTTGTTTAAAACAATAGAATTTAAAAGGTGGTTTTTAAAAGATTTTACATTATATTTAAATTCGGTTTTCTAAATGCAATTTTAAAGTTTTTATTATCAAAGTTAGAAATGATTTACTTATGTAAAATATTTGTTACAAGGTTATAAAGGCCACGTGTTGGGGTGAATTCATAAAGGTATACTTTTAAGTTGCAGGGTCAAATTTCTATCGGTAACTTGTTTTATTAATACAAAGTATGCTAACTATAATTATATACAGGATGTTTTAATTTCAAATGGGTTTAGATTTATAAATTAAGAAGTTTCATTATTTAAAATAGGTAATCTGTTATTAAAATAATTATATTAATATCCAGGGTGATTGTTAAAGTTATTGATAATTGTTTGCAGTTAAAGAGATTTGATAAATGCATTCAATCTATTACTAAGCCCCAAGTAAGAGTTACAAGGCTGCGTAAAGATGTACGATAAGTTTACAAATCTTTATATAGTTGTAAATGATTGACTTATTTAAAACAATGGTTTTGGTTTCGTTACGTGTACATTTAGCTTTCCGACGACTCTGTATGAATGGCCCAAATCCCGTGGTAGACTGGAAGATAAATTACACAGTACTACATATGCTTAAATGCAAACCATAAAGCAAATTACATTGAACTGTTCCCAAAGATTTGTTGTTAAAGTCATTGCCACGAAAGTTGACGTCTCGTCATAAAAGCATAATCGTCTGAACTAAGCTAATACTCCCTATTCAAACGTGCAATATATTTTCGTGCTTTGTCATATCAATACAAAATGACTGGTAATGCTCATAAGCAATACGTCGTTGCTATATTCGGTCAATCTATGACGAGATGTCAACTTTCGTGGCAATGACTTTAATTAAGTTATCATAACTTACAGTGACGCGCATGAATGGATTAACGAGATTACTTAAAGGAAAGCAGGCTACTTAGATCGGGGTTTTAATATTGGTAATTAGGTATCTTATGTATTCAAATACAGGATGGTTGAACTTGTTTGAATTAGGTAGTAAATTATAATTCAAGGGTGGTTATTTAAAGGTAGATTAATAAAGGTATTTTTTCCATTAACAGCTAGTGTTTCAATAAAACACATAGCTTCCCACATTCTTCATAAAATGTACTAAGTACATGAAGAAAAGATTATAAACAATCCAAAGGATTGAATCTAAACAAGTAATTTAAAAGTTATCGAAATCATTAAAGCGATTTAAAACAAATCGACTTTCAGGGTAATTAAATCTACAGATTTATAAGGTCACGAGTTAGGTAAATCATTGCTTCAGGTTAAATTCCTCAAATAAGAATATTAAAGATAATTAAAGAATTGACATTGCCCAGATTTGGTTGTTTTATTTGTGTTGGAAGTTAAAGGTTGTCTCTCTTTCGGAGCAATCATTTGTTTGTTACAGTTGTTTTTGACATTATGTTTTGTACACCGGAAGAAAGAGTTTGGTTACTAGATGGCGATCGTAGGTATTTTCACAACGTGGTGGTCCAGGTTATTTTCCGTGTCGTCGAAGAAGTGTGATTTTAGATTTGAACTTTGCTAGTTCTCAATAGATGGCGCTTTCTGGAGAGGATGTTGGCGCGAAGTTCAAATTCAAAAGTTGCATCTTACACACTATTACTTTTTAATAAATTTCAAATTTATTTTCAACTTCGACCAAAATACAAAATTCAACTTCTAGCCACTACGCGCGGACCCGACTGTCTGATACGACATTTTCCACTTATCTCCATAAACACTTGAACGAAAAATTAAAATGTTTATCGTAAATTCAATAAATACAAAAATATACCTGTGGGAGGAAAATAACAGGTCAACTTTCCCCTTTGGACTGAGAAAAGATTAGTCAAAATAATCTTTACGAAATACAACAAACATTCAAAAATGCATTGAATGGCAAATAGATGGTTTTTATCGACACGAGTCAAACAAATTCACAAGAACTAAAGTCTAAAAATTACAACCGAAATCAAATGAAACATTTTCCTTTTCTCTTGATTACAATAGATAAAAATTTTCCCCCTTAAGTGCAGTGGCGGATTAAAGAATTTGCCGCTTTACGCACACTAAAATTGCCGCCCCGAAACGAAAAGACTAATATTAAAACTAATATAATAATATAATATAATAGTAATAATAATAATAATATAATATAATAATAATAATATAATATATATTAAAACTAATATTAAACCTTGTCAAAATTGTTTCCGCCGTGATTTCTTGGATGCAAAGTCATTAATTAGAGGCCCAAAATCAATATTCATTGTTAGATCACTTTCTATTGCTAAAACTGCCAGTGAATTTAGCCTATCTTCTCCCATGGTAGACCGTAAATATGATTTTATACATTTTAACACTGAAAACGAACGTTCAGCCGAACAAACACTAACTGCCATAGAAACAAATATACGAAGTGCGATGTCAACGTTAGGAAACACAGTTTGTAAATTTTTTGTTCGCATTAATGATAATAAGTCTACCACCGAATATTTTTCACTTAAGTCACTTCCTTTTAATAGCTCAGAAAAATGTAAGCATTCTGTTGTGAAAGTTATTTCCAAATCATTATTATAATATTCTTGCAAACAATTAGCCTTTTGTATTAACTTTTCTTGTGAACAATTTTTCATCGAAAAAAATATACTAAATTTACTGAAAATATCTTCATATGCAGCGTTTCTCGTCTTCAATTCTAAAATTATTTTGTCAAGTATGATATAAAACACTTCTACCTTCAGTTTTTCTCTCCCAGTTAACATTATTTCATTTTCACTTGATTCTCCTGGCAAAAGTTTACGCTTGCGTTTACGCTTGCGTTCGTATTCATACGATTCTTCGACATATTCTTTAGATTTATTTACATACATATTAAACATATCTTCATTTCTTAGAGACTGTACAAAATATATCAGTGATGAGAACAAAAGTGTCACGTCACCTGTATCGATGCTGATGCTTTGTAGTTTTAAATTAGTTTTATAAAATCTCTCTAATATCGCCTCCCAGAAAACGCACATAAAAACTGTTTCAAAACGATTTAATTGTCGTTTAATTCCAGCTGCCTCTGCTCGAACTGCTTTTTCATATAAATTTCCTTCTGTTGAATCTAAAGCAATCATCAAGAACTCGTTCCAGCTAGCACATAAAACTCATTAAGGCATCGTGTCGTGAGGACCACCTTGTTGTATCTGCACGTTTTGGTACTTTAGCATTCGTTTTTAATTTTGACAGGAAAAATTGCCAGCGATTAGTAGATGCTGAGAAAAAGGTATACAAATGTTGTAAGATTTCAAAAAAGGATGTAGCCGCTTTAACACTCTCCACCGCAGACACACCAACCAAATTCAAGAAATGAGCTGCACAAGGTACATAAAGGGCATGTGGATTGCGTTTCATTATCCTAGCTTGTAAACCAGTGTAACAGCCAGACATGTTGCTGGCATTGTCGTAAGATTGACCGCGACAATATTTTAGTTCGATGCCATGGCTGCTAAGTTTAGAAATTACAGCAGTTTCTAAATCTTCGGATTTATGTCCTACGTTATCTAAAAAGCCAATAAAACGTTCCACCGGTTCTCCGTTTTCTTTAACGTATCTAATGATGAATGACAACTGATCAACGTGAGAAATATCCGGTGTCGAGTCAACAATAATTGAGTAATATTTTGAATTTTCATTCTCGCGGACAATATATAACTGTCAAAGACATCAACTCAATAAATTCTTCGCAAATTGTTGAAGATAAATAAGATGTTTTCCCTCTTCCAGGGTTTCCATACTGGGATATGTGTCTGGCTAAAAATGGATCAACTTCAGCCATAATCTCTAAGCACATCATATAATTTCCATTTTTTAAACTACCAAAAATTTCTTCCCTTCCTCTAAAAGGCAGACCTCTGGATGCCAGTTTTTGGATAACGATAACGACTCTTTGCAATACATTTTTCCAATACTCTGTTTCATTTATTACTTGTTTGCACAAAACAGAATCTATTCTATTTGACAATTTATTTCTGTTTAACAGAGAAATTTGACACTTGGCGTGTTCTAGAGAATTTTCGTGAGACTGTAATATCTTATTTACATTCCTCCAATCATTCATTCCTTCGGTTGCTATTTTTGTAGTTCCACCAAAAAGTCTACATGGAATACAAAATAGGTTTTGTTTGGAAGGAGAATATATAAGATATTTTCTTAATTGTTCTTCTCCGTTTAAAAGTTTTCTAGTAAATACACTCTTATTAAGACAACGTGTTTTATCACCTATAACTATTTTCGTCACAGAGAAATCTTCATCTAGGTTCTGATCAATTTTATCTAATGATAGTAACAAATCTATAGTTGCATTATTTATTACCCACTTAGCTGGATCTCTGTCAACACGAATTGTTTTGGCTGGTTCAGGTTGTGGTGACAACGATGCGATTTGTAAATTTACTGACGTAGCCTGTACTTTTGATTGATGATCATCCTTTTTAAATTCTGACTGATTGTCGCACGAAGTCGAAGCACTAACATTATCACTAGCTCCTGCCTCTTCATTTACATTTGCCGGCGCGGATGTACTTGGTCTTGTCAAAAAATAATTATCCAGTTTATAAGTCTTGTCCAAAACACTTCGTTGTGCACTTCGCTTTTTCTCAGAAAGTGCTTTATACTGAGCACCACTCAACCTTTTACGACCGTCACTCATAATAATTAAGTTTTTTTCTCTAATTATTATACCTATACCTATAAATTACACTCGAACTTGAATAAGTTGAACTTAAATTATCCACCACAAAAATACGACACAGAAAATCCGACTTGTAGAATAAAAAAAACAAACTAGTAAAATTTCACACCACCGCTCTTTTTCGTTCTCGAATTAAAGCCTGTATTCTACTGTGATAACAGAGAGACTGAATAAATTTTAAGAAAATAAAATCTACCCCCTCATCGTGTTAAAGTTCGAAGAAATCTCGGTCATGGAAAATCCCTTATCATAAATTAGTAGGCAGTTTTATTGGTTATTGGAGGTTTGCAGGGTCTTTCTTCTATACCGTCAAAACATCCGGTCGATGCGGTTGGAACCATATAAATTCCAAGAAAGTTTTGCGAAGAGTCAGGCATTGTCCGATCGTAAATAAACAGATGTTTTAGTTTATTCATGTTTTAAGTGGAACGCGTCGTCAATATTTTAGCCGCCTTGTCATTTTATGAAATTAATGTCTCAGATTTTGCCGCCTCTAGAAATCTGCCGCTATACGCACGTGCTTATTTTGCGTATAGGGTAATCCAGCACTGCTTAAGTGAAGTATCACCCTAAACTAAATTCTTCAAAATAAAAATTTTTCTTTTCACTCACAAACATTCCATTATTTTTTTCAATTTTTCCCGAAATGGAGTCCATGGTCTATTCCTGCAATCGACATATCCGTCTTCCATCTCCATCTCACACTCTTCCACGTTAAAGGCCTCCACATTTCAGGTGTTGTCCCGACCATCCTGTCAAATTTCATCCAACCTGACCCAATCGTTTTCATTTCATTTCCAACCTTCTTTTCGACCACCATTAATGAATTCAAATAGGAAGTTGGGGCTTCTTCAACTACGTTGTCCTGTATCATTTTCTTTAGCTCGTTCCATACTTGTGCTTTATACGCTAATTCTACATTCTTACGATTTTTTCCATTTTTCATACTAATCGTTCGTTCATTTCTATTACCATTTTCCACATCCTGGTCTCCTTCAACCGTAATTTCATTAACAATAATTATTTGATCATCTTCCTCATTAACACCTAACGTCTCTTCTTAGTCTATCCATTCCATCTTCTTTTGGAACTCAATCTGGGATCTATTTATCATCTGTTTCATGTTATTTTGCATTTCTTGGATTGATGTATCTATTTTATTATTTGTTGTTTCTATTTTATTACTGATTATGTCTATTGTTTTTTAGTGTCTATTATTGTTTTTGTTAATAATTTCAACATTTCTTGCCATCCAAATTCAGGATTTATTGTATACTGAAAAATATTAGCACCATAAAAGGAATCTTCATCCTCCGATGCATCTACATTCACTTTTTCCGGAGTACTTCCGGAGTACCTGAAGGTTCAGCCTTATCATCCATCTTAGCAAAAAAAAACTCCAATCTCAGGGGTAAAGTAAGTCCAATTTCCAATTGCACCCCACACTATTATTGGTAAAGCCACTACTGTCGAAATTTTTATATTTTCCTTATTGTGGTTATAAAAAATAGCCCCACGTTGGGCGCCAATTTAATGATGTGGTGTTTTAAAAAAATAGCACCACGTTCGGCGATCAATTTAAAGATGTGGTGTTCCTACGCTCGTAAAATTTCACGAAGGAAAATTAAACACTATTACTTTTTAATAAATTTCAAATTTATTTTCAACTTCGACCAAAATACAAAATTCAACTTCTAGCCACTACGCGCGGACCCGACTGTCTGATACTACACTTTCCACTTATCTCCATGAACACTTGAACGCAAAATTAAAATGTTTATCGTAAATTCAATAAATACAAAAATATACATGGGGGAGGAAAATAACAGGAAAATAAATATCAACCATGATCCTCCTTAATGTATCTGCAAAGGGTAGGTAGCGAGTGACTACAAAAAGAAGAGCAGGGCGCGAGACACGGAGGACCCAGAAAATTTCGACTTATCACATTTAACGGGTCTGCCTATTATTAGTATATTCCTGTGGCGGTTCTACCATAGGAGCTGCAGAGCTGCAGAACCACCAAAAATAACAATAAAAATACCAATACTTGCATAATTAATTATATAATTATAACCTTAATCAGATTTAAATTATTATAAAGAATGATGCATTATCAGCTTGGCTTTGAAAGCGTGTTTCTTATTTTCGCTAGCATATCAGTTATAATTTAACAGCTAGTCATATAAATAGTGTAATAATAAATACACGTCCAGTCCGCTATCAAAATGTTTGTATAACTTGAACGCTATACACTTGTGCGCAGCCGAGCTGTAATGAAACGCAGACTACAATGCTAGCAATTGGTAGGTGGTATATTATTATCTTTTATGATTTTGTTTCGAGGTAGTTTAGAATTCGAATTTTGAAAAGAAAAACTAATTTTAATATTAGTTCATCAATTGTTAAACAAATTGCAGTGAAATTAGGGCATAAGCAATAAATTGTTTAAAAACTTTTAATTACACCAAGTTTCTTGCACATATTTATAGCAAAACACTAGTTAAATTATTTTTTGACGGATTTTACAACTTTAAATGAAATTATGAATAGGTACATAAAATTAAAATTTATGTATTTTTATACAATAATAATTCTTAAAGCTCGTGATACGTACACGCATCGAATGTACAGTCGTTCTGCACCCAGATGCAGCCACTTGCAGTTAGATCAGCGCTGGCTTTACATTACATATTATTATACAAGTATATAACCGGACTAGTATTTCATGCAATTATAAAAGAAAGATCTTGTATTATAAACTTTAATTGAAATTATGGATATAATGTCTTTATACCTACTAGATAAAATGAATGCTTATGAATTTACTAATATTCCTAATCCTAATAAAATTTTATAATAATTTTGGACTTGAGATTTTTCTGCATTGTAAAACAATTCTCAAACTATAATTTTCTGTAATAAAATGTAGATCAAGAAATTTGGACTTAGGTTTTTACTAACATTACTCATATTGTAACACCGTGTATATCAGTTAAGCCGAGCCATTATCAATTACGTACGCGTCCGTCTAAAATGCAACCGATGAAATGCATCGAGAAGGCGAATAACAAGTAACCAAGCAAACAATTAATCATCTTAAAATTTCGCTCGGTTTGAATGCATTATTATTTCATGTTATTTTTCCAAGTTTAATGTGTTTTGCCAATTGTGTATTTGTTCATCAATATATTTTTGTGATTTACTTAGTTTCTGTGTTATTTCTGAATTATCGGTGGCATTAATAAAAACTCATCACAATATTATTTATTAACTCAGCTTCTCTCATAACCCGTAAAAATAGGATTTTTTCGAAAATTAGTTAACAATAATTACAAAACTTTTTGTGCGCTCAAATAAAACTTATTGTTACAAAAATGTTTGCGTCGTTTGTTTTATTTCAAACCGAACACAAAGGGCTGTTTAAATTACAAAGTATAAGTTCTATTTTTAAAATAACAAATATGCAGAATTATTATGACGTGATAAGCTAACTAAGGCATTTTATTTAGTCGTTTTTAAAATCTCTTACGAAGAAGGTCGTTTTTAAAAATGAATGTAATTTTTAAATTTAGTTATCAAGAACAATTAGTGATAAGAAATTGCCGGTATATACAAGTCGAGGTAAAATGTATAAAAGACAATTTGGGCGCAGTTATCTAACTCTGACTAGTCGAAAAAAATTTCTTCAGCTACACACTAGAGAACACAGGCTTATATTTGTCTAATTAAAGGAAAAAAAGGGAGAATATGGTCAAAATAACCAAAATATCGACTTTTGAAAAGAAGGGAAAGTAAATTCATGTAGCCGGTCGGACCCGGGGTCTGCACATATATCCGGTTACAGTCCCTTGAAATGGAGTGAAATTTTTTCGGTCCGATTTGAATTTTTCTTTGAAATTCGGATAGATGGGGGTGTGATTAGTAGATATTAGTAATAAATGTAATCAAAAAAATGGAAAATAACTCGTGTATAGCCTAAAAAGTGAAAAAATTAAATTTTTTTTGCGTTCCTATTTTAGGGGTGTGCATTCGAAAAGGAGGGTAATCCATCGTCAAATCCTACCCTTACGGGGCGCCGCTCCGCTCTGCACCCCTCCAGGGCGGATTTGACTCTGGTTACTAGGCTAAACATACGAGAAGCGCCACCGATCAAGAACACCGGGATCTATGCAACCGGGATGTGAGAGACCCTCGAAATAGCATTAAAAATTATAGTTGCGGTATGGGGCAGTATACTATTACGTTTCACCCCCAAAAAATCGCGTAAAAATAAAAAATAAGCGATGTTACATGTAGGAGCGTCGAGCTGCATCTGCCGGTGCGAAATTTTCTAAGTGTAAGAGTATATCTAAGTGCACGTACCGTCAACAAAATGCGCGCCGGCCGAGCAAAGTAGCGGCATTCGACCGGTTGTGCACCCAGTTCCGATCTTGCATCCGAACTAACCGCACGTCAATTTTTGCGTTCTTTAATTTTCACGAATTAAGTTCAAAAAGTAATTTTCATTACTGTTGTCTAAACGATAATTTAATATAGAAGTGAAAGTGTTACATCAAGCTCCAATTCTATTTAAATTTCGTCGACAAAGCGTTTAAACACGCTTTTAAGTGTTCCTCCCAGTTTCCCGGCAAAAAGATCCCGCCATTTGCTAAGTGACGTAGTTTGCTACGTCACAATTAGCAAACGGTTGCGCGCTCTGTTGCCCCCTACCCCCTTCAAGACATCAGGCGACGTATTCTGTAGTATACGCAACAAAGGTTAGTGAACTGAACTTGACCTAGATTTCTTACAGATTATATTTTATCGCAACCTAACAAAAATTTTGTCAACCAACAAATTCCTTTTCCTTTTAAATTTTTCAAGTTCATTTAGATTTAAATAAAGGTTGATTCACAACACTAAATTTAATTTTCAGACTTAAAAATTAAACTTGCACTGATTAAAATCAGCTGCTTCACAGACATAAATTAATTCAAATTTAATTTTATCAATTTAGATTTCGCAACATAATTTAATTTTAAAAATTTTTATTTTTATTACTTGAATTATTTGTAAAATGACGAATGTTACCGACATGTCCCAAGACAACACTTTCCTTCGTGAACTTGTTGACCATTTGAAAGCCGAAAACCGCGATTTGAAAGCCCGATTCAATGATCAATCCAAAAAACTCGATGACCAATCCAAACAAATCAAAGATCTCACTGACAAAGTCGCCTCACTCGTTCTCGCCCTCCAACCACCCAAGGTCGTACAACCACCTTCGGTCGTAAGACCACCCCCGGTTGCCCAACCTCGCCCGACTGCCCCTTCAGGGAAAAAGAAGGACAAGACCGCCGTCCCCCCTCTTCCGACCACCCCTGCTGTCAAAAAAGCAGAAGCTAAACCCAAAGAGCCAAAAAAGCCCGCCCTACTCAAACCCCTGATGGCAACGGCCATCCCGAAACCCCGGCTATCGACTCCAGCAGTCAAGCCTGCGATCATCCCCCGAACATCCCCCCGCATTTCTAAAATTCCATCATCGACTCCCGAAGCCCAAGCTTCCACCTCCACCGGTGGAGATAATTTCGTCTTTCCAAAAGACAAAAACACCCTAAAACGGGCCCGCTCCAACTTAAGTAGCGACAGCCAAACCTCTGAACCCGCTACCAAGAACAGGTTCGCCTGTTTGGACGTAGAGGAACCCCCGACCGACACCCAAACCGAGCGCGACGATGACGGTATGGAAGTCACCGACTCCCAACCCGACACCCAGGGTGCTTCACACCCAGACCGCACCACATACTCCTCCTCCAGCCGAATCCCCCCAATTGTCCTCCGTACAAAGGACAACTGGCCGGCCATCAATAAAATGATTCGTGACCGAAAAATTGCCACCACTAAAATCCGCACGCTCGTGGACGGCATCTCAATTCAGCCGGCCACCGAGACCGATTACCGGGCCCTCAGCCGCTTACTTGAGGAAAAATCCCTCCCCTCACACTCTTTCTCTCTCCCTCAGGACAAACCACTAAAAGTGGTCATTCGAGGGCTCCCAATCACTATCACTGCTGCAGAAGTTAAAGAAGACCTTGTAGAACAGGGCTTTGAAATTCAGTCAGTTTTTCAGATGCGCCAAGGTCGCGACAAAAAACCTATGCCATTATACCTTGTCCATCTAACCCACAACTCAGATGGCAAGAGAATTTTTGACATGACATCGGTCCTGTCCATAAATACCCGCACCGAAACCCCCCACAAACGTACAGAGGTCGGTCAATGCCACCGTTGCCAACGGTTCGGGCACGCGCAAACCCTCTGCCGCGCCCCACCCAAATGCGTTAAATGCGCAGGGGATCACCTCACTCCGGCTTGTCAAAAAATCCGTGAAGACCCAGCCACCTGCGCTAACTGCACAGGAAACCACCCCGCAAACTACAAAGGTTGCGTTTCGTTCCCTAAGCCCAAGAGGCGAGAACTTTCAGCCCGCGAAGCAGCTTCCCGCTTCGCTGACCGCCCCACTTACAATTACCCCTCCTCCCAAGGCCCCAATCGACCTTCCTATCTGGGAGTCGCTAGTCGGCATGCCCCTCACAGGGAAGCAACTCACGCCACCCCCACGCCCACCACCTCCTACGATGAGACTCCCTCCCGACAAACAAAAGCAATTTTTGAACAACTTCGTAATTTCAATGCCAATGCCGAACTCGTCCGCAATATTGAAATAATCATGAACGCCAAAGCCACTAATATCACACCCGTTAATGTCTAAACCCAGATTCCAACCCACCACTTTGCAGACGGCTTTTTGGAACGCCAACGGCCTTTCAGCCAAACGAAATGAACTTCTCGCGTTCGCGCACGATCACGACCTTGACGTAATCTTGGTCAACGAAACCCACTTCAGAGCTGGCCAACTGGCAAAACTCCCTTGCTATTCACTTTATAGGAATGACCGTGACGGACGCGGCGGCGGAACCGCAATTTACGTAAAATCATCCATCGAACACGTCGCAATACCGACCCGCGACCTAGAGTACCTTGAAGTCACCACGGTGAGCATCCACACCGCACATCACGGTTGGTTGCAAATCTCCTCCGTCTATAATCGCCCTCAGCAACGCATCCTCAAAGAGGACCTAGAAACCCTCCTCGAAGGCCCCGACGCGAAGATCATCGCCGGCGATTTCAATGCTAAACACTCCAACTGGTTGTGTAAACACACAAACCATGTAGGACGTGACCTTCTTTCACTAGCAAATGAGCTGGACTTCGCGATCATCGCTCCCACCTCCCCCACCCACTTTTCTAACGCAGGTACGCCGTCCATTCTGGACATAGCCATTTTCAAAGACGTACAACTCCAATACGACATCTCCACCAGCGAAGAACTAAACTCAGATCACTACCCGGTCCTCCTGACACTTGGACCGCTGTTACCCCCAAAAGGCCCTCCCACGAGAACGACAACAGACTGGACCTCTTTCAAAGACACTCTGTCAAAAAACCTTGGACCAATCCCATTCTTTGAGTCCCCCACTGACCTAGACCAATTCATTGCCAATTTCCAAGACAACATCAAAAAATCCGTTGACGAAACTTCATTTGAAGTCAACACCACGGACGTCAGAGACAAACTCACTCCCTCCCTCAAAGATCTTATCAGAGCCAAAAACCGAGCGAGGAAACTCGCCCGGCGAACTCGCAACCCTGATGACCAAAGGTCATACAACCGGCTCAAAGAGCAAGTAGACGTTAAAGTCAAAGAATTTCATGACAATGAATGGTTAGACACCATTAACTCCCTATCATTTAAAGACATGTCCGCATGGCGCATGGCCGCCGCCCTCCAGGGGAAAAAGAAAGTCACCATCCCAATTCTCTCCCGCCCTGACGGCACTATTGCCCGGAGCGATCTTGAAAAGGCTGAAATCTTCGCCGACAGCCTCCAAGCTCAATGCTCCCCCAACACCACAAGATTAGACCAAGACCATATCAATTCGGTCGAAAATTATGTCACCACCACCCTAAACACCTCCGATGACACACATATCACCCCCGCCTCTCTTCCGGAGGTCACCATTGCCATTAAACGCCTCAAAAAGAGGAAAGCCCCAGGTCCCGATGGCATCACCAATACCGCCCTCAAAGAACTCCCCCAAAAAGCCAAAGTTGCCATCACCGGCATAATTAACGCATGTTTTCGACTCAACTACTACCCACAAATATGGAAAACCGCTGACGTAGTGGTAATCCCCAAACCCGGTCAAAATCTCAAACTTCCGAAAAGCTATAGACCAATCAGCCTGCTCCCTTCCATCGGAAAAGTAGTTGAAAAAGTCATTCTCACCCGTCTCCAAGAAGCCATGTTCGATAACAGTATTATTCAAAACGAACAATTCGGCTTCCGTGCTGGACACAGCACGACCCACCAAGCCCTCCGATTAGTTGAGCACGTCACGCAGGCACTCAACAAAAAAGAATTCACCGGCCTAGTGCTACTCGACGTATCGAAAGCTTTCGATAAGGTCTGGCACGAAGGCCTCCTGTTCAAAATGCTTCAATACAAAATTCAAATTCCACTAGTCCGACTTATTGCCTCCTACCTTCACGACAGAAATCTCCAAGTCAAACTCATGAACACCAGATCCACAAAGCGCCCCATCACCTCCGGGGTCCCCCAGGGATCGATCCTTGCAGCTTCACTGTTTAACATCTTCATGAGCGACATTCCAACCCCCTTAGATCCCGCAACAAAAATTTCACTATATGCAGATGACACTGCAATATACACATCCTCAATCCACCCGGACATAGCCACAACCCGCCTCCAGGAGGCGATCACCGATCTCGGAAGGTGGTACGAAACTTGGCGCATCGAGGTTAACTCGAGCAAAAGTTCCGCGATCATGTTTCGAAATCGTTGCAAGCCTCACAACTCCAGTGTCTGGATGTTTGAGGAGCAAATCCCCTGTAAAACCAAGGTCAAGTACCTTGGCATTACCATGGACCGGCGCCTCAAATGGGACGCTCACATTTCCTCCGCAACCGGTAAAGCCAAATGCCTCTTCAATAGATTGTTCGTCCTCATGAACGCAAAAAGTACCATGTCCCCCGCTAACAAACTAAGATTATACAAAGCCATAATCCGCCCAACAATGATTTATGCCTCCCCTGTCTGGGGATATGCACGCCCCAGGGCCATAAATAAACTTCAAGTCATCCAAAACAAAAATCTCCGAGCTATTTTCAGCGCCCCCTATTACGTCACTAACAGGCGACTACATGCAGACGCCAAACTAGACCTCATTAACACTCTTAATCGTAAACATGCCACCAATCTCTACAACAAATCCAAATTCTCAGAAAACCCACTAGTAAATCAACTAGGTCAATACAACCCAGCCGACTTTTTCATACCCCGTCCCAAATCACTCCTGACCACGGACAACTCCTGACCATAACTCACCCCCACACAGACTAATGTATGTTCACAGGTTTAACTTACACAAATTCTCTTCGAAAGTGAATTTATTCACTAGATTTGTGTAATTTTTCGATCAATTTCCACAAGCTTCGATAAATCACCCCCCATAGTATCACTACAATCCCACTAGTCGCCAATTCTGACTAGTTCCAAGTAGAAGCCACTCACTTCGAGGTCATCAATAGAAATTATAATTTCTTTCTTCGAATTAGGGACTCTACTATATCGGCAAACGTAAAAAAATTTCTTTTTCTTCACATATCTCATATTCACAGTCACAGCCCAGGTTTCTAACCAGTCAGTCCGCCAAGCGCCAATTCCCAGAGACCCACCGGTCTCTACAACTTCCAATGTCATTAATGTATTCTTTCAGATGAAGGAGAAGGCCGGCCATGCCGGGATGCTCCATCAAATACATATCAGGTAAAGGTAAAGGTAAAGGTTGTGCACCATACTCTCGCTACTTTTCCATACTTTTCAAATTCGATTATTTCAAAATTTTGATAATAAATTCTCACTTCATATTTTGAGAATTTGTTATATTAACTGTGTTCTTTAGTGTGTAGCAGAAGAAATTTAGTTTCGAGTAGTCAGAGATAGATAACTCTAGCCGACAATTTAATACGAATATTTATTTACGGAACAAATGGATTTGTGGCTGTAATCGTAAGAACGCATTGTTTTGTTTTCCGTTTGTGTCATTCGATATTGTCAATAGTAAAAAAATTTATCTCGGGAATATTGAATTTCAACGAAAAAGTTATTGATAAGTTAAGTTTGCCACAAGCAAGCACCGGCGCACGCCATTAATGCTTAAAAACGTGAAATAAGTAAGTTTATTTTTTGAGATTAGCATTTTACTAATACCTTCCCTTTTTTATAATGCAGAACAGCCAAACATATTTCTCACGAGCCGCCACTGGTATATTCTCAAAAGAGGTGCGAATTAAGGTACTCCTTGAGGTAAAATTATATTGCAGAATCATAAATGTTAATGTTATTGAGGAGAAATTGAGTTCCTATGCGATTAAACCGCATTAAACATTAACCATAACACAACATTGGCAAATAGGTATTCAGTCTAAATTCAGTAGACCCATGAACTTATGAAGCGTAATTTCTATGAAATGCCATCCTAAGGCAAAAAATACGGAACAATATTATTTTACTGCATTTAGCTTGTGGAGCTATTTTTACGTAAAAAATTGAGGGCAAGCTGAAATAAATTTTATTCTCTTTAATACCCCCCAGGTACACTTAATTTATTGCGAAAGAAAAACTTTCACTTTTACGTCCCTCGGTATTAAGAAAAACGGTACTGGGATAATTATGAAAAATATCATAATCCCCCCCCTCCCGGATCACAAACGAAAATTGAAAAGATTCAACGAAAAATAATAAATTTTGATGGTTCTGAATAATGGCAAGTGTACCTGGGAGGTATTCCATACCCCCCAGACCCCCCGGTCATGTGATATCGATTCTTATTGTTGGGAACATCTGAAGATCTTAAATAAAATACGCATAGTATGTCAGAATCGCCGTTTTCATGGTAACGTAACGCAATACCCCGTCCTCGAATATGAAGATTATTTTTTTCGGTAGGAATGTTTCTTTTCAATTTAAATATATTTGAATAATTGTCTAGATGACAACGTGATATTTTTGCCGGTTACCCAGTCAGTTAAAGGGAAATGAAGAAGAACGCGGGGGTTGGAATCAACTTTCCTAAAATCCCCTGTCTTCCCCTAGTCATTGCACCAAAATTGAAGAGGAGAAAATTCCCTACAAAACGAGGTTTCAGAATTTACTTCAGATCTGAAGTAAATCCTGAAACCTTCTTTTGTTTTGCTCACCATTAGATGGTGAAGTTTAAATGTACGAAATTTTTATTCAGAATGTGTAAGATTACAATTTTGAAATTAATATAATTTCAAATTTGCCGCTGTTTTAAGTTACAATATTTTATGTCGCCATGTATATTTGAAGTTTAAAAAGAATCGTTTCGGTAACGATCGTGGGCGAACGCGACGAGATGCGAACAACCGGTAAAGAACTTCACTTGTTAAGTGTTCTTGGCATATAACAGTTGAATTATTTTGAATTATTATAAATTCTTTTTAGTGTCTGTGGTTAATATCCAGGTATATAAAATTTATAATTGTTGTTAATTGTTCTATTATATTTTGGCAATTTGGTTGATTGATTTGATTTTTAATATTATTTTAAGGGTTTTTCAAATTATTACAACAAACTTTGTTGAAAGTTTATTTTAATGTCTTACATTAAAATCAATTTAATATTATTATTAGTTAAAGATAAATCATTTCATTTATAAAATCTATTATGAACTCTTTGAGACATATCTTTGTTTAAATATTTGTAGGTAGGTTCAATTCAAGGTTGTTACATCAGCAGAAACTTTTCTTAGAAATAAAACTTACATTGAACGTTATCAGTGCAAGCTGTTCTTAAAACATATATGTACAAAGAAGGGTAATTTATATTTTATACCGGAAGAGTGTTAATTTCAACTAAAGATTAATTTATAAATGAAAGATTTCATTTTCTGTTGCTAAATTAATTTATGTCTCATATACAGGGTGTTGCTTCAATTTAATTAATCATTATTTACAATTATAAAGAATTTAGGAATTCCTTGCCCTCACAAGGTGTAGGAAATAATGTACCGGGTGTTCACAAATTTCCTATACATGGTAGATTTTGACTTAGGTAATACAATGTTTTGGTTTCGGTTTATAAAGTACAATTTAGCTTTCCGGAGACTCTGTATGAATGGCCCAAACACCGTGGTAGGCTGGAAATAAACTACGCAGTACTACATTGCCACGAAAGGCAAACAATAAAGCAAGTTTACATTATTAAACCGTTCCCAAAAACTTGTATTTATTTAAGTGGTAGTAACGTAGATCTGGTTTTGGTTATTTTGGTTAAAGGGGTGGTGGTGTAAAGGTAGATTTAAAAGGTATTTTTCCATTAACGCTAGTGTTAAAACAAAACACATAATAGCTTTAGAAAATCTTCATAAAATGTACCAAGTACATGAAGAACAGATTATAACAATCCAAAGGATTGAATCCAAACAAGTAATTTAAAAGTTATCAAATAACATAAAGCGATTTAAAACAAATCGACTTTCAGGGTAATTAAATCTACAGATTTATTAGGTCACGATTTAGGTAAATCATTGCTTTTCAGGTTAAATTCCTCAAACAAGAATATTAAAGATAATAAAAGAATTGACATTGCCCAAAATATGCTAGTTTTATTTGTGTTGGAAGTTCATGGTTCGTCTCTCTTTCGGAGCGATCATTTGTTTGTTACAGTTGTTTTTAACACTATGTTTTGTACACCGGAAGAAAGAGTTTGGTTACGAGATGACGATCGTAGGTATTTCACAACGTGGTGGTCCAAGGTTATTTTCCGTGTCGTCGAAGAAGTGTAATTTTAGGTTTGAACTTTGTTAGTTCTCAAGAGATGGCGGATTTCTGGAGAGGACGTTGGCGCGAAGTTCAAATTCAAAAGTTGCATCTTACAATGAGTATTATTCGAAGCTTTTTTCAATTGTTTTCTCTGGATTTTCTTTTTACTTCATAAATACTTAGTATGTTGTAGGCAAATTTTGTTAATCTGTTTTATAGAGAATTTTGTACTCTTCATTTTGATTTGATGATAATTTTCACTAAAAATGAAAGTAAGCGAGTTATAGACGAAAAACTACTGTACAGATTTTCCTATTTGGGGAAAAGCTAGCAGGGAAACTATTATTTATTGGGTTTTGTCAAGGTTTAGCGCCTCACCTGTGCTACGGCTCTGTTCATAATATTAAAAAATTAACACTCTGAAGCTGTGTTAAGACAGCTCATTATTTAATATGTTATGCATTTGCTCTTAACTTTTAAATTCAATTCTTAAAATTCCGAATTTTCCGAGGACAATAAATTTAATTTTTTAAGCAAAACTTCAAGTTCACCCTGTATATTACCAGAGTTTCACTACTCGCACTACTGCTTGTTGAGGCATTTGAACTACTATAATTTGAGGTTGTGCTCAAGTAAACAAAAGTTACAAATAGATGCACTTGAAATTTAAACAGGTATTTTGGATTTAGAAAATGCAGTCTCAACTGCAAGCCGCTTTATTAGGACAAGGAGGTAATACAAATGTCGTAGCAACTGAAGAAGATGAAAAAGACGAACACGAAGAGGAGGTTGAAGATGCCGATGAATTCATTGATGAGGTATTGTTTTTACTGCTTGTGTGTGCATTTGTTTCATATATTTGTTTAGGATTTAGAAGGTGATATTGTACGGGCAGGAAAGACCACCACAGGAAATATTTCTACCAGTCGTACCATTACCTTACAGATGCTATTATCTGCAGGAATTCTTGAACCAGGTTGTGGAACAATGACCATCGAATATTTAGTAAGTTGTAGTTGTTAATTCGTAAGATTTTCCTATTTTGAGGTTCATAGGGACAAAGATTTGTTGGCGACTTATTAGAAGATGGTAAAATCAGGAGTCAAGAAACTGACCTTGTTTTTGCATCTCCCAGTGCTTGGGCTATTGCCTGCAAGAGATTCATCAACCCTGATAAAAAATCAGGTTGTGGTTGGGCATCTGTTAAATATAGGGGTAAAAAATTGGATGCTTATAAAAACATTTGGTATAAAAAAAAGAAGGAATATGAACAGCGGCTTGAAAAAGAAGAAGATCACATGATGGGACTGTACGAAAAGAAATACATGGAAGAGCTTGACAATGATATGTATGAGTTATCTAAAATTATGGCTGCTGCATCAGTTCCACAACCTCGAGTAATTGTCAAACATAATACAATTGCTAATAGGACCTTTACACAGTGCGTTTATTTTTGTTATTTCGGTTTTACCATTCTCATTTTTTTTAAATTTTAGCGATGCTAACACATTAATAGAGTGTGTCTCATTTTCAAATTTGGGTAAAATTCAACCTTTTCTTGTTTCTTTGTCCACAAATGCAGCTCTTTTGATGGACTTTCATTGTCATCTGACAAAATCTGAGGTATCTGGTTATTTGGCTGGCCACTGGGATGTTAACTTACACAGTAAGATTGATTTCTAACCATTTTTTTACTTATATTGTGTTGTATAATTGTAATCTTCAAACCTGAGAATTTACATTTTTAGATCTGCAAATAACACATGCATTTCCATGTAGAAGCACAAAAGCAGATCGTGACAATGCATCTCATGTGGAAGCAGAAATTTCAAAAACAATTGAAAGAGAACAGTTAACCCTTGTCGGTTGGTACCATTCCCATCCCTTATGTGCTGCGGCACCAACTCTAAGGGACATTGATGCACAACTGGATTATCAAATTCGAATGAAAGGAAATTCTGACAACAGTTACACCCCGTGTGTTGGAGTAATTGTTTGTAAGTAGTGTTTTTAAAAAATCTCAGCAAAGCATTACAAAAATTGAACTTTTAGCTCCGTACAATTGTGATAATTCTTCTCTGGAGTCGAATATTATAGCTTATTGGGTGATTCCACCTCCAGAAGCGAAGCCCAACGAATATGGAAGGCCCATGCTGATGTCATACAGTGTCGTCCAAGATTCTGTTTTACCTTCAAATTTGATGGACGAAATGAAGAAATGTTCAGAGTACTACAAAAAAGAAAAAGATTTTGTTCAATTTTTGGACAAATACACCAACAACACCAGCTACATCGAAAAACTAAAAACGACCCTTTCCTCTAAATTTCCTCGAGATCAAAATGAAAGCAGCCTTTGGTCATACATTAGGGAGTTACTTGGTTGCGCGATTTCAGATAAAGAGAGTCCAATTTCTATCCCATCCCTCAGTAAAACCTCTCAAATTTTATCAAATTTAGGCACGTCAGTTAGTTTAAGTTCCAATTTTATGATGAATTCTGATATAGCCAGCATGATTCTGAACTCGGGCAAGTTTCCCACTAGTAACAGTTTCTTAGGGATACCAGATCCATTAGCCCAAAGTACTCTTGCTGCCAACAGTATGTTTTTGTCCCCAAATTTATTTAAAATGCAAGATTTACTAAAACCTCTATCCACCAGTAGTCCGATTTCTTCCAAATCGAAGGTCGATTTGAAAAATACCCCCTTGAAAATCCCAAGTGGCACTGACATAAAATTGGCAAAGTATGAAAGCCCTGATTTGAGTGCCATATTATCAAACAAAGGTAAGTATGACTTCAGTACCCCTGAGTTAAATTTGTCAAAATCTTCTACTAGGACCGAATTTAATGCATCCGATTTAAGCATTTCGAGCGTTAAAACTCCAAAAGTCGAGTTTTCAGTTGCAGATTTAAGCGTTTCCAGTGTAAAAGCGCCCAAGTGTGAATATAGCAGTATTAATTTAAGTAAAAGTTCGAGGGATTCCAGCGAACCTTCGCCTAAAATCAGTAAAACTGATTATTCGACCCTTGATTTGAGTCTTCCTTCTAACAAAAGCTTGTCGGAAGTTTTAGAAGGAACTCCAAGTGATTTAAGCGTGACGAGGTCGGAAGATATTTATGCTCTGAATGCATTGATTGATAGTGCTACAAGTATTTCAGATAAGGATCGATTTTGAAATGTATCTGAATATACTACTTATATTACAGTAAAATTTTAATTTAAATTGACAAATACATTCGGATTTAAGAGTGTAGGTGAACTTGACTAGCTACTAGTAGGTGGTGTGATGAGTGTTGACGTATTTATTGTGAATTTGTGGAATTAATTTTATTTATATTGGCTTAAGATGTCCTTTTTTAAATTTATATTGTAATTTTATCTTACAGAATTTTTTTTAATACAATTTTATTTTACCATATATTGTTTATTTACTTAATCTATGGTCTTTACAGTGGAGTGGAACTTACTTGAAAATTGACATGTAAGTTTAAAACTAGAAAAATTTTATTTTTAAATTTTCAATTCAATTTTTTTCTTTTAATATATTGTTTGAAACCAAGTCCGACTCATTAATTTACTGTATGACAATTATTGACAACTTTTACGTTTGTCTTCTTTATTGACCAAAGATGAGATTATTATAGATTCTCGAAACGCGTCTCGAGTTTTATAATTAAAAGAATTTTGGAGAAAAACGCTAAATTTTATTTTTAATTTGTTAATTTAATATTAATTATCATTAGTTAAAAATTCACAAATTTTAAATATTTTTACTTTATATATTATTAAACATTTCCAGCTTCTTCTTGCACTCTTCAAAAACGTCCTGTGTAGTCATTGCTGATTTAATTGAAAGAATTTTGCTTATAAATAAAATGAAAGATTATACGATGCTAATAATACTAACCAAATTTGTATTTACTTTTCCACTAAAAACGACCGTGATCTAATAATATTTACGAAATTTGTATTCACTACTTGTAAAAACGACTGGAATCGTTGCGAAAATTTTTTGACTAACTGTTCTATAGTTGTTGACGTCGTTAACCAAATTTTTATTGTTTTTGTTTCTTCCTTCTAGATCTAAATATATAAGAGCTGTTTTACATTATACACTAAATTTTTCAGGACTGAAATTTTTAGTCCTAAAAATGCAATGCGCGCGCCGAATTAGGACGCTGACAGCAAGAATTTAGAACATGTTCTAATTTATTGTTGTTAGCGTCCTGATTCGGCGCGCGCATGATGTAAAATTAGTTTCATAATTTAAAATTCAAAATTCTTGGTAATGGCAAAAGGTTGGTAATGCATCTTTTCATATACCTACTATATAAGTAGGTATTGTTAACAGTTGTTTTATTATCCCAACCCTCACACCCGAGATTTTATTTTATAAGAGTACAAGCTTCTTATAATTTTACAAAAAAAATAACAAACGCGAACAAACCATTGGAAGTTTAGTCCATAATCGCTTTTTTTTTAAAGTTTGATTTTTTGTTTTTGCAAGTAACATTGTAATAATTATGCAGCACATAATTTTTTTCTTTTGCTAATTTGCATTTTTATTTAATTATTTTAAATCACTTTTAAACACTTACAAACCAATCGACATTATTTGACAATTTACCTAATGCGCGTGGCGCATATTCAGTCGCTGAAAAAGTTAAAATTGTCAGGTTGTAGTTGCGAACAGGAAAGTATTACAACAAGTTTTCTATCATCCTAATTCGGCGCGCGCATTGCATTTTTAGGACTAAAAATTTCTGTCCTGAAAAATTTAGTGTAATGTAAAACAGCTCTAAAAGAGTTTTTTATACAACTGACATTAAAAATGACACTTTTAGTTCAATTTACCCAGGTTAAAAATATTTTTAACACTAGTAACACTAGTGTTTTTAACACTAGTGGTAATTAGTTTATAATTTATTTATAAATAGTAACATACACAATAGAATTAGAACAATTCGCCCTGAATTTTTGCATATGCCTTCCTACCGACAAATCGGCTGAATAGAGCGAGGGGGGGATTTTTTTGCTCAGTTTTTCGATATCTAGCGTCGTTCCCGAGTTATAGCTATAATTCAAAAAATTTACAAAAAAAATAATATTAGGTTGCATTGATATACACAAATGTCATTAATTAATTTGTCGCAGGTTCTGGTTTTGTTTTAGTAATTTATTTGTAAATCAAATTGGTTGATGTTCGTCACATGATATGTGAATGCGATAGTCACAAAAATTAGCATGTCGTGATGTAGTCATGTTTCAATTCGCAAAAAAATTTAATCATCAAACAAGACCTATTAACAGTTGTATAAAAAATATTGTACGATATACATGTTAAAAGTGATTTTATTTTGTTCGTGGGGGTTGCTCAACTCGCTATCGCTCGTTTCGCAAAATTCCCCACTAACAAAATAAAAAGTCACTTTTAACACTTATATCGTAAATAACTATTATTTATAAAAGTTACGCTCCGATAATTATATATTAACGCCGGAAATGGACGGGCAAACCGTTTTTGGGAATTATAACACAAAAACGTACTCTAAACTTCTTCTTCGGTTGTCTAAAACATTGGCAAAATTGTGAATAACTTTTTGGAAAAGTGCAAAAATTTTTGTAATATTTGCGACACTTTTTAAATTGGAGGCGAGGTGGTCGTGGTAATGAGAACCACCGACCAGCACCATCAGCGCACCCCCACTACCAAAATTGTTCATTTTAGGCTTCTATACAAAGTATAGCAAGAAGCCTTATGATCTGGCTCCGTGTCCGTCTGTCTGTCCGTCTGTCCGTCCGCATAATTCAAAATCATACAGAGCGTTTCAAATCGTGTTGGAAATACTCTGTGTGTATAGAGGTCTAAGAACTGGGTAGCCAGTGCGCTACTTTTAGGCTTCTATACAAGGTATATTTATGATTAGGGCCAATTTATTTGTCAAATCGTCTTGACGTTTCTTCGGCGAATCGCCCATGAAAGCTGCGGGTCTCGCGGAAGGAGGAACAACCGGTAAAACCGTCACGATCATCCACTCGGGTCGTGAGTATTTCGGATCCATTCCCAGGGCGCTGCAATCTGCGTCGCTAATTTGTCTAAAGATATGCAGCACTTCTTCCGCCAACAAATACTTTTTTTCTTGTGGAACCTTTCCGTCGGATTCCTTCCATTCGGCCGTCAAATCGAGACCCGATTTTCTAATTACAGGTTGATGATTTCCACATCCACCATCCGCGTGACATATTGTTTGTTCTTTGCACAAACCGTACACTAGTTCTAGGCGTTTCTTGGAATCGTCTGCAGTTATCTTCTGAGCGTGTTCGAAGTGGTTTTGTTTTTTTGGGTTCACCAACAATTTACTGCAATTAAAGCAGACGCAGCGTAAAACTTTCATGACATCTTTAATCATGCCAACGTGAAAGATCGGTTTGGCCAATTCGATGTGACCAAAGTGACCGGGGCAAGTGTCCCGGTCGCCTTCGCATGTTTGACATGGTAAAGTGCTGTCAAACGCTCCCATCCTCGGATCCATCAGGCCGCCCACTTTTGGAAGACTTCCTTCCATAATTTCTACATGATTTATACCTTCTGGGACGACAGACATGCTACGAATATCTTCCAGACTAAAAATGCCAAATTGCACATTCTTTACAGTTTTGAAAGCAGATTTGTTTTCGAATAATGCCATTGTTAATAATTTACTTTTACTTAACGCGCGAAAAATTAGCCAAACTGTTACATCTACTATACTCATAGGGCGATGTCCTATATAGGCAAATTGATCTGATGATACGTTGATCCGTTGATACGATGGTTCGTTGATACGATGATCCGTTGATACGATGATCCGTTGATATGATGATCCGTTGATACGATGATCCGTTGATACGATTATACCATGATACGATTGTCCGTTGATCCAATTATTCTTTGATACGTGGCTTACTGGTCTAACTGCCGCAGGGATTAACGGCCAGAATAAAGTGAAGATAAGCTATTGTTCCAAGGATATGATTTACTAGGATATTGGATATCAGGGGACGTGTTAAAGAAAGACTACGTTTTGAATCGACTAGTTGCGACCCTCTATCGGGGTCATTTTCAAGACTGTAATAAAGAAAAATGTACATAAACAAGCGAAAACAAGGTGGAACTCGCTTTAGCGGCAGTTCTTAGGCTTCTATACATCTACCTTTCTGGTGTGGAAAGTTGTTATTATCTGGTTATTTTTGGTCGCCATATAATGTAACATCACATAATCAGATAATCTGCACTAATTATTTATTATTTTATTTTAACCACAGCAGTGGCTTGATGTGGATAGTGAAGTTAAGTTGTAAATAAAAGAGAAGGAAGAGGATGGATCCACCTCAAAAAATGGACCGGAAATTACGCGAATTTCGAAAGCGAAAGCAAATTGCCAATATGACGTCAGAACAAATTATTCAACATCGCGAAAGAAATCAAATTGCCAACATGACGTCAGAACAAATTGAACAAAATCGCAAACGAAAGCAAATTGCCAACATGACCCCTTCGAAAATATTACATCGTTCACGTAGTCATGCAATTCGCCGACAAAATCCACGAAGTAAAAACGCAGCTGTTCTTGAAGTAGGTAACGTTGTAGAACCAAATGTCGACGTTCATAACGGTAGTTTTACACTACCAGAAAAGTACACTACCAGAAAAGTAGTTGTATTTTATTTTACTTTGATGTGAAAAAATATTTTTTTAATGATGTGGTTAGTGAAGTTAAGTTGTAAATAAAAGAGAAAGGAGAGGATTGGTCCACCTCAAAAAAAGGACCAAACATTACAGAGAAGTAAAGTTTCGAATAGAATGGAAAAGTTTGATTGTTATTACTTATATAGTAAATGATAATTACCAACCGCAAAAAATTTAATTGGTGCAGATTATCTGATTATGTGATGTTACATTATATGGCGATCAAAACTAACCAGATAATAACAACTTTCCACACCAGAAAGGTAGCTGTATAGAAGCCTAAGAACTGCCGCTAAAGCGAGTTCCACCTTGTTTAGGCTTCTATACAAAGTATAGCAAGAAGCCTTATGATCTGGCTCGGTGTCTGTCCGTCCGTCCGTCTGTCCGCATAATTCAAAATCATACAGAGCGTTTCAAATCGTGCTGGAAATACTCTGTGTGTATAGAGGTCTAAGAACTGGGTAGCCAGTGCGCTACTTTTAGGCTTCTGTACAAAGTATAACAAGAAGCCATATTTAGGCTTCTATGCAAGGTATAGAAAGAAGCCTTATGGTCTGGCTTAGTGTCGGTCCGCATGTTTCAGAGCCAATCATAACGTTGATCAACTGAAACGTTGTTATATTGTAAATACTTCGTCTATATAGTATTGCGTTAATCTGTTAATCCGTTGATTCGATTCGCTAATGCAATTTATTATTATTACAGGTTAGATGATGTTTTGTATTGATTTCATCAGAATCAAAATCGGAATCGGAAAAGTCGCTACTAGAATAATTGCTTGAGTTGTTCATGTTTATAAATTAGTGGTACTTGCTATATCGATTCCTTTTCAAAAGTATTACCTAAATTTTAAATACAAAGTGTAACCTATATAGTAAATTGTTGATCCTTTGATACGTTGATACATTGATACGTTGATACATTGATACGTTGATACGTTGATACATTGATACGTTGATACATTGATACGTTGATACATTGATACGTTGATACATTGATACGTTGATATATTGATACGTTGATACATTGATCCGCTGATCTGTTGATCTGTTGATCCGTTAATCTGTTTATCCATTTATTGCATTATCTGCTTATCCGTTATTTGTATTTTTATCTTTTGAACAATATATCCACACCGTTAAGAAATTGTATGTAAAATTACAATCATTAGCAACTTTGTGACCAATTTTTCTTCGGCATAGCGCGAAATCATATCTTTCTTCAGTATTTATCACATCGAAAGTCAGCAATTATGGTACAATCTATATTACGAACGTAACTTATATACCATGCTTTAAAAATAATATTTTCGAAGCATGTTATATCACGTTACTTGGTTCGGACGATGCTATTTTAGGGTTTTGATATCATAGATATCAAAAAACTAATATTTTTAAATCAAAATCAAATTAATTAAAAAAAAATCTTGTAGCTGGTGTGTTATGGTAGTGTTATATCTACGAGGGCTGGGAAATCGAGTATTCGAATACTCGATTCTAGGTAATTTGTTCGACAGCGTTATGTGCGACAGAAATTTGTTTGAAAATGCCCTGTCGATTAAATGTTCAGTCGTACAAATGCTGAGTTGGACGAATTTCTCTCGAACAAATTACCAACTACGGCATATTCAAACATTCGAATATCCCACTAATATTTAAGTGTTTTACTAGGTTTAAGATGATAATTTCATTATTAATAATTAATTTTAATATTATTAATAATAATTATTAATTTAACATAAGCGGCCTGCCGGTGTCGCGAGTAAACAGTCGACTATTCCAGCCGTGTTTTTGTTTTTCCAAGCAAAAATGTAATCAGTGACATTTACAGCCGTATTCACCAAGCTCTGTTAAGTTGCTAACAGAGAGTCAAGTCAATAACAGTCTGTTAATGTGATATATTTGTATTCACCAATGACTGTTAGCAGTTACCAGTCTGTCAAGTCGTCTGATAAGTTAACAGAGCAATATTGGGCTGTCAACACAGGTAACAGACTGATAAGTAATATTTTTATGTGTCAATATTGTAGGTTATAATTATTATTGACATTTGTTTTTGGTATGTATTTAAGGTTAACTTTTTTCCGCGAAATCAGTTAAAGCTAGTTTTACACGGTTTTACCAACAAAAATTCTAGTTACTTTTAGGCTTCTATGCAAAGTATAACAAGAAGCCTTATGATCTGGCTCCGTGTCTGTCCGTCCGTCCGTCCTCATAATTCAAAATTATACAGAGCGTTTCAAATCGTGTTGGAAATACTCTGTGTGCATAGAGGTCTAAGAACTGGGTAGCCAGTGCGCTACTTTTAGGCTTCTATACAAAGTATAACAAGAAGCCTTATTTAGGCTTCTATACAAAGTATAGAAAGAAGCCTTATGGTCTGGCTTCGTGTCCGTCCGCATGTTTCAGAGCCAATCATAACGTTGATCAACTGATACGTTGTTATATTTTAAATACTTCGTCTATATAGTATTGCGTTAATCTGTTAATCCGTTGCTTCGATTCACTAATGCAATTTATAAATACGCAAATGTTCGAAAGAAATTTACTAAGTTAAAGATATTTTCGAAGAGGTCTCCCTATATAAACTACTTGTTTTACTTTGATGTGAAAAAATAATTTTTTATTGATGTGGTTAGTGAAGTTAAGTTATAAATAAAAGAGAAAGGAGAGGATTGGTCCACCTCAAAAAAAAGACCATACATTACAGAGAAGTAAAATTTCTAATAGAATGGAAAAGTTTGATTGTTATTACTTATATAGTAAATGATATTACCAATCGCAAAAAATTTAATTGGTGCAGATTATCTGATTATGTGGTGTTACATTATATGGCGATCAAAAATAACCAGATAATAACAACTTTCCACACCAGAAAGGTAGCTGTATAGAAGCCTAAGAACTGCCGCTAAAGCGAGTTCCACCTTGTTTAGTGTAAAAATTTGTAAACCACAGCCCCGGTTTACTACAATTTCATAACAACAAAAATTAGCATTGTACTAAAATAAGCAAGATATTTAATTTACTTTATTAACTACATATAGGTCAAATTAGTTTTAAAATGTTTAATATTTATTACAAAACAGTTAATTGAGTTTATTGTATTATTTATCCTAGTTTCACAAAACATTTTTAACATTTTGCTGATATGAGACATGAAGATGTTCTTGGTTTTTAAATCATATTCAAAATTGAATTTAGCAATTGTTTCTAAAAAAAATTATTTGCTCATCCATCCTTATTCCAAATAATTATTAAATAATGATAGCCCGTCCGAGGACGGGTAGCTAGAAGGACGGGCAGGCAGCCAAGGTCATATGGCTTTTGGATTGCACTGAGAGCTTTCCTTAATCTTCATTCAACTTAAGTTACCTTGGCTGCCTGCCCGTCCTTCTAGCTACCCGTCCTCGGACGGGCTATCAGCTAGTTTCGTTATAATGTAATTCTGCTTATATAGTAATTTTGAGTAGGATAATCGGATTAACTGATCCGATGATACGTTGATCCGATGATACGTTGATCCGATGATACGTTGATCCGATGATACGTTGATACGATGATACGTTGATACGATGATACGTTCATCCGATTGGTTATGAAATTATCCGTTATGCGTTCGGTTCGGTTCGGTTTGCTTCGGGTATTTGCATTGTCTACGGGATTTCGAGGATAGATACGGATATCACGTTCAAATGGAGGTTCGCCGTCATCATTTACGAACACCATTGCAATTTCATTGGACGTTGGAGCATTGTAACGTCTTTGATCAGACTGCCGATCGCGCCGCATCACCATATTGACGACCGGAACTGGTTGTCCTTCTTCTTCGGCTCGTACACGCTCTTGTTGCTCAATTTCTTTCATCAGGCAATATGAAGCTGCGATACGATTGTTGACGCGGAAGAAACGATCGATTTTCTCAATCACTTCAGGTAGACAACCTCTATTCTCAGGCAGATTTACTCGTTCATTGACCGCTTCTGTCGTGTCCATTACATACAGTTGTGCAAACTTTCTTGTTTGTCCTTCAGATGGATACAGGTTTGTGGTTCTGTGGTACGTCTGTCCATGAATTTTGAAAACGTATGGTCCGTTACCCGGCATTGAAACAATCTCTGCTCCCATTGAAGCGAAAGAAACCGAGGAATTGTAAGAGCGGTGTTGCTGACGAAAGTTCTTGTAGTAAGGATTATCTGAATCTGAAAGCATAGAGCGAAGAAATTCGGGATATAACAATAGATTCCCATGTTGATCGAGCGGTTGCGGAATCTTCACTTTTCCTTTATGACAGCAGTTGTTAATTTGTTTATCAACTGGACGCTCCTTGGCGAAATTCTTGGAGCCGCAGAACTGACAGATGGAATTCATTTCTCCACAATCGTGTCGAGTAACGTGAAATTCATCAAATCTCAATGCTCTTATTTGGAGTTGAATTGCTTGACTTTGGTATCGATTTTCTTTCTGTCGATGTATCGCATGGGACCGAGCGTCAGCAGCTTGCCGCGCTTGAGTTTGTTCCAAAGTTTCACGTTGTCGACGTATCGCATGAGACCGAGCGTCAGCTTGTCGCTGTGATCGAAGCTGTTCTTCTGTGTTATTAGCTCTTGTACGTGCTTTTCTGTCACGATTCAATCGCCGTCGCTTTGCAGCAGGACTTTCAAAATTTTCATTATCCATTATGGAAGTTCACATAATGCTTTTTTGGAAATAGCTGTCCTATATAGACAAAATGATACGATGATACGTTGATCCGATGATACGTTGATACTATGATACGTTGATACGACGATACGTTGATCCGATGATACGTTGTGCGTTGGGTTCGGTTTGCTTCGGGTATTTCCGTGGGACAGACAGAAAGAAAGAAAGAAAGACTTGGCCTTTTATAATAAGAGATGTAGGTTGCCGAACCTTCAATATATAGTATGAGTTTTTAAATGGGTTCTTAAACTTGATATCCTTGCAAATTTGAAGTCACATATTTCACAAGCAAACGGTTTTTCCCCAGTGTGAGTTCTTAAATGCACTTTCAAGGTACTTTTATGTGCACACTTGTAGTCACACATTTCACAAGCCAATGGTTTATCCCCAGTGTGAATTCTTAAATGCACTTGCAAGGTTTTAACATGGAACATGTTTTTACGGTCGTTACCTCGCAAAAATCGACACCAAAAACCGACACCAAAAATCGACACCAAAAACCGACACCAAAATTCGACACGAAAAATCGGCACCACATGTATAATTCAAATTTATAGTTTACTAGCTGACCCGGCAGACGTTGTCCTGCCCAAATTTCAATATTTGCCTACATGTATTTTTTAGATCCAATCCGCATAATGACCTTGCGACTTATTTGGTCATCGCAAATACCCAACGTATTAAAAAAGGATTAAATAAATAAATTAATAAAAAATACAAATCAAGGTTTAATAAAAAAAAGTTTAACAAAACTGTTAAGTATTCACAAAAACCACAATAATTTCTAATTTTACTTTATTTTATTTTTGCCAATTACTCTTGTTTTTTGTGTTCTTCCTTTTCCTCCTCCCCTTCGTCTTCTAATAAGGAATTTTCGAAAGCACGCAGCGATATTGCCAATTCCTGTTCTTCTTACATACATACATACATACATTGAATTTAATATATATAGATATCGTTCGTTAATACGTTGATCCGTTGAAACGTTGATCCGCACTAACGTTGGTGAAGCTAATACAGCGCTTGACCAAAGTTCGCGGCAAGATTCTAAAGTAGCCTATGTTTTTCGTAGCATTGTAAATAGCTTCTACACCAAATTTGGTAGAGATTGGTCAAACGGTGTAGAATTGTATAGAAAACATACATACATACATACATACATACATACATTGAATTTTATATATATAGATATCGTTCGTTAATACGTTGATCCGTTGAAACGTTGATCCGCACTAACGTTGGTCAAGCTAATACAGCGCTTGACCAAAGTTCGCGGCAAGATTCTAAAGTAGCCTATGTTTTTCGTAGCATTGTAAATAGCTTCTACACCAAATTTGGTAGAGATTGGTCAAACGGTGTAGAATTGTATAGAAAACATACATACATACATACATACATACATTGAATTTTATATATATAGAAGATAATTTGAATATAGAGTAGATTATCGAATAACATCTGCGCATTCACAATAATGAATTTTCAATAACAAAATTTTTATTACCAAAAATTTAAATCCGAAACCGAGCGCAAAAAGAAAATTTGCTTATATAATATAGTAAATTTTTATTACCAACACAAAAATTATACTTTTAAAATTAATTATACCCCTAAATCTCGAGGAAAACTGTGATAAACGGTTTAGTACCGAAAAACATGTTACATGTTAAAGATATTAGTCTTTTTCTCTGCACACTTGTAGTCACACATTTCACAAGAAAACGGTTTCTCCCCAGTGTGAGTTCTTAAATGCCTTATCATGTTTTGTTTCATTGCACTCTTGTAGTCACATACTTCACAAGAAAACGGTTTTTTCCCAGTGTGAACTCTTAAATGCACCTTTAAATTTTCTTTGCGTGTAAATTTGTAGTTACATATTTCACATGTGAACGGTTTCTCCCCAGTGTGAGTTCTTAAATGCACTTTTAATGTATCTTTCCGTACAGATTTGTAGTCACATATTTCACAAGCAAACCGTTTCTCCCCAGTATGAATTTTTAAATGCCTTTTGAGATTTATTTTCTCTGCACACTTGTAGTCACATATTTCACAAGCAAATGGTTTATCCCCAGTGTGAGTTCTTAAATGCATCTTCAGCCTTATTTTCGCTGCACACTTGTAGTCACATATTTCACAAGCAAATGGTTTATCCCCTGTGTGAATTCTTAAATGCACTTGCAAGGTTTTTTTCTCTGCACACTTGTAGTCACACATTTCACTAGAAAACGGTTTCTCCCCAGTGTGAGTTCTTAAATGCCTTATCATGTTTTGTTTCATTGCACACCTGTAGTCACATACTTCACAAGAAAACGGTTTTTCCCCAGTGTGAACTCTTAAATGCACCTTTAAATTTTCTTTCCGTGTAAATTTGTAGTTACATATTTCACAAGTGAACAGTTTTTTATCAGTATGAATTTTTACATGCTTGTTGAAAGCAACCTTAAGAGCACACCCGAAACCACATATTTTGCAAAGAAATTGTTTCTCATCCAAAGGAGTTCTTAAATGCAGTTGTAATGAAGGTTTCTCCTGCATCAATTGTTCAGTATCGTCCTCTTCTTTAATATCGATGGAATGATGCAAGTATTCTAAATTAAATTGCACATCATCCAATTCTTCGGTTTTAATGTAGTTTTTATGTAAAGTTTCTAAATCTTGCCTGTCCGTTTCCATCTTTATCAAAGTATTCATTTTATCCATATCCATATCTAACGCTTCTAGATTTGTATAATTTTTTTTTTGTAAATGTAATTAGAATAAGTTTCCTTATATAGTAAAAAAAAAGGGATAATCTGATAATCTGGGTGGATTTATCTGATAATCCGTACATACAGGGTGGGATAACTGATCGCTTTTAAAAAATACAACTACTTTCCGTACACTACAGGGTGGGATAACTGATGGATTTTAAAAAATATATTTACACTTATATGATAGATTAGGAGCACCATCTAGCGAATACAGAGTGTGCAAGCGCATAAATATAAAAAATCTGATGTGGCCATCGCATAAGTTTCCGAACAGACGCAAATTTTTACATTATATCTACTCTATCTACTCTATCTACTCTATATTGTAATGTAGTTTCGTAGCCTCACGTTGGGCTAGCCAAAAAGTGTAATGAACGGAATGCTTTATAAATGCCACACGTTGGGCTGTCAAAAAGTGCTGTATGATTTCGGAGCTTTACTAGGGTTGCACGTTTTAATATTATTACCTTGTACGAGTGTACGTAAATGTACCTCGTCAATAGAAATGTATGCAGAAATTTTATTGATAAAAGCAAATAAAATTAATTTATGCCTCGGCTTGACTATTTCGGTGAGCACTGACCTACCTTCTCTCACGCTGGGTTCCTTCCTTGACCAAGTCGTAATGCTGAAATGGGATAATATGGTCCTTGGAATGATCATACAAAAATTATGCTCCGTTTTATATGGCAAATCGTAATTTATTATAATTTTAAGTGTAAATGATTTAAATGTAATAAAGTTCTTATGCTAAATGACAAATATCTTATTTTAATAAACTCAGGACGTTTTAATGCACGTGTTAAATTAATCGTAAACTTTTCACTAATTTTTAAGTTTTAAATAATTTTTAATGGGACGGTACCTTTAATCTAGGGTATTTCTATTTACTCGGTTCATGTACCATTAAATTGTTCACTTGCATTCGATGGATGACCTTCAGGGTGTGAAATATTTCTGGATCCAACTTTTTCGTGGTGGCGTCTCCTCGTGTTGTGACCAAAGTTTTCTTTAAAAATAATCGTGATTCTTCGCAATCTTGCACAAAATTTTACTTTCCAAATACGTAAGTACAATATTTTATCGATTACTAATCTTTTTATTAAATTTCTTTGTAAAATTTTCTTGTATTATCCAATTTTTAGCGGAGCACACAAATTCACGCACCATTAAACTTTTTTATTTTTGAATCCCTAATTATAATTAATTCAACCAATTGTTTTTTCATCGCTACCTGTATTTTCCAGGCAATCGTGATTTTGTTCCATTGGTCGTTGTAAAATCAATATTTGAAGTTATAATTTACAGGTTCGGTTTAAGCCCAATGTGACTTATAAAATTTTTAATGAAATTTTGTGTTTCAGATTAAATTGAATTACTTGCATCGCCTGTGATCTTCCAGTAACTTTTGAAGAAAATGTTTTTTCCATTCGTGATACATTGAATTACGCAGCACTCCGACACGTGTAAAAATTTTGCTATTTTAAAAGTTTTACGTTTTAACACATTTTTATAACTAATGTTTTGAACAATTATTTTGATTTCAAATTACATTTCTTATTATTACTTAAATTAATTTATAATTTTAACAAACTTTTATATTAACAGAATTAAAACGTTACATTTGAATTTATTTTGTCATCTCGTTCCGTGACCTTTTCTTTCTATAAATTTATGACGTTACACCAAATTTTTGGTATCAGATGAAACCTTTACGTTCGAACAAATAAGTCATGTGCTACCTTTATTTAATTAAACGAAACTTTGAATTGTGACGTGATCATTTCTATTGACGCGGTGGTCATTGTTGTACATCGCATTTTGCCTCCTGTGTTCAAATAAAATTTATCCGGAAATACTAATTTTCGTGTTGAATTTAATTTTAACACACACGTGCATCTTCTTATAAAACATAACAAATTAAATTTATAATGTGGCGTTATTTAACTACCTTTATCAAATTATTAACTCTAATGCAAAAAATTAAATTTAACTAAATAAATTGAAGTAAATGTTCAAATAATTAACTAACTATTTATAAAATTCCAATTATCCTAATTAATTAACCTAACTAATCTGACCAAGATTTCTGATAATTTAAATTTTCTAACATTCTTTTTAAATTTGACTTTCTATTTATTTTATTCATAAAACTTAACTCTTTATTTTTTTTAATTATTTTAATCTTTCTATCTTTAACTTATTTATATTTGGGTGATTCCTACTTTAGTTCTTATAATTCCCTTTTAGCTATTAACCTTGTGAACGATCATTAACTTTTAATTCATAATTCCTTCTTATTAATTGGTATTCTTTATTTCTGCATTTAATCAATATTTTCCTATTTATTTCCCCATTATTTATTCTCTGACCTCTTTTTGGTCTCATATACCTTTTACTTCATATAACTTCATAATTAATTCATCAATTTTCACATATTATTTATCTAACTCCGTCTGAGTTAACTACCATATTATTATTTACCCCCCATTTATCTTTCAACGTTCAACATTGAATACCATTTTTCACTATCAAATACCTCCTGATCTTTTCAAATTAAATACATCATCAGCTATCCCAAATTTCTTTTTCACCCAAATTCTAAATTTAACTTTTCTCTTTCATTAACTAACTTCTTTTTACCAATTGCATTATTTTAGGCTTCTATACAAAGTATAACAAGAAGCCTTATGATCTAGCTCCGTGTCCGTCCGTCCGTCCGTCTGTCTGTCCGCATAATTCAAAATCATACAGAGCGTTTCAAATCGTGTTGGAAATACTCTGTGTGTATAGAGGTCTAAGAACTGGGTAGCCAGTGCGCTACTTTTAGGCTTCTATACAAAGTACGATATAACAAGAAGCCTTATTTAGGCTTCTATACAAGGTATAGAAAGAAGCCTTATGGTCTGGCTTCGTGTCCGTCCGCATGTTTCAGAGCCAATCATAACGTTGATCAACTGATACGTTGTTATATTGTAAATACTTCGTCTATATAGTATTGCGTTAATCTGTTAATCCGTTGTTTCGATTCGCTAATGCAATTTACAAATACGCAAATGTTCGAAAGAAATTTACTAAGTTAAAGATATTTTCAAAGAGGTCTCCCTATATAAACTACTTGTTAGGCTTCTATACAAAGTATGAAAACGTATTTGAGCGAAAACGTATAATTCTTTTGGCGTACCCACTCTCGAGCAAGCGACATATAGTTGACCGTGGGAAAAACATGGAGTTTCTAAATTAATGCCTGCTACTACCAGAGATTGTCCTTGAGCTTTATTTATCGTCATTACAAATGCTAGCCGCACTGGATATTGGAGTCTCTTAAAATCGAAAGGCATATCAATGGGTATCATGGGAATGCGTGGAATAAATACGACTTCTCCTTTAGCACTGCCAGTCAATATTGTCGCTTCTAACACGTTTGGCAGGAGAGTTTTCACACATAACCTAGTTCCGTTACATAATTTTGGCGGGTCAAGATTACGTAATAAGATTATTGGCGATCCAATTTTCAAATTTAAATTATATGGTGGCATCCCAGGTGGTTCTAAAGAATTTAGGAACTCAGTAGGGTAATATACAGCCTGATCGCTATCTATGACGGTATCGATAGATTTATATGTCGTGGCAGAACCTGGAAGCTGATCCTGTATTTTAATATTCAAACTATTGACGCTGTCATTTTTTGGCGCAAGAATTGCTCGTTCGCAAAGCCATCCATGATTTTTGAAATTTTTACGAATGTTAGGAAAAACTTTGCTAACAATTTCATCAACCGATTGTACTACTATACAAAAATCAGACGGAAAAGAAATTAGGCCAGTTATGGGATCGGCAGGGATTTTTCCATCACCAAGGCGCAACAGTTGGTCTGCAAATTTCTGTGCAGCTATATCTCCCTATAAATGGACCCGCATATTAGTCGTTAATGTCACTGTCTGAACGTGCCTCCAAAGGCGTGATGATTTAAGGCAAGCATTGAGTTCGTCCGCAGGTGTCGATCTTGGAATAACTGGCAATGTTTGACGAAAGTCACCTGCCAGAACTACAACAGCTCCTCCCATTAGCAGTGTGTTTTCTCTTATATCTTGTAGAGTATGATCAAGTGCTTCGAGAGCTTTTTTATGCGCCATAGTGCATTCATCCCAAACAATTAATTTGCACGTCTTTAATACTCGAGCTTGACCAGAGCTCTTGTTAATGTTACAAATCGGATTATCCAAATTTGCAAGATTTAAGGGTAGTTTTAAAGCCGAATGAGCTGTCCTTCCCCCATCTAGTAAAGTAGATGCAATTCCGGATGATGCAAGCGCAAGGCAAATTCCATCTTGTTTCCTTGTTTCGGCAAGTAGCAAATTAATTAGAAATGTTTTTCCTGTTCCACCTGGTGCATTCAGAAACAGTAGTCCACCACTTCCATTTATGATCAAGTCCAGAATAACGTCATATGCCAATCTTTGATCATAAACTAACAGAGGCTTATTAGTTTCAACAAATATTTTTAGCTGATTAATGCAATAGTTTTTTTCTCTTAAAATGTCTCTGTCAAGAATATCAAAACCACTACGCATTGGTGCTTCTAAGCCAAGTTGAAGAAGAGTTTTCCCGCTCATAGATACGCATTTATCTTCAAGCAATATAAGCGTCTGATTAAATATTTCCAAAGAAAAATTCAGATTCCTGGTGGGATTAGCTCTGCGTACTTCTCTAAGAATATCTTCACTGAGACTTTCTTTGTATTTTTCCCAAAGACTTTTTGGATTTGAGGGCCAGCAAGTTGTTATAATAATCGCAAAAAGATTTCTTAATTGAGCTGGAAAGCATGTGAGAGATGCTTCCGACAATGTCGTGTCCCAATTCTGATCATTTTCAAGTAGACCATGCTTTTGACATGCTTCCCTGTATGTTTGACATACTTCTTCATTGACGGTTTTCAGAGCTGCAAAAGAAGTTGGCCCTCGGACTATGTGAAGTAACAATCGGAGGTAATAACATTCAGCGTTATTTGGATGAATTGTATACACACGTCCTAAGGCATCAGTTGCACGCACATCATATCCTGGAACTCGGACACCCTGTATTCTTTTACGGAATCTTTTCGTAGATGCATTCCAAGTATAATATTTTGGTACTTCCGGATACAGCAATGTTCTTGCAAATGAATCCTCTTGGCACAAAAGGAAACAAGGTGGAACTCGCTTTAGCGGCAGTTCTTAGGCTTCTATACAGCTACCTTTCTGGTGTGGAAAGTTGTTATTATCTGGTTATTTTTGGTCGCCATATAATGTAACATCACATAATCAGATAATCTGCACTAATTATTTATTATTTTATTTTAACCACAGCAGTGGCTTGATGTGGATAGTGAAGTTAAGTTGTAAATAAAAGAGAAGGAAGAGGATGGATCCACCTCAAAAAATGGACCGGAAATTACGCGAATTTCGAAAGCGAAAGCAAATTGCCAACATGACCCCTTCGCAAATATTACATCGTTCACGTAGTCATGCAATTCGCCGACAAAATCCACGAAGTAAAAACGCAGCTGTTCTTGAAGTAGGTAACGTTGTAGAACCAAATGTCGACGTTCATAACGGTAGTTTTACACTACCAGAAAAGTACACTACCAGAAAAGTAGTTGTATTTTATTTTACTTTGATGTGAAAAAATATTTTTTTAATGATGTGGTTAGTGAAGTTAAGTTGTAAATAAAAGAGAAAGGAGAGGATTGGTCCACCTCAAAAAAAGGACCAAACATTACAGAGAAGTAAAGTTTCGAATAGAATGGAAAAGTTTGATTGTTATTACTTATATAGTAAATGATAATTACCAACCGCAAAAAATTTAATTGGTGCAGATTATCTGATTATGTGATGTTACATTATATGGCGATCAAAACTAACCAGATAATAACAACTTTCCACACCAGAAAGGTAGCTGTATAGAAGCCTAAGAACTGCCGCTATTTTAAATCTGTGGTAATTCTGATAATCTGAATTTTTAATACCTACCAAGCTAAAAAATATTCTAGTATAGTATAAGTAAAATTTAGTGACAATAAGAGATTTCGATTATCATCAGATTAGTATCTTTATTATCGAATAAAAAATTATTTTTTCACATAAAAGCAAAAGAATAGCATTTTAAGTTCAAATATAAATCTCAGAATATTTCATTTCTTAAATCTGTGGTAATTCTAATAATATGAATCTTTAGTAGCAACCTAACAAATCTATTTATATTCGTTCATCCGTCGCTACCAGGCCCGATACATTGCACAGACAACCTCAAACCCACCACAAGGGATTATTTTAAGAACGTATATGTCATTAAATTTTGAAGTGATCAAATATAACACCATGCGCAACTCTTGAGGGGAAACAAAATCTTAAAAATAATAGGGTATCAACGTCTTAAGGTATCAACGTCTTAACGGCTCAAAGGATCAACGGATCAAAGGATCAACGAATCAAAGGATCAACGTATCAACAGATCAGCGTATCAACAGATCCACATATCAACGGATCAACGTATCAACGGATCAACGTATCAACGTATTTAAATTTCCTATATAGGTAAAAAATTATGTAAATAAAATATAACTTATATTTCGTCTGTATCGAAAAAACTTAGTAAATTTCTTTCGAACATTTGTGTATTTATAAATTGCATTATCGAATCGAAGCAACGGATTAACAGATTAACGCAATACTATATAGACGAAGTATTTAAAATATAACAACGTATCAGTTGATCAACGTTATGATTGGCTCTGAAACATGCGGACGGACACGAAGCCAGACCATAAGGCTTCTTTCTATACCTTGTATAGAAGCCTAAAAGTAGCGCACTGGCTACCCGGTTCTTAGACCTCTATACACACAGAGTATTTCCAACACGATTTGAAACGCTCTGTATGATTTTGAATTATGCGGACGGACAGACGGACACGGAGCCAGATCATAAGGCTTCTTGTTATACTTTGTATAGAAGCCTAAAATTGAATCATTAGCAACTTAATAGAAAATAATTTTAAACGTGCGGACAGACAGGCGGACGGACGGACAAGTAACAAGACATGGAGTAAACACCTCGAAAGAATGGCAGAAGGGAGACTGCCACTAGCAGCAAAGCGATATAAACCACCGGGAAAAACAAGTGTGGGAAGAGCGAGAAAAGGATGTGTACCGGAACAAGCAATAACGGCTACACCGTGAAGTGAAGAAGAAGAAGGTTTGCCGTTGCCATCTGCATTCTATGCCGTTGACCATATTGCTTGATTCGTCCGCGTTTAGGAATGATTTCTCTATCCAAGGACAAGAAAGCGCCCGATACTTGCTTGTTCATCCATCAGAAGCTATCGGTAATACATTTAAGGAAGTTGCTTATACCGGCAACAACTCGGTTATTCCCATATCTGGCCCCTCACTTAGTTTCGCCTGCGGGTCAACGCAGTTCCCAGGGTGTGGCACGTGGAGCCATAAGTGAGAGTTGGGTATCCTGCGAGGACCAGTTACCATCAAGGACCATCTTCTGTTATCACGCTCGATGTGACCGTCCCGGTAAAAGGTACTACCTCTGCAGCATAACCCCTACACCCCTTACCTTTATCCCCCCGGATAAGGTAATAAATAGAAATAAGTTTGAATAGAAATATTTAGAATCAAAATATATATTTGATTAAAAGATAGATAGGGTAGGTCGAAAATCGATAATTTGGCATCTCCATCGCTGAAAACAAACGTGATAGCTCTTCCCACAGAGTCAAAACGACTTGCACGAGCAACACTATGTAAATAACAATCTGCATTGGATATAGCATATAGTAATTGATGACGGTGTTTATACAAAAAACATCCATTCCACGTCCAAAGATGTCTGTCGCAAATTAGTTTAAGTTAATTCTGGCCCAAAGCGGCTCATGGTAAGAGGAAATCGAAGTGTAGACCCCAGTAGCTGACACTTCAAAGTTGGAAAATATCGCATCAATTTGCGTACCATTCCGCGTAGTGGGTATCGCTGGCGAGCGAATTTGGAGTCCTAGTTCTCGAAGTGTATGTTGTAGGCCATTACTTTCTTCCTTGCTGAAATCCTCATTGAAATCTCCAGTAACCAGAGTACGTGGTACTAAGTATAAGCGAGACATCTGCTTTTTTATTAAAGAGGCCATTGTGTTGGAATTAAACCCTGGCGACTTGTAAACGACAATTATTAGGATGTTAGAGAAGACAATAGATGAAACACTGCAGGAACCTTGGGAGTCGTATTCTATTTCGGAATTGGTGTCTATAATACAATCATGAACAGACGGACAACAATACACACGTACACCAATCGGTCGACGGACATCGTTACTATCTACTGATGCAGCAAGAAGATGATCTCCTAGCGGAAAATTGTCACTTGAGATCGTCCATGTCTCCGCCATAAGGATGATATCCGAACTCTTATAGACCTCATCCGATGCATAGAGACTATGATGAGCAGGAAGTGACTGGACATTGTGAAAGATGACTTGTATTTGTCTGTTGCTATCATCCCTAATTCGCAAATGTTCAAATGAAGGAATTAGCTTCATCTCCTGGTGTCGTTTGAATTCAATAGATATCGGATCATTCTCTTGCGGCATTTTTGTCTTTTTCATGATTCCAATAAGAAATAATCCTGATGCTTTTGTTGCTCGTGAACATGCAACATACAGAAGAGCACGCTTGATTCCAGGAGTAAAATGGACAACAACGAGCTCGTATGTGGATCCTTGGGATTTATGTATAGTTTGAGCTTCCGCTGCATTAAGTGGGAATTGCGTTCTTGTTACCTTTGTGGCCGAATTCGATCGTGGCTGGATGACGACCGTACATGGTGAGATGGGAGTCCATTCCGAATCAATTTGAAGTTGCCGACTGAGGTTAATATTGCGCAAACGAAGCTTCTGCCCACTTCGGGAATTTTCAAACTTGACCCAGAGACGAAGAGCCTTTTGTCTAGATGCATCCAGAGTACTAATACCAAAGTCAATTCTTTTCAGAATGCATCCCACACCGTTAACCAAACCGTCACTTGTGTCTACATTCACTGTCATGATGTAACGCCCACCTTCTTTGAGGAAGAGGTTTGTGTGAAGTCCCTGTGTCTTAGATAGAGGTGCAGATGCTATCCAGTTGAGGAGTGCAACTTTGGATGCCTCGCTCGTGTAAGCAGAAAGGGAATCCTTGGCGGTTGAGATGGCTTGATTTCCTGGCAAACAGGATAACGCAAAACTATTGTGGGCATCAACTGCTTCATTCGTGTAAAAAAGATGAATAGGCCGTCGGCTTACTATTTCTGCAGGCGTACTTGGAAACTCACGAGATTTGAACAGTTTCAAATCATCATCAGTCATCGTCCCGGACGCCATATTGTTTAAGGCAAGAGCAAAAGCTGCATCATCGCGTTGCCTCATAATTGTGGTCAGTTCATGAACAGTAAACATGTGCCATAAGGGTTTGTTGAAAAGCGACGAAATCGAATTCGACATTGTTCCAGCTAGAAGGGATGTAGCCATAACAGGTGGCAGCTGCCTGAAGTCGCCAACAGCTATGACCGATATACCACCGAAAGGTTTACATCCGTCACAGAGGTCTCTCAATCGTTTGTCGATCATTTCCAAAATATGTTGACCAACCATACTAATCTCGTCTATGATAAGAACCCGAAGTTCTGAATAGAGAGTGGCCATTGTATTAGAGACGCTGTCTGAGAGCTTGCTAGCTTCTTTTTGGTTCACGGGAAGTTGGAATGCGTTGTGAATTGTGAGTCCGAAGATATTAAATGCCGCTAATCCGGTAGGAGCCGTCAGAAGGACAGAAGGTTTATCGGGATTCGAATTAACTTTAGCATTGAACACTCTGATTAATGCTTGGTATAGAGTTCTAATTACATGAGACTTTCCTACACCGGCACCTCCCTTCAAGTAGGTGTAGATGGGGATATCGGGAGACCTTTTGAAATGATCAAGTAGGTGAGTTACAAAATCCCGTTGTTGAGTATTCAGCGATGAGAATAATTCTTCAAACTCTTTATTGGGAATTCGATTAGGAAGCGTAAACTTTTCAGACATTGGGCGTATCACGTCACCACCAAAGTCAATGGCACCAGCAGCAACGGGGTCCATTAATTCGAATTCCTCCTGAATCTCTTCCGGTATGCTATCAGATTTGTCATCGTCAGATTGACGATCCTCACTCAATGCGCTATCCATAGCGACATCCAGAATATCTTCTTGAAAGGCATTAAATTCGCGACGATTGGCAGAAATTGCTTCTATATTATCAGTCGCTATCTTCTCGCAATCTTGATTTATAATTTCGGTTTCCTCATCCCTCCAAGGAAGATAGAGCATCACATGTTCGCGAAAAAAGTTGTGACGATCTTTATTCTTGTTGTAGCGGACGTGGCGAATAATCTTTGGAAATGTTCGCTTCCAAACGTATCCTGGTTTGCCATTCTTTAGCGGAAAATATTTATTGATACTTTGTACGTCTTCAGTTTCTACAATATCATCGTTTTCTTGGGCCATCTGTGTACTTCCTCGTTTTAATGAAAAATCATACCAAGCTGAAAATTGTGCAAGATTAAGGTTAGATAATGCATCTGGTCGTGAACTATATCGTTGTAAAAGTCCGTCTACAAAGACATCTTCAGAGTCCGGACTGAGATTTTCTAACTGAATATTAGTTTTAATCATTCTGGTTCGTTGATCGGCTGGACCTGTTGGTATAAAAATGCATGCCTCTGTGCATCGGCTCATTGGAATCTGAAGCACATTGTAAGCAGCCTCTTGAGCAGAGAGTTCACTGTTCATGTGATGAGCCGCACCAAGAGCCTGAAGACGTTGAGCCAAAGACTTGTTTCCGCTTCTGACATCTTCAAGAACCTTACGCAAGAGGTCGCTAGTTCCACGATCACTCTTGTTAATGTAGTCAATGATGTAACAGCAACAAGCATAGGCGTCTAAAATAAACTGAATATCCATGTTAGACTTCTGGAGTCTCAGAATTTTCTCACTATATGGATTTATGTAAGTCTCACATGGCCGCCTCCGAATGAGGATTTTGGGTTTTTTCAAGGAGCTTTGAATAGCAGAAATCTAACGATGTGGTGTCATGGATAATTCCTGTAGAAACCCCGCAAATGTCATATCTGAAGGAAGTGGCAATTCATTCGTATCAAGATAGTCACGAATCTTTTTGTAATCGCGTTGGAAAATCTCAATTTCCTCCTGTTGCTCCTCGAATGGATGGAGAATAGTGGTTTCGTCCATTGGGAAAAATGGAATTCCAAACCGACATTTGACTCCTTTGTGGCTTTTCTTTCTGCATGTATGGGTGTGTCGATGAGTTTGAAGACCCAAAAGCTGGTGAATGGGATCATATTCAGGCCAGTCCGTGGAACAAGTTATAATTTCGTCAACAAACCGGCAAACATCTTGAGTAGAAGATGAGTTGGAAGCATCAAAGTTTGGTGCGCCATCAATCCACAAGATCATATGGACGTGTGGACTTCCTCGATGTTGGAACTCAATGCGATGATAGGAATGCTTAATGGATCGGTTTCCAAATGGGCCTTGAGAGTTTTTCCAGGTCTTGAAAAGAGCAGAAGTGCGATGTTCAAAATATCGAGCGCAAGTCACGGGATCGCGCTGAATAAGTAATTGTTTGTCATTCTTTGACATATTTTGTGCTTCTTCTTCAGAAATTGTAATTTTGTCAAGAATATACTTGAGAATCACAATCAACTCGTTCCATTTTAGCTCAGCGGCACTAATAGTGATGAAGAGATGAGGCAAATTGAACTGACTGACCATCCTTCGGACTTTAAGGCCTTCTTGATGCCAGTGATGACATGAGTTTCGTACTCCTTGTAAAACCTTAAAAGCATTATCATCATTAACTAACCCATCCACAAAATTAGAATGACTAACTTGTTCCGCAGTGACTCGGATTAACTCTCCATTGCGTCTTCGTTTACGAAGGCACACCTTGCGATTGTCAGAAATTCTCTGAATTTCGAGCGATTTGGCCAAAAACAGTAAGAACTCGACATTTTCAACGGCACGGCGATCACTGTTACGCGCCATTGATTTGACAAATTCGGAGCGGCTTAGTAATTTACCATTACTATCGGATGGCTTCATTCGGTGCCCAGCAAATATTTGAGGAAACGTAAGAAAATACGAGTCAGGATCATATAGAATAGAGATTGGTTGGTTTCCTTCCGCTGGAGCCATCCGGATTCCCTCATCACTAGTAATTAAAGTCTCTCCTCTGCCAGGATTTACGTCATCGACTTCCTCTTCCTCTTGAACATCCATCGCAATTTCTTCTGGGTTTTCGTGTAATGCCACATCAATTTGATGCTGACATATCTCGGTCCAATTGCTTGAAAGAGTGATTCCGTATTCACGGTAAAGCGGAGATCGGGTAAGAATTTTAGCGGCATCCATCACGCAAGCCGGACGAATGTTACCAGCTGTATAATTTCTCGGAACTTCAATTTGACGGGCGAGTCGGATGTGTAAAACATCGTCCTGATTCGGGAGTCTCGGAAGGGATTGAATGGTATTGTCTATGGAGACTGGGACGTTAATAATTCGTCCTTTTGTTCTCATCTGTCCATGCATTCCATATATAGCCCAAATGGACTGAAACACATGTCGAGCTGAGACCAAACGGGCTTCCAAACGTGTCAGATTCTTTACACTTTGTGGAACATAGGGAAACTGCAGATCGTTGGAGAGACAGAGACGTGGAATCCGGTTTTGTTGGATAGTTCTGTGACAAGTTGAGCAAAATTCAGCGAGGTCTGAAGTGGGTGGGACTATAATTACTGAGTCAATGAAGGATTGCTGCTTTCCAGCTAAAAGGAGTTCGGTCATGCTGTGAGTTTTAATGGAGTAGTGAAAAAAAAGTCCCCCACATGAATGACATACGTGAGTGCAGCCTTTGCGAATTTCAGCTTCAAATCGATTTATTTCATCTTGCCATGAGCCTTGCTCACGAATTCTACGGAGATTATGTTCGTGGATGCGCACGTCTTCATCAAGACGAGTCTGGCGATGGTTTTCGGTGTCGCGAACTTGTTCCTGTAACCGAAACGATGGATCTTGACGGGCTTGACGATGGCTTTCGGTGTTGTGAACTTGTTCTTGTAAACGAAACGAAGGATCTTGACGGGCTTGACGATGGCTTTCGGTGTTGTGTACTTGTTCCTGTAAACGAAACGAAGGATCTTGACGGGATTGACGATGGTTTTCGGTGTCGCGAACTTGTTCCTGTAAACGAAACGAAGGATCTTGACGGGCTTGACGATGGTTTTCAGTGTCGCGAACTTGTTCCTGTAAACGAAACAAAGGATCTTGACGAGCTTGACGATGGCTTTCGGTGTTGTGAACTTGTTCCTGTAAACGAAACGAAGGATCTTGACGGGCTTGACGATGGCTTTCGGTGTCGCGAACTTGTTCCTGTAAACGAAACGAAGGTTCTTGACGGGCTTGACGATGGCTTTCGGTGTCGCGAACTTGTTCCTGTAAACGAAACGAAGAATCTTGACGGGCTTGACGATGGTTTTCAGTGTCGCGAACTTGTTCCTGTAAACGAAACAAAGGATCTTGACGAGCTTGACGATGGCTTTCGGTGTTGTGAACTTGTTCCTGTAAACGAAACGAAGGATCTTGGCGGGCTTGACGATGGCTTTCGGTGTCGCGAACTTGTTCCTGTAAACGAAACGAAGGATCTTGTCTAATGGTATGTTTCCTGATAGCGTCCTTCTGGCGTCGACGGGAAGCTGCTGCTTTTCGCTCTTCAGGTGTCAACTGCTTTCTAGGCATTATGAAATTGTGTTGTTTTACCTACTTTATAATAAAAACAAAATAGCTGTAGCGAAATTATATCGATGAGCACACTTTTGTCCAAGCGGTCTATGCGGTATGATAGCTGAGCATATAATGACGATTTCCTCGCAAATCTTGAGGACTATGACGATTTTTACGGTTGGTAAATATTTAGGTGTATTATGGGTAATGGCGCCAAAATTTATTATATAAGTTACTACCTGTATAAACCTTATACAGTCGACTCTCGATAATTTATAATAACCTACTTTATAATAAAAACAAAATAGCTGTAGCGAAATTATATCGATGAGCACACTTTTTTCCAAGCGGTCTATGCAGTATGACAGCTGAGCGTATAATGACGATTTCCTCGCAAATCTTGGGGACTATGACGATTTTTACGGTTGGTAAATGTTTAGGTGCATTATGGGTAAGGGCGAGAAAATTGGTTATATAAGTTACTACCTGTTATAAACCTTATACGTTGATATGTAGGAATTTGTCTTGCAACAATTTGATATAATTAATACATTAATTGTTGTCAAATTTACTTCACTTCTTGTAAAATTGATATCAAATTGATGCGAGACGAATTTGCACTTCAATTTGAAGTAAAAAATACTTCAAATCAAAACAATTTTTTCTCTGTGCAGAGAAATTATTTCAAATTGTTGCAAGACAAATTCCTACTTAATTTTATTTTCTCGGTGTATACTTTGGATAGAGCCCTAAATTAACGTATAATCTGTTTTTTTAAGTTGGTAATCATTGCCAACTAAAATACTATATAATAATAATGCAAATTGGAATTAAATTCTTTTTGCAAATATTTTTGACATCGATACGATCAACTTCCTAAACTTGTTGAATTATATGTCTAACCCCACCTCCCTTCGCCTGATTGGCGAATAAACAGATCTACGGATCAACAGCTTACCGGATCAACGAATTAAAATGTCGGTGTCGGTTTTTTGGGTAACGCTATAAAAAAACTCAATGGATCAATAGATCAACGGATCAAATAAATAGATCAACAATATATAGGTAAACCACTCAGTTATATTTCAGCAACCTTCTTCACAAATCTACTCATTTTCAGAGTGTTTCCCAACACAATTTGGAGCGCTCTGTATGAATTTCAATTATGCGGACAGACGGACACGGAGCCAGATCGCAAGGCTTCTTCCTATACTTTGCATAGAAACCTAATATTGAATCATTAGCAACTTAATAGGAAAAAAAGCTCGTAAGCATCTTGTTACTTGGTCGTCGGCAAAATTGAGATTGAATAAGCACTTATCTTCTATTGGTACACCCATTCCTGCGCAGCTTCTTCTCCACTGTCCCAAGACATACTCTAGGTAAATATTGAATATTTTTGGTGGTCGCCATATAATGTAATATCACATAATCAGATAATCAGCACCAATTAAATTTTTTGCGTTTGGTAATTATCATTTACTATATAAGTAATAACAATCAAACTTTTAAATTCCATTCGAAACTTTACTTCTCTGTAATGGACGGTTTTTGAGGTGGACCAATCCTCTCATTTCTCTTTTATTTACAACTTAACTTCACTAATCACATCAAGCCACTGCTATGGTTAAAATAAATAAAAAATTATTTTTTCACATAAAAACAAAAAAATAGCATTTTAAGTTCCAATATAAATCCCAGAACATTTCATTTCTTAAATCATAAAAAAAAAATTTTTACAGAACGTGGCTAGAAAGTCGATTTTAAATTTAAAACAAATTTTATTTAATTACATATAGGTACACGATGTGTTTACAATCACAATTTCGAAGGTTCTGATTAGATTTGAATTATGCGGACAGACAGACGGACAGACGTGGAGCCAGATCATAAGGGTTCTTGCTATACTTTGTATAGAAGCCTAACAAGTAGTTCATATAGGGAGACCTCGTTGAAAATATCTTTAACGTAGTAAATTTCTTTCGAACATTTGCGTATTTATAAATTGCATTAGCGAAACAACAGATTAACAGATTAACGCAATACTATATAGACGAAGTATTTAAATATAACAACGTATCAGTTGATCAACGTTATGATTGGCTCTGAAACATGCGGACGGACACGAAGCCAGACCATAAGGCTTCTTTCTATACTGTATAGAAGCCTAAAAGTAGCGCACTGGCTACCCAGTTCTTAGACCTCTATACACACAGAGTATTACCAACACGATTTGAAACGCTTTGTATGATTTTGAATTATGCGGACAGACGGACAGACAGACAGACGGACAGACAGACGGACGGACAGACACGGAGCCAGATCATAAGGCTTCTTGCTATACTTTGTATAGAAGCCTAAAAGGCTGTTAATGTTGTATTAGGTGGTTGCGCAGCTCTTTCTTGAGCGTTTTCAGTTGTAAAATAAACTCGTTGCCCATTTTCAAGATGAACACTGAGATGGATAACGGTCGGGTAACGTTCGTGAATAGAGAAATTTAGAATACGCCATATTGCTTCATTACTACTTATATACCTACCCATCTGATATTCTGTTATCTCATCGGTTGTCGTATTTTCTTTCTCAATTCCAAAAACTGCCATATCGCTACCCTTGTGAACGTATTTACAAATGTATTTAATAGACTTAACTGAATTGCAATATTCAACATTGATGTGCGCTTGAAACATTTTTGAAAGTAGAGGAGTGTAAGGTACAACCCACCTGTTGTCTACTTCAATTTGTTTATCCTGATGGTATATCTTGGTCGCAGTGTATCCTCCATCTTCTGGTTTTCGTCTTCTATAAAGAGGGTAGCCATCATCTCCAGTTTGAGTTTCTTTTTGTAGTTGCCGAGGATATCTTTTTGTACATTTTCCTTCCTTCATGTATGGCGAATTCGGATTGAGTTGCCCACACGGTCCATGAATCATACTCTTAGTAACAACTTCAGAGAGTATAGGGTCTTCATTTGAATTTGGAATCTCCGCTGAAATAAGTCTGTCGATTTGTGTTGGATGAATTTTTTCCTTGAGCCATATTAAGATGTGAGCATGCGGAAGACCTCGTTTTTGCCACTCGATCGAATACATCCAACAGCGAGTTTCTCCATAAATATTAGCCTTAGTTATTATATCTATAAGTTTTGTAAGTTTTTGTTTAAAAATTCTTGCTGTTAGATCATGGCGATCAGATGGTTTCTGCCCTATTAACAGCTCTTTTTTAAACTCAGTCCAAGTTGGATTGCATGTAAATGTAATAAAGAGATCGGGACGCCCATATGTTCTAACATACGTCATAGCATCTTGAGTATATTCATGCATATGCCTTGGACTTCCTGTAAAAGTAGCCGGTAATATAACCATTTTTCCAATGTCTGCTACATTTCCATCATTAGCCACAGCATCACGTAAATGAATGTAATCGTCTGCCCGAAGTTTTTTTTGGTTTAACCGAAGAAATAGAAGACGCTCACTCTCAATTTTAGCATACATGTCAACAACGAATTGATGGAACAGATTGCGGCATTTTAATATGTGATTTGATGATTCAGTTCTTATCATTATTCGATACGCATAAAAGTTCATAGCAGATACTTTCTTATTGGTGGCTCTACCATTGTTAGGGTCAGTTTGCATTATGTTAAAATGATATCCATCCTCACCTTCCCAAAATATAAGCGGATATTGAAGGGCATCATATGATCTATGCGTTTCTGAAATACGTTGAAGAGCATCGCCTTGTCTATGAAGAATTATATCACGCCTATCAAATTCATTTCCAGTCATCACAATCGCCACTTCATCGATAGTAGGAGCATTAAAACGTCGCTCATGTTCGCCAAGTGGTCTTTTATCAGCTCGAATAACAATGTTATATTCATTCGTAGGCATTCTGTTCAATGCCGTTTTGAATAAGTTCACTAAATTATTATGGCGGTGCAAGAATCTTTGCAAATTTAAGACAATATTTGTCCTGGTAACGGGTATGTTTTCACAGCGTTGTTTAGCTTCTAATTGTTCATCGCCCATAAAGTAAATTTGCAAAAACTTAGGATTCTCATTAGGAACAGGAAGAATCGATCCAGCTCTGTGATAAATTTGACCTTTAATTTTAAATGTGGGCATGAAGCCAGTTTCTTCAACAGTTGCAGTTGTACCGAAAGATGTCATTTGAAAGCAGGAATTGTAACTTCTCATATTTTGCAAGAAATGTTTTGATTCTGAAGTAATTCCTGACATATACGAAGAAAGTGCTTCGGGAGGTTGATTTAAAGGCAGCAATTTAACTTTTCCATTTAAGCAACACATTCCAATTGACTCCGTTTTAAACTTTCTTGCTAGACAGTGATTACATATTACGTCCATATTTCCAACTGTGACCCTTGGATGAAATTGGTAATCGTAACTTGGGTTATAATTAAATGCTTCTAATTTCAAATCGGACTGCATAAACGTTTGCCGTGACTGTACATTTCTCATTCGATTTTCTTCAAGTCGAACTTCACGCTGTTGCGCTGTTTCTGCACCTCTTGACTCGGTATTTCTCATTCGATTTTCTTCAAGTCGAACTTCACGCTGTTGCGCTGTTTCTGCACCTCTTGACTCGGTATTTCTCATTCGATTTTCTTCAAGTCGAACTTCACACTGTTGCGCTGTTTCTGCACCTCTTGACTCGGTATTTCTCATTCGATTTTCTTCAAGTCGAACTTCACACTGTTGCGCTGTTTCTGCACCTCTTGACTCGGTATTTCTCATTCGATTTTCTTCAAGTCGAACTTCACGCTGTTGCGCTGTTTCTGCACCTCTTGACTCGGTATTTCTCATTCGATTTTCTTCAAGTCGAACTTCACGCTGTTGCGCTGTTTCTGCAGCTCTTGACTCGATTGTTCTCATTCGATTTTTTTCAAGTCGAGTTTCACGCATTTCAACGGTCTCAGATTCTCTTGATAATTTGATTCTCTTAGATGCTACACTGACTTGTCCAATAGCGGGTCTCTTTTTCGGAGGCATTTGAATTTCGTTATTTCGTTAATATTATTGCACTATAATACCTTTTCTCTCTGATTCCTTCTATATCTTCTGTATGCCGGTTTCCCAACCTATATAGACAATCTCCTTCGTTGATACGTTGATACGTTGATCCGTTGATACGTTGATACGTTGATACGTTGATACGTTGATACGTTGATACGTTGATACGTTGATACGTTGATACGTTGAAACGTTGATACGTTGAAACGTTGATCCGCACTAACGTTGGTCAAGCTAATACAGCGCTTGACCAAAGTTCGCGGCAAGATTCTAAAGTAGCCTATGTTTTTCGTAGCATTGTAAATAGCTTCTACACCAAATTTGGTAGAGATTGGTCAAACGGTGTAGAATTGTATAGAAAACATACATACATACATACATACATTGAATTTTATATATATAGATATCGTTCGTTAATACGTTGATCCGTTGAAACGTTGATCCGCACTAACGTTGGTCAAGCTAATACAGCGCTTGACCAAAGTTCGCGGCAAGATTCTAAAGTAGCCTATGTTTTTCGTAGCATTGTAAATAGCTTCTACACCAAATTTGGTAGAGATTGGTCAAACGGTGTAGAATTGTATAGAAAACATACATACATACATACATACATACATACATACATACATTGAATTTTATATATATAGATGATAAATACCAACCGCAAAAATATATTTAGTGCAGATTATCTATTAGGCTTCTATACAAAGTATAGCAAGAAGCCTTATGATCTGGCTCCGTGTCCGTCTGTCTATCCGTCCGTCTGCCTGTCCGTCTGTCTGTCCGTCTGTCTGTCCGCATAATTCAAAATCATACAGAGCGTTTCAAATCGTGTTGGAAATACTCTGTGTGTATAGAGGTCTAAGAACTGGGTAGCCAGTGCGCTACTTTTAGGCTTCTATACAAGGTATAGAAAGAAGCCTTATGGTCTGGCTTCGTGTCGGTCCGCATGTTTCAGAGCCAATCATAACGTTGATCAACTGAAACGTTGTTATATTGTAAATACTTCGTCTATATAGTATTGCTTTAATCTGTTAATCCGTTGATTCGATTCGCTAATGCAATTTATTATTATTACAGGTTAGATGATGTTTTGTATTGCTTTCATCAGAATCAAAATCGGAATCGGAAAAGTCGCTGCTAGAATAATTGCTTGAGTTGTTCATGTTTATAAATTAGTGGTACTTGCTATATCGATTCCTTTTCAAAAGTATTACCTAAATTTTAAATACAAAGTGTAACCTATATAGTAAATTGTTGATCCTTTGATACGTTGATACATTGATACGTTGATACATTGATACGTTGATACGTTGATACGTTGATACGTTGATACATTGATACGTTGATACATTGATACGTTGATACATTGATACGTTGATACATTGATACGTTGATACATTGATACGTTGATACATTGATACGTTGATATATTGATACGTTGATACATTGATCCGCTGATCTGTTGATCTGTTGATCTGTTGATCCGTTAATCTGTTTATCCATTTATTGCATTATATGCTTATCCGTTATTTGTATTTTTATCTTTTGAACAATATATCCACACCGTTAAGAAATTGTATGTAAAATTACAATCATTAGCAACTTTGTGACCAATTTTTCTTCAGCATAGCGCGAAATCATATCTTTCTTCAGTATTTATCACATCGAAAGTCAGCAATTATGGTACAATCTATATTACGAACGTAACTTATATACCATGCTTTAAAAATAATATTTTCGAAGCATGTTATATCACGTTACTTGGTTCGGACGATGCTATTTTAGGGTTTTGATATCATAGATATCAAAAAACTAATATTTTTAAATCAAAATCAAATTAATTAAAAAAAAATCTTGTAGCTGGTGTGTTATGGTAGTGTTATATCTACGAGGGCTGGGAAATCGAGTATTCGAATACTCGATTCTAGGTAATTTGTTCGACAGCGTTATGTGCGACAGAAATTTGTTTGAAAATGCCCTGTGGATTTAATGTTCAGTCGTACAAATGCTGAGTTGGACGAATTTCTCTCGAACAAATTACCAACTACGGCATATTCAAACATTCGAATATCCCACTAATATTTAAGTGTTTTACTAGGTTTAAGATGATAATTTCATTATTAATAATTAATTTTAATATTATTAATAATAATTATTAATTTAACACAAGCGGCCTGCCGGTGTCGCGAGTAAACAGTCGACTAGTCCAGACGTGTTTTTGTTTTTCCAAGCAAAAATGTAATCAGTGACATTTACAGCCGTATTCACCAAGCTCTGTTAAGTTGCTAACAGAGAGTCAAGTCAATAACAGTCTGTTAATGTGATATATTTGTATTCACCAATGACTGTTAGCAGTTACCAGTCTGTCAAGTCGTCTGATAAGTTAACAGAGCAATATTGGGCTGTCAACATAGGTAACAGACTGATAAGTAATATTTTTATGTGTCAATATTGTAGGTTATAATTATTATTGACATTTGTTTTTGGTATGTATTTAAGGTTAACTTTTTTCCGCGAAATCAGTTAAAGCTAGTTTTACACGGTTTTACCAACAAAAATTCTAGTTACTTTTAGGCTTCTATACAAAGTATAACAAGAAGCCTTATGATCTGGCTCCGTGTCTGTCCGTCCGTCTGTCCGTCCGTCCGTCCTCATAATTCAAAATCATACAGAGCGTTTCAAATCGTGTTGGAAATACTCTGTGTGCATAGAGGTCTAAGAACTGGGTAGCCAGTGCGCTACTTTTAGGCTTCTATACAAAGTACGATATAACAAGAAGCCTTATTTAGGCTTCTATACAAGGTATAGAAAGAAGCCTTATGGTCTGGCTTCGTGTCCGTCCGCATGTTTCAGAGCCAATCATAACGTTGATCAACTGATACGTTGTTATATTTTAAACTAGCTGATAGCCCGTCCGAGGACGGGTAGCTAGAAGGACGGGCAGGCAGCCAAGGTCATATGGCTGTTGGATTGCACTGATAGCTTTCCTTAATCTTCATTCAACTTAAGTTACCTTGGCTGCCTGCCCGTCCTTCTAGCTACCCGTCCTCGGACGGGCTATCAGCTAGTTTCGTTATAATGTAATTCTGCTTATATAGTAATTTTGAGTAGGATAATCGGATTAACTGATCCGATGATACGTTGATCCGATGATACGTTGATCCAATGATACGTTGACACGATGATACGTTGATACGATGATACGTTCATCCGATTGGTTATGAAATTATCCGTTATGCGTTCGGTTCGGTTCGGTTTGCTTCGGGTATTTGCATTGTCTACGGGATTTCGAGGATAGATACGGATATCACGTTCAAATGGAGGTTCGCCGTCATCATTTACGAACACCATTGCAATTTCATTGGACGTTGGAGCATTGTAACGTCTTTGATCAGACTGCCGATCGCGCCGCATCACCATATTGACGACCGGAACTGGTTGTCCTTCTTCTTCGGCTCGTACACGCTCTTGTTGCTCAATTTCTTTCATCAGGCAATATGAAGCTGCGATACGATTGTTGACGAGGAAGAAACGATCGATTTTCTCAATCACTTCAGGTAGACAACCTCTATTCTCAGGCAGATTTACTCGTTCATTGACCGTTTCTGTCGTGTCCATTACATACAGTTGTGCAAACTTTCTTGTTTGTCCTTCAGGTGGATACAGGTTTGTGGTTCTGTGGTACGTCTGTCCATGAATTTTGAAAACGTATGGTCCGTTACCCGGCATTGAAACAATCTCTGCTCCCATTGAAGCGAAAGAAACCGAGGAATTGTAAGAGCGGATGTGCTGACGAAAGTTCTTGTAGTAAGGATTATCTGAATCTGAAAGCATAGAGCGAAGAAATTCGGGATATAACAATAGATTCCCATGTTGATCGAGCGGTTGCGGAATCTTCACTTTTCCTTTATGACAGCAGTTGTTAAATTGTTTATCAACTGGACGCTCCTTGGCAAAATTCTTGGAGCCGCAGAACTGACAGATGGAATTCATTTCTCCACAATCGTGTCGAGTAACGTGAGATTCATCAAATCTCAATGCTCTTATTTGGAGTTGAATTGCTTGACTTTGGTATCGATTTTCTTTCTGTCGATGTATCGCATGGGACCGAGCGTCAGCAGCTTGCCGCGCTTGAGTTTCTTCTAAAGTTTCACGTTGTTGACGTATCGCATGGGACCGAGCGTCAGCAGCTTGCCGCGCTTGAGTTTCTTCTAAAGTTTCACGTTGTTGACGTATCGCATGGGACCGAGCGTCAGCAGCTTGCCGCGCTTGAGTTTGTTCCAAAGTTTCACGTTGTCGACGTATCGCATGAGACCGAGCGTCAGCTTGTCGCTGTGATCGAAGCTGTTCTTCTGTGTTATTAGCTCTTGTACGTGCTTTTCTCTCACGATTCAATCGCCGTCGCTTTGCAGCAGGACTTTCAAAATTTTCATTATCCATTATGGAAGTTCACATAATGCTTTTTTGGAAATAGCTGTCCTATATAGACAAAATGATACGATGATACGTTGATCCGATGATACGTTGATACGATGATACGTTGATACGATGATACGTTGATCCGATGATACGTCGATACGGTGTGCGTTCGGTTCGGTTCGGTTTGCTTCGGGTATTTCCGTGGGACAGACAGAAAGAAAGAAAGAAAGAAAGACTTGGCCTTTTATAATAAGAGATACTTCGTCTATATAGTATTGCGTTAATCTGTTAATCCGTTGCTTCGATTCACTAATGCAATTTATAAATAACCAAATGTTCGAAAGAATTACAAAGTTAAAGATATTTTCGAAGAGGTCTCCCTATATAAACTACTTGTTTTACTTTGATGTGAAAAAATAATTTTTTATTGATGTGGTTAGTGAAGTTAAGTTATAAATAAAAGAGAAAGGAGAGGATTGGTCCACCTCAAAAAAAGGACCATACATTACAGAGAAGTAAAATTTCTAATAGAATGGAAAAGTTTGATTGTTATTACTTATATAGTAAATGATAATTACCAATCGCAAAAAATTTAATTGGTGCAGATTATCTGATTATGTGGTGTTACATTATATGGCGATCAAAAATAACCAGATAATAACAACTTTCCACACCAGAAAGGTAGCTGTATAGAAGCCTAAGAACTGCCGCTAAAGCGAGTTCCACCTTGTTTGAATTATACTTTTAAATAAAAAATATTTCAATTATACGTCGAGGGGACAAATATAAATCGAAAATGTCGAATGAAATTTTCTCGAAAAAAATTTGCATTGATCCCAAAAACGGTTTGCCCGTCCATTTCCGGCGTTAATATATAATTATCGGAGCGTAATTTTTTTTCGAAAAATTTGCAAGGCTATCCCATTGAAAAAATAATTTTGAAATTTAAATTCGGTTTAACACCTTCGGCGTTGAAAATACGAAGGAATGTTATGGACGAACTATTATAGAGCGTCGCGATGCGCTTCCGTTACGTCTTAAAAATTAAAGATCGGCCCGTAAATAAGAGCGCTACATACGTCCAAAGTTTTTACACAATTTTCACTTAAATGGGTCTCTCACAAAGAAACGACGGATAATTTAGAAAAAGCAATCGGAGCTTCGGATACGGTTATTAACGGTCTTTAATTTAGCACATGACGACGGTTGACGAAAAACGACAAATAACGGCAGCATTTGCAAATTAGTGTCGACGTCAAAATTGAAAATCAAAATCGGAGGCGATTTCGGGCAAAATTTAAAATATACAAAATGTGTATTTTCGTTGCAAAGCAAATTTTTTTCGAGAAAATTTCATTCGACATTTTCGATTTATATTTGTCTCCTCGACGTATTGAAGGCAAAAATAAATTTTTATTTTCCAAATTGCAGAAATCATTTCGCCCTTTTACCACGTCAAATATTGAACCAATTACATCGTCGCGTTATGGAATTAATTCTTACAATTTGATGCCTCGCGTATTGCGATGCTAAAATTTCCAAGTTTCGAAAGATTGCTGCAGATTTTCAAAAAAACGTAATTTTAAAATTCTTCGTTTTTGGGAAGTCGGAAGAGATGGTTTTTGCTCTCTCTCCGTCGCCCCCGAACCCCCATCTCAAATATTTCGCCGTCAACGGATAGAATTCGTTGGAGCCGACAGTTTAAGATGTCACAACAATTTGATCGTTAAAAGTTCTTCATTTTTGAAAATTTACCGTGGAGTGCCGGTTCAATTTCAAGAAACTCAAATCAAACTTTGCACAATTTCGGACTTTCCGGGAAAGCAGTTCGATGAGTATTCAACGTAACATTTCTTAGTCTTCTTGCACAATTCCGGCGAGTTCATGCGACCTAAAGTGCTCCGGTCTTATTCGCGGCATTCTGTTCTTTGTAATTATTTGTATTATTTTGAGCGTTGAAATTACTAAATTCTAATATATTAATTTGTTAGTGGTTTTCATTTTCGAATTAAAGCCGCCATCTGTTGACAGTGTTTTGAATCACTGACAGTATGTCAGATTATTTCGATTTTTGACAAATTAAATTTTTTGTTTGCAAGACTTGTGATTTGATTTATCGAAAAAAGCGAATAACTTTTTTCCCCGCTCGAATGTTTTCTCTATTTATGCACGAATAGTTGCGCCTGGACCTACAAAATAACTGTGCAAAATTTGGTTGAGATCGGTCCAAGGGTCTAGGAACGTATAGCGAACAAACAAACAAACACGCACGCACGCACGCAGACAAGCTCTTTTATATATTTAGATTAAAGTTTAATATAAAAAAGAATTTCAGGACAGGAAGTCTCCGAAGATATTTACTTTGACTTTTTCAAGAGATTATTGAATTTGTACCAATTATTTTCCCATTTTACAAATAATGCTGTATAAATGGCCTACAGCAGTTTTTCTTTGGCTTCCACAATAATTAACAAAGCCTATAAGTTTGTAATTTGAGTTAGGTATTGCTTCTTAATTGGAAAGTCAAGTTTTTCAGTCGTCTTTTATCTGGATTTACTGTAAAGGTTTCAATAAAAATTTGAGGAACAATAATTTAATAATATTAAAAATGTGGATTTTTACTGATATAATTTTTTTCGAGTTTCTCAAAATCTATACGTAATATCAAACTGAAAGTGCATTCAGAACAATCCGCACAATCAACTGGAGTAGATACATTGAAAGTTTTTCGAAATTAGGAGGGCTATCATGATATTAAGATTTTCTCGGAATTAGTTTCTAATATCAAACTGAAATTTTAGGTAGACATTCAGAACAGGTAGAACAATCCTTTGCATTAAAAAATCATCAAATTGTGTTTTTCGATTCTCCAGATATCCATTCACAATTTTAAATTGAAATTCTGGCACAATGTTCACAACTGGCACAATACACTAAAACAAAAAAAATTGATTATTTTAAAAATGGGGGCTAGAGTGACAACTTTTTATTTTGTTTTTTGTAGAAATTAAAAACCGAAAATTTATTTCAAAACCGGCACAACCTTGGACAAATTGGCGCAACTGTTTAAATTTTAAAATTCAAAAAATGGGGGGGGGGCAATTTGACATAGTTTTAAAATTAATAGTGACAATGCTCCCATATTAATGTCTTTTTAACTTATGCCTAAAAAATTGTAAGCATTAGTTGAAGACAAGAGACATAATTACACATTTAATTAACTTTTAATTATTTATTTTCTAAATCCTTGTTTGGAGTTGGTAAAAAATTTAATATTCAACCGGTTGACTAGGCTATAAATTCTTGTCATAGGTGAGTAATTCGTACTATAATAATATGTTGCCCTGTGAAAATCAATGGAAAGCAGAGCAGGATTTCTCACTTCACGAAACTTGGTTTAAAATTATATTAAATATCTACAAGCCTGTAGATACTACTATAGAGAAAGTCCAATTTTAAATATGATCTTCTCTTATCTAATGTCGACATACTAAGATAACTTAGGATGTGATCATAATTTGGGCTTTTATACAAGATATTCGATCTAAACCCATCAAAACTTAAACAATTTTGTTTGATTTATGCACAATCAATTCAGGAAATCACTGTGGAAATTGTGGGTTCGAATCGCAGACTTAAGGAATTTATTAGCGAGGCCCTCCGGTAAATATTAACACTGTGTGGGTTAGTTAAATTGTAAAGTAAAAGAGAGGATTGATCAACCTCAAAAATAGATCGTGAAACCTTTGCCTCTGAAAAGTTTTCGGTATTCACATATTTCAGTTTTAGAAAATATAATCCTGCGTATTCGTTACCGGTGCAGAACCCCATAATTCTGAAAGTTTTCCTTTTGTGTTTGTCTGTGCTACTAAAAATTTTAAAAATTAATTTTTCGACTAAAAATTATTTGTCCAAAAACCAAGTAACTTTCAAGTTGCTGTAGGTACTAAACATATTTTTTTACATTAATTCTAATAATTTCCAAAATACATTTTACTAATTTTTCCTACTATGAAATCCATCTTTAGCTATTTTCAGTTCCCAGCATGCATTCTCGTAAAAATAATTTTTTTTTGATATTGAAAAATATTTTTTACATTATACATTTTTGAGTTTGTAAAAAAAACGTGTGGTGATATTTTGAAAATTTATTTACTGAAAAAAATGATTTATAGATCTAAATAAAAATGTATCTGAGTGTTGAAAATAAGATCCCGTCTAATCCGGGGTGTAAGTGGTTCAAAACTATTTTATTTCCTAAAAAATTGTGGGTGTTTCAGAGAAATGTGGTATTTTTAAAATAGAAATAATTTTTCAATATTCGATAATTTCGGTAACACGGATGTAGAGGACTTTTATTTATTTTATTCTAACCAACCGCGCTACTTTCAACATCTAAATGATTTTTGGAGCACTGACATTTTTTTATTTTAGAAGATTTTAGTAAAGAAATAACAAAAAAGAAAAGCATTTGCCCTATAAAGGGTTAATCCATTTTATATTACTTTTTTTTCCTAATCCCACGTTTAATACCAGGTTTAAATACATGGGTTTAAATTTTTAAATAATAAAAATAGATAGTTTACAAAATAATGTTTGACGCAAAGTACTGCATTACGATCAATAACAAACACTGTTAATTGTATTAATAATTAAATAAATCATAGTTTTGCTTGAAATACGTACATTTTTACAGTAAGCATTTCATAATAAAAGTTTATGCAGTGCATTGATTGCTTTTCAGTTTTCAAAAATTTGCATTAAATAAAAATGGGTTATAAATTTACAAATGCACTTGGAAATGCTATAAGGGCTTTTTGCAAAGAATCGTCAATCGTTGGATTGCAATTTCTTGTGAATCCCCGAATAAGCTTTCCAGAAAAGTGTATTTGGGCGTTATTAGATGTTGTACTATTTAGTGGGGCTCTAATAATGATTTTTCGTACTACGAAGGAAATTATTTACGATCATCCTATAGTTATCAGTTTGGAATCCACGAAATATCCCATCAGCAACATTCCTTTTCCAGGTGTATCAATATGTAATATTAATAAAATTAGCAGAAGGCGTGCTAATGATTTAGCGCAACAATTGTAAGTAGTTTTTCACTTAACAACATTTTTAAAGTAAAATATAAATTTTGTTCAGATTTCAGAAGCTTCACACGCCCGTCGAAAACAACCTAAGATATATAAAAAAGTTAGGGGTATTTTATTCTCCTGAACTAGAAACACTGTATGATTTTTTAAATTCTCATGAATATTTACAAGAATTTGAAGCCGGCAACATGGATATGTATGAGAACATGAAAAATGTAAGAAGGAACTTTCAACAGTTAAATCAGACCTAGCTAATCAAATTCCACAAAAATGTATTTCATTTGTCCATTTTTTCATACAGGTGCATTATGAAATTATGAGATGCTTTTCTTTCATCATTATTAGAGATGAGATTCTTAGGTTTTTACCTTTTTTTTTATTTTAGGTCCCATTTTTATGATATTAGTACCAAAATTTGTTTCGTGGAAAACTACGTTATATAAGCCCTATTTGCTTTGACCTTTTTTTTGCCTTTTTTTTTGGCCTTTTTTCATTTTTACGATCTATTTTAACATTTTGGAAACTTTGCAGTTGAAATTGAGAAAAAATTTAATTTAATTCAAATTTAAATTTTTTTCATTTTTTTTTTCATTTAAATTTGGTCCCCGGTGGTGCAAACCCACCATGTACCAACCTATAAAAAGCATCTATAAGTGGTATATATGGACAAGCTTAGCTATAAAATTGTGAAAGAAAGTGATCTTAATCTTAAATCGGCATAATATTAATTCAAAATGTCTAAGCGTCAACGTAGCTTATCTTCGAAAATAGTAGGATGGATTATTGGTAAAACAAATATATATAACGGGTTGTTTTGTAAAGTTTGTGGTAAAATATTAAATTGTGAAAAACAATCTCATATTGTTCAACACGAAGCATCTGAAAAGCACAGGAAAAATGCAGAAAAATCGGTGAAGCAAACGCAAATATTAGGATTTTCTGACAATGATTCGTTTTCTATGGACTTATGCAATGCCTTAACTGCAATACTTCAAATAAATAATTTTTTTTTATTATTTTAAATTTTTTAATAAATGTTTTAATAATTAATGCCGTTATTATTTTAACGGTTTTATGTAACGGTGGGTTTAGTTACATAAAACCACTAAAACTTTACAATACCACCTAAAATAGCATTTTTTTAGTACCTTTTTTTGAATTTATACGACCTAAGATGACTTTTTTTAGAACCTTTTTAGTACCTTTTTTTTGAATTTATACGACCTAAAATGACTTTTTTTTAGAACCTTTTTAGGTGTTTTTTTTTAATTTTTACGACCTAAAAATCTCATCTCTAATCATTATCATAACGTATCCAAATTATTTATCCATTTATAGACGGAGTCTTTTCTAAACTTTCACAGATTATCTCCGTTTTGAGCAATTGGATATTCAATTTGTGGGAATCTTTGAGGTCGTGAATGTAGCAATTTGGTAGTTTGCTTCTCCTTCTCTTGTCCATTCTTAGTCTTCAGCACCTTTTTTTCAGTTTCCTCTCCATCATTCGTACCATGTGTCCATTCAGCCTCTCCATGTTCTCAGCATGGTTTTTTTTCATTTTGCCACCCTTAACTGCAATTCTTGTACTGCAAATGTCTTATTTTCATGATTCCCAGAGGTTTTAGTTGGCTCGGAAGATGAGAACCCCCTCAGACCGGGGGTGGCTATGTCTGAATTAAAACAATCCAACTATTTAATATTTTAGTTAACAACGCCATGCGAAGAATTATTGCACCGTTGCAGTTGGGATAATGAAAACCTAAATTGTTCAGATTTATTTGAAATGAGACGAACGTATGAAGGCTTTTGTTGTACTTTTAATTATGTGAGGTTGCGTAAGTAATAAACTCAACTCTGGAAAAACTACTGAAATAATTAATTGGAAAAAATTTGCTTAGGAAACAAAAAGGCAAAGTTTATGGAAAAATCTGGTATGGAGCATGGATTAACTGTGATAGTGGATAACGAACCAGATGATTATTTATACCCTATATTTTCTACCGTAGGGGTGAATGTAAAGATACAAATATTTTGGAAACCAAAATTTTGATTTGCAGAATTTCAGGTGCACATTTTTAACCCATACGATTATCCGGATGTACTAAGCGGAGGTTTTAATCAAAAACTTGTTTCTGTCGGTACAGAAACTTTTTTAGGCATTGGTGCTGACACACTCTACTCTGTTCCATATATTCGAAGATATCCTATTGATGTAGTGAGTTAACTATTATTTGAGAAAGAATCAGGAAATAAAATGTATCAATTTTAGCGTAAATGCTTATTTAATGACGAAGTAAAAACTCAGTTTGGAAATTACAGTCTTAGTAACTGTTTGGTCGAATGCAGATTAAAAAGCATACTCGCTCTGTGCGAATGTGCACCTTTTCTCATCCCATCAATGAATATGAATGTTAGTGCATGTTTTTTGACGGACGCAGTGTGTTTAGCCAAAAATACAGGTAGGAATTACAGAAAACTACTCAAAATCAAATTTAATTGTTGTTTAATCTGATTGATTAGAGAAATGGGAAAATTTATACCCAGAATTGCAATCGAATGAATTAGAACAGGAAAGGCATGGCGGCCTGAGGTGCCCTCATTGCCTTGTCGAATGCTCCAGTACAAATTATCACGTTTCATATTCATCAGCTCCTTTACATTTAAAAGAATCGTACGTAACATACAAACTACATTATAAAACTCTCCTATTATTTTCTTTTAATTTTTTTTGTTTCAGGGATATCGTGAAGTATGAAAACTATAGTGTGATCAGAATATATTTCGAAAACGACTATGCAAAACTTTATAAGCGTGACATAGTAAGCTACTGGTATGAGTTTTTAAGTGAGTAGACTAAAGGGTACGGGTACATTTTGCTGGCATCTTTAGATCAAATTTTTGGGTAAACTTTGAGCTAAGTTTAATTTTCAACGATTAATACAAAATTATAGGAGAATATTATTTATTTCTACAAAACTCGCATTTTCATGAGCATCTCTCATACACTTGCCCATAAAAAAAATTAAATAATCATGGAATTCTATCACTTTCTATCATATTTATTTATTATTCCTTAAAACTTTGTATGGACCCTGCGTCACTCCATGCAAAATTTTTAACATGCGATTTGCATGTGAATTGGTGACCGCTTTGAGAACACTGTTTAAAGTTTTAAATCTAAAACGATGCTGAAAAGTTTAACACCAATTTTAATCAGAGTTACTCAAGTACTTTCACCTAAAAATTCGAGATAGAAATGCAAGTACATAGTATATCATAAGTAGAGCTGGGATTTATATGCATAAAAAATTCTAAAATATGCTCATATATATGCTCCAATTTTTATAAAAATATGCAAGTTAAAATATAAAATATGCAGTGAAATATGCCGAATAAAAGTTCAAAATATGCAATAATTTTTTTTCCAAAAAAAAACATTTAGCATTTTTTTTTATTGAGAACACATTTAATTACTACTATTTTTCACTTGATAATAAATATTAATTATAATATGTTTTTCTAGATTATCTAAAATAGAAAATTGTCTTTTGTCAGTCAATATGGTTTTGTACGTTGAAAAACTTCTTTCAACGTCCACTGATGTTATTGGAGCGAATTTAAACTTGCACATTTTTTGTGGCTCCATTAATACCACAATATTTTTGCAGAAATGATTTAAATGTTGGATTTTCTAATTTATTAAGAGGTATATTTGCACTTATCAATGCATTGCATAAATCAAAATTAAACTGATTTTTATCTTTATCAGCGGAGGTTGATGCAAACGATTCTCTTAAAGTGATTTGAGATTTAGACGATGATTTAAATTTTTCGCAGTTACGTTTATGCAAACTTGTTACATGTTGCGTTATTTGAAATTTTCTTTCACAGGGAATCTAAAAGCAATAAATTGCAATTAAACTTTTACGTTGAGATAAACGGTGTTCAATAAAAATTATGCAATCAATAAGGTGGTGATTTTAATTCTATAAATTTTTCAAACTTGACTATGTACTTACAATTTTACTGCAAACTCGACAAAACACGTTATCATTTTTATCTGCAGTTAATTCTGGATACTCCTTTATCCAAGAAGTAACATTCGGCTTTTCTTGGTAATTCTATATAATAGTTTCACGAGTTGAAATAAATACGAGTATTTATGCATTAATATGCTAACTTTTCTAAAATATGAACCAAAAGTGGAAAATATGCAAAATATGCCTAAAAAAGTTTGGTTTAAATTACTCTAATTTATGTGATTCGCAAAGATATCCAAAAATCGACGTTCTCATATCAATAGTTAAAAATATGCATTTGCATATAATTCCAGCCTTAATCATAAGATACTTTAAGAGATAAACTTTTCTTACAGGATTTTTTTTAATTTTAGGCAACATTGGTGGATTATTAAGTATTTTTTTGGGTTTCAGTATGATAACCATTGTGGAATTCTTTTATTTTCTTATATTTCGACTAAGATTTTAAATTTTATGTAATGTATCTGCTTTATTGAATATAATAATAATAGTTAATACTCTTTATTATATAAAAATAAAAAATTTAAAGAGAGTCATAAGTAATTTTAATAAAATTACATTTTTAATTACCTCAATCGTAATCAGGGGTGGGCAAAATACATTTCAAATGTATTTGAAATACATTTTACAAAATACATTTATGAAAATACAAATTACAAAATACAGAATTTCAAATACAGGATGCAGTTTTTGAAATACAAAATCCATTTATTCATGTCATTATAACATAATATACTATGTTATTATTATGTTCTTCTTCTTAGTCGTATTGTTCGTTTCCGAACGTCGTGACCCATCTCTTTCTATGTATGTGATGTGCGTTCCAAGTGTTTTCACATACATAGAGGACCTACTTGTTTAACGTGGGCTCCGAACCACGGGAAGTGTAATACACTTCAGTTTGAGATGGGCGCTCTTGGCAAATTACCTCGGTGGTTTGCCATTGCTTTCCGAGGAGAGACGGCCAGAATAAAGTTCTTACCCTGCCCGGATTCGATCCGAGCGTTTCGCATTAGCAGTAGACGCACTTAACTGCCAAAGCTGTGACCATCTCTTTATTATGGTATTATGGAATCATCATTATTATGTTATTATAACATAATATTGCACCTTCAAATACATTTGAAATGTATTTTGCCCACCCCTGATCGTAATAGGTGGTAATAGGGTCTACACACGATCCAATCTGGTTGGTACTAAAATCCAATCTCGTCGGTCGGGTCTCAAGTTGGACCGTGTGGAGGCTTGTCGTCCTACAAATTTCGCAACATTTCTTGTCGAATATGTAGTCACCGATGTAGCCATCCGACCGCGTTGGCATTTGACGAGATTGGAGCGTTGTTAGATCGCAGATAAGGCGAGCTAAACTTGATAAAAACTGTTTTTTATGCCATTCCTTGTCGGATCATGTAGGAAGGTTCACACCCACCAACCAGCCGACTTGTTATCTACTATATAAAAACATATTATTTTTGTATTAAATACCTTTAAAATATCACACGAAATATTAAAATTTATTATAATGCATAATTATAATTATAATGAAAACTTGAGGTAATGTTCTGACCAAAATCTATATTTTAAATAATTATCAATCACAAAAAAATGTTGAATTGGAAAAATGAATTAGGTGGTAATTACGTGGTAATTTTTGTACTTCTCACAAAAAAATAGCCTGAAAGGGTCTTTCGAAAAATATTTTCACTTTCAGTACATATAAAATATTTTTGTAATAAACAAACTGAAAATTATTTTATGTCAAAACATACCATTTTTATAGTTTTCACTACGGAAAGCACATCATATTTGATTATGAGATGAACACAATACAAAATTTCATAAGAGATATTAAAATTATTTTAATAACTATTTAGAATTAAATAATTGAAATTTATGGTATTTATTTTTAAAATAAATGAAGAAAATTTTTAATTTAAATTGTAACATGTTTTGTTTACATAATATTTAGAACATAACAGTTTTTCTAAAACTACTTATAAAAACCATTTTTTCAAGTAATTTGGTGATAATTTTTAGTATGTCTAGTTAACTTTTATATTTTTTCACTTATTTTTAAAAAACACTTTAAAATTTTATTGATTTATTTTTTATTTATCGATGATTATTAATTTCCACAATAAAATAATTTAACTTATAGAATTTCAATTATAAAACTAACATAGTTACACCTTAAACATAAACTTATACAATAATAATTATTCTCGATTGACATTCAATTTTATGTGGTTTTCAAAATAGTTTATTTAGCGAAAATTTTATTCTAGAATATTCTAGACTTCCCTTTTGCTAAATCGACAAAGGGATAAACAATTACAATATTAACACTTCCTATTGCATCATTTATCGGAAAATTACCAGGCTTACATAATTCTTTTATTAATTATTGGAATATATAACTTCTCCCCTCATAAGATGAAAAATTCGGAGCTTGATGGTGACTAATTTTTCAGCAGTGTCAATTTCGATGACGTTTCGACGTTGTAATTTGATTTCCAAGTTGATAATGTCTATACCTTTTTTACATAAATGAAGATTTTATAATTAACAATAAACAATGAATAAAAATGATAAAATAGAATGACAAAATAATTTAAAATTGTCCAAACACTTTAAATTGTATCACTGTAAAATAAATTTTTTTTCGTATCCTTTGATTATTAAATTCATTTTAAATTTTGTTCAGTTCACTTAAATCGACTGTGGACAGTTCAGAGAGTTCACTTCTAAATTAACACTACAAGTTCCTTTGTCAAATACTTCAAAGAATTTTAGGTTTTAAATTTTTGTTTCGAATTTTTGTAACTTGATGTCCTTTAATTTTAATTCGCGGAGATTGGTTAATTTAATCACATATGTTCCTTTTTTTTTTTAATTTTCACTTTTATTTTTATTACACTTTTGGATGTCCAATCATCGGTTTTGTTGATATCACTATCCATTTTCCATTCCCGAATTTTGATGTTGTTTAACTTAATGGTTTATTTTGACATATTTTTCGAAGTTGGAGTAATTTTTGCTCATTTACAATAAGGAAATTTGAATTCGGAAGGATCATTTTAAAATTGTTTTAGGAAATAGGAATTGATAAAAGGTAATTTGAAGATAGTCATATTTTTCAATTTCAACAATTGGATTATCTTCTTCTTCTTCTTCTTAATCTATTAGGACTACGTCCTGTACTTCCCAACTATAGTGCCTCTGTTCAAGGCACTGTTGGTTCTATGAGCAGTTTGATTTTTACATCTCAGGTAGCTTGCTAGGCTTGCCTTTCGATGTGCCTGCACCCTGTTTTTTATTGTTATGATGGCAAATCATTAACACAGGGGGACCGCCTGCTTAACGTGCTCTCCGAAACACGGAAGACGGTCAAGAAATTTTTAGACAATACCCGGAGTCGAACCGGGGCGCCTTGCGTTAGCAGTTGATCGCGCTAACGTTCAGACTATGACCGTCTTCCAATTGGAATATCGAATAGAAATATGTTTTGATTTAATTTTGAATAACTTTTAATATTAATAAAAAAATTTTTTTTTTTCAAATACTAGTAAGATAATTTCTAAATTTGATTCAAATAGTAATTTATTGTTTACAAGTTTCATTTATTTTAAAAGGTTCATAGGTGTGATTATTTAATTATAAAAACATTAATTTTTTGCAAACTAATTGCTATTTCCAAATTATTTAACAAGTTATTGATTATTCGAAAGTTATTTATTAATTTTGGAATTGTTGACATCATAGATAAAAAAATTTGTTGATAAGTTAAATTTTTGATTTCGATTGATTTTATAAATTCTTGTTTGTATTGATTTTTGACAAGGATGTTATTAAATGTAAGGTTTATGAAGTTATATTGTTTTCTAAAGGGCGAAATTGATTTATGAAAAGGGTGCATATTAAAAATTTGAATAAACGTCCAAGATGAGAATTTTGATTTATGCATTTCCTAAATTGTCCAATATTTCGATAATATCAGATATAGGATATTTGCCATTTAATGTAATTTAGTTCATTTGCTGATGCTAGTATATTAGAAATCTAAATTGAAATGAATGATTTTGAATTTATTATTTTTGCTGTTAGTTGCGTTTTTACTTTAAATATTTGCGTCAGTTTGGTAAATGTATCTTAAATATGTTTGTTAGTGTATTTGAGTTGTTTCATATGTAGATTTTGAAGTTTTGGAATTTTGAAAAATTTAGAATTTTTTTTTTTTAGTTTTATATTAATTATTTAAAATTGTATATTGTGGAATTGCGTGAAAAAGAAAATTTGCTGTTTTGGTTTTTGGAGGTACCAAAAGTGAGTATCGGTCAATATAATGGTTACTTGGTTTTTTCCTTTTCCGGTTGTCGATTTTTAAAATTTGTAATGATTTATTTATAAAGAATTTGAAAATCTTAAAATGTTTTCTTTTATATTCATTATTCGGTTTTTTATTTGCGTGTTTAGGGTTTTTATCTAAGTCTTGTCTTTTGAAATTTGTCAAATTTAAGTAGGGTGATTTAATTAATTCCGATGGCTTTAAATTTTGAATTTCTGATTGGATTATCAATGGTTGATTTTAGGCTTCTATACAAAGTATAACAAGAAGCCTTATGATCTGGCTCCGTGTCTGTCCGTCGCCAAGCGGCAAATGCCAACTTTCAACCATCAACTGACAGCTTAAAACAAATGGAGCGCAAAATTTCCTTAGAAACGATGTAGCAAGGCTAATATGATAGAAATAAAAATAATTCACTACAGAGATTGAATGTAAATCTTTATCTAGGTTTTCATCATTTTTGAAGCGGGCGGAGGAAAAATAGTATGCATGCTTCAAGCGTAAAGTGACTTTTGTGCTCGGAGGCGATTACATCGCTCGCCTACGGCTCGCGCTGTAAATTTCGCCTCCGAGCACAAAAGATTCACTTTCCGCTTTTAATATGCAATATACTATTTCATGATTTTGGTTCATCAAAATTTCGTAATGCTTTTTTGAATTTAATAATTTATTTGTTTGAATGTCATTTAAATTAAATTTTGGATATTCAGGATTATTGGTATCAATTTTATTTGAATTTTCAATTTCCAAATTTGTTGTCTCTAAATTTTGTTTAATTAATTTATATTCTTGATATAATTTTGAAATTTGGTTTCGTAACGTTTGCATTTTTTGTTCAAAATTTTCGGATGATTCAGAATTTGGGTAGTATTGATTTTCATAATTTTGTAGGAAAGTTTGTTCATAGTTATCAAATTTTTGTGTGTTCACAATTTCGCGATAAGATGCTTGTGGGTTATTTTGCATCGTTTTGTTGACTGTAGTTTTATTACAATGAACTTCCGTAGGTGTCAAATTAAAGGTCGATGTTCTTGTTAGATCTTTCATTTGGAAATTTGAATTATTATTTTGAAAATATGTGTTTGAATTATGAAAGTTTGATGTACTATTTTGGAAATTTGGTTGTACAGATTGAAAAGGGTTATTGAAATTTTGATTTGGTGTTTGAAAATCATTATGTCTAAAATTTTGAAAATGTTGTGGTTGTTGAAAATTATTAGGTTTAAAATTTTGGAAATTTGACATTTTTATTTTGGATTTGATTTAAATTTATTTGTATAGAGTTATTTAAATTATCGTTTTCTTTGTTATTTGCAATGATATTAGTTTACAATGACAATTTGTTAAGAATGCAAAAATGTTATCAGCGTTCATGAACCTTAAGTTTAAAATTAGAATAAGTATTTATTATTACGTGATGTAATTTAATTTATTATTAAAATGTAAAATATTGCTTATTTAAATTTATTTCGCGTATGACTATTTTCAATTTATTAATTTTAATTATAGGTTTAATTGTTTAGGAATTAGGAATAATTTGAGCTTTTTACTCACGTTTTTAATAAAAATTTCTTCGTAATATGTCTTCTTAAAATTAGTTGGTCAACGGTCAGCTTGCTTTTGTAGCGATGCTTGTCTACGTTGCTTGCAGGTTGTTGGTCCTTTTCTTAAAATTAGGGTTGTTTCAAATGTAGCGACGATTTTTGTTCGCTTCCAATTGAATTTTTGTTTTTTCTTAAACTAGGGTTTGATTCCAAATGTTTGCAACGATTCTTGTTTGCTTCCAATTGAAATCTTGCAGTTTCCGTGGTTTTTGGATTTTTTGGACGATTTTTGTTCCAATTTTTCCAAAAATTTTCGGATCCGTAGCGACTGCGCCAGTTAACTTTTATATTTTTTCACTTATTTTTAAAAAACACTTTAAAATTTTATTGATTTATTTTTTATTTATCGATGATTATTAATTTCCACAATAAAATAATTTAACTTATAGAATTTCAATTATAAAACTAACATAGTTACACCTTAAACATAAACTTATACAATAATAATTATTCTCGATTGACATTCAATTTTATGTGGTTTTCAAAATAGTTTATTTAGCGAAAATTTTATTCTAGAATATTCTAGACTTCCCTTTTGCTAAATCGACAAAGGGATAAACAATTACAATATTAACACTTCCTATTGCATCATTTATCGGAAAATTACCAGGCTTACATAATTCTTTTATTAATTATTGGAATATATAACTTGTCTTTCCAAAATGACTTAAAAAACGTATTTCGAAGAAAATTTTTAAATATTTAAAATTGTCCAGTTAAATTTATTAAATGAATTTTTGTATTATAATTACCTAGGAGTTGTTAATTTATTTTCATTGTAATTTTAAATTTTATTTTAATAGAATACTTTTTCCGATAAAATTATTATCATGTCAAAAGATAACGTTTTTATATTATTAACTTTTTTCGAATTCGGTATCCCGAGCTAAGCCAGATGGTATATTATGCATAGGGAACAACACTCCTCGATGCGATCTGGCCCACGGGATAGAATGGGATAGAACACCCAACGCGGTCGGATTGTGTGGAGGAAACTTCCAATCTCGTCGGGTCGCAAGTTGGACCTAGAAATCGGATCGTGTGTAGCGGGTTTAAGGGAGATATACAGGGCGAATTGAAATGTAGGCTAGAGTTATATAACTAGCCCTACTCAAATAAAATTTCGTGTGTTCTACACTAAAGAACATGGTTAATATAGTAAACTGTTAAAATATTTTGCCTGAAAGCGGGTCAAACTTTTGAATAAATCGAATTTGAACTTAGCTAATTTTACACTATTCAGTGACGCGCGGGAGTGTGATTTGTGGAATCTCCCCCCATTCTGTTATTAGTCCGTGCAAGAAGTCAAACGGGGTAATATGGAATCCGGGGGTTTTTATGAAACAAAATGACAAAATTGATAAGAGGCGCCATCTCTCCTTTGTTAGATGAACTTACTATTTTTTTATGGAAGATTCCTTCACTTGGATTGTTGGGCGATAGTTCTGTATTACCGACTACTCATACATAAAATGAACTCATAACCTAAAAATCGATTCAGAAATCGATACTTTTGCGACGTTTTTTTATCCTCAAGAGTTTGTACTGGTACAGGTGAGTTTGAAAATTTAAATGAAATATACCAGGAATCATGACTACCTTGAATATATTCCTTTCAGAGAATGTGAACAGATTTGATGAAAAATAATTCATAGAAAATTGTGGGCTTCATAAGTGATTTCTTGTTTTCCCAGGGGTAATTTGGAACGATGCCAAAAAAATACGTGAGAAGACCAGGCGCCCGTATACGCTGTGACTACGATCCAGAAAATCTAGAAAGAGCCCTGAATGACTTTTTAAATGGTCGTCGGTCTTTGTCCAAGGCATCCAAGCATTATGGTGTGCCAAAAACAACTTTGTATAGAAGGTACAAGGGACAAAATTCCACAAAATTGGGAAGGCCAACGGTATTATCAACTGTCGAGGAAGCCGCGATATGCAAAAAACTGAGTACAGCAGCCACCTAATATGGATATCCGTTCACAAGAGAAAGATTGAAAGGGTTTATTCAACGATATCTCAATCGCAGAGGGGTAACAACTGTCTTTAAAGACAATTCTCCAGGAACTGACTGGATCAAAGACTTCTTAAAGCGAAATAGACAGCTTTCTGAAAGATTCTCTGAAAACATAAAACGTTCTCGCGCTGGAGTGTCTCAAGAAGTCGTTAATGAATACTTTGACCATCTCGAGAATACATTGAGAGGTGTGCCTGCAGAAAATATCGTCAACTATGACGAATCCAACCTAACCGATGACCCTGGCAAAGAGAAGGTCTTTGCAGAAAAAGGAAGTAAGCATGCGCATCGGGTACTGGACACTTCAAAAACGTCTACATCCTTAATGTTCGCGATATCGGCCAGCGGAGATTTGTTGCCGCCCCTTGTGGTCTACAAGGCTGTTCATGTTTATCCCGAGTGGATAGAAGATGGCCCCGAAGGCGCTGCCTATAACAGAAGTAAGAGCGGTTGGTTTGACGCTGAAATTTTTGAAGACTGGTTTTCGAAAATCGCATATCCATATCTCAAGAGGAAAGAAGGAACGAAAGTGCTCATTGGGGATAACTTGGCGAGTCATTTGTCATTCAATATAATTGAAAAATGCGAGGAGTCCAATATAAAATTTATTTTTTTGCCACCCAACACAACTCACCTTACCCAACCACTTGATGTCGCATTTTTTCGGCCTCTGAAGGGCGCTTGGCGAAAACTATTATTGGAATGGAAACAGAAAAACCGTGGCGTCCTACCAAAGAGTGTCTTTCCACAACTCCTCAAGAAGACTTTGGATTCTATTTCTCCCAGAACAAAAGAAACTTGTCAAGCTGGATTCAAAGCGTGTGGAAACGTTCCAGTCGACCGCAATAAAGTTCTCAAAGGCCTACTTGGATAAAAAGAAAATACTGCTCTAGTTGAGAGTTTCCAAGAAATAATGTCGCAAGCTACTGAGAACCACGAAAATCAACCTAAATCAAAGAAACAGAAGAAAATAAACGTTCCTCCTGGAAAGTCTGTGACGATGGCTGACTTTAGAGGAATCCAAAATTCACAAAAGCAACCTGACGTACAACAGTCTGAATCCGATGAAGAAAATGAAATAAACGAGCCCGAAAATCAACCAGATGATGATTTTGATAGCGATCTTGAACCCCTGTCATCCTTCGCGCACAATGGCTAAAGCACTTCTGGGCAGTCAGTCATCAGACGTGGAACCGGAAATAAAGTCCCAGAAAATACTGACGATATTGTACTCAACACTTTTATCTTAGTCACATTCGTCTACAATAAAGAATCAAAGAAAGAGACTGAAAAAAACTAACGTATGAGTCTAAAGTAGCTGGACAAATTTCAATCGCATCAAATCATTAGTTATAATCTAGCAATCCTTTTGTTTTTTTTTACTGTACCTTCTTTCATTTGTTTAATGTCAATTGAAGTAGTTTAGTTTGAATTGTCAATATGAAAGTGTGCGAACAGAATTTTTTGCGTAAACGCGTTTTCAAAATGCTTGGCTAGCAAAATAAAAGACATGTTTTACATCATTTTATAAATAAAGGCTTCAGTCGAAGTACCATTTATTCGATAATTTCGAGATGTAATAACAATATTGGCCCTGAAAATAAAAAAAAACCGGAAGAAAATCAATTCTAAAAAAATCTCGGCTAAGTTCCTTGAAGAAAGCTGCTGAAAACAAAATTGGAGTGAGTACTCGCATACTATCCAGAAAATTTAAAGTTTCACAAACTACAATTTTCCGAAATTTGAAAAAATTAAATGTGAAAAGGTATAAGAGAAACGTTAAACCAAAATATACCGATAAACAATTAGTGGAAATACCCGGAAAGTGCCGTCTTCTGAGACAACATTTTTTATCAGGCGATACAGTGATCATTATGGACGATGAAAAGTACTTCACTTTTGCGAACAGTTGTGATGTTGAAAATAAAGGATTTTATACCACCGATAAAAATACAGTTCCTGATAATGTAATGTTCATAAGAAAATCAAAATTCGAACCAAAAGTGTTAGCGTGGTGTGCGATATCAGTTAAAGGCATATCAAATTTTTTTATTCAAATCCAAGTTGATATTGCTGTTAATACAGACACTTATATAAAAAATTGTTTACCAAAAATGGTTAATTTTGTTAAAAGAAACCATAAAAATGATAAAATGATCTTTTGGCCAGATCTGGCATCTTGCCATTATGCAAAAAAAAACCTTAAATTGGTTAGAAGGTCAAAATATACCGTTTGTGCCAAAATATGCGAATCCCCCAAATATTCCGGCAGCTCGTCCGATTGAAACTTTCTGGTCAATTTTATCGCAATTAGTTTATAAGAATGGTTAGGAAGCAACATCAGCCGAACAATTGAAAAAACGAATTATGTCCTGTGCCAAAAAAATTGATCTGAAAATGCTCCGGCATATGATGGAAGGTGTTAAACGAAAAGTGCGAACAATTGAAGAAAATGGACCATTATGTTTTTAAAGTTTTTTTTGTGTTCCCAATATATTGTGCTTTATTAATAATTAATTAATTTTAAATTTTCTATAACCAACTTTTTTTTATTATCGTTTGAATTCTGTCCAGCTACTTTAGACTCACAGGTTATGTGGCAAAAGTTCTGGAAAATACTAACGACAACACATTCAAAACCAGCTGTCTAAGGCAATATGGTCAAAATAGTAACACGTTTATTTTTCCACAAGTAGAAGACATTGTAGAAATTAAGTTTGAACAAATAAGGCTCGTTTTGGGCAACCTCGCTATTTCTCGTGGTAGGCATGTTTTCGACCAAATTTAAGAAAAAGTTGACCCGTTGGTTAAGTTTTGTATTTTCTCACATGACAATGTGAAATCAATAGTTTTTCAATTTGTTTTTGATAATTTTAGGAAATAAAATCTGATGAAAATCTATTGGTGTTTTCCTACCCCTGTTTCTTAATTTTTTTTCCTCAGTTACTGAAAGCAATTGTTCCATATTATACCTGCAGCGTTTAAAACGGTTCAATGTCGTTTCAAGCGAGATAATACCAGAAAACTAACAATGTTCCATATCTTCCCTCGGCAGGTTAATATGGAACACTGCTCAATTTATTTTTTTTCTGGTATGGAAAAAGTGATTCAATTTTCCTTTTCACATAACATGAAACTCTGTCATCAATGTCATTCTGTGTTTATTTTTCAGGCAAATAAGAATCCAAGACAAAAAAGTTACAAGCAAATATTCAGAGATTTTGTTCCATATAACCCCGTTTGACGGTACCCTAACACTTAGAAAATTTCGCTCCGGCACACAGTGGGGCAAGAGAGCTAAAACGTGCTATTAAATCAAATACTATTTGAATAGATTTCTAAGTTGGATATATATTTTCAGGGTTGTTAGTAGTATTTAAAAAAATCGATAGATACAATTTTATCATATTCCTTAACCGAAAAACAGCTTATTTGGTTTAGCAACAAATTTTTTTTTTAGATCGCCCTGTATGTAATGCTTCCAAAAATAAACAAAATTGCATCTAGTGAAGCGATTATAGTATTTCTTTCGTGTTTTTGAAATTCCCTTTATTAAAAATAATATAAAAATAAAAAGTATTATTAATTTTTTATTAATTAACGCTTACCGAAAACAAAATTAATCTACAAAATCTCCGAATATGCTATCATCATAATCCTCATCATCTTCACTGTTATCATAATCATTATCCCGATTACGAATGACCATGACCGTTGGAGATTTCAATAATCCTAGTGCTCCTTTTGGAATGTATTGGATTTTTCTCTTTTCTAGTTTTCGTTTGCTAGTGATTACGAGATCGGAACTCAATAAAAAGAAGTGAAAAATATCAGTATTCGTATTTTCCCGACTGCATTTTCTGAAGTAATGAGTAATTATCCTTTAAATTTTTTTGGACCACCCTGTATGAATTGCTTCCGAAAATGAAAACATTGTATCTAGCGAAGAGATTTGTAAAATTTGCTACAAAGTTTAAACGCGACTGTTTTCTTATACCCAATACCCATTAGGGAAAAAAATCAAAGCTCAATATGCTTTAAAACATAACCAAAAAGCCCAAAAACTAATTAAACTTCAGATTTCAACAATACCGTTCCGTAGCGTACTTTTATAAATTACATGCTCTTTAATACAAGTTTAGAATTACATACTTCAATTTCAAAGTTTCAAACTAAATATTTCAATTCTTAAAAATGCTTCCGGTAGAGAAAAATCGCGCTAATCCGATTCACGGAGGGCCCACCGAAAATTTAGTAGTGTTCTAGTGTGCGTGGGTTAGTGGTGTATTTATACCATAATTTATACATTATGGACAGGAAAATCTAAATTGCATTTAATTTTTTCATTTTATAAGCGATTCAAGATAAGCGATACGCCACCAACGGTCGCCGGTTGAACTAATTCCAGAGACATTGTTTAGTTTGTTTACATTGTTTGATTGTTTTCAATGCGAATACATAGATCATAGATGTTTTAATAAAATTTTTGTGATTTAGTGGAATTTCAGTGTTGATGTTAAAATCATCGTATAATCTGAAACTTATTAAACACCTTTGAGGTTGGTACAATCTCTTTCTAGTTATAACCTATATAAATGGACATTATTTTGTATTTCTAGGTTATCACAAGTTTCTCAAGTTTTCTAATAGTATTAAATAAATATGCCCTCACATGTTGAAGAAAATGCCATACCAGGCCCCAGCAAACGTAGTCAGCGATTAAATAAAATAAATGAAGTGAAAGAAAACAATTCATCTGACGAGGCATTTATATGTGACAATGAAGAAGAACTTGAAGATTTTCAAAATGAAATTCGAAATCCAGATGAAATACAAGCAGCCGAGAGTTTACTACAGTTACTCAATTTGAAACCCGAGATGCTACCGAACAATGCTGGATTGAGAACTTTCCGAGACTTTGAGGTGCAGGTTAATATGCCAGAAGTTAAAACAGTGTGCGATTTAATAACAACAGATCAAACTTTAAACAGTTTTACTGGCCTGAATAGTTTAAAATTTTTGGAAGTGTTAGTGCAAGGTGTCGAAAAGATATATAAAGATAAGGGAACACATCGGTTGGGAATAAAAGAGCGAGTTGTTTTAGTTTTGTGCAAGTTGAAAACAAATTTAACGTATTCAACGCTATCGGTTTTATTTAGTATATCTGCAGAACTCTGTTCAAATTATATTTTCGAAATGTTGTCGATATTAAGTCAAGTTTTAAAGTCGGTCATTAGATTTCCGCCTGCGGAAGAAATTAAGGAATACATGCCAATCTGTTTTCGAGATTTCCAAAATGTACGAGTAGTTTTAGATTGCACTGAAATTTTTGTACAAACACCTAAATGTTTATGTTGCCGGGTGAGGTTCTATTCGCACTACAAATCCCACTTGACTGTCAAGTTTATGACTGGCGTTTCACCCGGAGGCAATATCACATTTATTAGTAAGCCGTATGGAGGACGGGCTTCAGATAAGGTTATTTTTGAAAATAGTGGAATTGTCGCAAAATTGACTCCAGGAGAAGATGCGATAATGGTCGATAAAGGATTTTTAATCGACGATATGTGCAAACGCTTAAAAATAGAATTAATAAGGCCACCTTTTTTGGTAAACCAAAAGCAATTAAGTGCACAGGATGCTATTCGTAATAAAAGAATAGCTGCAGCTAGGGTGCACATCGAGAGATCCAATCAAAGGATAAAAACATTCAAAATTTTAAGCGATAAGTTGCAATGGAGCTTAGTTCCTAAAATTAAAGAGATTATGATAATTATTTGTGGAATTACAAACTTGTCGCATCCTATATTAGCAGATTCTAGATTTTTAACTACAGAAAATAACTTAGATTATTAAGTTTAAATAAATAAATTAACTAGGTATATTATTATTTAATAAAGTTTTTATCACACAAATTATGAAACATGTTTTCCATAAAATTTTTTTTAATTACAAATAGCATTTCTTTTGAAAAAAATGTTTCGAACAAAAGTTGTATGATAGCGAGGGGGAGAGAATATGGGATAATTGTTTTTTTAATTTATTGACCTTTTCAAGGTCATTTGAAGGTCAACTTGGTTTTTTTAAATGGCACCTTATATTTTTTTTAGCAGATTCATATTTTTCATGAATAAATAAACAACTTTTGTTGGAAAATTTTTTTTATCCGACATTAGGCTTTTCGAGTAAGATACGTTGAAACTAGCGACGCGCATGAATGGATTATCGAGATTCCTTAAAGGATATAATCAACATTGTTAATCAAAATTTAATATTTACAAATGGGGAACATTTTGAAAACTTGTTATGAAAACACTCCTTTACAAACATTTTTTCCACTGTTTAATACTAGTAAATAGCCTTCTAAAACTTGTAAATATTAAATTTTGATTAACAATGTTGATTATATTATTTTTTGCGCGACTATGCTCTATTTGGTTGGTTACCGCGTCTGTTTCCACGACAGTAAGTTTTGTTTACTAGTTGCTAAGGATAAGGCGACGGTAAGTATTTTTATGGCGATGGTAAGTATTTTTATTTGTTTCTCATTTGTAAACGTCAGTTTCCAAAAACACAATATTAATCAAGAAAGTTTATTTTATCAAGTCACTAACTTGTAAAACTGACAGTTAACTTGCAAAATTTTTACAAGTTAGTAGTAGATATTATTTACATTAGGAAATTTTGTTTTATCGTCATATATGTTGAAAATCATGGTACAATTGTTATTTCCAGTAACACAGATTTTTGATGATGAAAGAGTTGATACTGATGATGATGAACCATCTGTTGACTCAGAAACTGCTGAACTCGAGGACTGCAGAACATTTGTACTCTCCTTACTACCAAATAATTTGCTAGACATTTCGATTTTTTTGTTGACCGAATCATCGACATAACTCATCGCAATTTCGGTGCTCTTCCACCCTCCTGCACGCTTTAGTGCTAAAATATCTCCACCCGAATCCGCAACCATAGTGGCTCCAGTTCTACGAAAAGAGTGGCCGGTGTATAACTCTGGGTTTTTTAAACCTAAATATTTCGCTATTTGCTTTGGGACACCACCAATAGTGTGCTGGCCAGCATTAAGGGAAATGCACTTTCCATGTCGGTATGTCAAAAAAAATCTTAGGCTTTCTGTTCCAGGAGGCCGAAGATTTACATATTTTCTGTATAACATGCAGGGCTTGAAGCTGCAGCCATCATCGGTTATGGTGAATCTTCTTGTTGTTAAATTTTTTGTTTGCCGCAATGTCACAATAACGTATTTTCCCATATCTTCTACATCATTCATGTTTAAGGAGAGAATTTCGTCACATCGACAACATCCAAAAATCCCAAATATTGTTACAATTTTCGCCAGCAACCACTGGTCATCAGGAGCATGTAAAAGAAATTGTTCAACCTCTTCTTTACTTAATACCTTGGCCTTTTTTGGCGCATAACGCTCATTTTTTCGTTTCAGAAACGCTATTACCTTTTGAAATCTGCAAATGACAACTAAACGTCATATTTTTCAATAAATTTTTTAAGGAAAACAAACCTGCGAACAGGGGCATTTTCTTTCATTTCCAAGCAGCTTTTCAGCATAGACCATTTTGCCCATAAAGTATTAGGGCTGAACTAGCTGATAGTTGATTCAAGTATACCAACAAAACATCTTCAGTTACCCCAATCACACTATTTTTGTTTTGCCACTTTTTGAAGTCGTCGTATTCTCGCTCGTACCTTGAAGCTGATTTTGCAGGTAATAAACTTGAAGCTACACTGCTGGCTGCCTCAATAATTTCTTTTGGTACATTCATTTTCGCTTTCGCCAAAACAAATGTAAAGAAAAATAAACAGACATGTTCATGGCAACGCTTCCATAGCTTACGACATTTGCGACAAATTATTGAGATTTTGGAATTTATCTAACCTTTTTACAAATGAGAAACAAATAAAATATAAAACAATGCACGCAAGGTAACGGGTTTTACTGGCTCAAGGAGGTAACTGACTCGCCTGCGGCTCGTCAGTTATATCCTCCATTCGCCAGTAAAAACCCTCTTACCTTGCTAGTAATGTTATATACTATATTTGTGCGACTATGCTCTATGTGATTGCTTACCGCGTCTGTTTCCACGACATTAAGGCAACTTGATATAAAGAGAATAAAATATTTTTATTTATTAAATACACATCTAAATGTATTTTAATAAATTTAGTCGCGCAAAAAACGTCATAAGCATCTCGAACATTAAGGACTACCGATCTCAGACAATAATTGGAGTCGTCGCTTCGCTCCTCCTCCAAACAATTGTCTTCGATCGGTAAAATGTCCTTACTGTTCTTGATACTTAATATACTATTGTTTCAACGCATCTTACTCGAAAAGCCTAATGTCGGATAAAAAAAATTTTCCAACAAAAGTTGTTTATTTATTTATGAAAAATATGAATCTGCTAAAAAAAATATAAGGTGCTATCAGGGCGGCCACTAGCAATAAGTAACATTTATTTATGAATTTATGGCACTCAAAGCAAAAATTTATGGCAAATTTATGGCACTCGATACAAAAATTTATGGCCGCACCCCGAGGGGGGAACTCCCTTTATACCTCGCCCCATCCAGACAATTTACAAAAAACTGTGTGCATATTTCAAGCTAAAAAGAAACCAGTTTCGTGAATTACCCTGACTATTGTAGTAAATAGTGCTCAACCAACTTTTTTCAGGGGGGGAGCAATCCTCAATTTGCCAACTGAATCAATTAAAAATTGCCTGGGTATAAATTGGGACATAACAAATAGATCATTTCATAAATAATAAAAATATAATTTTCCCTATTAATACCTATTAAAAATTCTTAAACTAAAAAAAATAAAAACATTATTTTAAAAAATATTCAATATTTTCAGGCCGGCCCGGCCCTGCAAACACGTGTTTTGTTGTTTAAAAATTTATATTTATAGCAAAACCGTGTTGTAGTAAAGCAATTTTTGAGGAATCTTACAACTTTTAAGACAAATATTTGTCCTTTATAATCGCGGCCCTAAATAAAATAATAATTATGAATACTTAACCCTTGCACCGGTTTACTCACAAATTTCTGGGTAAAAAATGAAGAAAGAAATGCCAAAAATTTGTCAATAACAATCACATAAATTTTTATATACAGCCTTGGCCATATTAGTGGGGCACCCTTTAAAATAGCGGTAAATCCGATCTATTTTTACCGATCTTTTTTTAGCAGGTAGTCTAGAATGGTATTAATTGTGATATAATACAAAGAAAATTTTGTCCCTTATTATTTTTATGAGGGCCATAAAAATTAAAATATCTTAAAATGTACAAAATTGTTTAATTTAAAGAAAGTTAGTTTCAATTTTTTTGGTGTACATTTGTGTTTAAAATATTTAAAATTATTTCTAAGGTATGATTTAATACGCCAAAAAATAGCGATTTAAAAGAAAGTAAAAGGGCACAAATAATTCTCATATATTCGCAAGGGTTAAATCAAACTCATATTAGTAAAAAAAAATGAAATGTTCACGGCATTCGGTTCAAAATGCAATTAAAAGGTACGAAGAACTAAATTCGTTCAAATCAAGAACGAGAAGTGGTAGAAAATGATAACAACCCCATCTGAAGACCGGGTGTTGCGGCGCGTGCGTATTCGAAATCGCAAAATGACGTCGAAAGCGCTAGCTAACCAAATGCGTGAAGACGGTGGGCCTTCGAATTTGGCACGAACAGTTAGAAGACGGCTTACAGAACAGGCCTGAGGGCTTTCGGAAAAAAACAAACAAAAGAGACTAGAGTGGGCTCGTGAACACCTAAATTGAACCGTTGCGGATTGGGAGAAAGTAGTTTGGTCAGATGAATCAAACTTTGAGGTAAGTAAGTTAAAACAACCCCTATTTTATAAATTCGATGATAAAAATTTAATTTTAAACTGATTTTACAAAAATTGTGATTGTCATTTGTATTATTATTTTTTTTTGTTTGCATAGGTTTTTGGCACCCCTGGGGCTGTGTACGTACGTCGTAGAATAAGGAAAGAATATCGTCCAGATTGCATCGTACCTACGGTGTAACACCGTGGAGGGGGGGTCATGATTTGATCTTGCATGGCAGCAGCAGGGGTAAGGAACATCTTCGTGTGCGAGGGTTGTATGAACAATTCTACCTACACTGCAATATTAGAGACCAATCTGATGGAATCTTACGCTAAAATATTTCGTAACAAAGGCCCCAGGGTATAATATTTCAGCAGGACAATGCTCCTTGCCATACCTCGCGAGCGAGCAGGGTGGTTTGTGTCAAAGGGGGTGAATGGGCCTGCACAGTCACGTGACTTAAATCCAATTGATTATTTATGGTTTATTTTAAAGAAGAATGTAGGACAACACAACTGTAAGTTAAAATCGGAATTGATGGAAAAATTGCAGATGGAATGGTGTAAATTGTTGCCTTGTATCTGCAAATCATTAGTCTACGGTATGCCAAAAAGGATTGCAGCTGTGATTTAAGCAATTGGAGGACCCACAAAACATTAAAATATAATTTATAATAAATATTTTAATAAACTTTAATCGTTTGTTTCTTTATATTTTCTTGTTTTATTAAAATATTACACTTTTATTAAGGTGCCCCACTATTATGGCCAAGGTATAAGATATAATTTTTACCAAATTTGATCATGGGATGAGCATGGGTTCGGTTACTAAAAATAATTTAAGTATTTTAAATTTTTAATTTTAACTAAAATTTATGATATTTTATGGCAAAGTCGTAAAATTTATGATTTTTATGGCAATTTTCAAAATTTATGATTTTTTATGAATTTATGGCAAGTGGCCACCCTGTGCTATTTAAAAAAACCAAGTTGACCTTCAAATGACCTTGAAAAGGTAAATAAATTAAAAAAACAATTATCCCATATTCTCTCCCCCTCGCTATCATACAACTTTTGTTCGAAACAGTTTTTCATCTGACTTTTGGTTTTTGAGATATTCATTGCTGGAAGTTTTAAAATGAACACCCGGTATATTGTCGTGTTATATTTACTACTAGCTGGCACGGGCGGCATTCGCCGCCCTTAGCCATCTAGACCCAGAATAGATCCGAGAAGGCCATAGTTGTTCGGCCTTCGGCCTCACAGGGGGAGGACCATAATAGATCCGCGAAGGCCATAGTTGTTCGGCCTTCGGCCTCACAGGGGGAGGACCATCATAGATCGGTGAAGGCCATAGTTGTTCGGCATTCGGCCTCACAGGGCGAACCATAATAGATCCGTGAAGGACATAGTAGTTCGGCTTCACAGGAGGAGGACCATAATAGATCCGTGAAGGCCATAGTTGTTCAAAAAAAAACGCAATTTTAAAATTCTTCGTTTTTGGGAAGTCGGAAGGGATGGTTTCTGCTCTCTCTCCGTCGCCCCCGAACCTCCATCTCAAATATTTCGCCGTCAACTTAATTAAAATCCCGGCCCTGCAAACACGTGTTTTGTTCACCATCTAGCGAAAGCGTAGTATAGGGTGATTCACCGTAGTATAGGGTGAATCAATAAAAAATCGAAAAACGCGAATAACTTTTTTCCCCGCACAATTTTTTTCCATTTATGCACGAATAGTTGCGCCTGGACCTACAGAATAACTGTGCAAAGTTTGGTTGAGATCGGTCCAAGGGTGTAGGAACGTTCAGGCCAGCCCGGCCCTGTAAGTAAGTAAGGGTTTGTTAACTGGGTTAAGTACCCAGGTAACTGGGTACTTAACCTAAGGGTAAAGTATACAGTGTATCAATAAAAAAATCGCAAAACGCGAATAACTTTGCTCCCCGCGGGAATTTCTTCCCCATTTATGCCCGAATAGTTGCGCCTGGACCTATAGAATAACTGTGCAAAATTTGGTTGAGATCGGTCCAAGGGTCTAGGAACGTATAGCGAACAAACACGCAGACAAGCTCTTTTATATATTTAGAAGAAGATAGATAAGGGTAGGTCTGTCATAATTGGGTGTTTTTCTGTAGAATGCTCATGTCGAGATAGTCACTTCAGAGACTATGATAAAATAAGAATTTGCACCTACATTTCTAAATACTCCATGGTAAACTGCTTGCTCCATTTAACCTGAAAAAATAACAAACGTAATGATTTGTGCAAACAGGTGTGGCGGCCCTAGAATTAGTTCACGACATATAGAAGTTCCGCGCTACTTAAACATATCGCCTCATTGGCGCAGTTGTTTAAGCGCACGTATTCACAGCTGATACGTTCGAATACGTCTGGGTTCGAATCCCAGTTGGGGAACATTTTTTCAGCACATCATCGTGCTAAATTGGTGACCCCGATGAACATTGAGTACTCCTGTTCTTAAAATTTAATTTCTAGGAAATTCACGCTCAACTCCTTCCTTCTCTCACAATGGCTAACTAAGCCACGACAACAGCCACCGACGGCTACTGCTAACAACCGACTAGGTTGCAGTCACAGCCACGGCTTACTACTCACAACCGACATGGTTGCTAGGGGGAGGGTGATGTGGCGGCCCTAGAATTAGTTCACGACATATAGAAGTTCCGCGCTACTTAAACATATCGCCTCATTGGCGCAGTTGTTTAAGCGCACGTATTCACAGCTGATACGTTCGAATACGTCTGGGTTCGAATCCCAGTTGAGGAACATTTTTTCAGCACATCATCGTGCTAAACAGGTATGTAAAAAAATGTGTAAAAGGCAAAAGAGGATTCAGTTGTTTTGGTTTAACAAGTTTTGGATTAAATTAAAATAAATTTTATTTGTAAAAGCGTAGGGAATTTAATTTAAATAATTGTGATTTTGGAAATGAGTGCGCGGTCAGATAGACGATTTTTGGTGGGATCAGCGAGTAGAATAGAAGAGGAGTCCAGTTCCGTCCACGAAATAGTGAGGACGTAATTTGAAAGTCGGGTTCCGTCCACGAAAGTGTAAGGACGTAAATTTTGAAGTCCTGTTCCGTCCATGTTGAAAATTGATTAAATTAAGAGTTGAATTTAATTTGTCTTGAAAATTTCTGAGTATTAGTTGAAGCTACATGAGTATGGTTCAATGCGTTATCAATTTATGAATGAACAAGAAGATTTATTATTTTGAAAAATTGGAAAATTTTGGTGACCACTGCAAATTTGGTATGGTTTACAATATTTTATGGTTATGTTCTGAGGTATTGAAATTAAAGAAGATTATGGAAAATTTAACTTACCTGAACGTCTATCCTGTCAGTAGCCGATATTCGATTAATCATTAATTCACCCTGGAACTCTTCATGGTAAGGGATTTGGATCAAACTACGAGTCATCTTCTCCTGGTTATCCGCTGTGTGTTCTTTGCATCGACCTTGCACGAGTAAGACTCCGGTAAGCAATTGTCTCGACACATTTTCGTAACATTCAGTTCGCGCGTGTTTTTTTAAAATTTTGGGGGTTTTATGAAATTTTTATTATTAATTGATAATTTTGTAAATCTGATTTATTCCTAGTAATTAAAAATTCATCTTTTGTTTTTGAAAAATTATGTTTATTCATAAATTACATTTCTTATTGTACAATAGTTACATTTGGTTTGATTTAATTAACAGCAGTGAGTAAAAGAAAAATAGGTGCAAGGTATAGCAAGTTGTTGTCCGGCATTTATTAAAAGTTATTGAGTTAAAACAATTTTATTTGAGCATTCGACAGATTCATGAACCCACTTTTGACCCTAAAATTTACAGAGTTCTCATGCATTGCTGGTCCGTGCATTGTTAATTAAGTGCCATCTCATTCCCCGCTATAGAAATTAAAAATTGAATTTTACAGTAGCGATACATGGCAATATAGAAGAAGATAAATAGAAAAAGAGATTGTACCAACCTCAAAGGTGTTTAATAAGTTTAAGATTTAACGATGATTTTAACATCAACACTGAAAAACTATTACTTCCACTAAATCACAAAAATTTTATTAAAACATCTATGTATTGAACCGTTAATCTTTCCTCGCTATCCCTAATGAGAGAATAGCTTGAAACAGATAACGTCCACGCAGAAGGTAAAAACCCTCTACTTTGAATTGCGTGGAGCCCTGGTCTTAGGTAAACTAGCTCTTTGATGTAAACGTCGGTATGCGAGGGCCATAGGTCGTGTAAAAACGCCCCGGAGAAACTCAAGGAAGCATCTTTGCTAACACACACAAAAATAAAATGAATAATAAAATAAACAATGCGATGTTCATTGTTGGAAGGCGAAAAGATATTAGCGATGTTTGATGGTATTTGTATGGCGCCAGTGGAACGTTAACTACAGAAGCCACCACAGAAGCCGACCAGAACCGGCACAGTAGCGACCACATTGCCACCAAGAATCACTACCCAACAATCAACCAACGGAACACTCGAATGGTCATATAAAAATTCCACAAAGGTAACCACATCGAGCTTCCGACGATATAACCAAGCGGCAGCGACCCCGGTGAAATGCCGCACCCTGTATATAGGTCGCACATCGCAGCCTTTATAAAAAATAATATAAAACCAAAAATTAAACACAAAAAAATAAGAAACATAAAAGTTCAAATACGAGGTTTGAACGTACGACGCCCACTCTGGAGTCCCATCGTCAATGCATTATGCCAGTCGCCGCTCGATGTTATTACGTGGAAATAATACACAGTTCGAATTCATCTAATCAAAGCATAATAAAATAATTAAATATTAATTAGCTATTAAACATAATAATTCAAACATAAATCTACTTCCACGTATGCGAACGTCGAAGAGATTAGATACTCAAATCACTACGATGTAGAAATACACCTGCACCGCAATCGCAATCTCGGCCAGCACTCTGCAAATAAAAAATACACGACAAAAGGAAAAACCAGAATGTAACACATAATTAAAATAAAAAAACATGAACAAGCCAAGGGTGAATCTGATGGTCATCGAGCTCCTGATGTAAAAAATTGGCCAATCGAATACGAATTACTGTGAAGCAATTGCAATAGAATTAGGTAACTTACCAATGCTACGGATAAAAATCCTTCCCAGAAATTATGGGCGAGGGTGGTCCGACAAGAACACATGGTACGGAAAAAAACCATCATCCCACAACCACGAATTTAAATCCCCTACTGGGTTGGAAAACCAACGTATTCCAAATAAAATATTCGGGCTGCTGGACTGTAATCCTCACCAAACGTAACCATATCTTGCAATCTTTAAAACCAACCCCATAACTACTTCACAGCACATAAAACGTGACCTTCTCGTATGAAATTTCACCCAAGACCCCCGATGCCTCGCGCAGCCCGATTGCGCTCAGGAAAAAGATAAAAATGGAAGTGTTTACACTACCATCTCAATCAATTTTAAATGAAATGGCAGTGGCCAAACAAATTGATGGTATAAGGTTGATAATAACGGATGTAGAATCCAAAATCCGTTATAGTATTCGCATTGAAAACAATGTAAACAAACTAAACCATGTCTCTGGAATTAGTTACGATTCTTACCGCACTGGCGCTGCGATCTTAAATTCGATTGCCTAATATTTGGCTCTCTTGCCCCACTGTGCGGCAGTTCGACCACGCCTCTCGTAAGAGTAACATGCACGAAAGGTTACTATTTTGTCATTATTTTTTGTTTTATTCGATATTTTGGGGGTGAAACGTAAAAGTTTACTGCCCCATACCGCAACTATACTTTTAAATGCTAAATGCAGGTTTTTTATGATCCCGATTTTTTTTTATCCCGGTTTTCTTGATGGATGGCGCCTTCAATTATGTTTAGCTTTTGCCGCGTAGCGGCTCAGGCGATGAAAAACCGGCTGGAGCTGCGGAGCAGCGCAGGCTCAGGTTTCTCGATGCCCACAGCCGGACGAGTCTTGAATCCACCCCAAACATTTAATGCACACCTCAAAAATCGAAAAAAAATATAATTTATTTTTTCACTTTTTCGTTAATACACGGGTAATTTTCGATTTTGTTGCTAATATTTTTTACTAAATCTACTAATCGCACCCTCAGCTATCCGAATCTCAAAGAAAAAATCAATTTCCGAGCGAAAAAATTTCACTCATTCCGACAGGGGACCCCGATACCAGTAGGCGAGCCTGACGCTAGGCGACTTGTAGCCCCTGGTGTGAATGTTTCCGATTTTCGCACTTTTTTCGGATTTTTTTAAAATCTTCACGTCCGCAACGGCGTCAGAGGTACATTCGGACCGAAACATACCCAAAAAGTCCGGAAATTACCCCAATATTCGTGAAATTGCATGGGGGGGGGCCTATTCGCCAGTTTTCAATGCTAAATTTACGTACTTTAAAAATTCGACCCAAGTTTTTAATGAGAATGCACTGAAACAGCAAATATCCCCAGTTTTTGCTGGCGAAATGCTAGCAAAACAAATTTTTGAAATATCTCAAAAACTAATGAGACACAAACGAAAATAGAAGAGGTACAAACGATTTAGACTATTTTCGATTCGAAATACGAAATGGGAGGGGGGGAGGCTGGCGAAATGCACTTTCTGAAATTGCTGTTTTACCTAGATTTTCTTCTGCTTTTCAATTTTGGTTTGGTTTATCAAGGTTGCACCGTATATCTTAAGTATGGTAGTTCATTTGTTCCGCTAAACTAACCTAACATTTATTTAAATTTTAAAAGTTCCAAATGAATTCAAAAGACGGTGGTTAGTAAACCGAAATAAAATTAAACAATAATTATTGTTTATAACTGTTACTCCTTTATTTGTAGCTGTGGTCGACATACTATATGAATTTTTGGAAGTCGCCGTCCATAACATTTTATATGTCCGTAAACTATACCCCGATGGAATTTTTGTGAAAAAAAAGAAGTATGGCATTGCAGTGTATCAATCGGTACACCCCCAATTAAACGAATATATTAGTGAGTCCCTCAAAGCTGTAAAATATCATGCCAAATCTAATCAACTGCAACGTTTGATGATATGCACTACAAGTGATAAAATTGTACACGAGCGTTTTATATTTGACGTGCTGCACTTGATGAATAATTTTGAGGGGTAAATATTTAGTTTGATCTTGCAACTTCTTCTCCTTAACGTTTTCACTTTGTAGGGACCCAATTTATTTGAAAGTGGAACAAAGTTTGCGAGATTTTTGTTTAAAGTTGCATGCATCTTCGGCCTACTTGGAACCTCTTCCTGACGATGCAACATTTAGAATCGTCCTTCACACAACCGAATATTCTAATTTAAGCCTAAGTGATGATGCATCATTTGAGGTAATTTATAAAGGAAATTGTGGTTTTTTGGGTGCTTAGTTTATATTACAATTTTAGAATTTTCCATGGATTAATGTAAGTGAGAAAGAATGCAAGATAAATTCACCTGACATAGTTCCTGTTCACACCGTGGATTCCAGTTGCATGGTCATCCAAATTTTTGTAGAAAAAAATAAAGGTGGTTATTGAAATTGTGGTTTTGTCTTTCAATCATTTTCCCTCATTTTTGATATAACCTAAAGGTCGGTTTTGAAAAATCCAGGAGCTCCACCAATCTCAAGTGAAAAGGTTGGTATGTTCGTTAATTTTTGGCGCAATATGTAGCACCAAGAAGAGGTTGAACATAACCTCAGATTTGACCTCTGTTTAATTTGGTCTGACCTTAAAAATGTTTGCTTCAAACGAGCAGAAGGACTCTGAAAACTTTCAGTTGAAAAATCGTTTGGCAGTTTTTGAACAGGTTATGTGTAAAGAAAAGCGTAGTGATAAAGTGGATAGGAAGAGTTTGAGTTTCAAGAAAAGCTCCTTCAAACGCGAACTTTCAGAATCCGAATTGATTATAGACGATGATGAAGATAACTTGCGTCAGGTAACAGATTTTGGTGAGTTTTATTTTATACTAAGTTTCCTTTTTATATGTAGCAACCTCCAAAGAAAAGGAACAGAGGTGTTCGGTTGGAAGAAGAACCACTTAATTTATTGTGTAGTTGGAGTGACTGTAAACAAAGTCATAATAAATATGAAACATATATTGAACACTTCAAAGAACACTACGACGAATTTGAGGGTAAGTTTTGTTATAAGTGGTGTGCCGGAGAATTGAGTAAATACTTTCAGAAGATGGGGACATAATTGGGTGCAAATGGGAAAATTGCACGTATGTAACTGTAAGTCTTAATTTATTGAAGCAACATTTAGATTTTCATGGTTACCATGGTAAATTGAAAAATGTGGGTAGCAACGTACTTGAAAGAATGAATCTTCCCGAGTGCATTCAAGCAGATGAGTTTGTTATACCTGAAAATTCAGATGGATACGAGTGTGACTGGATTGAATGTGGAACATTCTGTGTCTCGGTTTATGAACTGTACAGTCACGTTCAAATACACATTAAAAATAACCCAAAGTATTGTGCAAAAGGTGAAACCATACCTTGTCAATGGAAAGGTAATAATATCTTCCACACATTTTGATTTATAATATTCAAAAATTTGTTTATTGCAGGATGCACTTATAAATTTAGTTCACAGTATAAGTTGGCCGATCATTTACGATCCCACACCAAGGAAAGAGTGGTAGCATGCCCAACTTGTGGAAATATGTTTTCTACTAAAACCAAATTTTATGATCACCGAAAAAGACAGTTGCCTCTTGACAGTAAGATAATTTTGATGGTTGCAAGTTGTTTTCTCAATTTCTGTTTTTTCAGTGCAAAGCTACCAGTGCTCTCAGTGCTCTAAACTCTTTCCCAGTGAGAGGCTCTTAAGGGATCACATGAGATCGCACATTAACCTGTACAAGTGCTCACTTTGTGACATGACTTGTCCAAAACCATCCGTTTTGGCAACTCACATACGATTCAGACATCTTACAGAAAGACCCATAGAATGTAACATTTGTAAACATAGGTAAGTAATTTTCCATCTCTTATATCATATAGATTAGCAGCAGAAATGAAATTTCACTGGTGGTGAACCCCTTGAAATAACCTTTGGTCCATCTTGGAGCCATTAGTGTACTAAGACTATTTCCAAAGGCCTAATCAGGTTTGCTTCACTTTGGCCATCAACTTGGTCAAAGCCAAGATAATTTACTAGGAAAATTAGTTGGTTTCCTGTTGGCTTCCCCATGTTGCTGACAGCTTGATCTTTGGACTTTGTAATGTTGGTACAATCTTGGTGCAGTCTAACTTGCCAATTTAAGTACGCAATCAGATCACTTGGTTTAAAATATTTGTCCTGTTCTAGCTTGGAAATGTTTTTATTCCTCTACCCTCACATGTAGAAGCTACATGGTTCCCACTGTTTTAGAAAATTTGGAATACAAAGAAATTCAGAAATGTATAAATTTGGTCATGGAAAGTCAGAAAATTATAATTTGGGTCAGGGGAAAATTCTTTAAAACTTGAAAAAGTAAAAATAATTAAATTAAATATATTATTAAAGCTGCATTGCTGATTTATTCAAACTATTAAATAGGGTTTTTTAAATTTGTAATGAATTATGTCTATATTGTATATTTCATTTAATTTCTTCAGATTATTGAATTTGGAATTGACAAAGTTTTTGAAAAGTCAGGGAAAACCTGGAAAAGTCAGACAATTTATTTGGAAAATTCGGTGAGAACCCTGTCCTATAGTAGGAGCTCCAGAATGGTCTCAAAAATTTGGTACATTTCCCCATAACAGAAAAATCACCTTTCCTCAGATCCATAAAGAGATCCCCCCTCCAATATTTCTGGTAGATAAAATTATAGTATAATAACATTCACGTTACTTACTGATCTGTATATGCCTTCCCAGAATTGGAAAATCCAGCTTACTTTGAAATTTACAAAATGACCACTTCCATATTTCATTTTAAAAATCTATAAGATGAAAACTCGAATTTGTATAAAAATTATATTTATCACAGTTACATCTATCCATGAACCACTCATCCCCTTTCTTTTCTCTGAGATCTGCAAAATTGTCGATAAAAATTTTGGAAGAAAATACTTTGAATGATTAAGCAGATAAACAGAGTTATTTAAAACTTGCATTCTAATCTAAATTAATCCTAACCAATTATGAATAATTTTCTTGCATTGTTTTGTCTTAATAGCACTCAAGGGCGAATCCAGAAAAAGTTCATAATTTTGCGTAACAACGCAAAATTAAGGTTTTTTAATATTTTTTGCATTTTATTTTAATTATAAAATTTTATTCTTATAATTTTTATTGGAATTTTAAAAATTCATGGGGGCAGTAGTTACTTGATTAACCTCCTCCTAAATCCACCCTTGATAACTCTATGGGATACCAGGGTACATCGACTTCCATCAGTTTGGTATATTACTTGCAGTGTTGATATTTGGTAATTTAGGATTGTGTCCCTTGTGGTGTTAAGAATGAAGATTTGATTCGTCTGGTATTCTCTACCATGTGGTTGAACGCACTGGTCTCTTACCGCACAGTGTCATTTTTCTCAATAAAAATGGAAATTTACGAATATACACCAATAAGATCGTTTTACAATTTTAAATTCGGGACTTCTGTAAGTGACATTTGGACCGATTTCAAATTTTTGGGGTCAAAATCTAGCCCTAAGTACCCTGGTTACGCTTTCTGATTATTTTGGATCATCCTCTCTGAGTTCCATTTCTGGTTGTTCTGTTATCCTCTTCTTGTTGTCCTTGGTCCGCGGCTGTTGATACCTAAATTATGGTGACCTACTTATTTTAGCAGGACAGTACTCTTTTTTAGAACGATGTCCTATGTACTTAAAAACTTCTCCAAGTACTTACAAATGTACTTATTTTTTGTACACCCGCCGGGGGGGTGCCACCCGACGCTGCCCCAAACCTCATGGTTGTTTCCTTCAGTGCAACCCCAGAAAAAAAAGGTCATCAATCGTAATCGTCGTATATTTAGGTACGCCGCACAGTGTGGTGAAATGGGGTTTTTGTGGACAAACGCTTGTTGAGCCTTCAATTTTACTATATCCTTAATCCTTAATATATATAAAAATGGATGTATGTATTGCCATGTAACGCTACTGTAAATTCAGTTGTGAACGATGACAAGGCACTTAATTAATAATGCACCGGCCAGCAGTACATGAAACTCTCAGGGTCAAAGGTGGGCTCATGTAAATCAATCGAAACACTTAATACGTCACCTTAATTTGTGATCTTTCTTATAAAGACTACTTAAATAAATGTAAAAATTGTATCTGTTTTCTCTTCGATCGAGTACTGCTATAAATGAAATTAAACTCATACGCTATTAAAACGAAAACAATGAAATTTATTTAACATAATAAAAAATTTTAAAGACAAAATATTGGTTTCCCAAAATTAAACAAATTAAATTTTACAAATAAATATCCGCAATTAAATTCACCAAAGTTTATGCGCGACCGAATTTTTAACGAAAACGATTTGTCGAATAGAAAGAAAGTGCGTCACAAAAGAAAAAAAACTCTTACCGACGTATACTGTGCTTCCGTAATTCTCTGTTGCGGCCGTTGTCATATGTGGAGCGCTGAATCGTGAATGTTATCGTAGACCCAAAATAGCTTCTAATCTCGAACCAAACAAACCAGATAGGAATGACCAGTGAACAAATCGTCGGCTTACTGCTAAAACAAGATAACTCCAAAATGATAGTTTTGAGTAAAACTGATTTTAAAGTTTGATTCGCCATAAACAAGTTGGAGTTAGTTAAAAGTAAACTTCTTAATACTCCTTTAATATTTAACTTACAGTTATCAGGTTTTGTCAAAATGTAGTTTGCTATTATTTGAATGAAATCATGTATATAACTCATTTTGTCCAAAAATGGAGTTATCTTGTTTTGGCAGTAAGCCGACGAAATATCTTTCCATAAAATTATCATCAAATACTAACACCTTCCAATTATTACTATCTTCGAAAATTCTAATTATGTCTTCCGTTACTGAAGACTGACTTGACAAATTTTAAATTGATTCTCAAACTATTTTTCATAACTTTACGTTCTTCCTCTCCAACGTCTCTAGAGTCCAAAACTTATTTCCAAAAAAATCTATCGACCCGACTTAACACTTAGACGGTCGGCTTCCGAATCCATCAAAAAAAAACTTGTTCAAATTTACAATACAAATGGCCCACCTTCACTCTTCGGCGGCTCGTATCCGAATCCCCTTTTCACTTCGCTCCTTTATCATTCTCCAAAATCCCACCAGATTCTCACTCGCGCATTCGCAAATTACACAAACCGTCACTTTACTTATTCTGCGCTAAAATCCTAAATTAACAAATAAATAAAATAAATCTAATTTGTTTCTTCTTAATTTTATTGAACCATACAATTACCAATATTTTATCCCTTACAAACTTTCTCATCTCTTTCAGATCTTAATAGCGTCTGCATCTTCTGGATGTGAGGCAAAGCAGTTAATCAATCTTTTGATCAAGGAAAACTCAGATACAACTAAGTGATTACCTATTATGGTCTAATATTGAGTTAATAAAATTATGAGTGTTTCGATCAAATGACTCAACTACGTCACACTACCCCCTATGGTGAGCGGAACACGACAGTATGTTCCCTATACTCCTAAACCGTTTGACCGATCGGAACCAAATTTGGCACAGTTATTATGTAGGTCCCTGCGCATGTTTTTGTATTAAAATAGTGCAAAAATTCGCTAAGGAAAGGAAAGTTGATTTTGAGTAGCTTGCCTTCCTTTAAGGAATCTCGATAATCCATTCATGCGCGTCCCTATGGGACGCGCATGAATGGATTATCGAGATTCCTTAAAGGAAGGCAAGCTACTTAAAATCAACTTAAAAACAATAATGAATGCTGTCAAACTGTCAACCGATCGACAATGCAAATACGCGTGCACGTGCTTTACGTTTCTATTTGACCAATCTTAACTAAATTTGGTGTAGAAGTTATTTACAACGCTACGAAAAACATAGGCTACTTTAGTACCTTGGAGTGAGGCCGAAGGCCGAACAACCACATCCGACACGGTCTAGATGGCTAAAGGCGGCCGGTAGGCCGACTGTGCCAGCTAGTCCTTAATAGAATAGAAGAAAACAATAATTTTTGTGTTTTCCCACAGAATATTGCATAAGCCACGATTCGAAATTCTAAAGTTCGTCATTTTAAAATAGTTTTCAATTGTTTTAAATATCTTTCTGTATCGTCCATTCTGCTTATGTATTGTTTACATGGGCATTTGGGAAGAATTTATTGATTTGTTAATCCAATAATACCTTCGGTAAAAATTGGACAAGTCTCAGTAAAAACGCTCTTGTGTTCGCATCTGCAAGTATCTGCAGCTGAAATTTGGAGGGCAAGTACTAGAGATACCAATGATACCACAAAAAAATGTTCGGTGTGTCTCATGCGTTCTCATACAACTAATAGAAGTTTAAGAGAAGTTAACATTAAAAAAAATCGAGTTTTTAGGTCGAAATTAGGTCTACAAACCGTTAAAAATGTAATTCTTTGTTTTGTTTTGGCACTTGTGTGCTAGTAACGAGAAACAGAAATAATATTTCAACTTGAAAACTGAAAAAAATCAATGAATTTTCGTTTTTAAGCAAAGTTAAAGTACCTATGTATACGGTACATAACGTATATAAAAAAGGTTGACTTTGCCCCATTTTTTCGACACTTTCCAAGCGCATTTTTTATGATTTTTATTGTGTTCCTGAATCCTTGGGATGTTCCTAGCAAGAAACTATTATTAAACAGACCAAATGAATTACTTTAAAAATCGCCATTTGTCCGCCTCCACCACCTGTGCGCCCGTTGACCTTTTTTTTAGGTATTTACCGTGTTTCGCCGAAATGTACTTTTTTTTCATAAAAATAATATGGTCACCATACCTATAATAGAAAGGAGAGGGGTTATATCATGGCGTGTATTTATTTGCTAAGAGTGTAGGATAAATTATAATTAGAAAAGGGGGGTTCCTTGCCGATATTGTACAAAGACTATAATTGGGTAAAGGTACTTCATAAGATGACGAGGGTTATTATTGAGGGTTGTATTCGTGACTGAAGGGGGGGGGGGTGCTCTTCTATTTTTAAAAGTTTTATATTAACTTGCCCAGGTATATAACAATTGTTTTCCTACTTAGGTACTTCAGGTAAGTTTCAATACAAGTAGACGTACCTGAAGCTTTTACATTTTATGAAAGATAAATATAATAAACTAGCTGACCCGGCAGACGTTGTCCTGCCCGAAATTAATTTTTATGCCACTCAAAGAATTGTTTATCCAAATATAAATTATTCGAAATTATTAAACAAATTATGAAAACAACAAAAAATTTACATTAAAAGTAGTAATATCGAATCCTGACAGTTTCGGATGTATTTACTGAAGTTGCTTGCAAGGGTACCTCTGGATCTAATTCAAACGATGGTTTGAAAAACAATTAGAAAAAAATTAAGTCGGAATTTCATGTCAACCAACGTCAACTCCAAAATAAATTTCAGTTCATATAGGGTTATATGATACATTAAGAGCACCATCTAGCGAATGCGGAGTGTGCAAGCATTATAAAGGGGATAGCACGGCAGATCCCACCCGGCTTTGAAAAATTTCCTATTCATAAATGGGCCCAAAAATTAGGTTTTTGGGCTGGCATTTTTTCCAAAGAAATAAACCTTAAATTGCCAATATTTCCGGATCGGGTTTTCTATATACTCTACTGATGGAAACTTAATTAATTACAGGTTAAGGCGGCGCCACCTGTTGACTACTACTACTACTTTTACTACTTCTCTTCAACTCTTCGTATACTCTTCCGCTTATATACTAAACTTAGGATCATCGGCATTACCAATCGCAACAATATCGTTATCGTTACAGATGATCTTCCTAATACAGAGTTGACACAAAATACAAAAATGATGATGCATAGTATATATTTGGCAATTCATTTTTATATATATAGATAGAGGGTACAGGTACTTTGTCGGCAACAACTCAACAAAAAATCAACCAAATTCGTCGTGCCGTTCTCACGTGATGATGATGCATACATATTTGGCAATTCATTTTTAATATGGCGGCGCCACCTATTGACGACATTAAACGCACTTTCAGTTTTTTCCCGAATTTTTCAAATTCCCGGGCAACTTTTCAAATTTTTTTTCACACAAACCTTGTCGAAGATATAGGCAACAACTCACCAAAAAATCAGCCAAATTCGTCGAGCCGTTCTCACGTGATGATGATGCATACATATTTGGCAATTCATTTTTATATATATAGATGGCAATTCATTTTTAATATGGCGGCGCCACCTGTTGACGACATTAAACGCACTTTCAGTTTTTTCCCGAATTTTTCAACTTCCCGGGCAACTTTTCCAATTTTTTTTTCACACAAACCTTGTCGAAGATATATGCAACAACTCACCAAAAAATCAGCCAAATTCGTCGAGCCGTTCTCACGTGATGATGATGCATACATATTTGGCAATTCATTTTTATATATATAGATTGGCAATTCATTTTTAATATGGCGGCGCCACCTGTTGACGACATTAAACGCACTTTCAGTTTTTTCCCGAATTTTTCAACTTCCCGGGCAACTTTTCCAATTTTTTTTCACACAAACCTTGTCGAAGATATAGGCAACAACTCACCAAAAAATCAGCCAAATTCGTCGAGCCGTTCTCACGTGATGATGATGCATACATATTTGGCAATTCATTTTTATATATATAGATGGCAATTCATTTTTAATATGGCGGCGCCACCTGTTGACGACATTAAACGCACTTTCAGTTTTTTCCCGAATTTTTCAACTTCCCGGGCAACTTTTCCAATTTTTTTTTCACACAAACCTTGTCGAAGATATAGGCAACAACTCACCAAAAAATCAACCAAATTCGTCGAGCCGTTCTCACGTGATGATGATGCATACATATTTGGCAATTCATTTTTATATATATAGATTGGCAATTCATTTTTAATATGGCGGCGCCACCTGTTGACGACATTAAACGCACTTTCAGTTTTTTCCCGAATTTTTCAACTTCCCGGGCAACTTTTCCAATTTTTTTTTCACACAAACCTTGTCGAAGATATAGGCAACAACTCACCAAAAAATCAGCCAAATTCGTCGAGCCGTTCTCACGTGATGATGATGCATACATATTTGGCAATTCATTTTTATATATATAGATATGTTAGGGGCGGAACAAGGGGGAAAACGCCACGATTTATGCTGCTGATTGGTCCAACCGGACCCAATACTGAACAAACATTGTTTAGCCAATCAGAAAAGATAAAAAATATTATAAAACTTACAAGATTTATAATAAACAAGGTGGAACTCGCTTTAGCGGCAGTTCTTAGGCTTCTATACAGCTACCTTTCTGGTGTGGAAAGTTGTTATTATCTGGTTATTTTTGGTCGCCGTATAATGTAACATCACATAATCAGATAATCTGCACTAATTAAATTTTTGCGGTTGGTAATTATCATTTACTATATAAGTAAGGTAATAACAATCAAACCTTTCTATTCCATTCGAAACTTTACTTCTCTGTAATGTATGGTCCTTTTTTTGAGGTGAACCAATCCTCTCCTTTCTCTTTTATTTTCAACTTAACTTCACTAACCACTAATCAATAAAAACTTATTAGTTATTTTTTCACATCAAAGTAAAACAAGGTGGAACTCGCTTTAGCGGCAGTTCTTAGGCTTCTATACAGCTACCTTTCTGGTGTGGAAAGTTGTTATTATCTGGTTAGTTTTGATCGCCATATAATGTAACATCACATAATTAGATAATCTGCACCAATAAAATTTTTTGCGGTTGGTAATTATCATTTACTATATAAGTAATAACCTAATAACAATCAAACTTTTCCATTCTATTCGAAACTTTACTTCTCTGTAATGTATGGTCCTTTTTTTGAGGTGGACCAATCCTCTCCTTTCTCTTTTATTTACAACTTAACTTCACTAACCACATCAATAAAAAATTATTTTTTCACATCAAAGTAAAATAAAAAAACCAGTTCTTAGAAACGCTCTGTATGATTTTGAATTATGCGGACGGACAGACGGACACGGAGCCAGATCATAAGGCTTCTTGTTATACTTTGTATAGAAGCCTAAAAAACTAGAAAGTCCATTTTAAATTTAAAACAAATTTTAATTTTATTATACCTTACATACGATGTGTTTACAATGACAATTTCGAGGGTTCTGATTAGGTTTGAATTATGCGGACGGACGGACAGACAGACGGACACGGAGCCAGATCATAAGGCTTCTTGCTATACTTTGTATAGAAGCCTAAAACTAAGCAAAACAAGGTTTTCCAGTTAAAAGCTTTATAAATATAAGTGTACTCAAAAGTAGAAAATTATATTTTCTTTTAAATTTCTTGCTTCGAAATTTTTCTTTTGAAGCTTAAAGGTTTGATGGCGCGAGGAAAATGTATGAAGGAAAATATAAGCCATCAAAGCTTTAAGTTTCAAAAGAAAATTTTGAAGCAAGAAATTGAAAAGAAAAAATTATTTTCTACTTTTGAGTACACCTGTATAAAGCTGGAAAAACTTGTTTTTTGCTTAGTTTTTGTTCTAGAATTCGTCCTTATTTTAAAAATTGCGAACAGGGATGGCGCAGATGGGCTTCTTCCTTTTCATTTTCAGTTTAAATGTGTCTAAAAGCACATTTACCTTCAAATGGCCATAGCACCGAAAATTAGTGTTAACAGTTCACATTTTTTATAAGAGTATGAAATTATCTACAAACTAAATTATAATGCAATATTATCTAAAATTGAGGGTTTTCAAGTTAAGTAAAGAAATGTTAAAAAATTCGAAGTTTTACTTTTTTGTTTTTCTTGCAAATCCTGTAACTTTTAAGCAAAACATTTTAACAAACAAAATTAACGCCGCTTTCTTGATAGCAAATTTAAGTTTTTACAACTGTGGTATTTACTTTAGTAAACTTTTTTCGAAAAACCAATCCAAGTAGGCCTTGACCAGGGCAAGCTCAGCCTGTCCTGGCATATCCTTGGCTGCGACCCTGCACATGCAATATAATGTTGGATCTGTGGCTAGACAGATCAAGACATTTTTGTCTAGGGCAGCGTTTCCCAAACCTTTTGGGTAGGGAACCCTTTCATAATATTTAAAACTGTGGAATTCTCTGAGTTACACAAATAGCTTCTTCTTCTTCGGAGTGGAACATTGACGAAGAAACCCAACTATAGGCCCATCCCTTAGGCGGTCGTCCTGGTTGTTTTTTGCCCTTCGACAGTTCATCGTCAATATTTTAATAATAAATAATTCGGTACTATTCTTTTTTCAATAAAAAAATTTATGATACCTAAACGTTTGGACTTCTACTGTATTGTCATTTAGATATTTCAATTTAAGTGAGGAATAGGTGATTAATAGATGCAATATTTCGTTGAGGTTCAATTTCTCTTTCTTGTTTTATACAAGTTCGAGAATTTAAGAATTAGTCTTAAATTTTAGGGAAAACAAGTTAATTTTACCTGTTGCTGATTTTAGCTACATTTTTAATATTTTTTATATTACCAACTTTCTGATTTAAGATGCGTCTCGAAGCAAGCCTTAGAAACACATTTAATGAGTCACATAGCTGAAAAGTTATTTGCTTGTGATGAGTGCAGTTTTCGATGTAGGTCATTGTATGGTATGGATAGACATTACCATAAAGCTCATGGACAGGTATGCAGTATCTATTTTACCTTCATTTTATTAAATTAACTTGTTTTTGTTATTACAGGGTTGGTCAACTTATGAGTGCCACTGTTGCCAAATGACATTCCCTCGTGGTAATTTACTAACAAAACACTTAATGAAAGCACATGACTTTCACTGGCCATCAGGCCATTCAAGATTCAGGTATATTAAACAAGCTTCAACTTACTTTTCACCTGTTTAACTCTATAATAAATTAGGTACAAAGAGGACACCGATGGAATCTTCAGGTTGCAAACTGTTCGGTATGAGAGCATTGAAGTCACCGAAGAAATGATAAGAACAAACAGCAACACAGAAGCAGCTCCGTCAATTTCAAATAGTTGTAAGTATGACTTAAAGAAGCGCCAAAGTTCTCCTGACAAACCGCCCAGTTATGTGTTGATGGTTGCTGAAAATGGTGATCAAAATGTGGTGTGTCCAACTGACAATAGTATAGTGTTGATGATAAACGATGTAGATGATAAAGGCAACATTGTTAACAGTGAAGTACTGCAATCAAATGAAATGAAAATAATGAACTAGACAGTGGTTTTTGTTATAAAATTGTATATACATTTTATTCTGTATCACAAGTAACCAATTTTACAATTTATAAATAATCGATTAAGTACAAAAATAGTTATAAATCATTGAGCTCACATTTATCGTTAAGTCTTATTTGTAGTAGGGCTGAGCGATATTGAAAAAGAATATCGATAATATCAATATCGAAAAATATTGATTCATCAAAAAAGTTCCCAGTCCTATTTCGTAGAGGTATTTGTCTAAAAAAAGTATTTAAGCTAAACTACAGTAAAAATGAGTATTACAAATACTGGTCTGTACAAAGATCTTTTTTGCAGTCTCCTAAATAAAATTTTGTAGTAATAAATAACTTATAATAAATTAAATGGTTTATTAATCCACTGGGGAGGATAATGTGAACAGTGACGGACCCGGGGTAAGGCAGGAGTTAGGCACACCTCCCTGGCTATTCACCGTGAAAACTGTCTATGGTAAAATGACAGGCACTTTTTAAACACCCCGTGTAGTTAATTTCAGGGTCCGATACCGAATTTGAACATTTTCAAAATTTTGGTAAGTCAAAATGGCAATGTCATAATTTCGAACTACATAAATTTACATTCTACTATTGGTGCCTTTCCAAGTAACCGTATTCCTTTGTATTGGTATAGAAGCGCGGCTGGAAACTTCATCTTCTTCATAAGCTCTATTAATTTGTCCGTTATCGAAGACGTCCTTAAGAGGAATACTTGCAGTGCTGTTCCGATGCGTCCTAAGTACGTTATTATTACCAAATTCGTTTTTCGCTCCTAAAGTTTGCATGTGAGACTTTCTACGTTCAGCCATGACGGAATTCACCCTAACTTCTAACGCTTTCATCGTTTCCTGTCTCATTGTCAGTCTTCTACTTAAAATCGGAGTACCTGTTCAAAAAATAACATTATTATTTTGTCAAAAATCGTTGAAAACTTTCACCTTCCGCTTTTTGAGCATTAAGTTTCGCAAATCTCTTCTTAAACGCAACATCCAACGTTCCGATTTGCCTCTTCCTTTGTGCCGCTTTCTCCAAGTTATGGATGGTTTTCCGCCGCCCAATTCGATCAGGTCCAGAACCGGAATCGTTCTCGTAATCTCCGTCGTCAATTCCTTGCAACTTCTGCAGTTGTTTTACGATTTCCACCGCCTGGCGATCCAGCAGCGCGTTAGGCGATAAATCTTCTTTCTGTTAAAGACATTTACGATTATCATGACTAAAAAAAGAAGGTTTCAATCTTACCTTTTTCGTGCAACACAAGTTCAGTTCGGTTGCAGCTAAAATATGGGCTATTGTTCCGAAACGATGGAACAACATGGCAGTGAACTGAATGAACAAAATTAAGGCGAAAAAGAACACAAACACCAATCCGATGGGTTCCAATTGCAGGTATTCTTTTGATATGTGAACCTAAAAGTATAAATTTGTAATAAACCGAAATAATTTTTGTTTATTTACAGTATTATTTCATGTACAGTTGAGTTTTCTATTAACTGTAATATTTACATATTTAAATTAAAAGGTGCTAACATGCAATAATCGTGATTGTTTTCCATAATATAACAATTTAAGACAATATTAAACACTATACAAACACAAAACAGATTGGAAGACAAGGTTTGGAAGTGATAGTGGTATTAAAACGTCTGAAAATAAAATTATTTACCAATGTTTTTAATTGTAAATAAAAGAACACCGTATTGGTTTTTTGTGCATTCTAGTATTTGCTTCTCATGATTAATGTGGTTTGCTTAGTGTATATCAATGTAATAAGTAATATCGATGTAAGGACAGTTTTTATATCTGGATGAAAAATGGATTATTGTTTGTTTTGTGAATAAATTGGTATGGATCAATTAATTACTTTTCTAAATATTTACACTAGTTTTAGTTAAACTTTTTTCTATTTCGTGACAATTTTGTCAGTTTCTTTCACCTTAGTTTTATTGTAAAAAATTGGAAATTAGTAAGTGTAATTTTAAATTGAGATATCAAATTTTTTCTTCGTAATTGGAATAAAACTTGTGATTTTTAATATTGAAGATGTTATAAATTGTAAATTAATAAATAACGTATTGGTGATAATGTGAGCTTTTTTAAAAGTGTAGTGAAGTGACCGCGCCGCAGAAGATGCATACTATCATAAACTCGTAATACTATCTTGAATGTTCCATATGTGGATAACTCAATGCTAGAAATGCGATAATGGAATCAAGGGTGGAAACTCTTCAAAACCGGATTCATATTACTGGGTTTCGATAACAAAGACGAATTGGGACAAATACGACCAGAAATTATTTTCTTTCAGGAAATGCACCATAACTTTTCAACAAATACATCTCTATTTTGATTTGAATAATGGATGGTTTGATCGGAGAGAGCTCACGGTGTTGATTCTTCGTGACATCATCAGATGGATGGACATCACTTGATGAAGACTCCAAATCCCTACAGCCGATAATCCCGGAAAGAACAAAATCCCGGTAAGTTGATAATCTCGATTAAATAAAAATTTCGGCAGCAGAAAATTCCAACAAGACAAAATCCCGGTTTACTCGCATGAATTTCGCGGAGAAATTAAAAAAACATAAAAATTCAAAATAAGGAAAACGATTTAAAGATTGATAATTATTAAAAATCTGTAGGAAGATACAAGATTCTTTTTTGGGTTTGTCGGGATTTTCGCATTTGCGGAATTTTGTTTTCTTAGCGGGATTTTTGGTGTTAGGATTCTGGGATGGTGGGGATTTAGCACGGAATTTTGTACCTGACCCATCTGGACTGCTTAAAAACGCATGAAAAAGTCACATCCAAATTTATTCTAGTGAAGCCATGCGACTTGCATGGGAATATAATTAATGTTTTTTCTGATTTTCTGTTGCCTTGCCTATAGCCGAGGGGTAATCCCTAAAAATGTTGTACATAGAGTTCGGAATTCCAATAATTTCCAAGGAATTCCAAAGAATTTTATTGATTTCAAAGAAAGTCCAAGTACACACAACTTTTTAGGAATTTACCCATAGCTATTAGACTAAGCTTTAACTTTAGATTACAGAAGTGTATAGCTAGAGCGATTAGGACTAGAATCTGGATTTTCTGTTCACTTATCTATCAATGGGTGCTTTAGGCTAGCCCATTGGTTGTTATTAATCCATTAATATGGGTTCATTTGAAAGTGATAAAATTCTAATATTTATTTCCTATTTGGATATATGAGAAATGTATGTCCCTGTTAATACCTGTAAACCTCATCTTAATATCTCTTCTAATTCCCGAGATATTCAGAGGAAAAACTGGAAAAATACGGTGTACCTCAACAATTAATCATCTGATTTTAACTTTTATTACTTTAAATATTGGCATATTTTAAAATTTTAATTATTACAAAAGGTCGAATGCAATTTAAGGTTGTCAATTTGCCAGTGGCTAGGGGTAAATCATAAAATTTCGAAAGCTAATCAGTCTAAGCAGTCCTCGTTTTTAAACGAATACTTGGGGGGGGGGTTAAAATTCTTAACCGTAGAAGATTCCATTTGGAAATGTATATACTACAAATTGAATCCACCAATAATTCATAAAGTCACCAACTTGCGTGACTGCGGGGGGGGGATTCCAAATTTAAGAATAAGGGGTCTACGTTTTTATGGCGAAACATGATTTGATGGAAAACTACTTGAAAAAGGTTTTCTCTAAATTACTAATAATGCAAATGGGAGAAAAATGAGTTAAGAAAGTCATTTAAGAATAAGAAAAGTCATTTCATCAGCCATAGAATGCCAAGATTGAAACATAAAATTAGACAGATTCCAGAGAAAATTCCTCCAATTTGACATGCCACTGTTGATATTTCAAGTTCAGTTGTAAACACCTTCCACCACCCTGTTATATTATGTAACAATTTTTTAAATTTTTATGTGTCGGTTTGTACTTTTTCCCGAAGTTTCGGCCAAAATAAAATTATCTACCGTTTCCAAGAGAAAATTTGATATCAAAAAATTGTATCTGTTTGGTTTTAGATTTAAGTTGCTCCCACACACCGTGGTGTAGTAGTCAATTAATTAGTTGTGGGTTTGTATGTATCCACAAAATGTGAGTAAGTCACATACACTAACAAAGTGTAGTTACAATTGTGCCGAACCAAGAATCCCAGGCCAGAGATACATTAGTATCCACTCCAGAGTAGAACCCATTAATGAACCTTTAAATACCTCGGATGTTTCCTCATTATACGTGATATTAGTTTTTACTCCGAGTGGCCATTTAACATGAATTTGATCCTTATTAAGTTGTAATAGAAACACAACCAATACAAAAAGAGCATTAAACATGAAGAACGCAAATACTGATTTATTGCGAAGCTCTACGAGCTCTTTAGCTACTCTATCCTGTAAGAAAATTTTACCATTTAAAATTTGTCAATTCGGGGTACATGATCATTTGCTTACTAACTGGCTACCGAACACTTAACAGTTTTGTTTCATTATGGAAAGCGGCAATGTTAGACCTACGTTCAGATGAATACAGTTTTTCAGAAAAACAATTGATCATGCGAACCCCTATAAAATTACCTCTTGTGATACGTCGTCGTATGTAATGTTCGTTTTTACGCCAAATGGCCATTTTATATGGAGGTAATCTTTCTTCAACGTAAGTAAAAACACAATTAGTACAAATAGTGCGTTCACCATGAAGAACGCAAAAACAGACCGGTCACGGAGTTCCTTCAAATCGGATGCTATACGGGCCTAAAATTTGCAACATTTTCTTTATTTTTGAAAAAAATAATTGTAAGCATGAACTTTTGCATAGCGAATTTTTTTTTAAATTTAATTTAATGAAAAATAATAAAGCCCAAGATGGAATGAAAATGATGCTGAAAATCCATTCTTCATTTTCTTGATGATAAAGCACATAAAAGCCAGATACAATTTTAACAACATGAAGCATTGAAAATCATTTGTACTAATGCGCCTACTGAAACTAAAATGAATGCCGATTTAGCCAAAAAAATTTACCTTTTCTTCCTTGTTTTCGTCAATAGGATACAGATACTTAGCAAGAAGGTCTTTCCAAAATTGAATTTCTGGAGTGCTGAGGTATTCAACTTCCCCTTTACTTAAATCAGGGTCTTCTATCCAATATGGATTAATTAAATCGTCTCTATCGTTCCTCGGAGCAGTAGACATGGTTTCCGTATCGCTATCCTGTGCAGATTCTTCATTTGCATCTTCCGTTACCGGACCCAAATGATGATCCCTAGACGAAGCCGACATGCTTCTTCGACGATGTGCTTGAGAGTGACCGTGAGGATCGACAACTCTGAAATATTTCGTATTCAATTTATTTCTAAAATCAATTTGAATTCTTACTTTTCGATGCTTTCCAGTCGTTTATTAACTTTATCCAAACTATCGCTAATTTGAATCAATTGCGCCTTTTCGTCTTGGTTTGATTGGTGAGTACACAACATGACTTTAAACAATCCGGCAAGAGAAATTTCTATACTACCGGAATCGTCTTCACTTGTGCCTCCTCCTTGTAGAAAACCAAGTAACGACTTTTGTTTGGCTTTCTTCTTGGCATCCTCTGCGTTTTTCTTGTCTTCTTCTAGTTCCTACATAAAAACACTTTAGGTAACATTTTTTTCCCGTATAAAATGTACGTACTTTTTTAGTCTTCTTGGTTGCTACCTCACGAGTACCCCAAGTTACAACATTTAAATTTATTATGGAATAGAGAATTAATAGCAAGTACATAGATGGAATTGAGAGCAAATAAATAATTCCGTGAACGATGCACCAAAACTCTTGCGGATGCAAACAAGCTGCTATGAAGAAAGACGCAGTCATGGATATCAAGAAGATTGCAGATGGCGATCCGATGCCGTCCTCCCTTAACTGAAGAGCCGTACCGACTATAACCGCCATCATTATAAGGGCATACCCCGTCGAAAAAATTTGGGCAACGAGTAACTAAAATAATTTTAATTATTTAAGAGTCGACTTATACAGTTTTTTTATTACCTGGATGTTTGATTTACACGTGAAACAAACCAACATGAAAAACAAGATCGGAACAATGTTGTAATAAAAGCTGGTCCAATTGTCAATCTGAAAAGCTGCTACAAAAGCTCCCACCAACATAAGAAATATCGTTCCGGGTCCTAAAATAGTACCACCCATCAAGAGAATCTGAAAAATTTCAAATTTAGCTATTTTAAAAGAGGTGGTTTCGATGTTGTCATTACCTGGTAAGCAATGTAAGGCATGGAAATGTTGTCATTAATTTTAATAGTCCGTTTAGCATCTTGCAATAAATCCATAATGTTAGCAATGGTCGAAGGTACCCACCGTCTTCTTTGATTATAAAATTCGTTAAATCCTTCAGGTGCGTGAGTGTAAGCATCAGATGCGGCGGAGTATTCCACACGATATCCTCTTTGCAATATAAGTGTACACAACCAACGATCTTCTCCTTGATCGTATTGCACGTAATGACGAGCTTCGGCCGAACTGAAATATAAAAGTTACATTTGGTTTCTAAATTTCCCAAAAGTTTTACCAAGTCGTATATTTTTTCATGACGTTGTCATCCATAAGGGCTTTTCCTCTAAAAAGAGAAAAACATCCAGGACTACACAATACACAGCCAATCATATGTTCCGTAGCTTTTTGAAGCCAATGACCAATAGCGTATTCAAATTCTTGATACCAGACCATGGGTCCCGAACCAACTGGATGGATACGACCACAAGCAGCTCCTGTGCGATAAAAATTATGCATTCAAATCTTAAAAAAATATAACTTTAGTACCTAAATTTTTATTTTTCTTCATCAAATCTATTAACAAATGTACTGCGGGTGGTTGAAAATCGATATCTCCATCTAAAGTTAACAAATACGTGTTTTCCGCTATGGTAGCTTTTCTATCAACAGAAATTGGCAGTTCCATTAACCGATGACCCAACAAATAGTACATGTACATGACTTGCGACCATCGCTTCCTATGTCTGATTTTCATTTTATCTTTCAAATGCGCGATCATTTTCGTTTTTCCCGGTAGGGTCCAAATTAATCTTCCACCATAAGGAGTCGGAATTTTTTTCGGCGGTCTAACTCGAATATGCGTTTGATGAATATCGGATGCTGCCTCGTCAATTGTAGTAATAAGAAGTTTCACGAAGCGATTTACCTGAGTATCGTTGTCGTCGTGGTCAGAAATTTCAAAAGCGTCGTCAAAAAATATGTGCGCTAAAAATACGAAAATCACTACCCACTCTGTGCGTTTAAGGTAAAACTTACTTTCAAATTCGTAGTAATCCGGGTCGACAATGCGTAAATATTTTTGAGCTACACGTCGTGCTGATTGATCTTCATCTAACCGTAAGATGGATTTTAAAAACTCCATCATTTCTTCTTTATTTTCGTGCCACATAGTAGCGCAAGCGTAAATTCTTGTGATGTTATCTGAACTTTTAATTGTTTTTGGTGTTGATCCTTCAGTATGGTTTGAAATCGTTTCGTAATATTCGTCACCTTTTTCTTTTTGGATTTCGTCGAGATCTTCCGGTTTTACTCCCGAGTCGTCGTCTCTTTGTCGGTTCAAAGCCATACTTTGATCGATTAGTAAACCATCGTACATGGGCATGACGAAAAGTTTTTCTGTTCTTGCCAAACGTTCACATTTTGGTGTCCAGATGTGAAGGGTTATCCAAGTCTGTGAGAGCAGCCATACTAACCAAATCCAACCGTATTGGTGAGAAATGAAATCGTTGAGGAATAACGTCGGAGGAGTGTTGAAAAATAGGTATGGAGGTATTGTATCGTAGAAATAACAGGGATCGCTGTTTCTTAAACCGCAAGCTGCTATTAAAAGTGAAATCGAAACAGGAATGGTAAGGTTTACTGGGAAAGCATAGGAAAAACCTTGAATCATAATTTTGCAAGCAAATTTTCCGAATATGTAACAAAAATAAGACGCCATCACATTTATCAATAGAACGTAAATTGCTGTAACTGAGCTTGAATTTATAGTGGCATCGTCTCCGGTTGGTAGTAATTCCGAAACGTCGGCAAGTGAAGTACTTCCCACTAAATTTTTCACCTCGATTACGGTAATTGGATGTTGTTCAAAGCCGAGAGAAAAATCGGTGAAAAGGAAGCCAAGTTCTCCTTCTTTTGCCAAATTGATCATTAAGAACGCTAGGAAAAAACAAAGGCATTTCCAAATTGAAATAAATATGTAGTTAAAGTATCTGGTTTCGGTAAATGTTTGCTTGATTTTTCCTAACGATTTAACGAATGGTATTGGAGAATTGGCGGAAGTATAATTTTCCCACCATCCTAACGATATTAGGAAAACGCTTACCGGTATGAACCATGAACTTGGTTTTTGTTCAACTAGTGGCCAAATTACAAAACCGGTAGCTTGAGCCACAATGGCAACGATATCGATTATAACTTTTACGAAACGTCCGGATTCTTTGCTGTTTCTCGAAAGAAGTCCTGAAATAAGAAGGTTAAAGAATTGAATGGGGGTTAAAATTTAGTTGCTTACCCATAATTCCTGGTACGATACACACGCAGTTCGTAAGCATAGCTCCTTTAACGACGTCTAAATCTGGAAGAACTACGTAAACCAATAAAGCAAATCCAATGGTTCGGGCTGTTTCTGGTATAAAAACGATTAAAAAGTGCGATAATGGTGGTCGTTTCATCGATTTGAAATAACACATTCGCACTGAACGGAAAAGTGCACCGATTTCCGGTACACAGAACGCAAACAAAAGACACCACATCCATGCTACTCTTTCTTCTGTTGGCAATTTGACTATAAATTGTTTATCTCTACCTGCAAGGATTTTGATTATTATTTCGGCAATTCGCCTCTCCAGAGGAAAAACTTACCTAATTCTTTATTGCAATACGGAGTGACTTTACCATCTTGTAACTGAGATGTCATAAATAATAAAGTTCCTTTTGCTATAACACCTGAAGCTAATACAATTATAAAAGTGACTAAGTAGGCGACTATTTTGAGTATTTTGACTACAAGTTCTAAACATTTTTGGTTGGCCATGGAACCAGAATCCACCTTGATAGGTGGATCTCGAAAGACGTCCCATCCTTTTGTCTCTGTGACTGTTCTTGTGCTGTAAAATAATTTGTGTTACATTGTTGCATTTACAAGAATAAAAATGTTGCATTTATATTATTCTTATTGACTTTACACGACCATTTCAGGGTACGTTTATATCGAAGACTTTCAAAAGCTGAAGGTCTTAACGCCCAGACGATGTATCGCGTAACCAGTTTTATTAGCTGGCAGATATCCAACTTGAATTAAATTTGTAATTATGATTAACAATTTTATCTCCCACATGTATCTTTTGTTACATTGTAAAAATTCTAGACACGTGGAAAACATCGTAAGATGAAAAAAAATTCAATTTGCTCTTTCGACTTGTGGTATAGGTTTAAATTTGGATTTTATGCGTTATACAGGGCATTTTATTATTTTTGGACTAATAAAACGCTTTATATAATGGAAAAGGTGCGAATTGCACTCAAATAAAAAGTTTAAATTTCTTTTAACAGTGGCGTAATAAATTGGTTGTTCCAGTTTGTGAGAAAAATCTTTGCTTAAAGACATGTAAATCACGGTTAAATTACACCACGAACCATAAATGTATCAGTTTTAGTGTTTATAGCTGTAAGAAATCACGGAAATTGTAAAAAGTGTGAAGTCAAGGCAAATACAATACTCGAAAATGTCACAGTTTGTTGTAAATTATTATAAGCATATCAGAATGGAACTCAGTACGAGAAATGCACAAGGTGAATATGCAAGGACTATAATTGATTATAAAAAGAAAAATTAAATAAAATTAATATTTATTTTTTATATTATACGAGGTAGGGTGATTTACTTAAAAAATATCACGTTTTAACGTGGAATCAAAACCACGCCATTAATAATTCGGGAGCGACCTTCTATTAAATCAGAGCTCTTAGAATGTGTATATATTTATATGAGAAGAAAAGAATGAGGAAATCCAATCAATCAATCAAGTAAATGATATTCAAATTTAAATGATATAATAATATATTTAATAATGATATTCAGAACTTCATAGTTCAAAATGTTGAATGTCATTAATTATCTAAGATTGGCATAATGCAGTTTTGACAGAATATTTTTATTGCTTGTACTCACATAAATTCAATTATATAATTGATACAGAATTAGAAAGCGATATGTCTTGATGAAAACGGCTCAAGTATATTTAACTTTTACTTGTTTTTATTTTTTAACGAGTCATGTTCCAGTAGTCAGGAAATGTTGGACAGGATTGTCATCATGTATATGCCGTAATTTGGGTAGAAAGTTAATTGGCTCAACGGATTCGGTATAAGGACTTTTCGTCCAAATTTGATTAAATTAAATTCGAACTCGAAGCACCATCAGCTTTTGGTACCCAGCCTGTGCAAAAGAAGATTCGAGGTGCTGACCTTTCCAGTTTCCCAATCAGACAACCTTAAACTTTAGTTTCAATATTTGTTTGCATGGACTAATTAAGATCAAATCATTTTTGAGTAGGTAAATAAAATGAAACCGAGACATTTGCAATTTTCAAAAGAAGGATTCATTATTTCAAAACATAATCGCGAAAGTTAATTTGTGGTTTGACTATTATGTGGGTGCTCAGTGTTCCGATATGGCAACCAAGATAAAAAGTTGCAATTTAATCAATTACGTTGACCATATTTGCCTTACGTCTTCATACTAATGAAAGTTGTCTCGAGAATACATTGAAATGAGCTCCAAAAATGATTCTGTTGGTTATTTCACTTGACAGCGCAGAAATAATTAATGAGGAGAAAAATGCCACCAGAGACCTCCAAGAGTTTCAAGGCACATGCAAGAATTTTGGTGATGATATATTAAAATTACATGGCAAAATTTGAATTCGAGATGCAACTTGCTAACATGATAAAGTACAGCTTAAAAGTGCAACGATACGATAAGCTACAAATAGAAATCGTTATTTTTGAAGTGGAATAAGGTACTTGAGAGTTAATAAGATTTATGCAATTGTATGTTGGAGAAACTAAAATTGCATTTTTGTTTCATAAATTTATTACAAACACGATGTTGCTGTAAATCTTGTCCAATGTTTTGCGTTAAAATCTCCTTTTAGGAGCGTAAAGGCGTATCAGGAGAATTATATGCAGAATAAAACTGTTTGCGTTCCCCGAGGCGAATAAACGACCTTCGGTTGGGGGCGATAATCGCAAATATATAATAGGGTGTTGCACCGTCAAGGGCGTTGGGCAGCCAAGCCCAAGGTCACTTGCGTTCACATATATCTAAAGGTCACTGCACACAATCCGGATTTGTCATGTAAACCCACCCACATACCGGGGCAATTGATCGTGGTGATTATTATTTAGCATTTAATTGTAAGTATGTTTTTATGTTTACAGTTCATAACGGAATACATTGTTTTTAACGATTCCTGTTAGCATTTAACAGTGGATAGTTCCTAACAACAAAATTCTTTGCGAATGGTTGATATATTATTAAGAAATATAAGAAATCCGTGATATTTAAAGAATTTGCGACAAGGACGTTCGAGGATTTAATTTATTTATAATGCGGTTAAACAAACTTTCACTGATCGTTCCACCGAACACAAAAGGCAAAAACGACATCATCAGGTTTCTCGTATGACTTCTTGTCACAAGAATTACTTATTGTTATAATTTTTTCTCTTAGGATTTGTTCTACATCCGCGTATTGAAGAAATTCTTGCCGTCCTTGGCATTTTACCGTTCCCTAGTAGTTATGACATTTCCAAATTACACTTTATACGTTGTTGTCAAAGAATTTGCTTGAAGAAATATAACGGCATTATTAAAAGTAGCATCAAATATCCTTGAAATCAATTTATTCCGATACTGTGGTATGAAAATTATATATTTTCCAGTTTATGTTAAATTTAATAAATCGAACATCCGTAATAGCAGAAAATTTTAAGGTCGGAAGATTTTTTTCCATTCCAAAAATTGTTGGAAGTTTATGGATTAACCGTCTAGAGACAATATAATATTTAGGATATGGTTTATCGTAGAAAATCCTGCCCATTATGTGTTGGAACGATGTACATGTCTACCCACGAGACTAACGGAAGTTTTTGTGTAATAACGTAAATTTTTAATTTAATCAATTAAAATTTAATTTTAAGTTACAAATTTATAAAATGCATCTTCCCTTTAAAATTACGAAAAACTTAATGATGCAAGTGAGATATATGTAATTGGTTGGCTATTTAAATTTTAAGCTTTAATATCAAACTTTCACTTAAACTATTTTTGAATAAATAATTTATTAATATTCATGATAACATAGTTAACACCAATAATTATAAACATCGCCATAATAAAATTGTTTTTCTTATACAATATTGAGGATATTCCCATGGAGGACTGTAAAACGACATTAATCTGGTCTGATCAAAAAATTAATTGTAGGCTTTGGGCAATATTTAGCGTTACATAATTCAAAAGAAATGTTGATACTGATAAACTACGCCTCTAATTTGTATTTGATTTATTAAAATAATCGTGCACGACGGTGCGCCGTCGGTCTTACAAACTTTCAAGTTTTTCTTAAACAATAGGCTGTCCCTCACGGTAACATTCCGATGTAAAAATTGATCACTTTTAATATTAAATTAAAATTTAAAAATTGGCAAGCTAAGCAAGATTGTAATAATTTCTCATTTTAATAATTTTGGTGTACGTAATAAATTTCGGTAAGTCAAAACATAATATACGTATGTTTACAGAATTCCAGAAGCAACCAATTTACAAGCTGTGTAACGAAATCCGAAAACAAACTTATCACTTTTCGTTGCTCATAACACTCTAATTGTATCTCATATATTGCATAAATATTTAAACCGGTCAGACTGGTAGTGCAATTCGACTACCGAAAACGGTGAAATAATCCAAAATAGATTCGCAGTAGTGTAATAGGGGTATCATCCCCCAACGTAATGTAAGGAGACACCTTTAATTGTTATCTAAGAGTATAATTTACGAAACCTTAGTAGACAGGCCAGTCGAGTAATTCAGCCTAATTAACTGGAATAAAGCTATCTGGGATTAGGGGAGCACATAGAATAGAAGTAGCCCTCTACGTAGACATCGCATAACTTTTCTCAGGCAAGCGTAAGATCAATTATTTGCTTAAATGGATTTAAATATTTCCAGTTGACTTTTACCTTAAAATTCGAAATAATATGCAATATTTTTATTTAAAATTAATGAATAGATTTGGAAGAAGGGGTAATTTTTGAGCAACAAATAAAGCACACAGCAACGCTCTATAAAAATTAAGATTTCTAGAAATTAACTTTAAAAAAGGAATTTTAAGTGAAGGTGTGTTAATTAATTATAGTGGTTTGTATTGCAACATTTTAACAAAAACCGAAGTGAAGGCTAAAATACATATTTGAATTTTAATTGGAAGTCGAGATATTTACACCCTTTACATATTATAAATATGCACGTAGCAATTTTATTCAAAAAACACATTTAATATGATATTTATTTGCCACTTTGTGACAGAATTATGACTGGAAATATTTTTGAAAAAGATCATAAAAATGAATCTCCGCACTGAAAAATGAATCCTCTTTTCATTTAACTATTCCTGGCAATTTTTTGAAATACAATATTTACTTAAAATATTTTCAAAAGGACTTACATTAAAATAATTAAATTTTAACTATTCGTACAAGTGCACTAAAATTTTTTTAAATAAACTGCGGAAAAAAGGGGGAGATGGTAAACATTGAAATGAAAAATTAGAAAAACGACAGCATACTACATCGATGTTTCGGTAACATTACACCATCATCAGGCATGCTTAATCAAAGAAATATATTATCATAATTCAAAATAAAATAGATTTCACCATTAGTAACGGTCTACCTCTTGAAGCCATTCTGAAATTTTAATTGTGCAGCAGTCTTAGGTTAGATAAGTTGTTTTTAATTTTTTTTTATGTACGTATTTCTTCATTTATTTTATTTGGCCATTTTTCAGTTCGCTTTGTTGTAAATTTTGAGTTTTACCTTATTATTTTGATTTGTTCTTTAAATTTTTCGTACTATTTTTTCATTTTGGTCATTTGTAGTTTGATTTGTTGTATTTTACCTTTGTTTTATTTTATTATTTCTAATTATTATGTTATTCCATTACTTGTATTAAATAATATAAATTTAATATTTTTACTTCAAATTTTTATTTTTGATTATGATTTATTTCTTTGATTAAGCATGCCTGATGATGGTTTAATGATGCCAAAACATCGATACCATATTTATGCTATCATTTTCTTTCTTATTTTTAATTAAATTTGTACCCCCTCCCCTTGTTTTTAATTCATAATATTTCATTCATTCTTGATTTGATTAACAATTGTTGGTTTTGGCTCAAGAAATTACTACTTATTTATTTGTAGGTACTAATAATTAAAATTTAATTATTTGAATATTAATCTCTCTGAAAATATTTTACTTACAAAAATGCATACTAAAATAACACGTTGTATTCGTAAGTTTCTTTTTTGAATTAAAATTTTCGTATGTCTAATTATATGTAATAAACGTTTAATTTAAGTTAGGTTTTAGGTTTGAAAGTCTATAATCTTCGTCACTACCCTCGACATTAATCACGGTGGTCGCACCAAGACGGTGATTAGCTGAAACGGTTAAGTGCATTGCTGTTAATGCTGAATCGGATTCAGATTCAATAAAACTTTATTCTGACCGTCTGTCTCCCTTCGGAAGGCATTCGCAAATCACTGAGGTGTAATCTGCTCAGCACAGTCTCTCTTCCCGCGGTTTGGAGCCCGCGTTAAGCAGTAGGTCCCCTATGTACGTGATAATACTTCAAACGCACAACATATCCATAGGATAGAGGTCGCCTACGCCTGAAATCAGGTATGTCACTTGAAAGAAGAAGATCCAACATGCATTCTATCAGGTGGGAGGTCATAATTAGAGGACATCTTTCTATTGCCCTTTTCCTTGGTTCTGTCTTCTGATGCTCAAGAAGAAATGGGCGACGAGGGGATCGTAAGTACACTAGCCGAATTTCGTTTGACGAACAATCTTGCAAAAATTCCGCATGAAATTGCACATTCCAGGTGGAGCATGATGCAAGTCCGCCATGTTAGGGAAGGGAGGAAATAGGAGGAATTAGAAATAGTTGAGGAGAAGCATACGATATTTCGTTCGGGTCGTGGTGTAAAATTTGATAGAGGGAGACCACCTTTTCAAGAGGGATTATTGGTTATTCCTCTATTCTGTTTCAAAAGTCTACTAACGCTTGAGGGGGTGAAATTTAAATTTTTATGTGGTTATGGCTTTATGTGCAGGTAAGATAAGAGGGGAAACCGAGTAATTTAACTGATGAGTAATGTAAATTAATAATAGTACAGAAGTGACTACTTCTTCATAGTTTTAGAGACCGGGACCCACAAAAATTCTAAAAGAAAAATTTGTATAATGCCCCTCAGTAAAGTAACATTTGCGGCTTGGGGGAATACCCCCGGACTGTGGGCTCTATTTGTATCGGTAGGGAATTTTGAAGGATTTCAATACATCTTAATGACCCTTACTATCCCAACGTGACAATTTAATCAGTTACCAGACCGTTACTATGATAAGAAAAAATTGTAATGATAATGGGGAAAAAGGAACTTTCTCAAAATCTGAAAAATTTATTTAAAAAAAAAATATTAACACAGACTTTGAGCTGTAAGAAGAGGCGAAAACCCTACTTTCAAATTTATACTTGCTGATCGCGTTGTTCCCTACTTTGAGATGAGTTAAGAATTATAATTTGTTCAAGATTTCAAGAAAATCTCAGTAATCATATTTTTGTGTAAAATTAAAATTATCAAATAAATAATCAAGTAAAAAACATAATTTAAACAGACAGACGGACAGACAGACACGGAGCCAGATCATAAGGCTTCTTGTTATACTTTGTATAGAAGCCTAAAATAATAAGTTAGAAAAGTTTACCGCAAATATAAGGATATTTTTGGAAATACTGATTTTCAGCTTTTGGGACCATAAGACGTGTGAGAGACCATCAAAATATGAACTAAGTTTTCATGAACTAATTTCACCAAACATCTAAGGGGTCGTCCATAAAGGACGTCTGCAATTTTTTCCTGTCCCATTGTCACAGTTGGTCACAATCTTTGGACCCCCCTAGGAACATCTTATGGTCAAAAATAAACCCCATCCCTTCCTCATTTGTCTAAAATTGAACTTGACCTTTTAAACTAAAAAACCTATTCATTAATTTATAATTTTTTTAACATTGTTATGGCTGTAAAAATTTAGATAAACTTTATTTTATAAACTTTTAAAAATATTCCAATACATTTTTCTTCGAAATCCAAAAATAGGATTTTTATACGGATGCCACATTTGTTCATCCCCCCCCCTCCCAAGGCGTGGACAAGGCATTATATAATGTTATTTTTCTTGGGTGTACAACTCATTTTTCGTTTTACCAAAAAGGGTTTCAATATCAACATTTTTGGATAATGTTGTTTTTTCATAAATTTTTTAAAATTGTTTTGATGTTTCTATGAAAGTTATTCTGTAGTTACATTACATATTCCAATCTAAAAAAATTAGTTTTCGTTAAAATAGAATACTTTTTTGAAAATAACAAATTTAACAAGCGACAGATTGAGAGATCATTAGTCAAAAATATGCTAAAAAGTTAGTTCTCCTTTATTCAAAACTTGATATAAATGTTATATAATTTTTTAAATTTCAAAGCAATTTACTTCTTTTAGATAAATAATTATCTAGAATTTGAACTAAATTTTGAAAAAAACTGTACATATTACATATAATTAATACTTATGTGTATCTAATATTTACATATATTCAGAATCTCTAATTTGACATACTTCTTCAAATTCCATTACCTTTGATATATTATAATTAAAACGAAGTTCTTAACTAATTAATTTATAAACGTTCAACATATAAACTTACGCCACTTTACATTCGTTCACATCAAAAAGAGATGTAACAAAATGGACAGAAGTTCAACTTTTAATCAAATTCCAATTTCTGAACTTACCTTCCTCCATATATTTCTTGAGTAAGGGGTACGCTCCCGTCATCCGAAAAATTTTCGTCGCTTTCGTTTCGCAATCCATGCGTAGCCATTTTTCTGAAAACATAAAATCATAAAATTAATATTTTGAGTTCATTTTAGTTTGCTAATTTTTGAAATATTTATTTTTATTCAAACCAAGGCTAGCCTTGTAATTTATGATGTCTTCTTTTATTGAAGATTAATTATTATTAAAATTAAACACTTTGATTTGTAACTTTTTATGGTTTAATGCGTAATCGATAAAATTGTTGCGTTCTAAAGAAGTGTTGTCATATAATAATTAACTAAAGTTAACAACACTTAATTATTTTATCTTAATCTAATTCATTTTGAAAGGCAGGATGTTCTTATAGTTTAGCAATTCTTGCGTTTCTCAACTTAAATTACTTTTATGCAAAAAACTTCTTGGTTAGTTAAGAAAATTTATTCACGATTATGATTTTCTGAATTCCTGAAAATTACACCAAAACTGACCAACTGTGCCCTTACATTTTTAGGAATAGCGTAAAATTAATTTGGCATTAAATTCCAATTATGGTTTTCTTGATTTGCAAGTAAATTTTTCCCACGGTGTGTAAGATAATGTAAATTTAATTATTCTAGTTGTATCATCCATCTACTATTTAGATTTACAATTTCATATGTATTTATAGATGCGATGAGTAATTAGTAATTACAAACGAGTAAGTTCTTATCCTTGCCCTTTCAAGAACTACATTTTTAACAATTTCATTTGCAAAGCTCGAAAAAATGTTCCTTGATAGCGTCGAACAAGTTTGAGTAGGTTGAAAACGACCCACTTGTTACCTTTTGGTGGTCCATGTGAAAATGGTGTGTGTGGTATTTCAAATTTGTCACTTAATATTCTTCTAGAAGCGAATAAATGTCGGCTATATTTTAAAAACTAGACAGACGTAGGCTAAACTATTGCAGTTTTGTAACAAATTTGAATTTTAGGTTTATAAATAGAGAAAAATTATCAAAACAGAAATATTTCCTTAAAACCCAAAATCAAACCGGAATTTTTGGAATGTATGCACTGTGCATGTTATAAATTGAATTTGAAAGCAACTTAATTTATAAACACGTTTCTTCAGGGTAAAAAAAGAAGAAAGAAAAAGCTTTCAGACTAGTAAATATTCAAAGGTTGATTATTCACCACTTAGGCAATAGGGCAATCAAATAATAAAATTTCATGGACTGAACCCTGCGTTTTTATAACCTTTACATTTTATTCATGGTTGACTAGAAACTTTATTTTTATGATTTGAGTAAGCTTGTATGTTTTAATTTTATTTTGGACAATTTCAGTCGTCAATTATTAATAAGAGTTGCAGGTGGCAGACAATAAAATTTATATAAAACTATTCATGGACATTTCTGATTTATATTCTTAACCGATCATCAACTCCATGGTAATAAATTCAGTTTTGCGAATAGAAATACTGGTACTTGATTTTTTTTCTAAAAGTGCAGTTTTATCTATCACAAAAGAGTTTTTTTGTTCGCTTCTGTGCCAAAATGGAACGTGTAAATATTTGGTACCCTTCGATGGAGAGAGGCTCAAGTCCAAAGAAAAAGAAAAGAAGGTATATTCGTTAATCGAAACTAATAAACAAATTAGTTTGCCTTTCCTTAACTGGATTGGCCACTTATGGAGCAATTCGATGATCTAAATTGGAATAGTTAGATTAACTTTAATTGTTCCAAAGTTTTATTCTTTGTCAAAGTGAAAGTATCTTTTCATCGCTCAAACAATAGTTAGGGCAGCTAAATGGAAAATTATTTAATAATGTAGGTATTGATATCAAGGCTACAAGTGAATGGACAGTTTTTGCTTTACATTACTTTTCATAATCTATTATTATTATTAGCACTATTGATTGATTATGCAATTGCAACATTTAAAGTTCACAAGGACATTTTCTTAAGCAAAAATCTCTGATTTTGAACTCTGTTAACACTCTCATGTCGTATAAGTTTCCATCATACGCAGAATTAATTCTTTCTGTTATTTAAAGGTGGAGTCAGTTAATCAGAGTAGTTGTACTTGGTACTTTCAAGTTTTCAGTGTAGCAATTAATAATAGCAATGTTAAGTTCAAATGTCAAACTTGACGAGGCCTATTAAGAAAAATTTAGCTTTGCGGAACCGCTAAAAGGTTCCATTGTAATCTGGTCATTGTTTTCCATGACTTACCTTTCTTTTCATACATTTTAACAAGTTGTTCTTTTGTGATACGAATTGTTTTGCCACTTTCATTCTTTAATTTCCGCTACAGCTGGATAGGTCAAGCGCTTTATTGGAATAACCCTGAATAACTTTTTTTCTAATAGGTATTGCCCATGGTATTTGGCAAACATGGGGCCTTGCTGACGAGGCGTTTTCCAATTGATAGACTAATGAACCCATCACATACGTAATATGGTTGTGATTTTTTGGACAACGAAATTTTTGTTCCGAACAAATTGTAATCTTAATGATTGCTGTTTAAAAAATAAATTAAGTTTGATTCATTTAATAAATTTAGTTCTCCCAAAAAACGTCCTTCGGTTCGCAAAAAATAGTTCTTTCCTGGAGGAAATATTCAAAACTAATACAAGTCACGTATTATCGTGTAATAGGTAGGTAAATAAATAGTTTGGGTTCGATATTACGTTTTTGCATGAATTAATTTTTTTTGCTATTGTGGTAGCAAAATTATAGGTTGTAGTTTAATTGAGATGCAGAGCTACTTTCATCATGCTGTGTTGTGCTGACAGCTTATTTAAATCTATAATCGGATCCCACCTTTTTTAGTTTTCAAATTGATTTTAAATTAATGTTTTTAAAGATCATTTTCAAATTAAGTTTGAACCACTATAATTTTTTTTTAGTACGATTTATTAGATAAACGAATACATTTTTTGTGCGTACCTTAGTACTATTTCACTGCGGTAGCCATTTGCGGTGAATCCAATTGAACAATAAGATTACGTTACAGTTTTTAGGGTTCAAAAATCGGTTCAATGACAAATACGCGAATCAAATACCTTCTTTCAGTATCAAAAATTACGGATATCAAAAAAGGGCTAAATTGAATTAAATGATAGCTTACAGGATCAATGTTTCGGTTTCATTAAACCATCGACTGACTAGTTCAATCAAATAATAAATGATAACAATTAAAAATATTTTTATTACTAATTTATTCATATCTACCCAAAAGGGTGGAGTCGGCTTGTTAATCCAAATTAAATTAATTTCTAGTTTCATCTTACATAATTTTTTCACCGGGCCAATTAAACCTAATTTGATGTTAGTTCATTTCCGTCTTACTTTTAGGAGCAATAAAAGATTCTTCTTTTGTGTTCTATAAAAGTTTCTCAAATAACGAGCTGAATTGCCTATTGTAGGTAGTGGGCCAGTTAAATTTGGTTATGTTTATGCACATTCGTTTTTAATTCAATGTCGAAAGTGTGTTGCAATAAAGAAAGTCAAGGTTTAACAATGACAAAAAAGTTCCGGTATTGCTTTCGACGTATTTACGGGTTTCCTCCAATAAAAAAAATCAAAAACGATCAATTTAGCGTAATTAATTAGCATAATTTTATTTTAATGTGGCCTTTTAACTAATAAGGTAATCAAGTTATTCACAGAGGTGATTAGTCAATTTTTTAAAATGCGTTAAGACTATTGGGCGCCCTGGGGGTCGCACGGGGTTATGTTATATTTTAAAGACTCGTTTGTTGAACTACCGGATAAAGAGGTGATAAATAGACTTAATTTTTTAACCGTGACCCACAACTCTTCTAATTAATATTTTAGTCTATTTTAAATGCTAATGAGGATCATTGATCTAAATTATTAATTATTTTTATTATTATTAATGGATTTTTCGCTAATTTGTTGTGTTTTTGGTAAGTAATTTATTTTTTAATTATCGAACAAGATTTAAAAAATATAATTATTAAGCAAATTTGAATTTTTAATGATATTTTTAGCACATTAATTTTAATTATAAAATTATGATTATTATATGCTTTAAAAATTCGTTGTAATTTTTTTACAAGTAGACATTAAAGGCCCTCCTTGGATAAAACATTACCCTCAAATCATTCATACATCAGTTTTATCTTAAAATTCCATCACAGATTCAATGCCGGTCATCGCCGTCGGTTGGATTCATGGCTTGTACAATAATTATTTGTACCGTGGTTTGTATTCCACGTCGATTCCGCGTGTATTTATTATTAATTAGTTAGAATTGTTTTCTTATTAATGAGCAAAACAAACTAAGCAAATTAAGAAATGAGGTTTTATGTCAAGTAGAAGATGCATGGACCAGATATTTTCTTTGTAGCAAGTGATTGACATAATATATAAGGTATAGTAGTAATAAAGAAAGTGCAGGGCATTGTGCATTTACTGATCTGGAGAAAGCGTACGATCGGGTGAATAGAAGTATGTTATCGAATGTTACGTAAGAATATGATGTGGATGCATGATAAGTAAATGTAATTACTGCTATGATTGACGGTAAACTAAAGCGAGTTTTAGGGTAGACGGTTTGACCGATTGGTTCATCATTGAATAGAGTATTGGACAAGCATAATATATTATGTAATTATTGTTTAACTTTTTATCCATGAGTTTAAAAGGGATGCTTGTGAAAAATCAGATTGTGTACAAATTAACATTGTGAATGTCAGAATGCTTTTATATGCAAATGATTCTGTATTATGGGCCGAGAATGAAAGTGATTTTTAGAATGTATTAAATAGTTTGAACGTGGCGACAGATAGAAGGGATCTTCGTATAAATGTTTCCAAAACTAAAGTGATAGTTTTTGAAAAGGACCGATCAGGAATGACTAAATATAAATGGAAAATTGTTAGAGCAAGCGAATAACAAAGAAAATATATGATGGGATGAAAAGATATGAGATAAGAATATGGGAAAAAGAGAAAACTCAAACAAAACAGTATTCTTATATAACTACTTAACTTCCACAATAATTTAATTCCAATGAAGTTTTAATCAATAAAACTTTAGGATAAACACGAAAATTTAAGAAATTTAGGTTTGCACGCAACCCTCCTGATGTAGGGTGTAAAAATGTTTTTGTAATCTGCAATGGCTTGACTGCTTACCGTAGTGCTCCAAATGGAACATTTCACGAAGCGGAATGGTCGATAATATCCAAAATCTCACACCTATTGTTGATCAAAAAGTATATTTAATTATTAAGCACGTAGCAGGGAGGGGGGGGGGTACATGTCCCCGCCTAAAGGTCAATCGTTACCATAACCTTCGGTTTCGACTAAATTATCATGTCAAAAAGCTGAATTTTCAAAACAAAAATTCACTGGGAGAGCCTTCGTCTTTACTCTTCGAGGAGACCTTGGTTGGGTCATAAACAAGAGCTCCCCAAAATGTGGCCAAGTGTGACCAGGGGCGAGGGGGTTGGTCAAATGTGACGTCTGCATAAAAATCCTATTTTTGGGATTTCTAATGAAATTGTGTGTTTTCATCTAATATTTTGTAAAATAATTTCGTAAAAAAACAATGTCGTGTCAAGTTCTATTAAATGAGGGGGTCTTTGATTTGTGACCATAGGACGTTCCTGAAGGGGAGGGGGGTTCCAAAGATTGTGTCCAACCTTGCTAAGGGGGGTTGAAATATCGGAAAAAATTGCGGACGTCGTTTATGTACGACCCCTAAGTGCTGATTTTTTTATCGGCTGTTCGAAGTAATAACCTTTTTCTATTGGAGAGTTAACTAAAAAGTCCTTCAAATAGAGTTGATATAATCGGGTGTAAAAGGCTGGCACTTAATTTTTAATTCTTAATTATAACATGAAAAAATAATTAATAAATATAAATTGGAAAATCTGGAAAACTTGGCATTTTTTTGTCCAAAAATAAATTTGGAAATGTATTTAAACCGATATTACGAGTCAGCTATATTCGCGAGAAACCCACGAGCAGGAGCGGCGTTCCGGTTTGCTCTGGTCCATCAGGAATTTACAACAAGACCAAATACGTATAATCTCAGTAATAAATTTTACAGTAATTTTCCTTAATAAAATGAAATTTTTATTATGTGATATTGTAAATTAGAATTCATATTAGCAAAAGTTGTTTCTAAGATAATAATTTCAAACTGAACTAAACAAGCTAAGATGCAATGATGGAAAACATGAAATTTACAGATTTTTCTGATTTTTCTGCTTCTATTCCATACCTCTCAGACCCCCTGGTTTTTGAAGCCATTCATATTTTTGAACTACATTTTTTCAATAAACAAAATTATAGAGAAAGGAAAACTATTAATTTCCCATATTTACTTAGGGCCGACCGGTTGAACAGGGGTTCATCCTCAAATAGAGTTAACCCAGCGATTTCTGCTATGTAATTGGTTGATACACCAAAAATTCCTGGGTTAACTCGGATTCGAGAATGATCATCTGTTATACAACTGGCTCTTAAAATAATTACTTTCAAAATTATAATTTCAAAATTATTATTTTTGGTTACTTTCGATTTTGGATGTAAGGTCATGCACCCTTTAGGGCAAACCGCCACTTATTTCTTGTCAACTCGGTAAGAGAACGATTTGATTAGATATTTATCAATATAGCAGCATTGTTGTTTGAGAGGATTCAGACTCGGGATTTCCAAGTTCAGATCACGATCTCTTCGGGCCCAAAGTTACAGTGATATTCCTGCAAATCATATGCTTGATCATTTTTATTTTAGATGAATTATTGATTTTATGAAAAGGTATTATACCGACTGAAAAATTATTCCATCGATTGTATGAGCTTCGCAATCAACACTATTAATCTTGAATATATGAACTAAAAAAATTTGATGTGCATTTTAATTTTCAACCTGTTTTGAAAATTATTTATTATGTTTAAAGAACTAGCTTTAAATGGAATAAGAAATCCATAACCAATAATTTTCTCTACAGTCCAAAATTTTTCGAAACATTTGGGTTACCAACTCAAGTTGATGGTTAACTTGCTACAAATTTAAAATCGTCAAGACTGGAATTATTTAGTAAACCAAAGCAACACGCGACGATTTCCTTCCAGTTGATACTTAATGGAATTTGCATCAGAGGATTTCAACACATCTACTATAGTCATCAAAGCAAGTTATTTAAATTTTTCCACATTAGAATTTCCGGCCGTAGCGTCCATTTGGGAACCCCTAATCTCTCATTACCCATTATTCAGTATCGTTATAAATTTAATTTCAGGAAGTTTTCAATACATGCAACAATTTTACGCAGCTGGAAATTGATTAAAATTTCGAAATAAATTTAAGAACTCGTGATGACAAAAACATTCTTAACCATGGAAGTGTTTGGGAACTTTTAATTTGCCATGCCAAAGTCACAGACATAATATTGCCATTTTATTTTTGCAATAGGGGTAGGGAAAAGTCTCATGGAGTCTGTGGGAAGTTTTTAATACAATATTATTAACTGAAACCATCTGTAATTATTAGTTGGATTAGAAAAATACAGAAATCATATTTTATACATCTCACTATTGTCTTCTCCAAGCCGCAGTTTATAATTTGCAATAGAAACATTTTTTAATGGTCATAATAGGCACCACCCATACATGCTTATAAAGCATTTTTTTTAAAAAGCTATTGAACTCTTAATTGGTAGATAGATGTCCATTATTTTCATAAACAATCGATGGGTTCATTAACTCCAATATTGCTATTCCGTTAAATACATATTTAAGGTTTTCGTATAAAAGTCAATATTGAAGTCGAAACAGCGTGTGTGTGAATCATAAGGAAATTCGTTCGAAAATGGATGGGAAATTATGTTAGATGCTGTATGTATGAAACACCTACTACAAACAGTCGATGAGCTCAGCGTTATTCCTCATTTAAACACGCTTTTACTTTTAGGTTTTATAGATGATGTATCTTGGGGGTCATGGTTAAATATTGTCGATTCATCGATGTAATTAGTAGAAGGTAAGGTTTAATGCCCCGTGTTTTATGTAATATAACAGATGAGCGATTATGATAATATTTAGTTCAACAGTTTGCATTTTTTTAAGGTTCAAGTTGGGTTACCAAAAGCTTTTACGACAACCACACCAGATAAAAATCCAGAAGGTCCAGAGGAAAAACGAACCAAAGAGTTACATAATGAAAATTAAAAGAAGAAAGGAAAATGTTATAAAAACTTAATTAATTTTTTTAATCCTGATTGCCACTTTAATAAGTGAAAGGATGGCACATTAAAGAGTGGTTAATCGATTGATCTTCTAATGAACATAAAAATAAGCATTAAAATTCTTCTTGAGCGAATATCTTTTCACATGTCATTAAAAGTTTAATTAGTTCAAGGTAAATTTAATTATTTAAAATGCGTGTAAATTAGCATAAGTTTATGATACATTTTTAACAAGTTTTTGAATAATATTCGCCATTAAGAAAAATCCCCAACCTCAAGATTACAAGATTATACTTGATTTAAAGAAGACCAGGTTTCAAATTATGAGTCAGCAACTGTGTAATTTTCGTTTAACATTTTGTTTACGAAATAAAAAAAAATTATCATATAATTTCATGTCTGATGTATTAATTGGTGATTACAGTATTTACTATGTAAAAAATTAGGCAATGACAGTGTATCATAAGTATTGCATTAATGATGACCGTAATTACTTTAATATTTAATTTAAAAACTGTCATAAAAAGGTTGCTTTCATGTAATAATTCTCTACTTTTGGATTATTTCGTTATTTCAGTTTTTTGCAGTTCCTGCAAATGCTAGCAAAATCCCGGTCTAGGACGATTCGTCACGATAATTTAATCACCGATAGATAATATAATTGTATTTATCCGAAAATATTAATTATACATTCATTTTATGTTACAGATTATTTTACTTTCGTTTTAAGTCCACTTTTTCTTCTTTTTTTTTAAACTACATAATAATTATATCACATAAATTTTTCTCCGAAGCGATTTAAATTAACTAATACAGTCCTTATTAGGATGCAGGATGAAATGTAGAGATACTTTCAAATAAATAAGCGCCGCAGGCGACAATTTTCAAATATCTATGGTTCATAGAGTTTACAGATAAAATTAGATTTTGGTTAATTTAGTGTGGTAAAATTCAACCCATATATCCACTGATGTTCTGATTTATTGTTATTATTGAATAACTATATTAATAACTGTATTTTACTTATTATGGGAAAAACCTGGCGATTTTAATAAAACCACTTTAAGATTTTGTTGATCATATCACAACGTAAGCAATATGTGGATCAATCCTCGTATTTTGTCTTCCAAATTTCCAGCAGGGAACGGGTTTTCCTCGCAATGAGTTGCTTTATCAACAAACTTGTTCCTTTTTCCCAAAATTTGCCCAAGGCGTTATTTATTGAAGAAATTGCAACTTCATCTCGAGATTGTTTCTTCATCTTACGTTAAGGTCTAAGACCTGTGTTTTACCAATTTGTTAAATTAGTTCTGTGTGCACCATTGGCTTGTGCCCTCCGAAGCACGGAGACTGTCAAAAAACTGTTAAGCTCAAACACGGAATCAAACCGGGAAACTCTACGTTTACAGTTGATCGCGTTCACTGTCAGGCCGTGACCACCGCCGCCGTCATTTCGAAATTATTTGAGCTAAAGATGAGTCAACCCCGCCCAACGTTATTAATTTTGCAATTTAAAATGAAGGTAAATTTGATTGTAAAATTGTTGAGAAATTAAATCCAAACCAACAAGTTTTTCTGAGAAGTGAAATAAATGATTAAAATAAAGCCCAGTAAATGGGCTTTCGAGTGATCAGCCAGTCTACCCACGTGGCCAGTCCGCCCCTGTAAACGAGTTTTTTTTGTGCATAAAAATTAAGTGTTAACAATTTAACGAGCATAATTATTAGGTTTACGGATCATTAAGAAACTATTTAAAATATTTTTATGCTTTATAACTACAAAAATTGTGCATCTGGAAAAATCGACTTTCTACACAATTTATACAAAAAAGTTATCTATAGTATTTGTTCAACTATTTAAATTAATTTTTTGCGATGTTCGGACAACTTCAAGAAGAATTTTGTTGTTTACCGAAAACCAATTTTACAAGATTTGAAATAAATGTTTATTTTAGGATAATACAAAAAACTGTAGAAATTTGTGTAGCTGATTGTCTCATCAACCTGATTTTGAGTAACTTGTCAAAATATGTGTCCAATTCTTGGCAGACAATGGACATGCGTAACGAAGTTAATTTACATAAACTATGCCATGTTTAACCGTGTAAAATTAAGTATGTGCATAATCTAAGTTAAGAGGTGTCCAACACCTCCCCAATTTTCTTTACAAATTTATTCAAATTTTCGTTGCTAATTTTAGCTTACAAGTTATTTAACAGGTTCATGGTTACTAAAGATTTCACTGCTTGAATTAACTTTTAATTTTATTAAATCCACTGTTCCCTTAAGCTGGGGTAGGTTGATACCGTAATGTATTTTACCGTCAAGTCATTACTTCTATTAATTTTTTTTTCAGTTATGATAAAGTAGTTATATGTGGAACAAACCCCGCTATCCCATATATTAAAGATTATACTAAAAATTCAGCTTAAAAATAAAAGTGCAACTGAAGAAGTTTGAAAAATGAATAAAAAATGTTCAAGCTGATGGAAAAATGCAACATGTAGGGGTTGATGTAGTCGAAAGAAACCAAAATTTATGTCAGCGAAAACACGAACTACAAGATAACAACCAGGTGTGATAAATGTGTACCTCCACAATAAGGTGTAATAAATTTAAATATCTCGTGCATTTCAGCGACTTTAAATTCTGAAATTTACATGCAGCAAACTTGGTGACATTTTCTTTACGAACATTACAGACCTTTTCGTAAAGAACTGACCAGATAAAATACTTGGCGGTTAATATCCGGAAACGAAGTATGCACGTTTTTATGGTTACTAACTGTACACGTATGAGCTTCCGGTAAAATTATTTTTGCATTTTACTTTTACATTTTGATTTCCTTAGGAAATTTACATTAAATCGAGTTTCTTAATTTTTTTTGACTTGTCGTTACAATTCAAGTTTACACTTCTTGTTGGAGTTGTCACTGACAAGGTCTTCAGGAAGCAATTAGTCAAGATTTTAAATAACAATATCTATAATTATTGAATTACCCAGACTATCAAGGTAAAGGCGCAAGCCTACCAGTACAACAAAGATGAATTTCATTATAAAATAAATAAAACTCATATAATATTATGTTTTGCTGTTTTCGTATGTATCAGCCTCAGGGGATGTACTCTAGGTTCTACAATTGGAGATAAATCAAATTAGAATTTCGTTTGCTGGCAAATTTTAAAAACCTTATAAAATAATTTCCACTCAATTAATTTCGAGTAAAATGTACATATAATTATTGTGATACAATTGATTATTTAATTTATGCACCGTAAAATATGCAATTACCTAAAAAGCATAAAAATGCTATAGTATTATTATGACTTTTTTTTTATATCAAATTGTGTATTATGTTCATTAATAATTTTGATACTGTGGAATTACTTTCACAATTCTCATTTTAAATTGGGTTATAAACTTCATGAACTCGTTTAAAACTAGTTTTGTGAATTTTAATCACTTATAATTAGTATTAGTTTAACAATTTTTTTATTTTAAATTTTATTTTCTTTTATATTATTTTATTTAATTTAATAGAATAAGATCCATTTTACACGTTTTACTATTAGAGAAAGTTCTCTCGTGGGATTACAAAATTTTATATACGGTTACGAATTGGTTAACTTGGTAGTGCACGTTCTCTATTAAATTTATTATTTGTTTAAGTTTGTTGCTGCAGTCTACTAAATTTATTGAATTGAAACTAATTGAATTAGGCAATTTCTTTCAAATGTAAATTTTTTTAGTGAAAATTTTAATGTGATAATTTTTATGTTCGAATACAAGGATTTCAATTTCTGTTTGGAAATTTAAATAAACAACACGAACTGAATTTTAATCAGATGTGACGTTACAGTTGAAATCACGACAGATGACCTTTACGTCATCAGTTATATTCATAATATGAAATAAGGCTATAATTTACAGTCAAATGATTGCCCTTTATAATATTATATTTTTCGATTTAAAATAAAAGTGGTTAAGAGGTTTATGAAATAAAAACAGATTTATTCTTACAACAGTAATAATTTATTACAATACAAAAAATAATTTATTTTATATTGGCATTAAATTTGCATGATTTCCCTTATCGCGTTTAAAATATTTGTATAAATTACTAATACTACGAAAGTCAAATGAGTTCCTATTTGAATAATAATTACCTATTATTCTACACATTCGACTTATGTGTTGCTATTATTCTTAAGCTGAACATAAATAAAATTATTTTTATGCTATTACGTGCAATATTAAGACTTTATCATTATTAATTAATTTTCAGTTTTCAAAGGGTGACTGATGACAGAATTTGCAAGGTACCGTTAATCTGGCTATAAAACAATTCTAACGGTTTATACAAAAATATGTCAGAATTTTATGATAGATGCCGCTCATTGGTAACACTAACCAATCTAAAACAGACATAAATAACATAAAAAAATTTAATTTGAAGATAAAGCTTTCTCTTACATTTTTGAAATAATTTATCTCGTATCATAATAGGAATAGTGGGCAGTAGCAGTAGTAATAAAGTAAATGAATCAGGTTATTTATGAAAAAACATAAAATTTCATAAACATAAAGTTTATTACTGACGTTAAAAGATGCTATTAATACTTTAATAACATTAAATATAAAGGGTTATATGAAGAGGTTAAAATTTTTTTTTGTCTGCCACCTTTTGGATATCATAAACTAGAAATAAGCTTGTAATTATTTTTGCGCAAGGCAAAGTCTTTTGAAGTGGACAATAATTAACTTTCTTTTCTTTTAAATAATATCGGACCTTTTTAGTCAACGATTTTGTTGTAAAAAAAGTTTCAAAGTTGACCTCACGTAACTATCATAATAATTTTATACCGTCTGACGATGTGTAGGTTTTATTTAATTAATGGGATCTTGAAAGTGATAAAAATTTAAAATACAATCAAGAATTTTTGAAGCTCTCTGACAGGAAAAGATATTTTCGGTAATGGAAGGTAAAATGTAAACCATACCTTTAGATTTGATTGCATCTACAAAAAGAGCTGGTTAAATTTAAACGATGGAATTACACTGGATGCTGTTTTTAATTTTTTTTTCAAAAATAAAGTTAAATCAAAAACGAACTTTTTTTTGTGAAATTAGCAATATATTGCATGAAACGTATACGAAGAAATGTTATTCAAATGAACACAGAGCCGAAGTAAAAAATTTTCCTTGAAGAGGCAAAAAGGTGAAAAAGGACTCTGAAATTTTTTAACATTATGCGCTACAAAATAATGAAATAAATTTAAAAAAAAACGTGTTTAATGATACAATATAGCATTTAATTTTTATTTAGAATCATCGGCTATTTATTTCTTATTTATTTATCTTATTAATTATTATTGTAGTTCCTTCCTTACCTCCTTTTTCACTTTTTAGCTCTTCTGGAAATATTTTTAATCCGGCCCCATTACATAGGGTGATTAAAATTTCCTCGTATATATATGGTGACCATATTATTTTTATGAAAAAAAGCCCATTTCGGAGAAACACGGTAAATACCTAAAAAAAGGTCAACGGCGCACAGTGTGGCGGAGGCGGACAAATGGTGATTTTTAAAGTAATTCATTTGGTCAGTTTAATAATAGTTTCTTGCTAGGAACATCCCAAGGATTCAGGAACACAATAAAAATCATAAAAAATGCGCTTGGAAAGTGTCGAAAAAATGGGGCAAAGTCAACCTTTTTTATATACATTATGTACCGTATACATAGGTACTTTAACTTTGCTTAAAAACGAAAATTCATTGATTTTTTTCAGTTTTCAAGTTGAAATATTATTTCTGTTTCTCGTTACTAGCACACAAGTGCCAAAACAAAACAAAGAATTACATTTTAACGGTTTGTAGACCTAATTTCGACCTAAAAACTCCATTTTTTTAAATGTTAACTTCTCTTAAACTTTTAGTTGTGTGAGAACGCATGAGACACACCGAAAATTTTGTTATGGTATCATTGGTTATGACGGATTTTGGATTCTACATCCGGCATGATCAACCTTCAGCATTAAATTTGTTTGGCCACTGCCATTTTGATTCAAATTTATTGAGATGGTAGTGTAAACACTGCCATTGTTATCTTTTTTCCGGAGCGCGTCCGAGCTGCGCGAGGCATCAAAAGGTCATGGGTGAGCTCTCGAACGAGAAGGTTGGTTTCGAATGTTCTGTGAAGTGATTATGGGGTTGTTTCGAATTTTATAAGAAATGGTTACGATTTGGTGAGGGTTACAGTCCAGCAATCCGAATATTTTATTGGAATATTGTTGTTTTCCAACCCAGTAGGGGATTTTAATTCGTGGTTGTTGGATGATGGATTTTTGCCGTACCGTATTTTCTTGTCGGACCACCCTTGCCCATACTTTCTGGGAAGAATTTTTATCCGTTCAATTGGTAAGTCACCTAATTCTTGTGCCAATTACTTCACAGATACTTGTTATTCAATTGGCCGATTTTTTGCTCCGAACACCAGGAGCTCGATGACGATCAGATTCGCCCTTGGCTTATTCATGTTTTTTATTTTAATTATGTTTTACATTCTGGTTTTCTTTTGTCTTGCATTTTTTTATTTGCAGAGTGGTTGCCGAGATTGTGATTGCGTTGCAGGTTGTGTATTTCTGCATCGTAGTGATTAAGGTAATCTAATCTCTTTTTGCGTTCGCATACGTGGAAATAGATTGAAGTTTAAATTTTTATGTTGACGACTTATTAATTATTTTATAATATAATAATGTTTTATTAATTAAAGTTGAACTGAGTATTGTTTCCACTAGCATAACATCGAACGGCGCTGGCATAATGCAATGGCAGGGGGATTCCAGAGTGGTCGTCGTACGTTCAAATCTCGCATTTGAAATTTTATGTTCGACATTTTTTTTGTGTTTATTTTTGGTTTTATGTCCTTTTTAGGAAGGCTGCGATGTGCGACCTATGTACAGGGTGCTGCATTGCATCGGGGTGGCTACCGTTTTGATTTATCGTTGGGAGTTCGATGTGGTTCCATCTTGGTGGGATTTTTATATGACCACTCGAACTTTCCGTTGGTGGATTTTCGGGGGGTGATTCTTGGTGGCAATGTTGTTGCTTCTGTACCAGTTCTGGTCTGCTAATGCACTTAACATCCGACATCGCTTATGTCATGGCCTTCCGACAATGCACATCTTACTGTTTATTTTATCTTGTTGTTAATTTTATTTTTGTGTGCGTTAGCAAAGCTGCTTCCTTGAGTTTCTCCGGGGCGTTTTTTTACACGACCCACGGCCTTCGCAGACCGACGTTAACATCATACGAGCTAGTTTACCTAAGATCAGGGCCCCACGCAATTTAAAGTAGAGGGTTTTTACCTTCTGCGTGGACGTTATCTCTTCCGAGCTATCCTCTCATTAGGGATAGTGAGGAAAGATTTCGTTTCACGGTATCTCTAGTACTTGCCCTCCAAATTTCAGCTGCAGATACTTGCAGATGCCAACACAAGAGCGTTTTTACTGAGACTTGTCCAATTTTTACCGAAGGTATTATTGGATTAACAAATCAATAAATTTTTCCCAAATGCCCATGTAAACAATACATAAGCAGAACGGACGATACAGAAAGATATTAAAAACAATTGAAAACTATTTTAAAATGACGAACTTTAGAATTTCGAATCGTGGCTTATGCAATATTCTGTGGGAAAACACAAAAATTATTGTTTTCTTCTATTCTATTAAGGACTAGCTGGCACAGTCGGCCTACCGGCCGCCTTTAGCCATCTAGACCGTGTCGTATGTGGTTGTTCGGCCTTCGGCCTCACTCCAAGGTACTAAAGTAGCCTATGTTTTTCGTAGCGTTGTAAATAACTTCTACACCAAATTTGGTTAAGATTGGTCAAATAGAAACATAAAGCACGTGCACGCGTATTTGCATTGTCGATCGGTTGACAGTTTGACAGCATTCATTATTGTTTTTAAGTTGATTTTGAGTAGCTTGCCTTCCTTTAAGGAATCTCGATAATCCATTCATGCGCGTCCCTTTCCGTTCCTTTGCGAATTTTTGCACTATTTTAATACAAAAACATGTGCAGGGACCTACATAATAACTGTGCCAAATTTGGTTCCGATCGGTCAAACGGTTTAGGAGTATAGGGAACATACATACATCCATTTTTATATATATTAAGGATTAAGAATAATATAGTAAGACAACTTCCAGATTGTTTGCCCTAAAATTGAAGGCTCAACAAGCGTTTGTCCACAAAAACCCCATTTCACCACACTGTGCGGCGTACCTAAATATACGACGATTACGATTGATGACCTTTTTTTTTCTGGGGTTGCACTGAAGGAAACAACCATGAGGTTTGGCTCAGCGTCGGGTGGCAACCCCCCGGCGGGTGTACAAAAATAAGTACATTTGTAAGTACTTGGAGAAGTTTTTAAGTACATAAGACATCGTTCTAAAAAAGAGTACTGTCCTACTAAAATAAGTACATATGGTCACCATACGTATATATCGCTGGGCATATTTTTTTAAACATACAGTAAAAAAATAACAAATAAAAACTCAATACGATGCTTTCAGTTATTTAAATATTAATTCTCGTGGTGTGCGGTCGATTTTTCTGCTTTTTTTTATTAATTTCTTTTATTTTTTTTATTATTCACTGATAATCTCCAACAATACATTTTGTATTTATTATTTATTGTTACATCTAAAATCCTCGTGGTAAGTTTTTCAAACTAAAACCCACATAGTAAATTTGTTGTATTTTGATTTTTCACACTTCGATGTAACTTTTAGTTATTTTATTTTGATTTCTAATTTTAAAAATTACCTCTCTACTTTTTCAAAGAGATACTTTAAATCCGGTCCTGTCATATAGGGTTAAATAATGTCCTTTCGAACTGAATATTGAATTAAAAATTAAATTTTAATTTGGGGGATGAGATGTAAAAAAATTTAATTTCGCGAATCTATTACCTTGGATCTATGTTGCGAACGGCATATTCGCATTAAAAAAAATTATTCTGAGTTATTTGCTTTGGGAGAGCGGCGCTCCGTCGCGCGTCGCCCGTTGCCCACCCAGTGGGTCCATCCGTTGCCCATCCGCCACTGTACAAACTAAAGGATTTAAGCAGGTTATTTTCCAGACACGATATAAATTTTAGGAAATTTCAAGAATTTTGCCTTTTGTAATTTCAAGAATTTATGTTTTTCCATAAAATGTAGTTATTCAAATGTTTACTGCTGGCAACTAATTTTCGAGAGACTTATTGCGATTTTAGGGGTCTAAGCCCTCTCTAGCTCTCCTTAAGAGCGCGCTGCGGAAAGAGAGAGAGGGAAGCAGTAGATATGATGTTGAAAGAAGCCTCTAATCTTTTGTAGAGATTTAAAAAATTTAAAAAAATTATTTGCGCCATATCTAAGGGAACCCTTGAACCCTTTGTGCATTAAGTTGATTTTATATAGTTTAAAACTCCACTAAGGGCACTTTTTGATTTACAAGTTTTGTACAAGTTTTCTATAATTGATTATGAAATCGCTTCAAAATCAGGTTTTGTCCTTATAATGATCTGCAGAAGGCAATAACGAAGTTTCATTAAGATCGGTTGTCATAAAAATTCAAAATTGTCCTTTTTCATAAATTAAATTAACCTATTTACTTTTAATTTAAAGCGCTCAAAATTGGTTATTGCCTTCAATAGTCTTTTCTTATTAATATAAAAAAAGAATTACATTGATACGACGTTCAGTTTTTTAAATTTGTACAAAAGATTAGAGGCTTCTTTCAACATCATTCCCTCTCTCTCTTTCCGCAGCGCGCTCTTAACAGTTAAAATCAAATGTTTTAACTTCTAGTTATGTTTTTGTTAAATTATTTAAATTTTCAGTACATTCTTCGTAGTTTTTATTCGTACAGTTAAAATTCAAAGCTTTTAGTATTGGATTACATTTTTGTTAAATTTTATTAGCAATACGTTTATAAAATTATTAAAAATTATCAAGCTAAGTAAATCGTATATTTAAATTTAATTATAAGCTTTCGGGAACAGTTACTTTCTTCTGGTATTTACACTTCTAAAAAATATAATTTTACGATATAAATTAATTCTTTAACACCTACTTAGTTTATTAATTTTGTAATTTATTAGGTAGTACCACTAATTTTTGCAAGGTAATAATTTATATTTAAATAATTAGATTAAATAAAATTTAGTTCAAACTTTGGCACAAAATGATTTATGTTAATAATTTACATACGGAGAGTGGGGAAGAATGGTACACTTTTAAGATTGTGATGTATTCGATTGCCAATTGATAGCTCAATTATTATCCATCTATGTCCTTAGTCTGGTAGTCTGATTTCAAAACTTGATAAAATAAAAAAGGAAAATTGAGCCAACGCAATGGTAAAAATAGATTTCAAAAATAAATTGAGAATAATCATAAAGCTTATACCATTGCAAGATAAAAATTAATATTATATTAGATCCTATATCGTACAAATAAATTAAAAATAAAATTTGTCTTTTTCTGCAAAGTCCTTTAATTATAAAATTCGAGACACGTTTCGAGAAACGTATTTACGGATAAACCCAAACTAAAAAATCACGGAAAAAAATTCGGAGTAACTGAGATTCTGACTCGGTTCAATTTCTTCCCCGTGCACAACTATGTGTAAGTATATTTATTGTAATATTATAATTTATTATACATATTATTATGTAATACTTAGTATAATAGGTACTATCCGATAAGGTTAATGAAATGAGAAAATACGGAAATTGTATACAACATTTCAACTTCTAGCTCATGCAGCTGCTCAAGCATTCAAAATTGAACTAAAACTTATGGTAATTTTTCGATGTAAAAGAGAAAAAGTTTTATTAATATTTTTCATGTACTATCTATTATTTACACAAAAATTAAATTAATCATAATACATTTTTGTTTTTCGGCGTTCTCTTTTAGAAATTGAAATTCTGATTATTCAAACTAATAAAAATGCTAAAAAGTATATCGTACATCGAAAATGCAGCAGTTTCAAGAATCACCTTTGGCTCTTGTGCTTATTGGTAAATTGCATTAATAATTTTTTCGCCATATTGCTTTAAGCTTCATGAATTTCCTTAAACTCATCATTCTAAAGGTCATTACTTTATATGGGCAAAAAGTGTACATTTTTTCAAATAAAAGCAATTAAAGTAGCCGTGAGCTTTATTATCTTTTTGTTCTTCTCCAATAATTTAATGTGAACTGCCTGCTGAATGACTCAACAGAAATAGACATTGAGTTTGGAAATTGTAATAATAATAATACTAGTAGTTAAAAATTCTAATTTTTGAAAAAAATTTCAAGTTGATTTTATTGTATTTTGATTAATTTGCCTATTTCCGTAGTTTTTGCCTGATGATGTAATGATATTACAAAACTAGTTGCAAAAGTAAGTCTATTTTGATTGTGAATACAATACATACAAAACCTTTAGGAATCGAATTAATATTAATTGACTGATTGTTAAACAAACTATTAAAAATTTTAATGTTTTCTGAAAAATTACTTGAGAATGTGATGTTTCAATTGGTCTATTGATAAACTGCACAATTCTGCAAAGAGGTCGTTCATAAAGAAACGCCTGGGGTGGAGGGGGGGGGGGTTGGATAAATGTGACGTCCGCATAAAAATCCCATTTCAGGGATTTCTAATAAAATTGCGTTTCAATGGTTTTTTATGTAATATTTTGTAAAGAAATTTATTTAATCCTTAAATTCCAAATGTCCTATCAAGTTCGATTTTAGACAAATGAGGGAGGGGGTCGTTTATTTGTGACCATAGAACGTTCCTGAGGGGGTATCCGAAGATTGTGACCAACTGTGTTGAAAAGTCGGAAAACATTTTGGCCGTACTTTATGGACAATCCTAAAATGCCGTTACGAATCCACATTATATTAATTATTCGATATATGTATATCTGAGGATATCAATAACACGTCTAAAATTGTTAATGAGGTTAAACTGCTGTAATGAATGGTGACTTGTGGTATTAGGGAAGGAGCTGTTTCAAAGAAAAAGAAATTTATAAATTGACCATGTTTTTATTTACTTTAATTTAAAAAATATTAATTTAATCGATAACCTTTAAGACATTATATGCAAACATTTAAGAAATTCAGGCTTGGATGCGACCCCCAATACTGTGGGGTTTAAAATGTTTCTGCCATCTACAGCAACTAAACTGCTTATCGAATCTAGCAACAACTTCTTGTATTATTTTGAAAATATTAATACCCTGAATTGTTTTATGAAATACTAAAATCAACAATAGAAAGTGTAAAATAGGGACCAGGGGGTCTGGGGGTATGGAATAATACCCTCCAGCATATCATCAGAGCATATATCAGAGAGACGGTCGCCAGCTTAGCGGTTAAGTGCGTTGCTGCTAATGCTAAACACCTGGTTCAACTCCGGGCTCAGTAAAACTTTATTCTGACCGTCTCCCCTCGGAAGGCAATGGCAAACCACCGAGGTGTAATCTGCCTGGAACAGCCTCTCTGGAGATGAAGTGTATACACTTCCCGCGGTTCGGAGCCCGCGTTAAGCAGTAGGTCCCCTATGTGTGTGATAATACTTCAAACGCACAACACACACATAGGAGAGAGGTCGCCAACGTCTGAAATCAGGCACGGCACTTTAAGAAGAAGAAGAAGCATATCATCATAGCAAAGAAAAGTAAAGCAGTATATCATAAAGCATTTTTTAATGTTTTACCACCTGACCACCATATACTTGGAGGGATTCAATAATCCCCAACGGTTTGTGTCTGCAATCCCCAAATTTTTTATAACTTCATTATTTGCGGTGGTACCTAGTAGCTTTTTGCAATCGGGAACACACCATTAAAAAGAAATGGTAAAATATAAATTTATCGTATTTTTAATTTTTGCGTTTGCATGGTAGGCCACGTGCCCTTGTGCCCGTTACAGCACCCTAGGGCTAGCCAGAATAGATTAAGGATTTTGAATTTTATTATTTTCCTGTTAATTTTTCAATCGATAATATTTCTGCATGCAATCTTGAGCAAGGTTTTGTGAAGGTGCTTTTTAGAAACACGTTTACTTCTACAGATTTTCTGACCACATTCTCAACTGATTTTTAAAATTTTCTTTAAATACAGTGGAACTTCTATATAACGAAATAGTACCATAGTGCGGAGAAAATTTCGTTATATTAAAATTTATTTCGATAAATTGAGACAAAAATACGGTTTTTGAATGACATTTTTCGATTGCTCGTTGTGTGTTGAAAATGTGTGACGAGCACAGAGCTCAACGTGGATTCCAAACCACGTGAATTGACGATTTTTACACCATCGATTTGCATTTACTTCCGAAAGAATACATAAAACATACTTTTCCTTCATGTTGTAACATTTTTGTTGTGCTTCAATAATTATCACAATTAAACAAAAATTCAAACTTAGAAAGCGATACAAGAGATAGAAAGGTCTGAAAATCGATAATAGAGCAATATATTATTAAAATAGTACTACCTATTGCATGCAAATTTTGTAATAACTTTGAAAGAAAATGTACTTGAAATGTATGGGTGTGTATGTTGCTCAGAAGTTGATATTAGTCACGTTTTGCAGAGGTAAATAATAATACAAAAGAGTTGCAGTTGTACGTAAGACAAATTATGTCTATATATCGTAAAAACGTTTGCACAGTTGTTTCAAAATTATTTACTACTTGACAAACCAATTTATTTTATATGTAACTTGTTTATTTTATTTAAACAATTGTGGTTCTTAAGCCAATTCAGTTTTAATTGAACTACGGGAGAGAGGGGTAGTTTCCGACATGGGGTTCATTTACAAGTTGTTATACAATTTTCATCCCGAAACAATATAAACTCTGATACAAAATTCAATAATAAAATTGCAGAAGTTCGAATCTTATTCTGTTCAGCATGAAAGCTTTGTTGCATTTTGTAAAGAAAAAACTATAATAATAAATTATACAATTTTCCTGCAAATTGAATAAAAACAACTTTAATCCTCTTATAGGGAATTGCAAAAGTTTGCTATGTCGAGTATTACTTTTATAATCTGACGTTGTTAAACAAATCGTGTTTGTAATAAACACACCCTAGTGTTGTAGGTATGTAAATTTATAACAAGTAAGGAAGATAAAATATTACGAAAAAATAGAACCAAGATACAAACTTCACTTTATTTATATAGCATGCAATTTATTAGCGTTTGGCTATAATCGAATTTACATATTTAAGTGTATCTAACGCAAATGTTAAAAAAGAAGAGTTAATTAAGAGGGATTAATAAAATACAATTCTTAAGAAATTTATTACTCCTCGGATTAGTTATACAAAATTTCAATTTGAAAATTAGGCTGGTGTCAAGTTCTATGCTCCTTAATTTGTGTTTCAAAAGAATCTTGTAAAAACCTTAATCTGGAGGGTATCGAACTGGCGCTTCTCTGTTGTAAATTGAGCGAATAATAGCGGATGATACATGGATTAAGCGTGGGTTTCTGTTTTGAGTTTTTTTTACATTGCATCGTATAACAAAAAAACTTAATAAAAAATTTGAGATTAGAAAATTGCATAAATTTTAAGCAGAATTTTAAGAAAAAAATTTATAATTTTGACACGTAGTTGAACAAAGCTTCTTCCAAGAAGTTATAATGATTGATATTATTATTTCGGAGATAGTACAATGCTAAATATTCGCATTTTGATGGGGTTTTAATGGTGGGGTATGATTTTTATAAATTACATGATATGATTAAAAAAATACTTGACTTCCCGAGCGGTCGACCCAGTTGTTTATGTAGAATTTTCTAACGTAAATATTTTGTTTGGTAAAAAAACTGTAATATAAGATTGCTCTACTCCACTTATTAAAAACGCATTATATAAAACTGATTGTTATAATATTTCAGTTAATGTTGTAACCCCCAATTTTTTTGAATATTATATAACAAAAAGTAAGTTTAATTAAAAACCGCAAATTAAATTTGGTTTTCGCTTGCGTTACAGTTCTAATAAAATTATGCAAATTTTTTAAAAGTTTTAGTACTGGAAGACAGCCACCACTTCGCTTTACGATCATCATTAATTTAACTTCTTGAGCAGCAGTACTTAACAGCTGCTGGTGTGACCCACTTTCACTTACAAGATATCAATCTACTTGTTGTATTAAAACTCAAAACTTCCGTTGACAAATACCAATAATAAAGAAACCTTAACATAGTAAACTATTAATTTACCTACGATTCGTCTGCAAAATTTGAATAAAAAACAAAAATAGGAGCTAATTTGAATAGCTTCGAGCTGAAGAAGTGTTACTTCTTGTTTTACAAACAATGCCCGACAATGTTAGTTTTAATGTATACAAGTCAAGAACAAATTGTTGTACACAATAGATTAAGAAACTTAAGAACTTGATGGCCACATTACCAATAAGAGCTGACCGTGAAGCGAACCGAAGCTAAGCTCCTGAATGGATTTTTGGGAAAATTTATTAAACGAGTTTCAATTTAAATGTAACATCGGCTTAACTTTTCAATGTATCGCGATGTTGCTTACCAAAAGAAAAATGAAAAATTTTTCTTAATTCAACAAAGGTTGCAAAATTAATAGACGCTGTATGTAGTTATTATACATATGATTAATGTATCTGCAGTAAGTTCATTAGCGAAACACAAGTTAACTGCAAATTTTTGCTTAAATTCATGTTCGCACTTTCTTGTTATATTATGAAAGATCGTTTAATAATGTGGAAACAAAGAAACATTTCTCATTGTGTGAACTACATATATTCAGGTATTTTGATCAAGACAAAGTAATCAAACATTTTTGAAATTATATTCATAATTTTTATTCCTGGCCCAAAATTACATTCCTGTAGTTACGAAAATCAGCGAAAACAATTATCATAATGATGATATAAAAATATCACTTGATATTTAGACATTTAAACGGCGACGTTAATTTAACGTTAAATCCTGTTATTTATGACGTGTTTTCACTATTTTCATGAATTTTTAAAATTTTTGCTGGTTGCCGAAAAACAAACCTGCAAAGTTAAACAATGCAACATTATCGTTTTCAGCAAATTTTATAGTTTGATTTGTAACAGAACGACGTAAATTTTTTCGAAATGAACGACCCTTCCGGTCGAGGAAAACTTATGACCTTGTTTTCCCAAACCCCATCGTATTTTTTAGGATTTCTCCAATAAGTTGATAGTAAAAATACTAACTTGCCGACTGAACTAATTAGAAATTTTCAGGAAGTAAAACTTAAAGCAGGATGAGAATTAAAACCAAATTGTTTTTTAATTTCTATTACTAAATAAAAATATAACAATGAATGAGAGAATTAAATTGGTTGCCTAAAAATTAGACAAAATTGTGCTAATCGTGTGTAGTATTTCATCATATGCCTAGTAATTAATAAACGGGAGCAAAATTATTTAGAATATACTAAAAATATATATTTTCCTGAAATTTCCTGAAAATCGATATTTTGGTATGTTAAAAAATAACGTCGTAATTTACGGTCAACTCTTAATTTTCATTAGCATAAATTACGCTACCAGACATTTCAATATTTGTAACTTGTTTAATTATTAATAACCAAAATGACCTTTATTAAAGTTTAAAAGTATAATAGTTGATGCGATGTTAACAAAATTTATTGTAAAACGTAAAAGTTCAAGATGAATTAAACCCGGAATTTTAAAAGACAAATTAATATTGTCTTTAGAGTATTTAATTTTGATAATTACCAAACATTAAAATTAATTTTTAAATTAAATGTGCAATGACACTTTGTTTCCTGAATCAAATCCTTTTTATGTCACCGTAAAGCATCAACCTCGTAAGGAAACTAATTACCTACTTTTTACATAACTGCATTTAACGTAATGAAAATTACTCGACTATGAATGAATCGTAATTGTAAATGTAGAATACCTAACAGTAAATGAGTTTTTCTCTGAATTTTATAAATTAATCACAAGTTTGAAATTTTACTATTTTTATGGGTAATTTTTATTATTTTTTCTTAAACAATGGCAATGATGTGTGAAAATTTTATAAGTGTGAGAAAGTAGTAACAAAAAATTTTTACATATTGTTTGTTGTGACGTTTAAAAATTATGTATTAGTTGATATACAAAAAAATATATAAACTATGTCGATAAAATGTAGGTTTACCGCCTTTCACTGTGTCGATTTCAATGCTCGATCGAACAAGTAACCTTATGCGAAATAAAGCGCGATTTTCAATTCAAAAATTTTTTATTTACAAAATGCAATGTTAAATTTCAATTCAGACTTAAGCAATAATTGCACTTATTATTTAATGAATTGAAGAAGTTTCTTGCATTAGTTTACTACATTTTATAAATTAGAAAGTTTATTCATCCTCGAGAATATTAGAAAATATTAAATAAAATTAACAAAATAATGAAATTAAAAAGCGATAAGTACCGAAAATATTAATTAAAAAAAATCGACTGAGTGAAAATTCAAATATTGACTTACATTAATTTTTTGAAAAACTACAAACTAAACTGCACTTCACTAAAAATTGCACTTGAGAAAATCTTATAACGCATTTTTTAAAGAAACTGTTTAATCCTTACGAAATGACATCTTATTAATGGGCTATTGTAATTAATCGATAATTCGGCACGTACGGCAAAGAACTGATAGTAAAAGAAGTTGAGAACCTTTTACCAAAATTAGAAAATAGCGCATGCGTGCAGGTGAACGTCTTAAGAAGGTAAATAAGGTAAGATCAATGAGCTTCTTTATAAATAATATTATTAAGATTGTGGTCGCGGTCCTGGACATTATACAACACATCTAGCATTATTTATAACATAATTGTTTAAATATATTTTTGAATGCTGCCTCCAAAACATATACCTACACTTTTCTAGTCAAAATTCTGAAAGGATATAAAATTATTAGGAAGAACAACTACATTATTTGTAGGCTTTCTAAGGACGTTTAAAAGGTGTTGCATTTTTGTATAATCCAGTTTCAAAATTTTCTAAGGCCAATAGCACCTCATACACTGGAACGACCTCTTGGATTGAGGAAATCGCAAATGTTGAGAGGATTAAACATCTGGCCAGCATTGGGATGGCATGGTTAGTGATTTCAAGTGTAGAATATGTGGGAGAAAACACGATTTTATATGCATGTTTAGTCATAAAGGCAAAAAAAAATCATAAAAAGCATAGTGGGTCTTGGGCTGCCTCTACTATTTGCCTCCACTTCTGACGGTCTTGGGCGGACTCCCTTCATACGTCTGTGTTGACTTCTAGAATCCTGAGATCTGCGTTGATCTCATCTCGCCATCGCAGTAGTGGTCTCTTCCCTTGTGGTGTGTCATCCCAGACTGTTCTGATTAATCTTTTATGAGTTATAATTTCCAACTAAGTGTCCTGCCCATCGCAATTGGTCTGTTTCCGGGTCATTCAGTAGTCCGTAGATTTTTCGTAGTACCTTGGTGCTTGGTGTTCAGCGCGTCTTGTACAGTCACCGTCCATGTCTCGCATGCATAAGTTGCCACTGCTCTAATGATGGTTTTGCAAATTTTAAGTTTTGATGGTTTGACTGTTTCTACTTCAATATGTGCACAAAGCAGCACCTATCACCTTGGCTAATTCTTTGATTGATTCCCTCGCTATACTGTTACTGGATATTATTATACACGAAGGTATTTAATCGATTTCAAATATTCAAAGTTGTACTCATACATGGTTACATTTTCTCTTATTCGATCGCATGAGGTATTTCTGGCAATCTTCGTTTTTGCTTCATTTACACGGAGACCCATTTTATTAGCTTCCTCCTTCATGCGTACAAAATTTTCTTTTACATCTACTGTAGTTCCTACCACGGCAATGTCGTCAGCATAGTCGAGGAGCAGATTGGGCCCCCTAGGTCCAAATAATATTAAACAGCAGGGATCAGCTTTACTGCTTTAGTCCGTTCTTAATTGAAAATACATATGTCATTACATTCATTATCCATTTTGACACAACTTCGGAAACACTCCATGCATACTCTTATAAAACGGACCGGTTTACCAGGGATGCCATACTTCTCCATTGTCTCACACAACCGCACTCCAATAATGCTATCGTATGCCTGTTGGAAGTCAACAAATAGATTATGAATATCTCTATTGAATTCTCTGCATTTTTATAATAGCTGCCGGATGGTCGTTGGTCAGGTTTTCTCAGGCAACACCTTTGTCTGCATGAGTCATCTACTGGAGTACATGGACCCAAAGTATTTAAAGATCCGGCAAGAGAAATGGGATACCTCCACTAACGGCAGGACTACTTACCAATTCTTTCCTTAGATCCCCCTCCCTAAGGAACCAAAGTTAACTTTTCAGACTACGCAGGTTTTCTCAGGGCACGGAGAATTCGGGCTACACTTTAGACCGAGCTTTAGACGACTGGACAAGGAGGATGAATTATGCATGCCCTACGGAGTGTTAGATGATCACCGAATCCAGGACTACCCAAATTTCGAAACGGCTAGACAGGCTCTTGAGATTGGAATAGGGGTTCTCCCAGATTATATGCACCAACTTACTGCCCCAGAGCACGTAGGATTCCTGACGGCCTTGCTGACCGCGAAGCATGTCTAATCCAGAGCACATTGCAATAAGCTTCTAATTATCAAGCCATTAGGGGGTATTGCACAAACCGGAATCCCCGACAAATATTGGCCCATAATTTATCAGAACTGACTGAATTGGTAAATAAAGTAAATGCTTAATTTATTGCAAGCCATATAGCCTGGTTCACCTGTACTTACCGGGAACCCTGAGAAACAATGTAAATTAAATCACCTAAGGGCCGGTTGTATGTCAGTGGTTTAACTCGAGAATCAGCCGAACCTGGTTCAAGTGTTGAACCAGGATCAACGCCAATGCGGTTGTATGTAGGGCGAGTCAACTAATCCGAGAGTTATTTTTAAAATTTATGTTGATACCCCTGAACTAGACATATATCCCTAGAAAAACACTGATTTTTAACATTTGACATTCAATGACATTAAATTGACACTTAAAGTTTATATTATATTCTTTGCTTAAAGTTGTTCATAATATTAACGTTTAACATGGAAAAACGATCAACAAATTTTACCAGCACAGAAGAAAATACCTTATTAAGTGTGGTTACTGCATATAAGGATATAGTGGAATGTAAACAAACTGATTCGTTAAAGAACGCACAAAAAAACACGATATGGGTAACTATCGCCAAGGAATATAATTCCTGTGCAATACAAAAAAGATCTGTCGATGCCTTGAGGACAAAATATAAAAATATTAAAAAAAAAAGTAAGAAGAAATTTGCCGACGAGAAGTGCCACGTCAAAGGCACAGGTGGTGGTCCTGCGAAGAGCACTCCACTAGATGCTACCGATGTGCAGGTGTTGGACCTACTTGGCCAGCGAATGACTGGAAGAGGCAGTATGTTTGACGATGACGTAGGTAAATGATAATAAATACATTTATTCAACGATAATATTTCTAACGATGCATATTTTTACATGTCCACAGAAGATAAAGTTGATACAACACAACCAGGGCAGCCAGTAGAAGAGCATTTTATGGCAGAAATGGAAAACCAACTGGTGTTTGACGATGACGTAGGTAAATGATAATAAATATATTTATTCAACGATAATATTTCTAACAATGCATATTTTTCAGGGCCGCCAGGAGAAGAGCATTTAATGGCAGAAATGGAAAACCAACTGCCAAACTGTAGTAACGTTTTAAATTGGACTTCCCATACATCACAACAATTAAAAACCCCCATATCAACGCCGTTACTGAGCACAATTCCAAAACGTTCCAAATTAAACAATGCGGTGAACAGTTGGGTGCACTCGAAAATAGAATCCTCCGATGTCGATACAAAATTAAAGGTAGAAAAACACCAACAGCAAATGTTATTCATGCAAGAAGAACATGATTTGAAAATTACATGTATGAAAGAAAAAATTGCACGTGTGAAAGAAGAACATACTTTAAAAATTACTCACATGCAAGAACAACGAGACCAAAATGCAAGAATTATGGAAGAACATCATGTTATTAAAATGGCCATTTTAAAACAAGAACTGCTAAACATTAAAAAATAAATTTATTTACAAAAGTGTGTTAACCCTAGTGTCAATAACCGGGTACCCGGGTACCCTTCTGAGGTTAGAAACCTAAAAAAAAAATTTTCTATTTTTTCAAATTGTTTTTCCGCCGAGATCTTCGCTCTACAACGTTTTTTAAGTATGTTAATGCTTCTTTAAATTAATTTTAGTAATATTTACTATTTTAAAATTGAAGTCAAAGCTGACTATGCGCTTGTTCAATAACCGCGGTACCCGGGTACCCACACATTGCGAGTGTTATTTAGTACTACAGTAATAAATTGTATAATGCTGAAATTAGTAATTAATTTGATAGTAATTATCTTACGAATAAATAGAAGATGTATAGCTTAAAAATAATTATTTATTAATCATAATTTAGCTTAACATTCAAAACATTTGGCAATTGTCTTAGCATGCTCATCACAAACAGGTAGATTACATTCTGCACATAATTTTCGAGTCTTTTTTCGTTTTCTAAATTCCGATTTATAACAAATATGACAAGATCCTAGAACTATTTTTCTTCTAGTTGAATCACGAGCTTGTCGAGATGTCGAAGGTTTAGAAGCATCTTTAGATGGATTTGCAATAGGTTGTCCCATAACGCTCTCTATTGCATTCCGTGTAGCAAAATGTCTTGTCACTTGATTATTTATGGACCGATGTTCAATGTTTGGTAAACATAACTCTTCACCTAGCTGTCGCAAAAATACTCTTCGTTGATTAGTTTTTTTTTTATCATTTTGTTATTTTCAAAATATATAATGTATGATGCAAGAGCTGCGATATCTAGAATATTATAAAAAAATGCTAGTGGCCATCGTTTCGTTTGTCTTTGTGTTGTGTATCTCCCCAGCATTTGATCCATTGTATCAACACCAGATTTAGTTTTATTATAATATTGTACTATTTCTGGTTTTCTTTTGACATCTTCAGAAACCGTCTTGTCTGCGTGCATTGTTGATAAGAGTAGTACTGCTTTATTTTTTTTGGGACATAAGAACATATAGTTACTCGATCATGAAACCCAAATAAAGTAGAATACTCTTGTCGACTTTTATTGGCTTTCATTTCCTCGGGAATATATTTTTTATTTTTTTTCAGAGTACCCACTAATGTCAAATTCCACAACAACAAATGATTAGCCAGGGGTAAAGTCGTAACTTTATACCTAACGTTAACTCATCGGTTTTAAATAACCTCGGGGAATACCATAATCGTACGACGTGTCCATTCAAATAATATAATAGTACAAGCTAACAAAAAGTACAGGCGAAAAAGTACAAATAACGGATTTTATCTGCTTGGGTACCCGGGTACCCCGGTCATAGAATGACGTGGACAATTCTGGTTATTGACACTAGGGTTAATAATTAATTTTTCATAAAAATCATTTATTTCTTTTAATTAATTTAAAATTATATATTTGTAACAAGTGTACCAAAGTAATTATTTATCAAATTCAATCGTGTGATATGGTTGGTATTATTTGTTGGAATGTTCTCTGCCCTCTCAGCAGCAAGAACGGCTGTAGCCATTTCTTGCTGTATTAAATTTTCAATTTCGTTATCCAATGGTGGAAGAGGCTCTCTATTTGTACATGCAATATTGTGCAACACAGCAGTTGCGACTACAATTGCTTCAACTTTCTCTAATTTAAGTCTTATCCCCAGCGATAAAATGGGAAAACGACGTTTTACCACACCAAAGCATCTTTCTATGGGATTTCGTGTTCTTATTTGTGCTTCGTTAAATAAATTTTCGGCAGCTGTAGATGGATTTGCCAAAGGTGTAATCATGTATGGCTTGACCGCATATCCACTGTCCCCCACTAGCACATTGGCTCCGAATTCCCTATTTTCAAATCGTCTTCTTAATCTGGAATTGTTGAATATGGTTGAATCGTGGCTGGATCCTGGCCAACGACAAACGATGCTTGTTATCGAAAGTGCTGCATCACATGTAGCTTGAACGTTGACTGAGAAATACCCCTTTCGGTTTCTATAAATTTCGGCTTCGTCTCCCCCAGGAGATTGTATTTTTACATGGGTACAATCAATTGCACCAACGCATAGGGGAAATTTGGCTATATTATAGAATCCTAAATTTATTTTCCGAATCTCTTCGTCAGTGGTGGGAAACCTTATATATGTCTTTCCCAATTTAGCAATTTCTTGCGATACCTTCTCGACCACCCTGCTTGCGGTAGATTTATCTACTCCAATAAAATCGCCAATGACTATTAACATCGAGCCCGTAGCATAAAAGCGCAATGTTAGCAGAAACATGTCCATAGCAGATAATGAATAAGTTCTGTAAAGAAATAGTTATTAAAATTAGACTGAATGAATGAAGTTAATAAAATTATACCTTATTGCCTGCGAACCAAGATTTAGTTGATTTAATATTATCTGAACCGAATGTCTTGTCAATCTAAATCTAGCAAAGAATTCCTTATCTGACCAATTAGCGAAATGATTTGGACGATCACGAAAAACTTGCGGGTTTCTTTGCATGCTTTCTGCAAAAATTTCGATGAACTCCATAAAATCTTCGTCGTCGGTTAATTCATATTCCATAATAATATAATAAGTTAAATAAAAAAGCTTTTTAATAAATACTGCCGAAATGAAAATTTCGTTGTTGGAAAACATCAACACTTTTGAGGTTATAAAAATGTAAATATTGACTTGAACCAGGGTTAAACCACCGATTTCGGTGGGTAAGAAAAATCGAGAGTTGAACCAGGTTCAAGTCTTAAACCAGGTACATACAACGGACATTTACAAAAATCCCTGGTTTAACTCTGAACCGAGTTTAAACCACTGACATACAACCGGCCCTTAGAAAATAAACAAATATAATTTTATAGTTCTTTTCTTTTACAGTTCAGGATGGAGATGCTACGATAATTATTACACACCATTTTGTCACCCTTTCTATGTACTCGTACTGGCATAATTGCCCCTTGTTTCTATTCTTCTGGGATTCTGAGATAATTTCGTTTTTCCACACAATTTCTAAGCTTCCTTATTGAGAAACTGAAGATATATAAAATACGTCTTTTGGCCATATAAATAGGCACTCAATTCATGGAGGACATAGAAATTATAGGGTGAAAGCCGCATGTGGGTCACAATAAGCACCGAGCTTCAAGAGTGCCCATCTTTCATATTTTCATGAAAAATAATTTACATGGTTAATTTTTTTAATTTAATATATCAATCAATCCTAAACAAATCCTATTAAAATAAGAGTTCTGCGTTTAAATGCAAAAATACCTACCAAATCTTTGCTATGTATGCTCATGTATGCAATAATAATTGGTTTTCATCTCCTCTTCGAATATTTACCAACCGCAAGCAAAACGTATCCATCAAAATGAAATTATAATTTCCATTTTCTTGGCAGTAGGTTTAAAACTCATGGAATTTACTTACCCTTTTGTTAAATCCGAAATTCGTAAATGAATCTATGCAATATCTACATTCACATTTTATTTTAGTGATATTAAAATAAAACAAAAACTGTGATATTTTTTATAATATGATATTTTCATAGAGCGCAGCGGAAACTTTTATGTGTTTACATAATATGTATTTGTATAAATATTTACGTATAAGAGTACTCAGTATTTTTCATATTGAATGAGAATCTGCCGGTATTTGATTTGTTATCAGCTGCATTGTGTTGGTTTACTTCGATATCTGCAACGTTTAATTTTCCATTATAAATTTCTTTTGTAAATTTAATTGTAGCATTTTTACAATGCTTTCGAATTACCCTTTCGATTTTATAGTTATTATTAGTTATTAGTGTGTAGCTTTTTTTAAAGATAAAATATCCCCTTTGGTTTTTTCATGGACGTCCATAGTTGTTTTTCCAGAGGAAACCCAACATGTTATTTATAACTAAAAATTGAATAACAACTTCCAAAATCATAATTTTGATTATAATTTAAAGGCACCTATAATAAATATTTGTTCTTATTTGGATATTAATTGTGACTGCACTGATAAACACAATGTAAAAGAAGGGGGGTAGCTTGGGGACAATTTTTAACCACAAAAAAGAAAAATTTATAGTAGAAAAATGGTAAAATCTTGAGTAAAAATGTTAAAATATGCATTAAAAATATCAGAAATCTATAATAAAATCACGTAAAATTATTGATAAAACATTTTTTAAGAATGTACTGATAACAGTTTTTTGGTATTCAGAGGTAGAGGTACCATTGTGTAGTCTAACAGCAAAAGGTTAATAATATAGTAAATCTTTATAAAGGCGAGAAATTCTTTTTCAGAATTGGAAGCCCCCCCCCCCAAACTCCCATATATGCAATTTATTAGTGGACGTTCAATGACCATTTTGGAAAATGAAAAACCAAGTTTAGTATCACACACAAGTGGAAGCGCTTCACAGGCTGGTTTTCAATATTTATCCGTTTAGGACCTTAAGATAAACATGGGATAGGTAACGCGAAATAATATTCTTGGCATAATTGATTAAGATTTTGGCATCTCAAAATCTTGTACAATCTCCGTAATTTTTCAGAATTACTAATATCAATAATAAAGTCGAGTGTGCAAAATTTCAATTAACAGCCCTATTGAAATCTGCAGAAATCTAAATTTTATAATATTTAAGATACTTACCTTATTTATTTTATTAAATATATTCTTTATTTACTGCAATCATTCTGTGATTCATAATAAGTAACATAAAATATCAACATATTCAGTGCCAAGTTCAGAGATACTTGGCGTTCAACCGTTTCAATGCAATATTTCCATCAGCAAAAAATTGGTTTAAGAAGCAATTGGTTCTTGATGTTATCAGATGTTTTAACTACTAATTACATAAAAGAACTTGTTATTTTTAAAATTTTAATTAAATATTAAATTAACTTAATTCATGTCCAATAAATTGAAATCGTTGCCATATTATCGAGTTTATTATTCTACCCCGCTAAGCAAGAAAGTCGTAACTAAACGAATGATTGTTTTGAATAATAGAAGCTTGTATATTTTGATTCTCAAGCAAAAGTCCTTAAAATCAGCACATTATTACTAAAAGAAGTCGAGTTTTTTATATTAGTAAATGTGATTTACGACTATTTTAATAGTACCACAGATTATTTTGTCGTTATAAAAAATTTCACGACCTTTTAATGTCTCCAAATTTCCACATAGGATCTTCTGCCTCAGTGGAAAACATGGGGAAAAGTAATGTTTTACACGTACTTATATACGATAACTCGTTTTCATGAAAATATAAGATGCGACTTTCTTGCTTAGCACGGCAGTATTAAAAACTAAAAATTACTAAAAAATGAGTAAGGATTGGTCATGAATCCTAAATGCACAAAGGGGTATATATCTTTCTCTTCTTCCATAGCTCGACAACCCTTGTGGGTCTTGACCGTTCTTGAGAACCTTCAAAATCCATTTAATGGGGTGAATCAATCCCGTGGGTTACATTTATTCGCTTTCTTCATAGTAATTTCTGTTCACTTCCATTCCTTTGCTCTAATAGTCTTCAGATCTCTGTATACATCCTCAATCCATGTTGCTCTAGGTCTTTTTTTTCCTCTCTCGCCCATCACAAACCTAATTAGGTTGTTACCTTGTTCATAGGCTTCATAATAGTTGTCCCATCCGTGCAATTCTCTGCGCCTTAACGTGGAGCAGATTCATCAACCGCCTGAATTCTTTCTATTTTCCCTCTATTGGCCCTCAGATTCCTCTCAATATTCGACGTTCAAATACGCTTGGTTGCTCTTCATCGCTTGCTCTTAAACTGCAGATTTCCAACGCATATGTTGTTACAGAGGTCTTACAAAAGTTTCGTACATTCGTATTTTTGTTATTTTACTTATTTGGGGATTTCTCGCTAGGTTCGTGTTTGTTTGCTTAGTAGGCTTTGAGTCCTACTTGTGTTCTGCATTTTATTCCTACTTCGTTACTCACCGCGACGCCTATTTGCTTTCCTAGATAGCAGAACTTATCTATTTCTTAATAAGTTTGACCATCCACCTGTAGACCTCGGTTAATGTTCTTTAAACCTCTTGCATATTTCATGTATTTGGATTTCTTCTCATTAACTTGTAGTCCCACTTCTGCTGCTTCTCTCATATCTCTTGTTGCCCTTATAGTCCTTGTTCTGCATATCGTTGCCATGTCGTGTAAATAGGCTATGATTTGAATCGCTTTTGTGCTTAAATGCCTTTTGGTCTTTTATATTTCTTACCACTGTCTCCAGAACCAGATTGAATAGCACAGTCGATAAAGCATCTCCTTGTTCGTACTCTCTATTTGAATTGAAAAAAGAATTTGTTTGTCCTTCTGGCATTTGTATGGTCGCGTTTGTATCTTTACATAAGAAGTGTGATAAAACGGACACTGGTATTTATAGAGGGATCACCCTTCTGAACGTTACATATAAAGTAATATCGATGCTCTTATATCAAAGATTGGAACCATATGCGGAAGAAGTAATAGCTGATTACCAAAATAGATTCAGACCAAGTAGATCAACGACAGACGCCCTACACACGATGAACTAAATTTTGGAGAAGAGCTATGAGTTTGATATGCACATGTACATAATATTAGGGATTGGGACTTTTCGGCGCCGCCGATTCGGCGTAGCTAGTTCGGTTATTGTTTGTGGACTTTAATCAAGCATTTTACACGGTGAAAAGAAAAAGTATGTATGAAAAACTAGCAGGGCTAAAAATACCAAGAAAACTAATCAAATTAATAGCAACATCTTAAAAAAAAAAAAGATATTCGTTATTTTAATTTGTTTACTTTCCTAAAAATTATAAACGCTTCCAAATAGCCTTATTCTTTAAGTAATACCTTAAAGTAAGGTAGTAATATCATTTAATAACAAAAACTTAAATTAAATCAACCCCAAAATTTGAACTGGCGTTTTTAGATTGATAGTTTTGTTCTTTGACAATAATTTACGTCTTCTGCGTTGCATCGGTGGGGATCATGAGCGATAATCAGATTCTAAACTAATTTTTTATCTTACATTACAGTAGATATTAAATTTTTGCATTTAAGCATCCGGTTTATGTTTTGGCCCGCAATTTTCGGCACTTTGCAACTATACCTGATAAAGCCTCCCTAACTTGTAAGAAAGGTCTGCTTTTCTATTTAATTGAAAAATAAGCCCTTCCTCCGGTCATATTATCAAGAATTCCATACAAAATATTCCAAACTAACTATCATATTGTTCCTTCTTTTTATTTAATATGTGAACAGATCTTTCGGTTATTTTTTAATCGCCTGATGATGACATAGTATGACCAAAAAATTATACTTACAGTGTTGTTTATTTCTTTTACTTCTGAAAAGGATTAAGTACTATGGTGATTCTCAAATACGGATACAAATAGTTTTTTGGAGACTGGCAAGTACATAACGAAGAACGGATGTAATTATTCTTTCACCTCCTTATTGGGGTATTCATGTAGTACGCTATGTTGAACCACCCCATATTTGAAGAAATGGAAACTTACTGTGGGAGTTCCGTATCTAGGAATACGCTTCTCCTTTTTTCCTGATAAATATCCTCTTCATACTTTCTCTATTAATATGAAGAACTCAAAAGAAATACTTTTAGAGCTGTGAATTAAATTCTAAAAGTTTCTGAACTGCTGCATAGTCATGAACAACGGAAAATAGAGGTAATTCGTCTCATTCAATTTTTATGAACTAAAATTGATAAAGCTGACTATAGTTAAAAATGTCACGTTGTTTTCATAAAAGTTTCTTTTTTGAGTTGAAATGTTTGATGAACATAAATTTGACATCAAAACCCACCACGCTACTTAAAAATAACATAGTCTACATCTACACAGTAGATACAGTAGAATCCGCTTAATGTGATCACGGATAATGTTATCAGTCGGTTATTGTTATCATTTTGACTGGGAACCGGCCGCCTTAATCAGTTTACATACAAAAACCACCGGATAATGTGATCAAAAAGCCGCTTATTATTATCACTTTCAAGGAATTTCCACCACAATAATCTCTTTTTCTAAGTACAATCTTTTTCTGATTTGTCATTGAAATTTCATATCTTTACAAAACACGTCACTCGTTTTAATTTCTATACAAAAACTAATGAAGTTTCCCGTTTCATGGCGTGTTTCTATTTTTATTTTGCTAAATGTGCACTTTGCTTTATGCATGTTAGAAGCAATGAAAATCCTACCAAAGCCGACCCTGATCAGTATCTGGAGACACTGATCAACAAGATGGAAATTATACAAGAGCCGGTCCTGGCCAATATCAGGACGTTTGAAATGAACAAATTAAAATGTGTAAAACTTACTTTTATCTAATTTATCAAGTTGGTAGCTTGATTGGTAGTTTCGTTTCTAAAATTCGTTTTTTTCTAAAATTTGCTTATTGTTATCAGTCGGTTAATGTTATCGAAATGTTCTTGGCCCAAAGTGATCACATTAAGCGGATTCTACTGTATTTAATTTAAAAATAACTTAATAACAATATTAAGTAACGTGAAACGTACCAGTTATAATTTACAACAATAAAACAAAACATTCAAGAAATATTTCTTAATTTACATAACCTAATTTTTGGCCTTTAAGCTGAAGTACTCGTTTCTCAAATAATGGTTCAATTGATATCCAAGTTTCATTCGGATCCACATCGGTGCCAACGACGTTATAAAGTACTTAAAAAAGAAAGAAATGTGTCTAATTAAAAGGAAAATTTGTTTTGTAAACTAAAGGTAGCCGTAATTGCTAGGTATATCTACTAGTATACCGGGTGTTCATTTCAAAAACAGCCAGTCGAAATATCTTTTTTTTAGTAAAATTGAGAAAAACAGAAACATAAATTATGTTTAACCCCCGTCACACCAGCTACCCCTACTTTGAAATTTTAAATAGCATCTTGCAATATATCATTTTATAAATTGAAAAAAACCTCGTTCACCTACGTTAAAAAAGTTGAATTTACCAAGTTGTTGATGAATTTGAATTGTATAAGGAATTTAGCACTATATGTATAGAACAAATTAAAATATTTGTTGATAGCAAGCTTTCGAATGGAGATGCAAGGATTCGAACTTGATCCAAAATTTTGCATCTTCAAATTTTCGCATTAATCCTATCAAGTAGTGGTGGTCTACATTGTTTTCAGGGTGGCTTTTATTAAAAATTATAGCAGAGTTCTACGAACAGAACGATTTTTAGCCCCATAAATAAATATTATTTTTACTTTTTCTTGTAAACTATAAATATACGATTTTTAAGCAACTTATATTTTCAACAATGCCATATTTCAATTTTTACTTCTGGCTCATAAACTGGTCCACTAAATGCAATTTTTGTATGTGGATGAAAGAAGATTTTTTCCACCTTTAAATAAATTGAAGAGTATTGCAAGATGTGTTGTGCTATTTAAGGTTTAAAAGTGGCTGGTGGGGGTGGGGTGGGTAACAGGTGGGGTGGGTAAACAGTATTAATTTTGAACATCCCCCTCGCCATCTAAAACGATGTGTATTTTGTTTTCCTAAATTTACTCCACAAAAATTTTATTTTGACTGGCTACTTTTGGAATGAATACCCGGTATAATTATTATATTTAAATGACACACATATTGAGTGCAACAAAACAATAATAAATTTGCATATGTGTTATTCAGTGGCAGCTCGTGACTTGTTTCAATGGGAGGGCACCAAATTTAAAGAAAAAATAATTCATCTACTTAAAGTTACTATTTTTATAATTACTTTTTAATATTTGTTGCTTTCGATTTTGGATAGGAGGACACGACGTGTCCTTATATTCTTTAGGGCCAGTCATATAATAGAAAATCATCCTCAAGTGAGAGTTAACCCATGGTCTCCTCAAGGTGGGTTTAAAATACCACCGTTTATGATTAAAGTGATGTGGTTCGAATGGTGCATTGTATTAAAAAGCAACTATTCTAAGTTGCTATTCTGATTTGGGAAGGCGGCGCCCGGTCGCCCTCCCCGTACCAGCCGCCACTGGTGTTATTATTTATAAAACAACAAATTGGAAATTAGTAGAAAATAGGAAAAAAAGCAGATTGTAATATTAAAAATTTACCTGAACGCCATGGCACCAAAATCCGGTGGTATGATCGACTTTTCCTAGATAATGAACAGCATATTTAGCTACCATCGCTGCATCCGGAACGAAAATAGATGTTTGTTGTAATGAATTACTGTACGTATTCATTTTAGTGTTAACAAAAAACGGTGAAATGAGCTGAACGGTTAGGCCATGTTTTGAGTATTCTTCTCGCAGAGCTTGTGTGAAGAATTTGTTGTACACCTAAAAAATATCAATAAATTGATTTTTATAATCATAATGGAGATTTAAAACTACCAACATTATCATTTGGAAATTACTTTTGATATTACAATATTATTAATTGGAATTTATACTAATATTTAAACCTTGATATTATTAAAATTGAAAATAGAAATACAGTAATGTTATAGTTTTAAGGGCATTAAAATATGTGTACAAAACAATAAACCTTGCAGTTCACCAAAACTGCTGACACAAGCACGTATCTATTAAATTTATCGTTTTGATATTCTAAGCGTATCGTTTAGCTTCATACAGCAATTGCATTATTGTAACATAGTTGCTTGCTTAAACTTGATGGAATAACTAAATTCTGTTCAACTTGAAGGTGAGTCCATAATAATAATTATTATGACTTAATAAAATATTGCAAAATTGGAACAAGGGATCCTGCTTGTTTTGTATATTAGTTCCTGAAAACTGAAAAATTAATTTGTATAGGTGCTGTTCTCATAATAAAATAACTAATAAGATGATTTATTAGCTATTAAATAATTATTCAGTGCACGGTTGCAGTCGAGGATAAACTACATCTACATACGTTACATGAAACCAAGTTTAAAAATCAAAGGTCTAAGTTAATGACTTTACCTTCGTTGCTGCATAAACATTCATCAACGGAAGTGGTTGCAGCTCAGACCCTGACGAAATGTTGACAATAGCACCTCTGCCTTGTTCCTTCATCTTCTGAATTATTAATCTCGTCATCATTGTAACAGCACCGATATTGATATTAATTATATCCCACAGCTCTTGCTCAGGAACCTCTTCCAAGTACATGGGATACGAATATTGCTTACCAACGTTGTTTACTAAAATATAATTTTACTGAGTATGCCTCTTCATTCACGTGATTGTACCTAATATTCCAATAGTAGGAAAATCTTCCAGTTCCCTTTTCACCGTTTCTATTGCTTTGGATCCAGTTGCAAAATCGACTACGATAATTTTGGTTTTAACAGAATATTTTGATTCTAAAAGAAAAACTTTAGTACATATTTTAATTTTAAATTAGACCGATTTTACCTATTTCTTTAGCAGTTTCCTTCAGTTTTTCTTCAGTTCTGCTGACGAGAATTATATTTATACCTCTTCGGGCTAACTGTTTTGCATATTCCTTTCCAATCCCGTCTGTTGAGCCGGTCACCACTAAAACCGTCATTTTTCTGTATAAGCATTGCACTATTAAACTAGTATGGATTATGACAACTTACAAGCCCACGATCCAAATTTAATCTTCAGCGTTTGCAGTTCTTCTGGTATGAAATAAGGTACCAATAAACTTCTAATAATTTGCAAGTAGTTCCATATTGTGGAACTAAGTATGACAAACAAACTTAACGCACCAATTAATGCCAAAAAACGTATACACAACGAACAATCGTCCTGCATCATGTTATCTTAAAAAAAATGTATATAATGTTAAGTTTTGCGGAAAATCAATTTAATTAGTGATCAAAGTTGTGGATGAAGTTTATGCACAATTGCTTATTGTGTGGTTTATCTTTATCGATTGTCGCACAGTTTAATCAAAATTTATTATCCATTCAATAAAAACTTTTATTGATTTTTTCGTATTGGGTTTAATTATTAAGATTTAATTACAAAATTGTAGGTTATTACTTTACTTGAAAATTGTGTGAACATACAAGCAAACAAAAATATGATAAAATGAATCCGACGTAGTTAATTAGCGAATATTATGAAAGAAATGAAATACTTAAGGTTCCATGTTAACACCACAGTGAAATTCTTTCGTTTAGTAGTAAAGCGATTTTGAATTGTTTTTCAGTTACCTACATAAAACTTCAATTTGCTTGTGGTTACAAGGTGTAAAAAACCAAAGGAAAGCTGGAAATTTTTGACTTGATTAAGAAACAAAAAGTTTTATACGATTTCTTATTGATTTCGATTAATTTTAATGTGGTTTTAAAAAAATTAAAGAAAAGGCAATTTTAGGTTTTTTTATAACTTCATATAATTTGCGATTATGAAATTTGTCAAGTAATCGTATTGACATGAAATAAATAAACAAATGGAGTGATAAGAATGTGAGGTACATGATATAATAAATCATAATTGTAATAGTTTATTATTTAAATTTATATAATAAATATGGTTCACATAAGATGCAAAAATGTAAAACCAAAAATCAATACGTACTTGAATATTAACGTGTTTGCATTAATTTAAAAAAAAGCCATTGATTCACCACTCACATACATATTGAAACCAATATTCATAGACTCATTCCCACTGTATGTACATACAATTCGAATTGCTTATCAACCAATCGACTTTAATAAACTTGTGACCCTTAATGACATGAAATAATCCCCACTTTGTTATCAGAACAACTACCAAACGTGGAAAATAAATACTATATTTGTTATTAAGTTAAAATAGCATTATTAACAATTACAAATTATTATAGGATTTTCTTAATTAATAAAAATAAATTGAAAATTTCAGAATTTTTACACCTAAGAAATTTCCTACTCAGTTTTTCCAAAAGTAAAAGAAATGTCTGCTTGAAAATGACCATTTTAATTCTAATTATTGTTTTTTTAATGTTTGCATAATAATAAATAATGCAAGCGACTGCTAAACAAACAGTGGCAGCACAGGTTCAAATACCACATCCGCCTGTTGGGGAAGTTAAACAAACGATTTTGAATTATTCTTACTAAACAAAAAAGTTTTCCATTCGTGAGTGCTATTATCTGTTTTAAATATCTATAACTTAAAATGTAACAATGTATATAATAATATTAGTATTGTAATTATCAATATACTTACATATTTATAAGGTAATAAATATGCGCTGTTCTAGTTTTAAACAAACAAATTAAAATTCAATTATGTTATACCAGATCAAAAGTTAAATTCCGTAAAATTGTACTTTTAATTGCCTATAATTAATTTTTTGAAATTCTGATTGATAAATATTGCCATGTGCTACTGTTCATGACACTTTTTAATGCACCGGCCAGCTGATGAGCTCTTTTCAGGGTCAAAGGTGGATTCTTGTATCTGTCGAATGCTCATATGAAACTTTTTAACTTAATTATTCTTAAGAAATGTATTCTTAAGAAATAATAAACTTACTACACCTTGCACCTATTTCCTCTTTTACTCACTGCTGTAAAGTTAATTAAATCAAACGTAATGGTTGTATACCAAGCAATGTAATTTATTAATTAACACAATTATAAAAAAAAACAAAAGATGGATTTCAATTAATAAGATTAAATTAAATTTACAAATTATCAAACAAGAGCAAAAATTTATAAACCCCCAAAATTTTATAACTCACGCGCGCTTGATCTTTACGATAAATGTTACTAAAAAAGGTGTCGACACAAATTGCTTACCGAGGTAATCGTGCACGATTCGATGTGGAGAACAAGTGACGAAGAATGAAGTGGAGATGACTGCAGTCTTGGTCCAATTCCCATACCATGAGGATTCGCAGGTGGATTGCCGATCAATTGGATTTTCTTTTGTCCGGATAACACGCAGGTACGTTCAAATTTGATAATCTTCTATAGCTTCCGGTAATTCTTAACATAACCATAAAAAAACTTCAACCATATCAAACTTTCCAGTGGTCGCCAAATTTTCTCAAATATTACTCGTAAATTGTTGATCTTCTGTTACAAATATAAAATTTTAAATTATTAAAAAAAAATAAAAGATTTTTATGAAAAATTAATTATTAAAAATGCTAAACAAATAAATTAGCATTAACGTAAACCAAGACTAATCGTTCGGAGAGCATGAATATCACAGGGTCTGTACACCAATTATTTTGATTCACCTGTAAACTGGAAATTAGGCTTAAATCAAAATCACACATATTAATATAAAAAATTATATATATTAAAAAAATATCAATTAATAAAACTTATAAACAAATCATTAATTTCTAAAAAAATAATACAAAACAATTTACATAATTCACTTTCCGTTATTAAGTTTTGAATATAAAATTTAACGTAAATATAATATTTGTGCACAAGTTAAAATAAAAATGTTTATTAAAAAAATATCATCATCATTTATAAATTCAAAAATCCTCAAAATATTTGGATAAATTGAAACCAAAAATTTTCATGTTTCTTCGTTGAGAACTTGGGTTCAACTGCTTTAAAATATTATTAGGAATATCGACTTGCCCTTTGAAATTAAAATTTCAGGAACAAACTGGTCTGTTCACACAAATAAATTACAATAAAAGTGTCTAAATTTGAAAATATAAAAACCATAAATAATTATTGTGATATTGGTTACTTGAAAATAAACTCTTAAACCAGGATGTAATAAATTAAAATTTGAAAAATGTCTTGAGTCGTTTAAAAAAATTATTTTCTAATAAATAAGTAGAAATTTATTGCATTACAAAAAAGCACTGATTTTAAAAATTAAAATTGAAAATTATTAGAAAATGGTCCGTAACACATCCTATTCAGTTATAAAAAAAAAGAAAAAAATGGGGAGAAGTCATAATTCCTAATTGAGGTCAAAATCGAGATTGCTCCTAAGCCAGCTCTAATAAAACAAAATGTTTTATTAATCATTGGACGCCATTTGATTTAAAAAAAAATTTCCATTACAAATCAAAAAACTCATAGAAACGTTATATAATAATTAGAGAACTAAACCGTTTATCCATTATAATATAATCAAAAATGAGAGTAACAGGAAAATTGAAAAAGAAGACACAAGTAATTACGGGATTGATTCTTTGTTTTGTAACTGGTCTAATTCATCTTTTTGCACTAGAAAAAGTTATGGCCACCTTTTTTGGCAAATAGCATGAACGTACAAATGCCATCAACTAGACGTAAAATACTAATACCGAAGTACCTTGCTTTAATCCAGATTTACTGTTTCTGTATCATTCAAATATTTGTTAAAATATTTTGTCAAAAATCGAAGATTATTTTGTTAGATGAATTACTAAATCATTGTCAAACCGAGAGTTACATTTTGTTTCGTCCGTGTCGGAAAAAAAATGAAATTCACACCAAAAACTTGAACAATAACATTATTTTGTAAACACCCTAACAAAATCTAGATTTACTACGTTCAAAGAGCCAAATCATATTTACAAAACGCTATGACGCAGATTAATTTATGAGAGTTTTAAAACCCAGATGGTAAGACATTTAATGCAAACTAAAAATTAAGTTGGGGTAATATAGGTAATAAATGGTACAGATTCAACCATAAAAATCCTCAAACCGTTCAACTAAAATTTGAATACTAAAATAGCATCTAATCTTTGTTTACAAAAAAATAAAAGTCCAATAAAGAGAAATCAATGGTGAAAGAGCATCATTAAAGTTTTAAGTTAAGATCCTAATTCGATCTAAAAGTCTTAAAATTAAAAAAAAATTTCATATCTATCCTATTGACGCAAATTAGTCGTAGGCTAAAGATAACTGTTATGAAAAATTCCTTAATGTGCCTCACAACACGATTAATAGTCGAAATAATGTTAATTTAGCATTTATTCATTGGTGCTAATTATACCAAATGAATTAATTCAAAATGATGCAAAATAAATGCTTTTACCGTCTACACGTAAGTCATATTACTTATAATTGTGAAAATGAAAATTAATTTATGTAAAGAAAAAATTTAAAAAAAATCGATGCCTTTTATAATGGTCGTTGCAGGACAAAATTTTAAATCTAAACTAAATTATGTAAAAAGATAAAATTAAAAATTATTGATTAAAGCGAGATTAAATATAATATTAAAAATTATTAAAATTTAAGAACTAAAAACCTAGGAATTCAAACAAAAAGTTATTAAATTAATTAGTGTATGCAGTTTTAATGCCGTGCCCAGGGCAATTTAAATCTTGATAAACAATAAGCATTAGCAACTGTAACCTTTCCAATAAAATGAGAAAAATATCAAAACCTAATTTTGCAATTGAATAAAAATAAAATTTAAAGAAAAAAATATTTGGTTTCAATCAACATTAAAATTGTTTAAAAACTGTACGATATTGCAACTATAACATAAAAAATTTGAAACGAATCAAAATTATTTAAAACATTCTAACATAAATTTAAGCCTTTCCCAGGAATCAAAATAATTATGTGTAGCGATCCTCGGCCTTAAGTTTGGCGCCAAATTGTTACAAATATAAAATTTTAAATTATTAAAAAAAAATAAAAGATTTTTATGAAAAATTAATTATTAAAAATGCTAAACAAATAAATTAGCATTAACGTAAACCAAGACTAATCGTTCGGAGAGCATGAATATCACAGGGTCTGTACACCAATTATTTTGATTCACCTGTAAACTGGAAATTAGGCTTAAATCAAAATCACACATATTAATATAAAAAATTATATATATTAAAAAAATATCAATTAATAAAACTTATAAACTAAACAAATCATTAATTTCTAAAAAAATAATACAAAACAATTTACATAATTCACTTTCCGTTATTAAGTTTTGAATATAAAATTTAACGTAAATATAATATTTGTGCACAAGTTAAAATAAAAATGTTTATTAAAAAAATATCATCATCATTTATAAATTCAAAAATCCTCAAAATATTTGGATAAATTGAAACCAAAAATTAAATATTATTGTCGTATTCAAAAATATATCATACTTTATAATAAATCTCACAAGTTTTCTTACTTTTTGTATAAGTTGCTAAAACTTAAGCCAATTGAAGGGAAGTTGCATGAAAATTGGACCATTATTTCCACTCGTACCGAAACCCATCAGTAGATACTAATTGCTCGAAAGTAGCTCACATCGGACCTACCCAGCTATGGCTCGAAAGTAGCCCACATCGGACCTACCCAGCTCGATATAAGTTCCTCCATAACATTGAAGCGATACTTATTTAAAAATTATTTAATCAATCGGATCCATTTCATTTTCTTAAATTTATTGTCTTCGCCATCAAATATAACAAGAATTAACAACTTGGAATAAACAACTTGGAATTTAACACTGGAGTAAATACGTTGCACAAAAATTAATTAATTTAATAATTAAAACTCAATAACATCACTGTATGTTACAACTGGGGGCTTAGATGACTGCCTCCCAGAGGGAGTCGGTTAACACCTCAAATTTTCATGTTTCTTCGTTGAGAACTTGGGTTCAACTGCTTTAAAATATTATTAGGAATATCGACTTGCCCTTTGAAATTAAAATTTCAGGAACAAACTGGTCTGTTCACACAAATAAATTACAATAAAAGTGTCTAAATTTGAAAATATAAAAACCATAAATAATTATTGTGATATTGGTTACTTGAAAATAAACTCTTAAACCAGGATGTAATAAATTAAAATTTGAAAAATGTCTTGAGTCGTTTAAAAAAATTATTTTCTAATAAATAAGTAGAAATTTATTGCATTACAAAAAAGCACTGATTTTAAAAATTAAAATTGAAAATTATTAGAAAATGGTCCGTAACACTTCTTAACCATTCACAATTTATAATTCATCAAACAATAATTAATTATCCTCAACTTATAATCAAATAATTTCATAACGACTTTAAACTCAACTTCTTAATTATGTTATCTATTCTTTACATGGACGTACAAAAGTCCCCAATTTACCAAAATTCATCCAAAATCACGTCTTGATGTCTTCACTGGCAATCCAAGACCCTTCTCAAAATACGTCCTTCCACTTTCATCGACGGAACCGGACTGTTTTCTCACTCCACTAAAATTGTTTATCTGACTGCGCACTTATTTTAAAACGCACTTATTATTTAGTTCCATTTCCTATACTTTTACAAATAATATTTTTATTTTTATTTAATCCCAAAATTATTCATTAAACAAAACAATTAAACCCCCATTTGCCTTTTACACATTTTGAAATATTTGCGTTTACAAAATAATTACGTTTGGTATTGTTAGCTTAGGTGATGCAAGCAGTTCCTTCTGAAGTTAAGAAGATGTAGGTGTAAGTCTTTATTTTATCTTAATGGTCCTAAAATTGAGTGTTCCGTCATAAGCATTCGACTAGAATTGACCCATTTACATCAGACCTACCCCCTATGATAAGCAGAACATCGCAATACTTACATATTTATAAGGTAATATGCGCTGTTCTAGTTTTAAACAAACAAATTAAAATTCAATTATGTTATACCAGATCAAAAGTTAAATTCCGTAAAATTGTACTTTTAATTGCCTATAATTAATTTTTTGAAATTCTGATTGATAAATATGATTGAAATATAAAATGCAAAGAAACCAGTTTCTGTTATAATTATTAAACGAAAAAAAATAAAAACGTTCAATCGATAATTTAATAGTTTTCTTGCGACTATCAACTCTCGGAGTTAAATTACGAAGGAAATGAAACGGAGTGGAGTTTAAATTTTAACTACTAACCCTTCACTTCATAATTTTGTGTTTAAATGAAAATAATGATAGTGATATAACTAAGATATTTCGTTAAATATTGATGAAAATTGTTGCATAGAAAGAAATATGATGTAGTACTTGCAAAATAACAATGATTTTTGTAATGAGTAATTATTATTAAGGATCTCACTAATTATTAATTTATGTGTTACTTTTCTCGTTTTTGTCTTATTATATAAGTTAAAATATTGAAGTCCCTTCCTGATTTCTTTGTTAAGTTACATGCAATTTAAACAACATTTCCAGTAATTTGCATTTTATATTAGGTATTAGTACTATATTATCCGAGAAAAAGTGTTACCCAAATTGCAACAATAGAAATTAATTTTGTATGACGTGCGGTTTAAAGTTTAAATACTTATTAATTTTATATAAATTATTTCTTTGTTTCTGTAGTTTTTTTAACATTTTTAAAATCGCTTTGAAATGATATTTTTCAACAGTGTCACAGCTTGCTTTATCAAGAGATTGCTGTTATTATTTTTATTGGTTACAAAACATTTTTTTTGGACACGTTATTTTTTTCTGAAAATTTTTAGAATGGAAAATATATCAAGATGATAATATTGAAGACTTGAAGAAAGTTTAAAGTTCAATTTTAGTTTGCCATGCTGGACACCTGGTTTTAGTTAAGTTGATCGCCTATGCACTGCATAAATTTTGATACGCGAAGAATACTGTACATGGCGTTCCGAAATAATGGGAATGCGATTTTAAGTTTTGGAAAATGAATAGGGGAGAGGAACTCGACTGCTATTAAATTCTACTATATTTAAAAGAATGTATACCAAATTTCAATGCTGCACAACTTCTTTCCGCCAAAATGGCTATTTAAAGGCTATTATATATTTTTACTATATTTTAACTATACAGAAAAAATTTAATTAAAAATTAAAATGAATGCACATTTAACAAAATAAGAATCCTCAGCACATAAATATTAAAAATGTGCAATAGGCATCAATTATGGAAAATAATCATTGTTGATAGAATTTGAATAATATATTCAAATTCAAATAAAAAATTTGAAATGACGTGAAAACACTAAAATTGACAAATTAAAAAATGAAAAATTAGCGTTCAAATTTATCAACAACTTCAAATAGAAGGATGTTGATCAGCATCAGTTTGTTGTTGGTTTAATAAAATATTGCTGTCAAAACCTTTCTTATTTCGGTTTTCTTGTTTAGAGATTTCCAATGCTTCTAAAAGTGTCAATTTATATCCCTTTTTGATATAAATTGACACTTTTAGAAGAATGTGTGGAACTATTAGACAAACGCTAGTAAATAGCAACTGAAGTTCTATAAGTTAATGGCGGTTCCCACCCTACTACGGCAGCGAAACTTGGACAACAACAACCCGACAGAGAGTTAAATTGCGAGTAGCAGAAATAAAATTTCTGGAACCAGTAAATTGATCTGAGGAGAAGTGAAGACATCAGAGTAGAGCTGCGGATCTTCTCTGTGAAAGAAAAAGTGATCAAGTATAAACGCCAATGGAAGGGACATGTGGAAAGGATGGAAAAAGAGACATAGGACATCCGAAAAACCGATGAGCTGATTATGAATCGGAATCGGATTATGAAGTAGACGACTGCGATAACTTTTAGAAGCTTTGAAAATCTCTACACAAGAATACTAAATCAAGAAAGGTTTAGCCAACATTTTATTAAACCAACCACTGATGCTGATTAACCCCCCCCCCGCCTGTTTGAAGTTGTTGATAATTTAGAAAGCATATTTCTCATTTTTTAATTTGTAAATATTGGTGTTTTCACGTCATTTAATTTTTCATTCCCGGTTTAATATTTTGATTTATTTATGAACAATAATTATTTTCCAAATTTGATATCTATTGCAAATTTTTAATACGTGAGGATTCTTATTGTGTTAAGTATTCATTAATTTTAATTTAGTTTTACCAGTATAGTTTGTCCTATGATAGCAGTTTGTTGCCAAAAAGCGTAACAAATAAAATAATATTTTTTTTCTCTTATATAGCGTTTGTTATTAACAAACAAGGTTATTACGCTTTTTGTTGGTATGGGTTTATTTGTAAGGGTTACTTTTGGTAGGGTTTGTTTTTAGTATGGTTTTTGATCCACAGTGTGTGCATGATGCATACCGGGGAACTGGGTAAGCAATTCCGCGAGGTCCGTTATTCGCACCCGAAATTACCGCTCCGAATTCAACCAGTATGCACTCTAGCCACCGCTGTGAAAAATAATATTTAATTTATCAGAAGAGTGCATTTATTATAATTTTATTATAAAAAAAACCTTGTAATTTCTCTCAATATTTTTCTATATGTTACGTTAATATTAATACTTTATTATTTTAATAACTTTTTCGTTCAGCAGTATTCTCGTACATTAATTTTTGAGAGTTTAAAATTTTTATAGAAATAATTACATTTTTTAAAAATTTTAAATGAAAAAATTAATGTCCTTGATCAAGAGTTAAATATTAAAATAAAATCAGAAGTAATTACAGGTTTTTTTTAGTAATTTGGAGTCTATTTGCGAGGCGGCATGACAAAAATTCGTTAAAGCACCAAATAAGTACCACTTTTATATGTACATACATTGAAACTTAAATTTTCATTTTTCAGTCAAGTGTTTTAAATCTGTGCAACTGGATCCAAACGACGACGTCGGATTGCCCAATGTTCAGCGGTGCAACTACATTCGCATTAAACAAAATTTTTCTGAGTTTCTATTCTGTTTTGGCAGGGTGATGTTCCGTTGCCCTCCCCGTGCTGTCTCCACTGCCATAGACCTATATTCAGAGGTAAAAGAAGAATTAGGCGAACAAAAAACATTCAAATTACTTCATTTTCATCGTTGGGACCCTCAACATGTTAAATTCCACCTAAAATAAGTTGCAACCTATTTACGTACTGCTATGACCTCCCTTATATAAAAGATTAGACACGTTGATTAAGTTGGGCGCCACATTCAAATGAATGAAAAATATGAAAAAGTATTAATATTAAAATTTTACGTGCTAAAATTTTATTAGAAAGCTCACCACTTTGTCCCTCTTGTATAGCTCAGTCTAAGGCTCTCTCAGAGTATTGCAGGTATTAGTTTAAATTAGGGGATGCAGCTTATTGAATTGAAAAATTTTAATTTTGAATAATAGAAAAAGTTGGCTGAGTTTGAATAGAATGCCTAATTGTTTTGACCAGATAAAACGATCCACTTCTGTGTTTGAATGATCTTAAAAACTTAGAATACCGTCCTGTAAATGTTTGATAATAATAAAAAGATTGTAATAATTCAGAAATGATTTTATATTCAGAATAATATCGCAAAGCGCAAATAATCAGTTTTAACAAAATTTGTACAGATACCTTATCTGTTACCAGAATGTTTACAACAATCAAAAATCAAAAATAATGTAGAATAACGATCCTCTTCTTCCTTTTCTTCCTTTAAATGCTTAAATAAATTTAAGTCTTGCCGTTGTCCAAAACGGGTTAAATGTTTTTATATTTAAATTTGTTGCTTTTGGCGAAGCGTAGAAAATAAAATAATAAAAAATGTTTTGTTGTTGAATTATAAAGTAGGGTAGCCGAAAATGCACCTGCTAAGGTCTTTTCTCAGCATCCTGCATGTTAAATGCTGAAGGCGTAAAGTTAATAAAATAATAATGGTTTTCAAATATCTTTGAATTTTTATAATCCTGACTTTTTAATAAGTCTGCGTAGAAAAAACACAATCTTGATATAAACACAAGCGCACTATGAGACACTTCCACATTCAGATGTTTTGTTGATCCCAGTTGATATGACGCTTCAGATCTTCTGCTGTTTGGATTGAGTTGTTGTAGCAGTTATCATACAAATTTGACTTTCTAATGGTGTTGTTTTATTAGATTGTATGCCAGTAAGTAATTTCAAGTTAAATAATTCTCGGATATTTGAGAGTTGAGTTGAAAAATAACATTCTTAATTTTCAGGTGTGACAACTAACTTTGCCATCTTGGATTTTTATCGACCAAGGCTTGATTGAATTATCGGATCACGTTGCACGTCCGTCCACTTTAAATATCAAATTTCATCTAACTTTTGCTTGCGCAAAATACAAATTTGAGACGTTATCAACGACTTGTAAGTCAAATTTGTTCCTTTTACGAATTTTATTTTAATGAAATTTTCTGTAATTTTCAGAGTTGGTTCCATTATGGAGGAGATTACTTATTTGCTGCTTTCCAGTTGATTTCCATTACAGTAGTCGATTTTGTAGCCATTTGAAGTAGTACATTTGACTGTTTTTGTTATCATATTTCACTTATCAAACTTTAATGGATTTTGACCCTTATTTACCTTTTTACAAATTTTCGAGATCAATTTATGGTTATCACATACAGTTAGATATAAAAGAATTTTGGTTATAAACAGATTTTCATACAATAAGTTATTTACAGAGATTTTACAATTCAAAGTTCACAAATGTGAAGGTTATGTTTTTCAGATAACAAATTATAACAAATTTCATCATTTCCGAGTTAAAGTATCTTATTGGAAGATTTTGACTTGTTCACCTTCAAATTGAATCTATTTAGCAGGTTTTGATATAGCTTACCTATCTTTAAAGATCTTATTAGGTCTACAATATCATGAATTAAGTTGGATGTGTTTATCTGTTCAATCTAAAGTTAGAAAATTACCTTAATTTTTCTTAATATATCAATTAATTTAGTTTTACAACTATTTGCGTTGTGTGGGGTCATTTTAAATCACAGCAGTACCTACGTGTTTTTCGCAAAAACACCAAGAAACAAAATTCGTGAATCGTAAGAATGATAATGGCCCCACAAGAAGACAGACTCATAAAGTGAATTAGTTTTTTTAAACTGTTGTAGGTATTAGAAAAAGGTTTTCAGGTTAAAATGGGGTGAATATTATTGGTGAAACAATACGAATACGACAAACTAAAAGTACATTTATGTACAATGGAAGTCCGAATTCCAATTCAGGCGCGTATCAAGGACTTCATAACGATGGTCTCTCATTGAGCGTTGAGGGTTGAACCTCAATCATAACCCTAGACAAGGTTGGGCCAAGCAACTTAACTATTTGTGAGGAAATTAGCAATTTAAAGAAGATCTGTAATGCGATAATCCTTCCAGTAAGATATCGCTGTAAGCAAAAGCAAATCATTGTTGCAACCAGATTTTTTCCTTCTACACGCCACTGATGAGATCTAATAAGATCGAAACATGTATGGCGTTGCCGGAAGGCTCTGTAAATTTTTAACACGAGTACGGTTTTATGATCCCAGATTTACTGCAAAACTTTCATTGAAAAAATTTGTATTTAACCCAAAAAATGTGGCGTAATCAGTTAGAGTAGGCAAAAGCCTATTCTTACATAGATTAATCCATCGGGAATTATTGTGTGTACTTAATTTTGGATATATTAACCCCTTGGAAAAAGCTCACAAAAATTGGACTGACGAATGAGAAAAGATCATCTTTTCAGATTGAAGTATTGGCAATTTCATCTTTGGCGTTCTGATGGTATTCACTATGAAAGACGTAGAAATGATGAGCGATATAAAGACGACTGCCTTAAAGAACGATGGAAAACTATGGCCAAATGATCTGGAGGTAATTTTTTGTTATGAATTATGGAAACTTCATTGTGTGGAGGGACAGTGAAAGTTGAAGACTACAACATGATTTAAAAATTGTATTTGTTACCTTTTATTAAATAATACAAATTCAAAGTGCATATTTTTTCTTTATATAATTATTGTGGTTTGACAGCCAATTTTAAGTAAATATGAAGATTTTGTATCCCTTATAGCCCTAATTTGAATCCGATTTAAAACTTGTGGGCCATCATTGCGGGGTAAATCCTATAGCCGGCACCTAAGATGATAAAAGAGGTAAAGGAAATACCAAAAAAGGCATAACCTGAAAAAAATTCGGAAGAAAATATACAAAATTTAATTTTATCCATTCATCGACCAGTTACTGGAGTCTTCAAGGCAAATGGAGAAACCATAAAATATTTTAAATAAATTTGTTTAAATAATACACCGTAAAAATGATATAAACTTTGCTGAAATTTGTTATTAGCATTTCTTTATTGCTATTTAATTAATTAGCTAGTGTTAATTAAAAATCATCAATTAAAACAATGTTATCAGAATTCATGTAATCATTGCAATCATACTTATATAAGAAATGACTGGGGGTGATCAAAATGGAATTTTAAAACTTGAAACTGAAAATTTAAACATAAGCACTTTACTTTTAATTTAAAAAAAATTAACAATTAATTTTCGATGCAGTTTTCTTCAACGTTATTGCCCTTATAATTTTAATGGTATATTCTCTACCATTGAAGATAAACTATACAAGTTCGAAACGTCGCACAATATAAATTACGTTGTTTCACTGACCTATTCTCCAAATAAACTAATTGTAAATTTATTATTATAATATTTATGATGTTTTTAGTTTTTGAACCATACTTAGTCTTAACAGAAGTTTATTGATAGTTCAATAAATTACTTTAAATGGCATTAATTTAATACGTTACAAACCTACTTATTCTAAAGAACTTCCCTATAATCTATTTTAATTATTTTAGTAATAGTGATTTTCATTATATCAATTGTAGCGTTTCTGAACAAAACATTAGAGGTGAATTCTGTTAATCAATGATTATTAATTTACCGTAACTGCAATAATTTTAATTCATAATAATTATTATAGTTTTGCATGCTTCGGTTTAGAAATTATGTGCAGTTTTTAATCCAAAACAAATATCTGATAAAATACAATTTATGGAAAGTGCATTTAATGTTGTTTAATTTAATTTGTATGGATTAGAATAAATTTAATTTACAATTGTAATTACCAACAAATTAGCAATTAAAATGTTAACTCAGCTATAGACAAATTCTATTACTACAATCATCTGCCTAAATACCATCCGAGAATTTAATAATAAATAAAATCCTCCGAACTCTGAAGATGGAGAAGTCTATAACTACAATTGAGGCATTATGCTTTTGACACTTTTTGTGATTTATGAGTAAATTTGTGAGTTTAACGTGACTTCGTCAGGCGCGAAACTGACAACTGACTGAAAATAGTAACATGGTATAATTTTGTCTGTCTTGTTGAGCATTTCTTAATCGTTAATATTATTTGAAACTGAAGTTAAATGTAATGTTCAATTCTCTGCGGGTGCATATCACATGTGAAAAATCGATGCTGGTGGTCCGCCTTTTCTTGATAATCCTCCGACTCATAAATATCCGTAATGTGCCCGCATGGCCGTTGGCTGTGAATGAGATAGGAGCTTCCCGCTACCACCCTTTAATGTGTCTTTACCCTCGTTTAAGTTTGCACTGTTTACCCCATTATGACTTATTTTATTTATTTGCAGTTTTGTGATTTTTTAAACCGTCGAAATTGCATTTTTGTTTCAACTTTCAACACCAGGCACTTTTTTACTTAAATTATATGCAAATAAAGGAGGAAATTAAAATAACGTTTACTTGTCGGCTACGAAGTCGAACGTAATGACGAAACCCTGAACGTCTAATTTAATTTTCAGAAATCATCGAATCGTACTAATTGGGGTATCAGGATATGTAATCTCTTTCCCTTGTATGAAAATTCATAGTATTCTGCTTTTTTGCATCCTTCCACCGTTTAGTCGTTGACACATTCTTTATGATCTATTAGTTGTTCCTCGAGGCATCGGATGTATCAACTTACATACGTTAGCAGGAACAGAATGGTGAAAGCGTTCTTTTTAAATTACAGCTATGTAAAAATGATAAAAAGGTGTTGACATCAACGACACGAAATGTGATCAAATAATGGATTTGTAGCAGTTTTACAAAAGTGGAGTTCTCAATTTTGAAGCTTTATTTTATAGTAGCTTAGCATATTAATACTAATAAATTAATACATCAATCAATTTCTTTGTGCAAGGACCTGTTAGTTGTCTCCACTTGTCACGCAGGGAGTCGTAACATTGACGAAAATCAGTTTTTCAGAAGCTAAATAGTAACAGCAACGTAATGAGGTCCTGGTACGACCTAAAACTGCTTTAAAACCGGACTATTTGAGGAAAAACAAAAGTGAAAGGATGTTCCTTTCAAACTCAAAGAGGTCTATTACGTATTAGAATGAAAGAGGAAATTTGACAACGTCGATTCGAATAGCTAATTCGAAAATAGGTTGGAAAATAGAAATTTCCAAATTATCCTGCAAAGCACCCGGAATAATCATATAAACAGAAGCTCTCCTGTTCATTCCGACTATTTTTAACGAAACGCTAGCCGTCGTTCTTGGTTTTCTTCGGAAAAGTTTTTTGGATAGACATCTTTTGCTCTTCGACGAGTTTAAGTACTCTACGTCAAATCTGCAGAAAGTATGACCAAAGGAAACAACCCTCCATAGAGTAGTAAAAAAATATTCGCAGATCATTGCAATTTACAAGATGATTTTATCACTGATGCTGAAAGGACGTTGCTTGGGAATCTCGATTCCTGAATGGTCTTGGTATTATAGCATAACCAATAAGGCTTCAGAAGGATGTTTTGAAGGTTTTTTTTTAGATGAAACGCAATAAGTCACAAAACAATAATATTAACTTACGTTTTTATCTTATTTAGAGCACTTATGGGTCGTATTCTAGTAGCTTTTGGAATGGATTATGTGGAACAGTTGTGATAAATACCTTTGGAATAGTTTGATTATCAACAAAACTATCTTCTTCCTATTATGAGAATTCGTCTTTTTTTAGATTAGAATATTAGACATAGATTTGCTCCATTTGCTTCCAACATTATCTGTTTTGAGCGGCTTCCAACCATCCCTAATACCCCACTCTCAGCGCATCTACTACCTTTGCTCTACCTAAGATCATCATTACCATTCGTTTTACATAGATCTTTCTATGGCCTTTGAATGTCGACCAATTTCTCTTTTTGCCAATTTGGCTTTGTTATAGTGAAAGAGAAGCATATCATTTTTTTTTACAGAAACCCGCCTATGCTAAACATACAGAACTATTTATGTTTGCCATCTGATTTTCTTTCCCGGGTCCGTTTTGGGTCTCGAACCTTATCTATTGGCATTTTTACGTAGCTTTATTTTAAGGTCAATTCGGTTCTGATGACGCTTCTGTCAAAGGGCAATTAGTAGCGACCAGTCGCCGAGCAGTAAAGACGTGTTTTGTTATTTCTCCGAATTCATGTTTTTTATTAACCTATTTGAAGGTACAAATAACAAATCTTCCTTTCGCTGCAAAACTAATTTCAAACTAACTAAGATGATTCAAATTTAAAACGCAAGAGCCCTCGCCGCGCCGAGGAACAAATAAAAAAAAAGATAAAGCCAAATTGTTGGAACTTTTCGAATGCTTGAGCGGTAGCTCGCAATGCAACACAGAAGAGGATGAAACCAAACCATAAATCGAACTCAAAACTGACTGAAAGGCGCGCAAGCGACTCAAGGAAAAGTGGAGAAAGGAAAAAAGAAGGGTAGAAAGAGACAGGGAAAGGTCAAGTGATGACGAATCCGTTTAAGGCGGAAAGAGATTGAAAAGGGATATATCCACCGCCTCTACAAAATCCACAATGCAAGAACAAAGTGTGCAAATGAGGACAAGGCCACACCACAGCCGCGATGGAAGAAACTGAAGTTGACAAAAGAAAGTAGCGTTTCCAGCTCCCGTTACATACAAGGACACGACCAGAGCACTCGGGTTGAGTATAAACCGACTCAAGCCCCCATCACCACGGAAATACCACCTACCCACCAAAGAAGTTTGGAATTCCGTCCATCGTGCCCAGGGATGCCGCCAAATGGATCTCCCTAAGCAAGGAGATGGTCCTAAAACCGCGCCATCTAAAGATGATCGAAGAAAACCGACCCAAGAGAAATAAAATTTCGCGGAGGTCACTCCAAGGGCGCTCACCTTCATCCTGGCGGCTCTCACCGAGAACAACCTAGACCCCGACGTGATCGATAAAATTTTTTTTTTCCTGTTTCCCCATTGGGTTAAACCACCCAACGGGGGAGTATATTCTGCTATTGGATACAGACATACACTTAAAACTAATTAATTGACATGTAATTAATGTAATATAAACGCAAACTTATAACTAGGGAAAAATGGAAACACTTATTTGGTAGAACTATTAAAACTAAAAATTGATAAAACATGGTAATCAGAACAAATTAAACAAACACATATTAAGGCAAGAGATTGACTGTCCCTGTCCTGTATGTGTTTAGTGTGTGTTGGTGTTTAAATCTGTAGAGATGAGTCAAGGTGTGAGCCATGGCCAGAACGAGAGAATGATAGATTAGAAAAACAAATATTCATTTCGGCCCTTCAATATTCGATGTTGGTATGAGCGCAAGCTCAGGGTGGAGTATTAAAATCTTTAAGAGTTGAAATTATATGTTTTATGAAGGTAGTGAAAGAAATAACTAAGGAAGGATTTTTGATACAAAATCTTTCCTCACTACTCTAATGAGAAGCAGTTTGGAACAGAAAATGTCCACGCAGAAGGATAAACCATCTACTTTAAATTTGCGTGGTGCCCTGGTGTTAGGTATAAACTAGCTCGTTTATTGCGGCGGCGAGAGCCGTGGGTCGTGTGAAAGAAACGCCCCGGAGAAATCAAGGAAACAGCTTTGCTAACACGCACAAAAATAAAATGGACAATTGGATGTTAATTGTCAGAAGGCAAAAAGATATTAGCGATATCGGATGTAAATAGGTGTTAGCCGACCAGAACAGGCACAGTGGCAACGACATTGCCACCGAGAATCACTCCCAAAAATAAACCAAAGGCACGTTCGAATGGTCAAATCAAAAATCCCACAACAAGATGGAACCATATCGAACTCCCTACGATAAAACAAACGGTAGCAACCTCGATGAAATGCTGCACCCTGTATATGGGTCGGACATCGCAGCCTTTCATAAAAAAATAATATAAAGCAAAATAAACACACAAAAAAATGTTCAACATAGAATTTCAAATACGAAATTCGAACCCATGTCAAACGCTTAGGACTTCCAAAGTCATTGCATTTGACCAACGCCGCGCCGGTTGATGTTTTTCTAGTGGGAATAAAATACACAAGTAAAACTCAAATAATAATACATAATTAATTAAAATAATCATCAAAAGTAAAGTTCAAACACTTGGTACTCCATCCCACGTATGCGAATGTGTGATTAGATATTATTCTCATCATGCATAAAACGAAAAATACGGCGTATCAACTATCTCGGCTAATATTCGAATAAAAAAATGCAAGACAATGAAACCCTATGTAATAAAATATCACATAAAAAATATAAAATAGCCAAGGGCGAATTAAAACGTCATCGAACTCCAGATGTACGGAGGAAAATTGGCCAAGTCGAGTAATGCATTTCCCTGTGAAGCAATCAGTTCAAATTAAAGAACTTACCGAACTGAGCAAAAAAATATCCTTCCAGAAAAATATGGAGAAGGTGGTCCGACAAAAAGATAACGATCTGGAATACATCCACAATTCTGCAAACACGAATGTAAAATCCCCATAATGGGTTGGAGCGCAAACCATCCAAAACAATTCATGATGCTGAAAGGGAACCCTCACAAAATTGCCACCATATTTGTCAAAATTGGAACCGAAAATTGTTATCACTTCACATTAAAACACCAAAACGTCGACCGCTCCGTGCGAGCGCTAACCCAAGACTTTTCTATCATTGCATGCGCGAGTCTAATCTCCGTCAAATACGTTCCATATACAGGGCGCTACGAAATATGTCGCTAAATGTTATGAGTTGAATTTAATAAATTCAACGTTGTTGCGAAAAGAGAAAATTTTTCGTAACATGTTTAAGAATTTGAAGGAGGTCGAGTGGGGATACTGAGTAGAAATTACAGAGAGTAAGATGGTTAAAACGGGAAGATACATAGCGTGGGCAATCGGACAACAAACGTTGTAGAGTTTGTCTACTCCTTGAATCGCAAGGACACACATCAGTAGGGCAGATCTTAAATCTAAATAGGTACTCGCGCAAATACGAATGTCCCGTCAATATCTGCGTCAATTCAAAAGAGGTGTCGAAGGCACCTCGGAACAGTCGAACATGTTGCAGAGTAGGTAAGTACTGCCGGGTGGTTGAACCTTGAACGGCATTAATGTACTCAGAATTCCAAGTACTTGCCAGTTCAAGGCGAATCACCCTTCTTGCGTAACTCAGAGGGAACTGGGTGTATGCCAGGCGACTGTGCGACACGGCCGCATCTTTGGCACATAAATCTGCAACCTCGTTCCCTCCTATACCACAATGAGCCTTTACCCACACGAACTTGATGGTCAACTCGTTCCTCAGACGGAGAAGAGAACGATGTATGGAAGTGACCAGGGGTGAAGTACAGCTTCTGTCGCTGATAGAAACAAGCGAAGATAGGCTGTCGGAGAGGATACACGCTGAGTGCACTCTCCTGGGGGTGATCCAATTCAGGGCAGTGTCAATCGCATATAGCTCGGCCTGATCGATGAAATCATCAAGAACTACAAGACGACGAACTCTCTATAAATTCATTCCGCGGGGACTCAACAGCGATTCGGTTCCGAAGACTTGGCTGTATTTCAAAGTGCCACAATATTTCACATGGGGCAAGGGGTAAATAAAGGTCAAGGCAGTATAGTAAAAAGACGGAATAATTTGTAATTACTATTGAACGATCAGTTCAAATATAAAGCTATTCACATGACTGCACACTACGCAGTTTGGAACCATGATCCATGGAAATAACTGTACTATAATCGTATAATCTATTCGTTTTAAGAATGCAGAACTAAATTGTATTAAAACTGTGATCTTTGAGCGTGATTGGATACAACCAAGCAAAGGGACTGATGGCGACTCTGGTCCCTCTAATTGGACGAAGCAGTAAGCTGGCACCGTTGCTTTTGCATCCAATGTACAGATGAAGCGGCTCCAGGTCATCCAAAACAACTGTCTCCGCATGTTAATGGGCATCCCCTGGTTTGTCACAAATCTACAACTCCACTAGGACACCAAACTGGAACTTCTTGATGAAATCATTAAAAGGATCACTCAAAACTTCTATGATCGATGCCAAGATGGAGAAAACTCCCTCATCAAGCAACTTAGGAAGTACGAATTCGTCGAAATCGTCAAGAATCGAAGACCACTGAGCATCTTGGCTCCGACAGATAAATGAGTTCTTTTACAGGGGCTTGTTTTCTTATACATTTGGCATGGTTGTTGCAACCCTAGGTAAAATTCTCATTTTTATTTTTAATGTTTTAATGCTTGCTTGCGTAATTGGGTAAAATTTATACACGTTTACACCGCCGAAATTCTATTTGCGATTGACGAATGGCTCACGAACATTTTTTTTTTAAAGTTTCTGGTAAATTTATAAAATTTGTACAAGATAAATTGCTATTTGACACAAACATACTTTTTAGACTGGCGCTTTTAGAATTAAACCTCGAAAAAGATCATGAATGGACCAAACTAGGTTGTTACGTAAGTGTAAAATAATATAAAGAAGTAAAAATTTAATTTTTCGGATCTCCAAATACCCGACAATCTTGTTACAAAATTAAAAACCGAAGAGTTCGATAAACAATACTTTCCTTACCTAGGGGTTCGGAAAGTAAAAAAGCTGCATGTTTATTTATTATCGCTTACTCTACAAAAACTAAGCGAGATAGCGAAAAATTCAAAACGAAGTTTTTGTAGAGCATAAAATTATATAAAAAGGTCCCCAAGACCACATATTATGTAAGATAAGCAGTTTAGGCGTCCTCTCGATACGCCAACTTTGAGATGAAATCGTGATTTTCGCCAATGCTTCAATTTTAGTTAAGATTGATGGAAATAACGTAAACGTGGAATTAAAAATCTGAAAATATTGACACCTTATTAGAACACCATAATAGAATTTCTACATATTAAAAAAATGATTTTCACCTCCTTTTTAATTTTTTGTTAGCGTGGCAAAACTTAACACAATTATCACCACACTTTTTGCTTCAATTGTTAATATCGTGAGAAGTATTGGGAAGTATTTTACTTATAGGTAATAATATTTTCTACAATTTTGTTCTCTTATTATTTGCTCGTAAATTCAGTCATTTGACAGTTGTGGTTAAAAGTTGTTCATCCAGAATGGAACCCAGTGGAAATATCGGAAAATTTACAATTTTTGAAAAACTTTTTAAATTATGCAGTGCTCATATTGTACTGAATGACGTCAGTGATTTTCGGCATTGATTGGAAAATGGTAAGTTTAATTTATATTTTGATTTCGGCAGTACGGATCTGATGAGATCAATTTTATAATGTGAATAAGATCTGAACATGTAATTTATTAAGTTTTTTTTGATTTTATGGTTTTTCTTGCTAGTTTTTCATTTAATATTGATTCTGAAGACGGTCCTTGCGGTCTAATGTACTTGTAACTGTGTATCAAATTTTGAATTTCTTGGAATTCTAAATTTTGCACTATTTCCTCTTTCCTCTTTAATGCAAGGAATTGGAGAATAACCGTATTGTAATTTATAGTTTATTATAACGTCCAACGATGTTAACTTTCTTCAATGAAGGAAAAATAAAATCCACATTTGGAGGTATTTAAAAATTGAAACTGCTTCTCTCAGTAGTAAATAATTGCGAAAGAGACCTTAAAAAAGACTACGTGGATGACGTGGTTTTAAGGTTATCCTTTGATCGTTTCCAAAACTTTAATTGGAGAGAGGAAAGCTTATAGGATGTTTTATTAAAGAAAAAAATTATCTACAAAAATTGTCTCAAACCATTTTATTTCAATAGATAATGAATTATACATTATACAGGGAGCTTAGAGCTCCAAATTGTTATTTATTACTTATAATTTAAATTGTTGTATGATATACATCAGTATTGAGCCATGCGTATGGTATAAATTTTGTCCTGAAAGGCCACTAGCTATTGAATATAATTAAATTTTCCCTTGTATAGAGGGCGCTAACTATTCAGCTATTTTTATATAATCACTAGCCCAAACTTCATATTCTTAAAAGTTTTTTTTCACTGAGCTAAATAATAATATTGTTTATATAGTTGGAACTCTGAAACTTGAACGGATATATCTTTAAACTATTATAGCAAAGACATTCACAATCAAAATATATTGAACAATATTGTAGGTAATATAAATATTCCACATTATGGGGGTGGATATGAAGTGATCTATTTAAGTTTGTGTAGATATTCTGAAATATTTTAAATCTATCTGTACGTATTTTAAGCTGAAATGCACCTCTTTGTAAATAATTGGTTGACTAGGCCGTTTTTCATGGACCAAAAATACCTCACGCTCTAATTTTTAGATGATCCCTAAATTATGTTTTCTTTATTTTTATTTTATGAAAATTCTAGATTAATCAATCTATGAACTTAATTGGAGTATATGAAAGGTACGCAAACTTGTAAATATTCTTATCAAATATTACGCATAGTTAAATAATACTCTTATTCACGCTTGTATTGAAAATAATTTTTACTAGTGTACTTCTTAACTATCATTACAATTATTAATAATATTAATTCTTTTAACTCATACAAGACTATAACTATGTGAAAAAAATCAGAGAGTTTATTACTAAATTCTTTTGCGCGTTTATTAGTCAATAACAAAGCTTATTTTTTATGTTAAATAAATTATTATAAACCTTGTATTTCAACCACATATTTCCAACAGTAACGCCGCGTTATGAAACTCTAAACTACATAATAACTTTCCTTTATATACATACTCGTTCACTGTTAATATATTAACGTGTCGTTACTGGCATACAGAAACGTTCCTTCGTCTTTCCCCATAGTAGCTATAATATGGAAGAGACGGAAGAACAATAAACAATCATTTTTGTATTACAACTACAAACTTGGGTTTGACACATTAACCAAAGTTTATAGCATTTCCTTCAAAAACGAAAATCATACGTAGTCAGCGGTAGGCCTTGATCAGTGGCGTACGTTGCTAGAGACAATAGATTCTTCAGGTCGTAAGATTCAATTGTCCCGGCATTACTTCTGACTGCATCTGGTTGAGGTTATTGGTTGATTTATCTAGAAAAAAAGAAAAGCAAACTTCAGTAATATTCGGTTTAACAAAATAATATAATCGAGATGGGTAAAGTAATGATATCAAATTTTAAAGGACGAGATGGTGACACACATGTATCTAAGAATAGTTTAGCTAAAACTATTCCCGTCTGTAGCCTACACATCATAGGTCAACAAAAAAGAAAACGACGTAGATAGTCGAAAGGTACCTATTTATATTTCACTTTTAACTTTTCCAATGTGAAATTTTGTTAAAATTGATTTACGCAGACCCCATTTAAATCGGTCAATTTTCACACAAATTCTAAATGCTTCTATAAAATTTTGAAATAGTTCACCACAACTAGGAAGAGAGAGAAGAAGAAAACAGGTGCAGTCTACGTTATTAATAAAACTTCTAAGTTCAGTATTGTGTAAAGTAAATTCAACTAAAATAAACTAAGTTTTAAATAGATAAACAATTTAAAAATTATTTAAAATTTTGCAAAATTTATTGTAACAAAACTTTCCACCATTTATGAGCGTTCCAAACGCAGCTAATCAATTGGCTTCAGTAAAAATGTTGTAACATAAATTAGTTTTGTCTGAATAAACAAGAAACATGGCCATTTCATCAAATAAAATAGTTTTGCCAACATATAAATTGGTTTTAGCTCCCCTTAAGACGATTTTTCAAATTTTCTCTAAAACAAAATTCTCAGTTTTCGGAGACTCGTAAAACATCATCACAGTCATAAGTGGATAACAAAATTGAAACATCCCGGCTTTCCACGGTTCATGTTTAATTATCACAACTTATCACTGCGTTAAACTCGCATCAAACGTATTCTAATTAATAAAGTGAAATAAATATGATTAAAGCAATAAATGTTAGAAGCCTGCAACAAATTTTTTAGGTTTAAGTCATTCAACCCGCTACAACAATTCGTAATAGCCACATGACTTCCGTAAATATCAGCTTAACTTATTTTGCTTTATTTTGGCTTAAAAATCCACAAGCAATTTTTAATTTTCCAAAGTCACTCACGGTGAATCCCACATTTTTCGGTGTTCGACGATGCCAAAACGGGAGCGCAAGAGAAACTTTCGTTCGGAAAGAACAACAGAAAAATAAGAAATATTTTTCAAGACGTAATCTTAAAATAAGCCATTGATTTATAAACTTTATGGTAGTCATATTCAGGCCCATCCTATAACCATTGGGCTGCAGAGTAGGGCTGGACGCCGCCGCGACGTCTCACAATTTATTGGTATTTTTTGTTCTAAACTTAGAAAATTCTTAATATTTCCTGAAGATTAATTTTTATTATATAAAAAATTAAAACCGATAAATAACAAAAAATATGTTCTTTCTAGAATTCGATACATTCCAATATATTATTATCATACATAAATTAAATTTTGTGAAATGCTAGTTATTGAGCCGAATTAATGAGTTCCCAGCAAATAAATGTAGAAAAGTTTATTTAAAATTTTATAGCATGATGTATATTTTGTTATTTATTAAATTGTGTTTATAATTAAATTAGAGCTATCAAATAATAGTTATTTACGTAACATCCATGGGCGTCCTTAGGTTTTTTTCCAGTGTGAGGCAAAATCAAAATTTTTCAAAATACACAACATTCGCAATACGTAACAAAGCAATTCTCTCATAATTAATTAGACATCTGGAAGAAGGCATCTCCTTGCATGAATTTCTTCAAAACTATACCTTCTCCATGGGTGCCAGGTTTCAAATTTTTTGGGAGGAGGATAAAAATGAGCTGCAGGCAAATTTTTTAGATTGTTCTAAAAGATAAACCATCAAATTAATTTAAATCCGATGCTTTATTTATTAAAAACTGCAATATTACCGATTTCTCTTCTTTATAGTGCCTTATCTTCTTTAGACGTTGCCCTTGACTTTATTGACTACTGCTCTCTGAGATGTCTGTTGATGTCATGCTAGCTCATTTCCTCAAATTCTTCATCCATGAGCTTCTTCTTTAGCCAGATCCCCGTTTTCTTTTAACCCTTCCTTGAATTATCAATTCCAACAATTTCTTAATCATCTCGAAGTTACTCAACTTTCTTTCTCTAACGGTTTTGAGAACTTTTTTATCTATCCCTATCCTATGGTGAACTTTTCCATCTGTCACGCGATGAAGGCAGTCACTCGTCGTTGAATCTCTTAGGTGAGTGTCCAAGCCTCTATTCCGCACATGAGAACGAAAAACGCGTAGCATTTCAGCATTTTCAGTCTGATATGTATATTTAATTATAAGTTACATAAAACATTTCGTAATATTCCAAGCCTTTTCTATACGAATTCTTATGTCTCTGCTGTGGTCCCACTCATCGTCTAATGTGCATCCCAGGTAAGTGATATTTTGAACCCTGTCTAATTCCTCTCCTTTTGCAAATATTCTCGCCAATACAACTTGATTTTTACTAATAGTCATTATCTTATGTTCCATATTCTTCGCTGATAGTTATTATTTTTTGTAGCCCTTGTGCGCTTTCCGGTAAAAGAAGGGCATCGTTGGGTATACCTAATGTGATTAATGATTTTGCCATTAATTAGAACTCTCTCTTCTAAAAAAATTTCGGGGATAGCACGCAGCCCTGGCTAAAACTCGCCTGAATGCTCGTTGTTTCTTGTATAAATTCGTGATTATTTCCAAGTCTTTGTCATCTATTCCCGAGTCTATTCCCGTTGTTTTATATCGATTAACTTGGTGTGTTTTTCCCTTGTCAAATGCTTTTTCAAAATCCATAAAACACGCAAACACATCACAATCCATATCCTGGCATCTTTGTAATAGAACTTGCACGCTGAACAGCGTCTTTTTGGTGCTAAGATCCTCCCTAAAACAAAACTGTGTTTCTCCTATAGGATATGCTACATTTTTTCTAGAGATCTAAATCTCTCTCTCTCAGTTTTCATTGTCCTGCGAAAGGACATAATAGTGACATTATGATGACAGCGTCTTCAAAGAGCTGCTCCACGCTTCCTTGTCATGTGTTGCTTCATATAGAGTTTTTCCAGTTAGAAATTTTATTTGATCCACTCATCTTGTAGGGGACCTTCCTCTTGGTCTTTTTCCTTCTATTTTACCCTGAATCATCAGATTCTCCATTCCCTGTGATCTTCGTGCAATGTGGCCGAAATATCGCAAGTAGGACTGACTGATCTTAGTCGACAACCGTGTTTTGATCTTCAACTCGTTTAAAATAAATACTCTCAGCATTCTTCTGTATGTCCACATTTCGAAGGCCTCCACTCTTCTTATATAGTCTTTCTTCAGTGTCCATATCTCGACTGCATATGTGGCCACTGGGAATATTAGTGTAGTCAGAAGAACTGTCAACAGAAGAACAACTGTCGTGTCTTTCCATAAGTTGACGAGTTAGTTAGTCACTGTTCTTGCCATGGCCAGTCGTCGCCTTAGTTCTGGCGTACTCTCTTCAGAGTTATAGATCAGAGAGCCCAGGTAGTTAATGTTGTGTACTACTTTCTAATCCCATGGATGTGTGGATGTTGGGGGAATTATTATTGGCGCGATCCACTATCATGACTTTTGCTTTGTTGAGAGAGAGAGAGATCTAAATTGAAATTTATGCATATAAGGTAGTTTTCTAGGTGAATTTATAGAATGTGTTTGTTATCAGTACGTTTCGTTCATTGCAAAATGAGATAAGATGTTGCCCTCTTTCTTTCTACCGATTGCAAATTGATTTTGTAGGAATTCCATAGACACAAGTGAGTTTTTACTTCAATTGTTATGAAACGCAAGGAAATATTTTCCTGAAGAAGTAGAAAACAATGTGCGTGCAGAGTTATGTGAAATTCTCAGGGGGTGGGGGTTGAGTCTTTTCTCGTACTCGATGCCCATGACAGCTTCTTTCAGATTTCTAATATTATGTTAAAACCTTGCAGATGGAGAAAATTTTGATTAAAATGCTTAGAATCACAATTACTTGATTTATAATAATTCGACATAAACAACAATAGTAAAAGTTTTGTATTATTACTACACTTGGCTCGAACTAAAAATTTATTTTTTATTTGAAATTTTGTAACTCAAATTTTACATTTTTACAAGTTAATTTAAATATTTTAAATCATAAATCAGGATGACACCTATAAAGACACCTATGGTAACGACGCCGGAAGTGGTACTTTACTGGACGAGCCGCAGGCGAGAAGTCGACGAGACCAGTCAAAATACTTTCTGGATGTATTATGTAAAGCACTATATTTTCTGAACCGGTCACTTGGTACCAACGAGGAGTCAAATTAGTCCGATTGACAATGTAATAGCGGTTATTTCAAAGCAGAAAATAAAATTATTTTCAATTATCATGGAAACATTGCAGGAAATTCACTTTCTTAATTTTTTATTCATATCATAAGATGATACTATATGATCATATAATATCAGCTAAATTTCCTAACGGAAAACGAAATTATAAATTGTAGTCATAAAACTACAAATAAAAATATTACTGTTATTTAAGACGATTAAAAATGAAGAAAATGCACAAATTTAAGTATAGGATCTTAAAACATTCTTAAAAAAAATTGACAGAATTTGTAATAAAACATTTAATTTTGTTATAAGATTGTAACAAAGGGCCAGTTTCTTTAGATAAAAACAAAAAATTGATCTTTACTTCGAAGTTTTGTTTAAAAAATTAGAAGCAAACAGGATAGATAAATATTCACAGTGAAAACTCAAATACGTATTTGATGATTTTTTGAAAAAATTTCAGAGTAAATTTATTTATCGGAGGCAAGTGGTAATATTGAAATGAGGAGCAGCCGGATTCGAGATAGCTACGAATTTAAATAAAAATTTTAGCATGATAAGGTATAAATCAGCATAATAAGATTCCAATTAATTTATAAGCTTTCAGCAGTAAATTTTTGCATTCTTCAGATATCTTGATTGAATTGCAAATTTGTATTGCAATAAAAGTTTTTTGAACAAAAAGTCTTATTTATTTACAAATAAAAGCATTTGAAGAAGGCAGTAATATTGGAAGTTGATGGATAATTTGAATTTTGTTTTAAATTACCATTTAATAATATTCATGAACTTAGAAGTTAAGAATAATCATCATTAATCTTGTGTACTATATTATTTTATAAATAGGTATATTTTAAAAACATCCAGAAGTATATTATAAATATTAATAATTATTATTAAGACATAAAAAAGTTTAGAATCGGTTGTAAGTAGGACAAAATCCATTAATACTCGATGGATTCGTGAAAATTGATGTTAACTATACTGCATTTTAGAATAATTAAAAATGTAGTAAACCCGTTTTAGAAAAAAGAAAGTATAAAATTTATCGCATGATGATGTCACAAAGTTTTGTTTTTTTATTTCTAAAAAGTGTTTAGTGAATATTTTGGTTATTTTAAAATAAAGATATGATATTTGAATATCAATCCATTATTCTTATTTCTTTTGGTTATTAAATCTTAAACAAGTCGAATCCAAAAAAATTTTTTCTTGGTGAGAGAAATTCCGATATTGATAGGCTAAATGCATCTTACATAAAAGAAATCATAAAAAATGTAGTAGGGAACCTTCCCATAACATGGTTTTGATTCGGTTCTGATATAACACGGTGGAAAAATTTCGACAACCTTTCCTATAACAAAATTTCCTATAACACAACATTTTTATATATAGTTTTCACATATCACAGCTTAATTAACTTCGACAACTCTTGCACGAATTTTTTTAAAACACCATTTAAGAATTAAAGATAGTAAGAATGATAAGAACACACCGGTAAAAACTACTAATTCAGATAGATTTAAAAATGAAGATAAAGATGTACAAAGTGATAAGGACTTTTGGCCCATTAAAAGTAAAAGTGATTGCCACTGGTAGACGTCAGCTATAAGGAAAATCAATCTAGCGTTTGATTTCATAAAAATCCTAATTATTTATAATTTACAGTTGAATAAAGTACGTTTATCCAACACTGTTTAATAAATAGCCTGTTACTATGGCTATTTTAAATAAGGAAAGTTACAGTTCACCCAGGGTTATTCTGTTACTCACGTTGCTAGCTATCAGCGTGGGTTAAAATATACACCGTGGCCCACAAAACCTCTGACACACTTGTTTTTTTCTTGCCGCGAAAAGCACTGAATTTTAGCAACAAAAATTTAGTAAGCCGATTCTAAAAACACTGGAGAACAGAAAAATAATGGAGAGAAATAATAAGAAATCGTAATTTTGTAAGTTACAAGATGTCAAAAAGTCGCGCCGCAATTTTATCGTTATTTGAAGCCGGAAATCGTCAATGTGAAATTGTTCGAATGCTTCACATTCCTCGACAAACCGATTCTGATGCCATCAAACGATTCAAAGAGCTTGGCAATGAGAAGAACCAACCTGGAAGAGGAAAAAATGCTCTGCCAATACTCGTCGGAATCGCAACATTATAAAATTTCGGATTCAACGAAATCCGAGACTGTCGATGCAAAAATTGGCTCGTGAAACTGGAATCGCGCGAGAGTCTGCTCGACGAATAGCTAAAAATGTCTTTAAGAAGAAGCCTTACAAGCTACGAAACGCCCAAAAGCTGACGAATGAAAACAAGCAAGTACTGCTCAAAGATGGGAAAATTTCGTTTTTCTCTGATGAAAAAATTTTCACCATCGAACAATTATACAATCGTCGAAATGATAGGTATTGGTCAGAAAAGGTATCAGGACCTGATGCCATCGTTGTCCATCGCCAATACCCCCAAGTTTTTCATGGTTTGGGGAGGTATTTGTGCTACCGGTAAAACACCTCTGGTTTTCGTAGAAGACGGGGTTTAAATCAATAAAGAAGTGTACTGCCAGGATATTTTAGAGGCTGTCGTACATCCGTGGGCCCAACAGCACTTTCGCGACTCTGCGCTTGCTCATGAAGCAAAAACTACACAAGAGTGAAGTGTCGAATTCATTTTCCTGATTTTGTCAGTTTCGCTGAATGGCCCCCGTACTCACTGGATCTCAACCCGATGGATTATGCCGTATGGTCAATTTTAGAGGCCAGGGCCTGTGCAAAACCCCACAAAAGTTTGGAATCACTGAAGCAATCCTTGCGTCTGGAATGGGACAATAATATGTCGCTGGATAGTTGCGAAAAACAATCGCATTTTTTATAAAAAAACATTTGTGCGAGGTTTTGTGGGTCACGGTATGTACTAACTCATTCGTTGCTATTCGAAGTAAGTAAATCACAATGACAGTAATACCAATTTTAATTAACGTCGTTGCTGTGAAAGTTATTTTTACATACTACATTTGCAATGCATAGACATGATTTATTAAAAGGTGTTGGATAAAGTTTTGTCCAGCATTCGTGTGTTAAGAGATATTTTCGTCTTTTTCACTCGGTTTGCAGCCTCATAGGACAAAGTTTTCTCTAGTGGACAATACTTCACTTAACACCTAGTAATGTAAATAATTATTACACTAACTTGTATGAATTTAATTATTTTAATGATTTACCTTATATTAAAACATAAAATTTTGCTTATTTTAATTTTAATATATGAACTCTTAAAGTCGTTCAAAATGCTTGGGGTTAATTTATTTCCTTCCTATTTATGAAAATTTTCTTATAACCCTGTACGAATTCTCCGAGTTTCCTGTAAATACAATTTTCTTTTTCCATAATGTACTGAAGAGGAGTGTGGATGGAAGATAATGGAAGAAAAAAAATATGTGCGGGGTCTGCGTGAGGCGGACAACAAGAGTATTTTTGTATGATCGGTTGAAAAATAAAATTGAATTGTAAAAATTAAATATTGCATTATTGGAATTAGTGTTATGAATATAAGTTTTCCTAAGTTATTTTTGTGAGTTTTTAAGGTGCCGAATAAAAATGCGACAGTATATTTCTTAAATACATGAACTACACATTAGATTTCCTTTTCCTACCAGGACATAGAAAGGACTGCCCATCATTTTGATATGTTTTAAGTGTCTTAATTGTGTATTGAGGTTTCACCTCTGATTTAAGTTTAAGAAGAAGAACGAAGGAATTCCAACGACATAAATAATATTACACTTATGTACATGTTTCGATCATTCTGGTTATGCTTTCTTATTAATTTAATGGCCCATAGAAAAGATGTACAAAGTCCTGTTTAATAGATTGGCATTTAAAAAAGCACTACTTTATGTTACAACTTGAAAATGAACGAAGTTATGTGAAACCTGAAAAATGCCATCTTGTTCTCCGCAAAAAGTGTCCGAAAAATGTGTGAATAAATTTTCTCTTATTTCACAAACTACCGAGATATTGACATGATGATAGTGTCAAAAAGTTGAGAAATCGAAAACAAAAACAGAGAATTTCATTTGGTTTCCACTGTTAAGTTTTTCTCAAAAAGACATCGCGAATGTATCATCCAAATTTTTCCACTCTGGAATTCAGGTCGTAGTCTCAAACTAAACATTGCACGAATTACTGGTCAAATAATAATTAAACATTTTCAAAATTACGCCACCGTTACGGTACCGATATTTCGATATATTTTTAAAATGTCCCCGGCTGCACTTGCATAGAAAAATAAACGAAATTTGTAAGTTTTTCAGTCCTGATATGTTGACAATAAAAGAAAACTGTAGCAGCTCTTGCGACACTTTATAAACTATAAAGACACGGTTTTTTAGCTGTAACCATCGCACGTCATTCGCAATAAGGTTTTTTGCAGGATGCCTTTCGTAAAACACTATCTTGATTATTCTTCTTGTAGAAGTTTATTTTTCCTGTCAGAGAGTAAAGATCTGATTACTTTTCGCCAATGAGCTACAAAAACATAAAATACGTATTCGAGATTATCATGAAAGTGTAAAAATAAGTTGCTTTTTCAACACAAACCAATGCAATGATTTGAAAAAAATCTGTGACACAGATATACGGTCGAAATGAAACATTTAGTTCTAACAGGTGTGTACTATTGAAGCATTCAGTTTTCATTACTTTGTTATTGTCGAATGAAGGTGGTTTTTGTACAATGTGTAGATTTATTTTTAATAATATATACTCGTAATGATCTGAAAGCAGACCAAGTAGAAATTAATCAGCATTTGTTAACAATAGCGGTAATTTCTATGTTATTTTATTTTAATAGAGAGTTTTTCGTGTTCGTAATGATGCAAAAACTACCTCAAAAGCAATTTTCAAATAATTGGGTGGTAATTTTAGTACCTACTGCAAAATTAGATAATTTAAAAACAATTTAAATAAAACTTATTTGAATTTTAAGTTTGATGTAAATACGATGAAATTATATTCAAAATATAATTGATCATAAATGTATTTTTACCCTTTGTGATGTCGACAGGGCCGGATTAAAAATATTTCCTTAAGGAGGTGAAAAATTCCATATTTTCTATAAATTTTCCTAAACAACTGAAATGAAAATTTAATATCAAAATATTAATAATTGGAAAACTGGTATTTAATAATACAATATACCGCTATTTCATCTTTATTTAGAATCTTTAGTTGCAGAATATAATCACTGAAGAGACTCGGCAGTCAAATAATCAAAAATTACATTTTAATTTTTCAATAATGTTATCCTTCGTGCATTAATTCTATTTTTATTCACTTTTTAACCAGTAAATTACACTGTAAAATAATGCACTGTATAAAAACTCAAGGTTCTGAAAAACAACAAATAATAAATTGACTCACAAAGAGTCAAACAACTCTAGTTTTTCGCAAAAATCGGAAAAAACTGAAAAAAAATTTGAATACCTTATTTTTTAAATTAATTATCATTACAAAACGAAGAAAACCCTGCTAACCTATTATTCCACCGCGTATGACTTAATTTAAAAAATTTTCTGACTTTGTATGACAGTAATAATAAAGTTTAATAAATACAAAAATTTTAGGATTGCTTTTATTTCTTTACATTGAACTCAAAAAAATTCTTAATTTTCAAGCGATTTGACTGCCCCTTAATAAACAAAAATTTCAAAATTGATCTCAAAACATTATTATTATTTTAATAATAATAATAATAATACATTTTTAATTTTATTCGATACTTTACGCTGTGATTGAATTTATTTTGTTTTATTCTGAGTGTGAATGATCTTAATGGTGATTCTCTATGAAGATTTCTGATCCATTGTATACTTGACACGTATGTATTTTGATCAATGATAAAACATATTATGTAGAACTTTTACTCTTGTAGGAAAGCCCGAAGACGATCTAAATAAATCGAAACGCGTCGCTTATAAGTATATTTATTTCTTCGAGTAAGTGCAAAGACACACATATTATTATTTTAATATCTAGTAGAGGCGCTCTTCCGGCCGCCATTAGCAATTAAATACGTAATTGCCTTTGTTGTGCGGCCTAAAGTCCGCATTGGGAGTTAAGTTAGATCATCAGTTCAAAAAATCAACTGAGCTATAGACACACATTTTCTTCCACTTTTATTAAGAAGTCTCCCTCTTAATATTAGGTTCAGGACCTGTTCTTTACTAATTTTTTGTAATTAGTTCTGTGAGAATTTTTGGATTTTACATCTCAAGTAGCTTGCTAAGCTTGCCTTTCGATGTGCCTGAACCCTGTTTTTTATTGTTATGATGGCAAATCATTAACACAGGGGTACCGACGGCTTTACGTGTCCTCCGAAAACACGGAAGACGGTCAAGAAATTTTAGACTGTACCCGGAGTCGAACCGGGGAGCCCTACGTTAGCAGTTGATCGCGCTAACTATCAGGCCATGATCATGACCGTCGTCACATATGGATTGCAATTATCGATATTTATATTATTTGTAGTTTTGTCAAATTTTACTTTCCTTTTTGTCAGAGAAAATAAATAAAAGAATAATTTCAAGAATAATAAAAAAAGAAATAAAAGATTATTAATAGATTTCATCTAACATTCCAATTATTCTGACTCGAAGTAGAATTTCGGATTAGCTGACAAATAATAGAAGGAAACACTAGGTGAAATTTGAAAATTCATATTGCAATGAATTTTTTTCATTAAAATAACGAAATCAGGTGACATAACGACGATGGTCATGGCCTCAATATTAGCGAGATCAACTGCTAATACAAGGCTCCCCAGTTCGACTCAGGGTACAGTCTAAAATTTCTTGACCGTCGCCCGTGCTTCGGAGGGCACGTAAAGCCATCGGTGGTCCCCTTTGTGTTAATGATTTTCCATCATAACAATAAAAAAAGGGTGCAGACACATGGAAAACAAGTCTAGCAAGCTACCTGAGATGTAAAAATCAAAATGAACTAGGACTAATCAAAATAAAATTAGTAAAGAAAAGATTCTAATAAGAATAAGTATTGATCAGGTCAACTTAATCATTTAAAAAGTAAGTTAATAAACAGAAAGCAGTAGATCACACGACAGACGGGCCGAGCGACATTTTATAAAAGTTGGATGGAAAATAGTTTCAGTTTAGTCGTGATGGAAGCACAAAACGATATAATCTAAAAATAGAATAGGTACGAAGTTGTAAACGCGGTAGATAGTTCTACATTACATGAATTAAATTTTCCGCTTCTGGGTTAGAACATAAAGTAGTTTATCACTTTTATAAAGATGTTTATTTAATCTTAAAATTCTTTCAAATCTTTCAAGCTGTTTTGAAAATTACATGAAAATAAAAAATTATCTTAAAGAAGGGGCTGGGGAGGACTTAGTTTCCCCAAAATCAAAATTTGTTACCTTGAATAAAAAAATTGAATGCCTATATTATGAAAAAGAAACATTTTTGCAGTATTACAAAAACAACATTTTGGAGATTTATTAAAATTTCTATATTGTTTCAAAAATAGCCTGCTGAAACCCCATAGTTTGGAGACCATAATCATAAAATTGTGAATTCATAGTTTCTTATGAGCCTATGCCCAAAATGGTAATTATCAAAATTACTCTAAATATAATTTTAAATTTCAAGAGATTTAAAATTTGCTTGTCCAAATTTTGCAGTTTTACAATGGCATCAATTTCAGTACACGTGAGGTGTTGAGGAAACGTAACTTAAAGTGCAGAGAATAAAAGTCTACGTAAAATTGTTTAATTATTTAAATGTTGTCCCCCAAATATTATTCTGTTGTCCTTATTGATCAATTTTTTCTTTTCAATCTTCCACAGAATATCGTTTGCTTTAAATATTAACCAACATAGTTTTATCGTACGATGCACCAAATACTAGCAAACTAAAAAAAATTGAAATCTCCTAGAGCTAAAACGATGTTCCATATTATAGGAGGTTTATACCGAATTTATAGTCTAGTTTCAGTCATCTATGGACCACCGATTTTATGTCAGACGAATAGAAAGAAAATATACATCGAAAATAAAAGACTAGTATTCGGAAAAAGGGTAAAATATTAAGAACTTTAATATCTAGGGCCCCTAGATCTAGAAATATATTCTATGTGGAGATTCACATAGGTTCACTGATCTTCGGTCACTTGTGTGTCAGACGAATGGGAAAAATTATACATCAAAAATTAAAAACTCATACATCTTTATGACTCTGACGATGGAAGATATATTTAAGTCACTGGAATGGGAAGAATTCGGTGTGAACGTGGATGGAATTAAATTAAATCACTTGCGATTCGCAGACGACGTTGTGCTCTTTAGTACAGATATTACAGAGATCCAAAAAATGCTTACCGAGTTGAACTCTCAATCGTTGAAGGTGAGATTAAAAATGAACACCAAAAAAACAAAGATTATGACCAGCGACGGCACCTCAAATATATACATAGACGGAAGATTGATAGAGAGAGTAGACGAGTACGTGTACCTTGGTCATACTATCAAATTAGGCAAGCAAAATCAGACCACGGAGATAATTCGTAGGACCCGTTTAGCATGGGCGGCGTTCAGCAGGGTGGCCCAAATTCTGAAGGCAGATATACCAAATTGCCTAAAACGGGAAGTCTTTGACAAATGCATACTACCAGTCATGACCTACGGACTAGAGTCTACAACAATGACCATCAAAAGCGCTAATAAACTAAGAACTACTCAACGCGCCATGGAACGTCTGATGTTGGGTATTCGGTTGCGAGACAGACAGAGAAATGACAGCATTAGAGACAGAACCAAAGTTAGGGACGTTATAGAAAGGGTGGCGGAATTGAAATGGGGATGGGCGGGGCATGTTGCTAGACAGGCTTCTGATAGATGGGCAAAGAGAGTTTTATCATGGAGACCGAGAACAACCAAAAGGTCCGTCAGTCGTCCACCAAAACGCTGGACTGACGATATTATCGAAACAGTTGGAGGAAATTGGCAAAATCGAGCTCAGGATCGTGAAGCGTGGAAGAAATTGAAGAAGGCCTACATCCAGCAGTGGATTGACAAAGGCTGAAAAGAAGAGAGAATAAGAAGATACATCTTTATGAGCAAAAGTTTTGTCTAGTTGCGCCATCAATTTCATAAACCTTATTTGAGGGTCTCAATATTTATTCTATACGCCTCAAATTTGGCAGGCAGAAACTTATTCATGCCGAGGTTTGCAAGTTCGTTACATGATTAAAATCAGTGTAAGCCCTTAGTAGTAGTACTAAACACTCGAAAGAAGTAGTACCTGCAAATTACTACGCTTGATAACCTAGGTCAACAATTGTTCGTGCGTTCGCTGTTAATTAATTGCGATATTTTGGCAAGCTTTTCGTGGAAATTAAGAAAATCAATGCCTAGTTTGATACTCAAAACAAACCAAAGCAATTTTGTGCCCAGTACTGCTGCAGTTGCAGCAAATCATACTTAGGCAATATAATTAATCGTGGTTATATTAAGCGTTATTAAGCGAATTATAGATTTATTTACTATGGCTTTACTAATGAGTTAATACAAAAAGCCTTGCATGCTATGCTGCAGTCACTAATACATAAAATTCCATAAACAAATTAAGCATAAGTGTTATAGAATTCAAATGGTACAAAGCTAAAAACAATAAAATGATATCGTAGACTGTCGGTAAAGCTGCAACTCATAGAACCTCAGTGTTTTAAATTCGAACTGGTCTATATGAGCAATATCCATATTCAATCGTCTAATAATGTACAATTTATAATATTTTCAGTACTTTCCTATAGAAAATATTTAGGTAGCTTTGCAAAATGGATGTAACCTATGGTATGTTAATGCTTAACTGGTTATAAAATTAGTGCACTTAATTAGTGACTGGAAAATAGATTTGCAATTTAAAATGATGAAATTAGCACAAAATTGCTGATTTAACATATTTCTACGTTTCTAAATTTAAATGAGATACCTACATGATGCAGAATTTTGGGTCAAAAAAATAAGTAGAAAAAGCAAGTAAATAAAAATCGTGAAATTGAAGGTTATTCAACTGTGTAGTATTAAATTTTTTATGAATAATGTAAAATTTTATTACTTTGATTGAAAATTTTGTGAGTTTGTATTAAAAGCTGGACCACTGACTGCTGGTGTTATTTCTATTGCCACTTGGTTTCTAACGCTGTCATATAAATTGAACGAAGGAAATTGTATCAAGTTAAGGAAATAGAGAAAACAACAAATAAAGTTGATGGTTTTGGCTCATTCCCAGTTTCCCATGCAAAGAATCTATCGAAGTTTTGGCGGGAATCATAATATTTATCAGTACACGTGAGTATTTGGCGTGCGTTAGGGATTTCCTCATTTATTGGAGCCAAGGTTCCTCTTTTAGTGGAACAGCACTTCGGATGCCAATGTGCGTGTCCATTGAATACTCCAGTTGGCACCAGAAGCACCCGCACTTTTGAGCCAACTGGGGTGCATTCAAAATGTTTACATAGTTAGAGCCAACCCTGGCATTTGGCTAACTCCTCAGGAAACAGTTGGTTGTAAGAAACTCGTGAAGTTGCAACTTTGTTTTTCACGTGCTCGGTGTTATCTGTACGTAACTTTTTTTAAACAAATATTTCTAAAGATCAGTGTAACTAAAAATATAAAACAAGAAATAACCTGCAGGATGTTTTTGCAAATATTTTTAGAAGTTAAAATTAAAGTAAATTGTCACATAGAAACGACTAAACTATGTTGGATTTAAAAATAATTTCATTAAATCGCGCTACGTGTAACAAATTTCAAATAATGTGATTACAACTTGAAAACTAATTTATCTAAATTTTGTCGTCGATCGCTGTACGAATTTAACGAAATAGGTCAAAAAGCTTAGTTTAATCGGCAAGTTTATTAGACAAATATTTTGTAGCAGCGATGTAGTCTTTACAGTAGAAAATCTCTAATTATCAGCTATTTTTAGATTGGTTCCTGAAAAGTATTTATAGATGTTTATTCCTACGCATAAAATACCATTAAAAATAGTACTTTGCTTTGTAAAACCTTATATTCATAAATACTATTACATAAAAAGGTCCAAGACGACTTGAAAGTTAAATTTTTAATTTTAAGAAAATAGTAAAAACTTACAACTTAATGTTTGTTCATTATGTTAGTTGACATCCGAGGTTATAAAACTAGCAAAAGACTTAAGAAATCTCGTAGAAACACATCTTCGACGTCGCCGTCGTCGTCGTAGAGCACCTAGGAGCGATGAGCTCCTCGTGCGTACTGTCGCTGCACCGACGCCTGGCCAAGCTCCAAGCGTTCCCACCGATCCCCCCAATTCCCTATTTACAATCCTTTCTGCAGTCGCGCTTTAGGATACTACATGCATACTGTTTATATGAACTAGGATGCAGAAAAGGGATTTCGCTAATAGCCGGGTTAGAAGGGGATGGAAAATTCTAATTGCATGGATTAAAATTAGGAGATAAGAGTTGAGAGTAAGCATGGAAAATTATTGTGCATGTTAGTTGGAAGTTACAGCAGCTTAAAATCCTACAAGATAATAAGAAATAGGACCAACGTTGTTTACCAGAATTAGTTGCAAAACTAACAAATTTATTTATTGCTAGCACAAAAGATTGAAGTTACAGCTGAACTGCATTCATGTTACTTATGTGTCTGTTGTCATACTCGTATTATTATTTTAAAACTTATATCCCCAAATGCGGAGATTCTATTCAACTTTACAACTTAGAAAACATTTTAAAAATATTTTATTGTTGGTCATGTAATATCTAAAAATCACAGAAGAATGGACCACAGCCATGAACGCAAACTTTATTTAACTTTCAATTTAAGACGTTAAAAGAGATATGCGCTTCAAATGCAAGTGAAGTTTATTGCTTATCATAACGTAAAAGCGTTTTATTTTAGGCAATTGATGTTACAAAGTATTACTTTTAGTTTGGATATCCTAGGCAAATATCACATTGCTACGTTTATTCCTTATTGCAGCACAACGCTGACACTGAATTTCTGAAAAATTTTATTTTCATCTCAGCGTTTTTTTTAAACTAGACTCATCATCGGGGAAAAAAGTGACGAAAGGGTAGTAGAAAACTAAATTGCATAAATTTCCCTCATATCAGTATTTTAGAATTACAGAAGAAAGCGTATCGCCAAATTTCAAACTGATACGTATTCGGATTAAAAGGTCGAATAAAATAGTCAAGTGTCTGAAATTACACGACCACAACATCGCTTAGAAAATTGATAATACACTTAACAAATGTATCAAGGCGAAATCGTTTGAGTGTTTCTTAAAAGTACTGCATTAGATATACCGACGGAGCTTTTAAAACTCAATTCAATGAATACATGCAATCATAATATGGATTAAACCACGAGAAATGAGCATTCGCGAAACATAAACTGAACAACGTGTTTTACATGACGAGTAAAAACATGCCCAAATAGAATTTAATATTTATATTTCACAGAAATTAATTCATCTTTTATCCAAAAAATAAAATAATTCTCTCAATCCAATTTCTATTCCCCCTGCCTCTCTTTAGGGTAACATTTAACCTGGCGATCGCCTGACGATGTCATAATACTCGTATAACGAACACGTTTGCGAAGTTGTTGCAGTGCATTAAATACCAAAATAAATAAATTCAAGTTCTACTGGAATTAGCAGATTTACATACCAGGGAAAATCAATAAGTTTGTTAAAAACTATATAAGTCATCAATATTTTTTAATCTCCTTGTAGGCACTTGGTATTTCTTTGAATTAATTTTTCTAAAGCACTGAAAAAAAATTGTTTCGATTGCCTTGTAAAATAACTTTCCACAGGATACATCAGCCCTTAATCAGTATGAATTTCGTCCCGCTTAATTCATTCTTAATTTGGAAATAGAAAGTATTCCCTAGGGACCAGATCTGGACTGAAAGGTAGGTGATTTATTTATTCGAAGCCACACTTTTCAATAGCAGCCTGTGAAACTTTAGACTTTAGCAAAACAATTTTGTTTCACTTTGCCTTTTCTTTTTTCTTGGCTAGTTTCCTCTAATTTTTGTTGTAATCCTGCATAATAGATGCTTGTTATATTCTCTTTAGGACACAGGTAATCAATTAACAGAATTCCCTCGTCATCCCAAAAAAGTATACGGTTGAGTTGAATTTTGAACTTCTTAGCTGGAAATTTTCCCTTTTCTATGCACTACATAGACTCTTATTTGGATTCGGAATCGCAATAATGAATCCATGTCTCATAACCTATTATAATGTTTTTTTAAATTTTTTTCTAATCAGCCCTTGCACATTTCCAAAAATTACCTAGAAGTTTCGACTCGAGTTTGCTTCTATTCATGAGATAACAAATAATGTGAAAGCCATCTTGCACTTACTTTTGATACATGAAGAAAAATACGTTTATCATCCCTTAACAAATTTCTAAAATCCCCCGTCGGCTTCTTTGATTGGGGATTTTAAACCCTCATTTTAGTTTTACGAAAAATTATCATCAGACTAAAATTGAAGATCGTAAAATTCTTTAAATTATACATTATTTCAAAGTTTGCATTGTTATCTAGGAAACAACCCCGAAAAAAATAGTTAGAGCTTGCAAAGAATCCAGGTCAGCTAAAATTTTGAAGAAATAATTATGTATTTGAGCGTGAGAATAAACCCCCACTAAAATCCCTTGCCGGTTTCTTCCTAAATTTGGAATTTTAACTTTTCCACCCTGGTTTTTGCGACAAATTTTAGTTTTAGTGAAAATTATTTTCATTAAACCAAAATAGTTGTTTTTACGTTGTTTAAAAAAATAAAAACTGTTTTGAATAATTCTTAGAATAGCTAAAAGTTTTATAAATTTCGTCTTCGTCTTTGGAAGTAAATTCTGAAAAACTCCAGGAAGAAATCGCAGAGGAAGTTTAGTGTACAAATTCGAGGAATTGTAGGGGAATTGTAAGAATTAGTAGAAATTATGGAAATTAATGAAGAATTACGGGAATGAGTTTCTATGTGCGTCTGCATTTTCTGAAATTTTATAAAGTAAAAAGTTCAAAAGAATATTAAAATAGGAATTAAAAAACAATTTAAATAAGAATCGTTAGTTTTCCACAATAATTCCACAATTGTACTTATTTGAACAAGACCTAATAATTCCTAATAAAATAAAATATTTATCGCGAAATTAAAAATAAATAACTAAAAAGTAAAACTGTGCAGTTTTCTCTTTGAAGGAAGTAGTTTTCTCCCGTCACGTCGCGTCGGCAACACATAAAAAAATTATGAAAACGTCGTTTTTCTTAATAAGTAAAACCAGTTTAATCAAGCCCCGCGCCGCATCTTCACAAATAATCGCACATTTAAATTTCCCTCTGCAAGTGAGGTAATTTATAGATGATCTCTAAACCTCACTAAACCTAGGTTTTCATTTCACCCCTTATAAGGTATAGAAAGTTTGAAAAAGAGAACTTAGAAGCCGAGAGTCCCTTCCTTCCGCTTTCTCCTCTCAAATCAGCAATACTCATTTGTGCGTCCTAACCTGAAATAAATCTAAACCAAACTTTTCCAGCATCCTGCATCATTTCTTTACAATAAAAACTCATAACTAATCTCTCTCGTCCAATCGGTCAGCGTCGAAACAGTCACATTCAAATGGTAGCGTTCAATCGTCCTAGATTTCGATATTTTTAGTATTTTTGATATATCGTCGCCTCAGAACCAGAGTATTCTATATCCATTTTTTTGACAAATTGAGTTATTTATGCCATTTTAATCTATGTTCATTTCTCTACAGTATAATGCAAAAAAAATGCCAAAATGTTTATTATTACCGTTAATTCAAAGAGGCAATTTTATTCTATATCCATTAACCATGCTAATATTTAGAACCAGAGTATTCTATGTACAAGCGACCAATTAGCTTACAGTAAGTTCTTGGATATAGAATAACCTGATCCCAACGTTTACACTGCATAATAATAATTATGCAGAAAAACAAATATATTTATATTACTGGCGCCATTCTCTTTACGTTCAAGAATAGGTTGATGCTTGTGCCCATTTGCAGTGCAATACATTATCATCTGTGATGTGATATTTTTGATTTCGTAGAATTCAAAAATATGTCAAAATAATATACCTTATATATAACTTGATATAACAAATAAATAGATATAAAAATAAAAATAAAGGGATATAACTTGTAGAGTTAGAGAATTTTATAATAGTCTATAGAGAATTTTATGTTCTTCAACTTTGCTTAATGATAATTTTTCGTAAAAGTAGAAATAAGTGAGCTATAGGCAAAAAAATCGCACTTTAGGGGACTAAAATCATCATTTGGGGGAAACGCCGGCTTGAGATTTTTATAAGACATTTTGAGGGTTTATTAGAACACTTCAATATACATCTTTGCTAAATTTCGGCTTGCCCGGACCTTCTGTAAGCTCAAACCAAAATTTCGGTTTCGTTTCTTGGAAGATACTATAACTTGGGCAAATTTGAAAAAATCTATTTTTTTCTTCATTTTCCAACCTTGGCCACAATTTCAATTAAGTTATTATTAAAAGCATTTCTCGTGCCTGAAAACATTTCTCTCCCTGCAACGAATCAATATTGTGCCATTTTAAGGGTGGGTCGTGCTTTCGGTCAATAATTTAAGTATTAGTGTGCCATGGAAAAATATGAAAAAAAAACTATTTGATAGAGAATTTTATGCTCTTCAATTATGGTCTGATCATAATTTTCCATACAAGCATAAATAAGCGAGTTATCGGCAAAAAATCGCGTTGGGGGAGCTAAAACCCCCGATTGTGGGGGATGCCGGCGTGGGATTTTATGGGATTTTTGGGAGGTTCATTAGAACACTCCAATGTACATCTCTGCCAAAATTCAGCTTGCCCGGAATTTTTGCAAATTAAAAAAATTCCTTGCCTGGACTATGATGCTAGTTTGGTTTCGTTTTGTTTTGTTAATTTCGTTTAGTTAACCAAATAGGTGTTTTTTGTATTTAAACATGTAGTTAATATACAAATAAAATTAGATAATATCGAAAAATATTTTATTTAAAAACTATACAATAGTTATAAACCAAAATGTTGGATATAGAATAAAATGACTTCAGAAAAATTTGTTATCGCGTGCAAATTTATTCTATCTCCGTTTTTCTTTTTTTTTTAATTTGATTTAATTTAAATTTTATAATTAAAATTTGTAAACTAACCACGAAAAGCGACTTGTGGGGTTATCTGTTATTAACTTTTTCAATTGAAATTATGTCAAAATATCCTAATGAAGAGTGAGGCAATAGAGAAACTTTAAACAGCTGTACTGTAAAATTTATAAAAATGGAGATAGAATACTCTGGTTCTGACGCGACGATATCTCGGGTTGTTTCACGTTGGGTTATTCTTGATCAAAGTCTTCCTTTGGTTGGCATCAACCTCAACCGGCCGTCTAGAAGGTGACCCAGCGTGACAAATTTACACAGTTGAAATCATCACATTCGATGCATCGAAACGACTGGCGAAAATTACAGTCATTTACAGCACCATCAACTGCGCATATCGAAAATCGTTTGTTAATCGGTGCAGCGTTGTGCAAGTGCAACCAATTAATTTCAGCAAACTTTTTTTTAAATGCACTCGAACTCTGGTACATAGACAAAAGTATAAAAATTCTTGGTGGAGAAAACACACAAGAAATGGATAGAATGAGGTTCGTCCAGTTTGAGAAAGACATCTTCATTGGCTCAAAAATAATGACGAAGATACTATAAGAAATAGAATTTATTTTTTAGGATCAAAGAACAAGACCATATTAGTATATTTATATTCGTCTGATTTTTCTAATTTTCAATTGTTTAAGATTAATTTTTTGTTCATATTAAAAACTGCTTCTGTTATATTAGAGTTTTATGATTTGCTAAATTTTATTTCAGAGTTCGGTTTTTTAAATGTTTCAATAAAAGTGAAATTTCAGAAATCAATGTGTCTCGAATTTAATTGAAATCACTTGGGAGACAAAGACGAATTTTATTTTTAATTTATTAAAAGTAAAATAGTTACGTTAAACGTTTTCTATTCGAAATGTTTTTTTATAAACTAAACTCCCAAGTGTAAACCAAAATGTGTACGATATCTTATTTAAGATACCCGGTTTGTTGAATAATATGCAAAGAGTGGTAAAAATACATTTTCGGTTAGAGTTGTGAATAAAGTTGTTGCTAGCTTCTTGGCCTTAATTAATGAAACATGTTTTGGATCGCTTAACAATTTTATTTATAAAACACAACACTAAACGAATAACAAAGTATAACAATGATTTAAAATGCTCCTTGAATTGATGAGTAATATGTAGTTCAAAACTGTTTGTTACTTACAATGTGTACTTTGCAATTTCGGAACACAAAATTAACTGACTTAATATTGCCTGGATGCCTCGCAGGTTAACTATTTTAAAGAAAATACTAAGAATAAAAGAAAGAGAGGGTTTCCTAGAATTGCCGAACAAAGGCACAAGGTTGGTTACTATTTGAATGGGAACATTCTAGGAAACCCTAAACTAATTAAATAATAAATTGCGTGCTCTAGCATAACAAAGACAGGCTTATTGCTCAGGCACTAAAGTTCAGGTATAATGGTGCCCTGTACTTAAGAAGATAAAGAAAGATACAGGACCCCATTAAGGTATTAGAAAAAGCAATTAACAAAAGTGATAATCAAAACCTGTAGAAAATTCAATGTCATACATAGAATTTAAATAAAAATGAAGTATATTTTTGATGTTTTTTTGAAATCAGTGGAAATTTACTGAGAATTGCTAAGAATTCTGCAATTAGTCGAGGAATATTGCTGAGAAATTAATCAAGGATTAATGAAAATTACTAGGGGAACAGCGGGAATTAGGAACAAAATGTGAAATTGGTGTACAAGATTATGGTCTACGGTTTCCCCCTAGGAAGAACTTATTTTGTGGAGAATATACTGTTCTTCAATTTTGTTCTGAAGATAATTTTCTAATGATAAAAAACATGAAATTCCCAATCGGGGATAAAATCGACAGGGGATTAATTCTTAGCACTTAAATTCATGTGGTCCGCAAAATTTCATGTTGCCCGGATTTTTTGAGCTAAAAATGTAACTTGCCTTCTAGTAGCGTTGGCAGCACTCGAGGTTAGGTTTGTTGTGGCATTTCAAGTTGTATGCAATTTATTTAATGTTGAGATTTATTGAGTCTTAAAGTTTCATGACTTTCTCGAGTTTTTATCTTTCTAGTCTTGCTATATTTAAATACTACGGGAGAGATTTCCTTGGAAATTCTTTAGATCACTAGGAATTCTATGTAAACCATCGCAATTCCTTAAAACTTCTTAAAATTGCTTGGAAATATTTGGAATTCCCTAGAGATAATTGAAATTCTTTCAAAATCTTTGTAATTCCTTAGAAATCATTAGTAGTCTTGAAAATTCCGAGTTATTCGTATATGTGTATTTATTTTAATTATTGAAAGTCCCTGGAAATTCATTTAAAATCACTGGGAATTTCTTAGGAATTTAATATTTCTTGGAATATTTTGGAAATTCAAATCTTTGTGTGCACAAATTTTTAGGTATGTTACTCATCGGTTAAATACATAGTTGAATACTCTTTCCTCTTAAATTTGAGAATCGATCGATGTATTATAATCGTGATAACTCATACATAAGTTATGAAAGTTCATGATCGATAGATTCGTGAATAATGTAGTAAAAATTGATATTAATCATACCTGGATTTTTAGTATAGCCTAACCCTAAACTTTACTTGTAAAAATGTGTGTTTTTAGTTCAGAAAAATGTTTTGTAGAATTTCCAGATTATTCTTAAACTACTGATATGATATGAAAGTTGTTTTTACGTCTTAAATAGCTTGCTAGCCTGACCTTCGATGTTCCTGTACCCTGTTTTTAAATATTTCTGTGATGGCAAATTATTAACATCGGGGAAACCGATACCTTTACGTGCCCACCGAAGCACGGAGACGGTCAAGATATTTTTAGCAATTGATCTTGCTAACATTTAGGCCATGACCGTCATCTTGGTGATTTCTTGATTTTATACTCGTCAGTAACCCAAGTTTTGTGAATTCCACTTTTAATTCCTTCAATTATTTAAATTCCAACGTAAAGCTCATTTTACGTGGCTTTAATTGTACTTCTGTTCTAATTCTTTCGAAAACGTGAGAATCTATAAATAACATGAGTATGACGGAGCATATCACATGCAAACCATCTGAAAATTTCTTCCACAGGAACAACTTCTAAAAGTATTAACGTTACTTCTCCCTAAACGTAGTACATGCATAGTATAACCACCAAAATATTGCAATTTAGACCAACCTTGCATAATAAATATTAAAAAATATAAAATAAAAGTTTATAAAGTATACTCGATTGAAATATTCCGTCTGATAGAACTGTCACATCATTCCGTACACGAGGTATTAATTTGTTTTCGCTTATTGGAATAAATTAGCAGCATTTATTTAACTATTTTTAACTCCATACCTAAATAATTTTACTGCAGTTTATATCGAATCTCATTAAATCGTAAGGGCAGCAATTTGTCAAACATTGACTTCTAAAACTGAGTACCCAGTTTAACTCCAGACGAAGTAGGAACTTCATTTTTGACCGTCTCTCCTTGGAAAGCAATGGCAATCCACTTTCCGTGGTTCGGAGCCCACGTTAAACAGTCAGGATTTATCCGACATGAGGGAAGATACGACGAGAGAAAGAGAAATTTTATTAACATAGCGAAGCAGTGTAAATTAAAAAGTTATATAATATTAGATAACGCTGGAACTACACGTGTTTCATGCTTATTGGTAGCATCTGGATGTTTTACTATAATACAATTTGTTGCCTGTGCAACTACTATAAATTTGTTTCCCTATAACTAGAGTTGAAATGACTAGTGGTTCCTCTATAATATTCTGATGTGTGACTGAAAAAAAAACCACAAAAGCTTAATGAAGGAACCTGTCTTTCTATCTATATAATCAATTTGAAACATTTAACCAATTCTTATAAGCCGACTTCAATTACTGGCATGACGCTTACTTGTACACACATCTTGTTGCCACTCCGACAACGATTAATGGTCGTCAACAGGTTCCGATCAGAAATCCCATCAAACCATTAAATCGGTTGTGTATTAGTGACGTATAGTAGTAGTATGAGCAAAGCGCATGAATAAGACAATTTATTTATTAATACGAATTTATGTTTAACATTTACTGGAATTCCTTGTAGAACAATAACTGCAAATCATAATCACTATAGCATACATTTTTTCAGCGGGTTTTTCAGACTTCTCCGCTAAGGAAATCTCGATTTCTCAGAGTATCCGAGCGCTCGTGTAGTTGAAAATATTTAAGGGATCAATCCGGTGTGACAAAAAATCTATTGTTACTCGAAGAAAAACTTCCATACCTCTAACAGTAAAACCGCGTACAAATCTTAGGTTGAAGAACCTTTGAAATGTTGAGATATCAAATTTTATAAATCAGTCTGGTGTGTTATCAAAACTAAGCAGGAAAATTGTGCATTACCACCCACTGATTCAAGAAATCGTAATCGGACAATATTAATTTATTCGGTGTCCGGACTGAATTGTTCTTCCGGATGGATATTGATTAATTGAATTTTTTAGGAATAAAACTCTCTCTTTTATTTTGGAAACAATTATCTCAGGTAGTTTTTAGGAATATGCTATCCCTAGACGAAGTGTGAACTATACAAACCAGAGAGGAAATAAAACACCTAACGAATTGGAACCTGTAGTGTCTGATCCATTGTGGACGACTTCAATAAAAGTTTCTTTATTTTTGTATATAAAAAAATTAATTTTAACATAAATTAACAGATACCAACCTGCAAATTGGCAGGTGTTTCCGGTCTTCTCTAAGTATTATGGTTAGATTTCCTGTTTTTCCTGTTTTTCCTTTTTTTTGATATTGTAAACAGGGTTTCAAAAATTAAAAATAATTTTTTTAATATAGTGCGGTGGTCGAAAATGGGATCGATTCGGGAAAACAACACAATCGTATCTTATTTAATTTAAAGGCCATGATTTGGTTATTTTGCTGTACCAGGGTTCGGAAATACCTCAAAAATGTTGAAATGCTATTGGTTCATTTTTTTTAAACTCAAGTAAAGTCCTTTCAATAGATGCTGTAACTAAAAGAAAAATAAATGTAAAAGACAAAACATGAAATCATGGTGAATATTTGCATTTTTAGAAAGGAAACAAATTGGGTAAATTTTAATATTTGTTAAAGTAGGAAAACGAAGAAACTAAACAGTGATAATAATTAAAGTGATTAATGAAGTGGGAAAAGGACGGGTTTATTTCCGACGAATGAGAATATTGGTGAAACGCGCCTGCCCGTGAAAATTGAAAAAGATAAGTTTTCTAAATAGACAAGGACTCTCTTCATGTCCGTGGATGAGTAAGGACGGGTTTTTGGTGAAGACTCTCACCACGTCCAGCAACAAGTAAGGACGTATTCATTTTTGGTTTGGGAAAATTCTGACCGTGTTTATAAACTTGAGGAGATAGAGATTGGCGTACGAACTGTTGAAGAGTTAGCACGTGCAAAGTTTTGGATTTTGGGAAATTAAAATTTAATGGTTTTTTTTTTAAATACGCCAAAGTGTAAAAATAAAAGTTAATTGATGAGTTTTAAAGAAGTGAGAATTGCAGTTACGTTTATTTCAAAGAAGTTATGGAAAGTCGTTATAAATTCACATACTGAAAATTTTTGGTACCACTGTTTCGAAAAGTTTTTTGGTTATGATATGGAAAAGAAGGAGTTAAATTAAATGAATTTGAATACTTACGCAAGATCCAACTGGTATTTACTTTGTCAACAAGAATCCATGGTGTATCACTATTATAATTGGTCACTACAGTCAAAAGAGATAAAGAAGCCGGCACTTCGAGGCAACATCCGCAGGAGTCCTAACAGTTGTTCACCGACGTCGGTAATTTTCGGTAAGACAATTTTACGCGTTCTTTTTGTTCGTTTATCACGACGTAGATGCGAATAAACTTAAAGAATAGTGCGGTATTCCGGAGGGGGTTAATTTTAGTTTTAAGAACAATTTTGTATGCTTGATTTGTTTTTCTTGTTTAATTTATGATTTGTCTCGATATAAAGGTAATAAATGAACAGGTATTAATTTGAATGAATTTATTTGAGTACATTTTGATTTCACAAGTGCAGCATAGGTACAAAACGAATTCTGATACAGCGTTAAGTTTTAAAATCTTATCAATTTTTGACTGCGAATTAGCATTCAGACGAGGTGTTTTTCTTCATATTCGGACCATTTACACGCCGCCCATAGAGTCTCATTGCAGAGTAGCCGTAGGTATTTTAAAAAAAGAGCTGTGCATTTATTCCTCGCTATATAAATCAAAATTTTGTCTTATCACGGCAATAGATTTAAAACTATCAGTCCATATTTGGTTGTGTCATAAATGGCTTCTGATGTCCATGGGTTTTACCAGTGGTTGTTTTGAAATTCCATCTGTCACAAATTGGGTAAGTATTTCTACATATCGCAAAAACTGCTGTTCTTCAGAAAGTGCAAAAAACTGTTTTTATAGCATATAGAGTTGATTTAAAATAATTAATGTAGACTGATGAGCACTTTTATCAGAATAAATAATTTAGGCACAAAATAATAAACTACCTAATAAATTACAAACCAGCTAGTTTGTAAACACTATGAGTTAGGAGTTATGAGTTGGCATTATGAGAAACGAGGTTTTGAAATTTGGGTAGAACAAGCGTAATTCGTTTCTTATCGAGATACGAGGTATTTGCATCCATGCTAGACAAGTCCCTAAAGGCCGAGAAACACTTAACTCAAAATAACTAAAATTTGAGTTACGAGGTTTTGACATCTAGGCGACGATATGTACTTTTGTATTTCTCGTAAGATTTCTGGAGCTTGTCCTTTTTTATTTTTCTTTCTATTATCCGATATTTGCATATCCCCATATATTTGTGCATATAACGAGTTGAAGTTGTGCTAGAATGACTTCTGATAAGTCCTCCACCACTTTCTTCTCTTTGTCATATACATACGTTCTTCCTTCCCCCTGAAGCTGTGCGTTGGTACGTCGAATTTCTCCATCAAATATGCCTGAGGTATGTAGGTATCTTGAGGAGATTCAGGTTGTCGAACATTGAGTTTGAGAAGAGTCCAAGGTTTATGGGTGGGGGAAAGTGCCTTAACCACCTCTTCTATGATTATTTTGCACGGGGGAGGGGAGACTGAAGGCTTTCCCGTTCCCCATCTGTTTACCTAATTAGAAGCCATCTACTATAGGCATTTGTGGTATCTTCTGTCTTTTAGACCTTCCAATGTCTCATTCCTATAGTGGATGGCTTCTTTGCTCCGCACGAGGAATAGTTTTATTTATGCGCCGAATTCGACGCATTTACTGCCAGCGCTTTATTTTTTCTATACTTATCTCTTTTGTGATTTCCTGTTTATCCGTTTTTGTCTGTATCCGAGGCTAATTTTACCATTTTATTTCTCCCACGTTTTCTTCATTAATTACTTCGGTCTCAGTGGGTTGGTTTTTTTCCAATTCATATGAGATTGTTTCATTTATTTCGTTTCTTTTGGTGTCCTCTTTGCTTTTGGTTTCTTTGATGTGTCCTGCTTCCAGGCTAGTTTCTTGCTGTGTTAGGGCTAGTTTTGCTTTCCTCATTTTTCCTTTGGTTTTTTTTCTTTTTATTGTTATTAATATTTTCCGGCTCTTTTACGTTTCCCGATTCTAAAGGTTACGTGTTTTCTCCGCCTGCTTCATTTCCTTCTTCCTCCAGGTGATTATTTTCCGATTGATCATCATCCATAAATTCAATGTCCGCTCTTGTGTCTCTTTTTTTACTTCTTTGAGGTAAAAAGAAATTATCCTCATTGTCAGTTTCTTCCAAGTTTCTTTTTCTTCCGTTTGTTAGGCTTAGAACTCTTCTTTCTTTGGTTGTCGTTGGTTGTCTTATGCTAGGATTATTCGGGATCCAAGTTTTCGCTGATGAGGCCATATCACTCATCTTTATCGTGGACAATTTCAGACGACAGATCAGATATCTAATAAATGAATTTGTTTTTCAATGCTAATTTCTTATCGCATTTATTAACATGCAAAATTTCAAAAAAACGTATACGTACTCCAAGCAGATAATAACTAAAAGTTCAAAATTCTGTATCTTAGCAAAACGTACCTTATCTACAGAAATTATTTTGGTCCAGTAGTATGCAGTTAGACTTTTGATCTAAAGGTTATGAGTTCAAATCCGTCCACCCTCCGAATTACTTGTGCCATGGTTTGAAATCCATGCTAAAAAGCATTATTAAAATGAATTCTGAATTTTAGAACAAAAATCATTTGGATGAATGCGATAATCTTTTGATTAGGTGACCACTATTAGAATGGTAAACAATTTTTCGTTTGTTAATAAGTATTAATTAATTAAAGAACTGTTAGATACTCACTTTACAACTTCGGCAGTTAATTTACACGAATCTCTCAAACTTACAAATTACATTAATTGAACCACAATTATAACAATCTACGAATAAATTTACTATGGAGAAGCCCACATAATCCATAAACAGCAGGTCCCAAAATATCCTCCCTACTTGCAGAATCCTTCCTGCATCGTTCCATATTTTTATTTTTATAACCTGTGTATTTTTTAAACCTGCATAATTTAGAAGGAAAAAATTTAATTTTTCCCTTTGAAGTGGATAAACTGCGGAATTGAGCTTGAACGCAAAAAGTTTATTTGAATGGTAGATCAATGTTTATCACTTAAACAAGTCATCACATGATATTGCTGTTTCGCGTGTGGCCAATTGACTAAATATGCTTGCAGTTGTTGTAGCATGTGATGCCCACATGGAAATTTATAAAAGTTTTATACGATTTTAATGCTTAGATAATTTTCGTATGTAATTAATTGCACAAGAAATGTTTTTTTGCAATCAAGCTATAGAATTTTACGGTTGAAAGCATTTCATGAACTTGAGCTCATAGAAATAGAGAAATGCAAATGCAAATATTGATTACTCGAGCGGACCCATATTTATTGGCTATCATTAAAGTGAATGTCCATAAAAATAAATTCCTATTCTTGTAATAAAATTAAATTTTTTGAAGTCGTTTCAAAAAATTGAAAACTACATAAATTTTCTTTACAACGAATAGGTACAATTACGTTTATTGTTAAATCAGCTTCAAAGCGAATAACCAATTTGCAATCTATATTCAGGAAACCTCTACAAGAATGAAAGAAAGAATCTCATTTAAATTTTATCGTGCTTTTGATGTCCACGGCATTCAACTTCAATATCCATATAGTCTGATGTTTGCTAACTTCATTGCAGCCACTTGCATGCGAATTACCTCAATTGCGCCTATTTCCAGCAAGCGCTCTTCAGTTCAGCTTTAAAACTTCTGTTTCTTAGCTGAAATGTGCCCACATGAATTTTATAGAATTTCCTCGACAATTTAAACTTGAGAAACTCGATCTAATAGACGACTATGTTACTCTAGCGTAAGCAAAACATGACGCAAAATGCATCGACCGCTGCAGCATCCCTAGAACTTCCCATGACTCCCAATAGCTACCCCTAACTCTTTCCAAAACAATTCATCCCAACCCCGACGCGCCAGTCTGTTGTCTGCTCCATAAATGGTAATATTGCTCTATTTTATATCCAGATACAACATTTGCGATTGAAATAAATATTTTTCTACACCAAAACAGCAAACCAAGAAATGAGATATTTGATAACAGTTTGATTTTTGCTACGAATTGCTTATATTAAAATAACCGAACCAATTGATGAAATTGGTTTAAAAAATCAAATAAATATAAAACTTTTCAACTTACTAATTGATCATAAACTTCGCTAATAAGTAAACTTTAATGCAATTTAGAAACGGTAGTAAAATTTTATATTTAAAAATAAATTTAAATTAACTTTGCAGGTTTCACAAACTTTTAATATTTTAATTAATTTACGTTTTGCATTCGGGCAATTTTTTACAAATTGAAATAAGGTTTTCCGTTTTTATTACATGAAAAGATCAAGTAAAGATTTTAATTTTAAAATATGCCGAGACAATTTTCTTCCAAAACTTTTAAGCAATTAACTTTCCAAGTTTAGAAAATGTAAGTACAGTCAAGTATTTAGCAAATTTATCTCGAAGACTAATGAATTATAATCACTCGTAAGTTGTATAATTTTTTATAAATAACATTTTTTGTCCTTGTTATTTCGGTATAGTCTTGTAAAGTTTTTTGGAGTCAGTTAATTTAAAACATAGAAAGAACCGAGCAGTTCAAATGTTTATAATAATTTTCTTTTGAAAACCTAATTTTCTTTACTATTTCCTTCTAAATTGCTTCTAAAGTTGGAAAACTGCAAAAACTTGAGTTTGGAGCTGAATCAATAAATTACTTCCTGAAAATTGACATTTGTTCACCAAAAATTTAAATACAGTGGAAAAACTAAAACTACATAAAAGTGCTCGCGAAATTTTTAAGTCACAAAACATATTATTTTAAATGTTCTGTGACGTATGCAAAAATATGTTCAACAAAATTAAATATAGCGCGCATACTTTACAATGATGTTGCAAAAAATAAAAATGGATGTTATTATTTTATTTTATATTTGACTATTGGATTTAATTTATTTATTTTTTTGCCCGGGTCTTTTCGTAATATTATTATAATAACTTGTTGTAGACATTACATTAATATTTCAATACTATAACTTTGCGGTCACATTGTTAGCTTGTTAATTAAGTTACACTTCAAAAATTTCAAATTTGAACCTCAAAGTTCTTATCTGCTTTTCCAACGGACAGTTTGTGGTTGACATGGATATTTTGCAGTTGTAATAATATTATTTGAGACACACTACAAAGTAGCAATAAAGTTGGTTAAAAAAATTTTTATGGACCGCTACACACTTCAAACAATACATAAAAATCTTAAGTTTTTATAGTAAAAGGAAATCGGTAAAAAACTTTATTACCACCCTGTAGAACAGCTCATATAATACCATCAAGAAGATCTTGTTACGTCTACCCTATATAAATATTGATATTTACTATATGAAATAAAATAATTAAGTAATGATGTGGATTACATCCTGCTGGAAATTTTCAAAATTTACATGAATTTGCATAAATTTGTGCTTTATTAAAACAAACAAGGAGATCGCATACTTTAAGTAATAATATACAATTATACGCATCCATGTCTCGTTTGCAGTAAACCACCGCATATTAATTTGGGTATTTTCTAGTTGTGCATACAAAATAGTAATTTTTTCTGTTTTGAAAGCTATTCGTGGATAGCATAACTTTATATTGTAACTGCAATATAATGTAAAGTTAATAAAGTATACTAAATCACTGCGATGTGGATTCTTCATATATATAAATTCTAAGATACAATCAAAAGCAGCATTAATATTAATTTTACGTAGGTAATATACTAGAAATATGTATAAAATGTGCAGGTACGATTTGCAATTTTTTTTTACAAAATACAGTTTGTAATGAACAACCTGCTTAAATAGGTTTTTTAATTATGGAATTTTTATTACGGTACGAAATTTCAATTATAATTTTTAACACATTTTAAAAAGATAAGAAAGTGAAAAAAAGGGGGGGCGTCATCAAAATTGTGTAATTTCTTTGAAAGACAGTAAAATATAATTTAACGATTTGATTCAATTTAAAAAGTATTTCTTAATTAAAGCGGTAAAAAGATTTGTTCGGTCGGAAGCTTACAAAAAATATGCGCCGACTGATCGTAAGTTTTAAATTACATTACAACACACTGACTTTCATTCCTTCAGGAATATAGTCACCCCCTCCCAGGGATTTCTATGAATCCATGGCGACTCTACCACTAACTCAGCTACTCGAAAATTTTTTTAGAGTGCTACACACTAAAGAACATGCTTATATCTGTCTATTAAAACAATAAAAAGTGTGAACATGGTCAAAACAACCCCAATATCGACTTTTGAAAAGTACGGGAAAGTCGCATCGAGTATGCGGCAGACCCCGGCCGGTGTGCATCGTTCGCCCGTGGTCCCTTGAAAATGCGTAAAATTTTTTCGCTCCGATTTGAATTTTTCTTTGAAATTCGGATAGATGGGGGTGTGATTAGTGGATATTAGTAATAAATATAATCAAAAAAATGGAAAATTGGGAATTTACATCACCGATGAGGGCGCTAACGTCGCGTCATAATGGCTGTTCTAATTAGTATAGCAAGATATTGCACATAAGTTATTAATGCGTATTGTACTAATACAGCTAGTCGACTGCGTTGTAATAGTGGTAAAATTCAAATTCTAACACACAATTAATTAACAAATACACGTATAAAATTTTGGGTATACTAAACGGAGTAGTTAATATTATGGACGCGTAGTGGCGCATGGTTAATGTAAATTCCCAATAACCCGTGTATTGCCGAAAAAGTGAAAAAATTAAAAAAAGTATTAAATAAACATAAACAACTATGGGGAAAACGCAAATTACTTTTTTGGGTGGATCTGGCACGGCCAGAATTGGGCGCATCAAAAAACCTACCCTACGCCCCTCCGGGGCTCCGGGCGGTTTTTCAATCGCGGACGCCGCCACGCGGCAGAGCTAAACATACGAGAAGGCGCCATCCATCAAGCAAACCGGGATGAAGACAACCGGGATTTTAAACCCCCAAAAAATCGCCTAAAAACAAAAAATAATCGATGTTACATGTACGAGAATAGAGCTGCATCTGCCGGTGCGGAATACTCTAAGTGTTAGGGTCATTCACATTGCACGGACTGTCAACAGAATGAGCGACGCGCGGGAATCTCGTTAATTTTACCACTGAATTACATGAAAATTAGCTAAGTTCAAATTCGATTTTTTAAAAAGTTTGGACCATATTCACATTTTTTATTATTACAATTTGCTAAAATAAGTGTGTTCTTTAGTGTGTAGAAGAAGAAATTTAGTTTCGAGTGGCTGAGTTAGTGGTAGAGTAACCGAGAAAACATCAAAAAAAAAATAATACAGGTATGGAGGCCCAAGCGATACGTTTAAGAAGACAACAAATTAGATTGTTCTACTTGGAAATAACTATGGAAACCATAACAAATAAGTTATCACAAGATGATCAAGACACGAATTCCTGGTACGACAGGTTAAAACACAAGTTAGAAAAACAATGGCATGACATAATGGATTTAAACGAAGAAATAGAAACATATGAAGAAGAATATGACAAAGCATATTTCAAAAATAACATATTCGAGGCAATGGAAGAACAATATGAAGAGACAATAATGCGATTGGAAGAGAAAACAGATCAATTAAATAAACTATACTTCAACGTAAGACCAATACGTCTACAATCCTTGGAAAAACTACAAAAAATACTGGAATGAGAATTATCAGGAAGTATTCTGGAATCAAAGCAAGCAAACATAGAAGAAGAAGAAGCTGCAAGTATGAACCCAATTAAAATGGAGATAGAAGAGGATATGGAAGTAGAAAAAGTTGCGAGTTTGAAGGAAGAAGTTGCAAGTTTGAAAGAAGAAGTTGAAGAAGAAGCTACGAGTATGAAACCAATTAGAATGGAGACGGAAGAAGAGATGAAAGTAAAAGAAGCTGCGAGTCATAAACCAATTTCAAAGGAAAATAAGAAAATTCGAAATGAAGGAAATGAACAAGAAAATTTGGACCTCGGACACATGAAACTTAGACATCAGTATATTAAAAAAGAAAATTGTGACGAAAATACAAAAAGAAACGAGGAAGGTGGACCAGTTAAAATACAATCCAAAGAAGTACCACCAAAAATAGGAGAAGGGAAACAGCAATGGATCCCACATCAGTTAGAAAAGAGATTATACAAACCACTAAACAATGAGATCAGCATTCAAGACAACGCAGTAGTGCAAGAAAAGTTGGACCAAAACGAAAAATTGTACACGGACCCTAGATGTCAACAGAAATTCAGAGAGATGCTACGACAATGGAGAAGACGATGGAAAATTCGAAGATGGAAAAAGAGAAGAATGAAGAAAGAGATGTAGATGTATTCAAACAGTTAGGGGTGGTAGCTTACATGAAATATCGCCAGTTCATGTAAAGAAAATTAACATCATCTAAACAAAATAGAACATTCAATAATTCACATTTTATTACAGGAACAATCATAATCAAATTACTAGGATTCTGTTTGACAAGTTATCATTGTTGGATCAGATCAAAATCACCACCAAATCAAGTTCGGCAGCCCAAGTGAAGACAAACGAGGACACCACACCACTAGACATGTTCGAAATGCAACCATTATAACCATTGGAGGTGGCAGAATGTTTAATCTTAATTAAACATGGGTTATTCGGACACCCTGTATATATAAAATATAATTATTTATGTAAAAACTGCTGACCAGGAAATACAATAAATGCAACTAAGTAAGTGTAAATAAACTGGTAGTTATGTAGGTTATTAAAGGTATTTAATGTAAACACAACAAAATTGTAACAATGAAAATATTATTAAGTTTGCAAAAATTGTATATAAATACTGTGATATTATTGAAATAAACAAGTTCTGAATTTAACATCCGTTCGATTCGCATCTTCACCACATAAGTTAGGAAGGGTACTTCTTGCCACCTTCTCCTAATTTATTCACCACCCTATCTTCGCATTTTTCTTTTCTGTTACCAATTTCCATCTTCCTCAAATCTTGCTATACCCCATCCAACCATCTCAATCTTAGTCTTTCTCTTTGTCTCTCCTCTAATTGCCTCTATTCCGTTATCACTCTTCACTTTTCATTGCTCTTGTCTTCATTATATTAGCTTCCTGTGGTTGTTGATTGCTTTATAGAATTTTCTTACATTATTGTCGCTGATCGACCCTTCCAGATCATTCATCATCAGCCATTTATTCTTCTTTTACTTACATATCTTGCATGACTGATGTCTTCTTTCTTTTACGTATTCTTCCATATCTCCTTGCTTACTTGTTTTTAGCCATTTCTCTCTTGCTCTTCTCTTTTGTGTTACTTTATCTTAGCGTTAATCGTCAAACCATCTTTTATTTACTTTCCTTTCTTCATATCCTAATATTTCTTTCGGCGCACTCAAGCAATTTTTCTTTTACGTATCTCTAATTTTCATTAATGTCTTCACACTCTTGCATGTCTTCCATTTCGCTATTCACCTCATCTTCATATTTATGTTATTCAGTTTTTCCATTGCCCATTTGCTCCTTTGCTTACCCTTTCCGTACTTTACATGTATTGTTTGTTTCATCTTTACTATCACTAAATAGTGGTCAGAGTCGGTATTTGCGCCTCTGCATGTTCTCACATCTCTTATTGCTTGCAATCTCTTCTTATTTATGAGTTATCACAATAAGTTATCTTGTTATTTACAAACATTTTAAATTATCTTACATAAATAAGAGCCTCTGGTGCTAACACATATCTCCAGATTAAATTAGGGGAACCGGGTTGGTTTTATAATAATTAATTAGTTGGGCTAAAAGAAATTCTGTTATCGTATTTTTGACGAAACTTTAGCGTAAGTTTTGTTGAAAAACCTAGAGAAAAAATATGCGAGAATTAGAGAATATTTATAAGATTATAAGTATTGCTGTGATCCAAGCTACCGAGCCAACACAAAATATAAAATTTCTAGCTCAATTTGAAATAATGAATAAAATTTGACCTATTTAAAACTACACAGATTGAAAAGATAAACTATTCACACTATTTTTCAACATTATGAGCAAATAAAGATCTCTAAAGATTGGTACACTAGATAAAAAGCTGTTAAATAAATTCATTAAGGAAATCACCACATCAAAATTTCATAAAAAAGGATATTTAAATCAGAAATAGTAATTTTACTGAATGCTGTTATCAGTAAAAACAAAAATTTTTGTACTACAAAAATTGAATTTACTTTGTGAATAACTTATTATGTGTAAAACTGATTACATCCAGATGTGTTAAATAATTTGCTCTATGTAAAGGTTATAATTTGATTCTGTGAATCCATAAAAAGGTCAATAATGCTCAAATTCGTTTGAAATGCGATAACAAATTTTCGTGATAAGAAATGTTCAAATATCTATCCAAAAGGTGCATACAAATCGGCTACTGTACAACAAAACGTCTGGAAATCGATGGACAATTCATCTCATCAAATATAAAAGCGATCCTGAAAAATTAAAGAGATTTAGACAAAATAAAATTTTATGAAGTATGGAAATGACTTACAGAAAACCAAAATTCGACCAATTCTTCGAAATTTGCGCAGAAATTATCAGTCTTCCCAGAGCGCTTGAAATGGACGGACGTGCCATGTAAATGTTGAAATTAAAGAAAAGTCTTCCTCAAATGCTCAAAATGAACGGACGTGTGGCTCCGTGAAGTTGTCTTTTAACGCTTGAAACGACAGGACGTGTGTGGTTCAAAAGTGGACAACTCAAGTTAAAATCATCCAGATGTCCAACGCGCCGAATATTTGTTAAAGGTTAGATAATGTGGATTATCTAAAAATGGCTACCAATTAGTTGGAACATCTAACCACCAATAATGTGTTAAATTGGGCGGAGGTAAATGTGCCACCAAATGTACCTGACCAGAAAAGGGTACCGGTAAATGTGCCACCGACCAAAAGGGTTCTTTAAATAAACACAGGTATTTGTGCCACTAACAGTGAAAAAATTAAATTTTTTTTGCCTTAGAATTTTGGGGTGTGCATTCGATAAGGAGGGTAATCCATCGTCAAAACCTACCCTTACGGGGCGCCGCTGCGCTCCGCTCCGCGTTGCACCCCTCCAGGGCGGTTTTGACTCTGGTTACTAGGCTAAACATACGAGAAGGGCCTCCGATCAAGAAAACCGGGATTAAGGCAACCGGGATGTGAGAGACCCTCGAAATAGCATTAAAAAGTATAGTTGCGGTATGGGGCAGTAAACTATTACGTTTCACCCCCAAAAAATCGTGTAAAATCAAAAAATAATCGATGTTACATGTAGGAGATGCATCAGGTAGATGCCGTTTTCTCCGGTGGCACAAATACCTGTGTACTTTTAATATCCTAAATTCGTAGCAGGTAGAATAACATTACTGGTGGCACATTTACCACCGCCCGTTAAATTCGACTCACTTTTCAAATATCCTGGAAGCGAATATTTCCAAACAACTCACCCGTATTCCAGAGAATTGAAACAACTGATCAACAAGTCTAAATCAAGCAATCAACACCGTTAAACCTCTTTAAAAACAGGAGCGATTTTATCATCAACTTCAACAAGTGCGACGTTAGTTGAGTACTACGCAACGGAGTGAGCGCCAATCGAAATAGTGTTCAGTGCGCATGCTTTTTTTAAACAAGCAGGATATTCAAAAGGTATTTGTAAACATTTTATTAATCTCTATTTATTATTATTATTGTAACATTTTCTACAAACAAGCAAGAAGAGAGAGAAGTTTTTGGATCAACGCATTTCGACTTGATTTAATATTTGATAATTGTAATTTGCCAACAGATAAAAATTTATCTGTATTTGTTTATAAAATTTTAGCGCATGCGATTTAATTATTTTGGTCAATATAACATTATTTTTGATTTAAATGCAATTTTTATTGATTCAACCACGACAGTGAAGTATTCCAATTTTTAAGATCATCAAAAGCAAAGGTGAATTTCGTTTATCTCTCCATACAATTATTTCGTCAACAATTTTCAATTTATAAAAGATTTTATCTGAACTTTAATAAGCATCCCAAAATTCAACTGAATCTACAATACTTTGAGGGAATCTCAACGCTGAGCTATACTAGAGGGACAAGGGTGGTGAGCTTCTTGATAAAATTGCACCCTCGAAAATTTCAATTTTCAATTAATAAATTTCTCTTTCACTTTCATTTAAATAAAACCGAGGTGTGCAATTCTATTATAGAGACTTCACAGCAGTATGTACAAGATAAATCAAAAGGAAACATTACAGATAGATAAAACTTAACGAATAAACAAAATAAAAATAGGCTTTTAGTTTAAATAAAATAAAGTTCGGCTATAACTATATAATTTTATGGAACTCTAACGGTTTACACTTTCACGGTCTTCTCAAGGTTCAGTTATATTCCTTCCATTGCCCTTGCAGCTAAAAGTTTTGTAAGTGTCGTTGTCGGATTGTGAGGGTGCTATCGTATGTGAAATTAGTGATTAGAATGGGAGTTTGTATTTACGGATTGTAATGTCTTGAGTCATGTTTTTCGTCAGTGTGCGTTTGGGTATCTGGGTGATGCAGAAGGAAGGAAATACCCTTTAGGCTGGAGTTTCACTATGCCATCTACCACTTCTTCCTCTTCACGTGCCGTGCCTAATTCCAGGCGTAAGCGACCCCTTTCCTATGTATGTGTTGTGCGTTTGGAGTGTTATCACACACATAGGAGACTTACTTCAACGCGGGCTTCGAACCTCGTGAAGTGTATACACTTCATCTGCTGAAAGGCTGTGCTAGGCATTCAATTCATGTAACTTGACTACATCATTCAGTTGTCTTCGATTACGTTGGCAGCATTTTTTAAACAGGACCCTTTTATTGATGTCTATGGGAAATACATTTAAGCTGAAGCTTCACTATGCCTTCTACCACAACCAAATAAAATTTTAAGTACTTCAATTGGTTCAAACGGAGATCGAAGGCTCATCCACCTATAAATCAGCTATTTCGATTAGTTAAAATTTTATTAAGTGGTGATGGACGGTGCATTGAGAGACTCCAGTTTTATACGGGAAGAGCGCTTTGACGGCGATCATAGATTCTTTTACCATGTATGTTGTGACTCCATCATGTTGAAACCATGTCTCAAAATTGTAGCCAGGAAATTATTAAAGTTCTGTTTCGAAATTGTTTTTACAAAATATGTCATTGCATCGAGGAACCTTTCTTGGCTTCCATCACGGAGGATATGTATAAAAGTCGCCAAACCGATTTTTTTGTGGAGGTATCTCTTATTATAAAAGGCCAAGTCTTTCTTTCTTTCTTTCTGTCTGTCCCACGGAAATACCCGAAGCAAACCGAACCGAACCGAACGCACAACGTATCATCGGATCAACGTATTATCGTATCATTTTGTCTATATAGGACAGCTATTTCCAAAAAAGCATTATGTGAACTTCCATAATGGATAATGAAAATTTTGAAAATCCTGCTGCAAAGCGACGGCGATGGAATCGTGAGAGAAAAGCACGTACAAGAGCTAATAACACAGAAAAACAGCTTCGATCACAGCGACAAGCTGACGCTCGGTCTCATGCGATACGTCGACAACGTGAAACTTTGGAACAAACTCAAGCGCGGCAAGCTGCTGACGCTCGGTCCCATGCGATACGTCAACAATGTGAAACTTTAGAAGAAACTCAAGCGCGGCAAGCTGCTGACGCTCGGTCCCATGCGATACATCGACAGAAAGAAAATCGATACCAAAGTCAAGCAATTCAACTCCAAATAAGAGCATTGAGATTTGATGAATCTCACGTTACTCGACACGATTGTGGAGAAATGAATTCCATCTGTCAGTTCTGCGGCTCCAAGAATTTCGCCAAGGAGCGTCCAGTTGATAAACAATTTAACAACTGCTGTCATAAAGGAAAAGTGAAGATTCCGCAACCGCTCGATCAACATGGGAATCTATTGTTATATCCCGAATTTCTTCGCTCTATGCTTTCAAATTCAGAAAATCCTTACTACAAGAACTTTCGTCAGCACATCCGCTCTTACAATTCCTCGGTTTCTTTCGCTTCAATGGGAGCAGAGATTGTTTCAATGCCGGGTAACGGACCATACGTTTTCAAAATTCATGGACAGACGTACCACAGAACCACAAACCTGTATCCACCTGAAGGACAAACAAGAAAGTTTGCACAACTGTATGTAATGGACACGACAGAAGCGGTCAATGAACGAGTAAATCTGCCTGAGAATAGAGGTTGTCTACCTGAAGTGATTGAGAAAATCGATCGTTTCTTCCGCGTCAACAATCGTATCGCAGCTTCATATTGCCTGATGAAAGAAATTGAGCAACAAGAGCGTGTACGAGCCGAAGAAGAAGGACAACCAGTTCCGGTCGTCAATATGGTGATGCGGCGCGATCGGCAGTCTGATCAAAGACGTTACAATGCTCCAACGTCCAATGAAATTGCAATGGTGTTCGTAAATGATGACGGCGAACCTCCATTTGAACGTGATATCCGTATCTATCCTCGAAATCCCGTCGACAATGCAAATACCCGAAGCAAACCGAACCGAACCGAACGCATAACGGATAATTTCATAACCAATCGGATGCACGTATCAACGTATCATCGTATCAACGTATCATCGGATCAACGTATCATCGGATCAACGTATCATCGGATCAACGTATCATCGGATCAACGTATCATCGGATCAGTTAATCCGATTATCCTACTCAAAATTACTATATAAGCAGAATTACATTATAACGAAATAATAAGTGTTGAACGTCAACGAAAAATGTTTTCAGGTGAATTAATAAAGGATGTGGAACAGGCGCTAAAGAGGGCCTTATCGTTCGGAAAATACGAAGATTTGGAGTCAGAGAAGAATTCAAACGAGCTACTATTAATTCGTTAAAGGAGGCACTTGGTGAGTTTAGCAGCAATGAAATGCGTAAAATTGATTTAAATATTGCGAAAAAAAAAGTGGCGGCAAAACGTATAAGAAACAGAAAAAGAGTGGAGAAACTGATTGCTGCCGAACAGAAAAAGAAAAAGGAAGAAGCTGAGGAATTTTCAATATCGCTGCGTGATTTTGAAAATTCCTTACTCGAAGAGGAAGGGGAGGAGGAAGTAGGAAGTAGTAGTAAAACTTAGTTTTATTATTAGTTATTAAATTATTATATAAATGTTTTATTAAATAAAAAAAAACTTCTAAATACATAAATGTTTCATTAAATAAAAAAAACTTTCTAAATTCGAATAAAAAAGTTAAAAACGAGTTGTAATATTAACTAGATGATACCCCGTCCGAGGACGGGCAGCTAGAAGGACGGGCAGCTACCCAAGGTAACTTAAGTTGAATGAAGATTAAGGAAAGCTCTCAGTGCAATCCAAAAACCATATGACCTTGGCTGCCTGCCCGTCCTTCTAGCTGCCCGTCCTCGGACGGGGTATCATCTAGTCTAATGATAATGACTAAAGTTAAATGGAAATTCTACCCAATATTCAATCGTTGAAGGAGGATGTGAGGAGAAGAAGGAGAAGTTGTATGTGTAGAAATAAACAATATTCCAAAAGATAATTTAAGAAGGCAGAAAAACTGAGAAAAAGTTATTAAACATAAAAACGTTTTGATATACTACCTATGTACCCACTGAATTACATAATTTATTATATTATAATAGTAGCAACTTAGCAAAACAGATGATATTTTTAATAGAACGTTAGAATGTTCAATCAATCGTTCAAAGGTATTTGTAGTGATATTTCCAGTATTAACAATTCTTTAGAAGGTTTCAACAAAGAATAAAGTGATTAAACGAGAAAATTCCTTAAGAAAACGATTGTCAATATCGGACTTAGTCGAATTATTTTTTAGATACATTTAACAATATTCTGAAAATCATAGTAGTGATGATAATGGATAAAAAGTATAGTGATTTAAGATCTTCGAGACAAATGTTTACAATTATTGTACTAAAATAAAAAAAATTAATAAAATAGGTATAATGGGTCGAGTTATGTAAACACTAATGGCTGAAAAAAAATTTCTTCAGCTACACACTAAAGCACAGGCTTATTTTAGTCTATAGAAAAAATATTTTTCGAGAACCCTTGAAAAACAACCCTAAAATCGACTTTTTAAAAGTAGGGAAATTAGCATTGAATAGGCCATGCCCCCAGGCAGACGCGATCAAATGCATCGACGTTCCCTTCGGATCGACTGAAATTTTTTCGCTCGAATTTGATTTTTTCTTTGAAATTCGGATAGGTGGGGGTGCGATTAGTAAATATTAGTAATAAATATTAGCAAAAAAATCTAAAATTACCAGTGTATTGCCGAAAACGTGAAAAAATGAAATTTTTTTTATTATCGAGTTTTGAGGTGTGCAATCGATTAGGAGGTCATTCCATTGTCAAAACCCCTCCAGAGCGGTTTTGACAATGGTTTACTGGGCTAAACATACGAGAAGCGCCTTCCATCAAGAAAACCGGGATTAAGGAAACCGGGAGCTTAGAGACCCTGAAAATAGCATTAAACTAGAAAGTCCATTTTAAATTTAAAACAAATTTTATTTTATTATACATACGATGTGTTTACAATGACAATTTCGAGGGTTCTGATTAAGTTTGAATTATGCGGACGGACAGACAGACGGACACGGAGCCAGATCATAAGGCTTCTTGCTATACTTTGTATAGAAGCCTAAAAGTATAGTTGCGGTATGGGGCAGTAAACTTTTACGTTTCACCCCCAAAAAATCCCGCAAAAACAAAAATAATCGATGTTACAGGTACGAGAGACGTCGTGCATCTGCCGGTACGAGGTCATTCACGGGAAGAAGCACTGAATACTATACATGCGCTATACCAAAAAGGTGGAGAGAACATTATTTATACAGGGTAAGCGAAAACTTTTACCAAAAACTTATTTTGTGCGACGAGTGCGGAATACGACGCCACGCTTTTAGATTTAATTGTGGGGAATTTAAGTAATAAGAAACTATTTAATATTTGTATACGTTTATTATCATCAAATTTATTGATAATTAATATAATAAAATTATCATTACAAAACGGATTATTTTTGGAAATTCTTGTATTCCCGGCTATTTATTTTTCAGCTTCAAAAGATTTGATTTACAATTTCCTAAAGAAACCACTACTGAGATAAGCAAGTTTACATGCAACAAGAACCCAGTTAGCCGTGATAATCAGTAACATTGAAAATTTTATTAAATTGCGATTGACGGGGTCCATCCGTACCTTCATCATCGTAGTATGTATACATATCATATAAATCAGCAATGCCTAACTATATATGGGATTGATTTTTTTTGGATAAAATATATCGTTCGAAAATGAATATTGAATGGGTAATATTAGGTAGTAGATTAGTTGTACATATTTTGTATTTTATATATAAAATCGATGTATTGATATACCGGGTGCTATATTATCCAATAGGGATTTCATACGAAAAAACATACAAATAGTATGTGCAATTATCTGCTCTTAGAAAGAATTAGAGCACAAATGAATAGATATAAAAGCAGCACTGGCGGGTTCATGATATGATTCAATGAGAGGGCGCAACATTTAAAGAAAACGGAAAAATACAATAATATATTCTTCTGTTACTGTGAAAATATTAACACTCTTAATTGTTAAATTAAATATTCAATTCAACAATAGGAAGTGAAAATAGAAACCGAGGGATATGGGGTTTGGAATACCCACAGCATATCAACATGACCATTCTGATCTCCGTACGCTGGGGGGTATTCCATATCCCCCAGACCCCCGGTATCTGCAGCCCCATGTTGTGAGAGGGCACAACATTTAAAGAAAAAAGAAAAATATAAATTTATTACTGAATTGTTGTTTACTTAAAATGATTATCATTTTTAGATAGTTGTTCTAAATTTTGCATAGACCGGTACCGATACGGTACGCCAAGGATTGTGACCGAGTTCCTTAGAGCGATGGGGGACTGGTTGAGGTAGAGACGGATGCTAGGGAGTTTCCTTCTTCCACTACTAACTACATACCGCCACCGATTTTTTAGGGACGAAGGTAAAGGCGGTGTGACACTTGTGTAAATCTGCGTGTAGATTTACGTGTAAATTTACGTGTAAATTTTTACACCGTGTCAAACACGTAAATTTGCGTGTAGATTTTGTTGCAAATCTGCTAGCAAATGTTTTTGCGAGTGTGTTTGCCACTTGTGTAAAAATTTACACGTAAATTTACAATTTGCACATGCGCGTTCTGGTCAATTGAAAATTCGATCGGTAAGTGGCTATAAGAAGTTTGTATGTCTGGTCGCCTTGTGTTGTTGAATACTAAAACAAGGTGGAACTCGCTTTAGCGGCAGTTCTTAGGCTTCTATACAGCTACCTTTCTGGTGTGGAAAGTTGTTATTATCTGGTTATTTTTGATCGCCATATAATGTAACATCACAAAATCAGATAATCTGCACCAATTAAATTTTTTGCGATTGGTAATTATCATTTACTATATAAGTAATAACAATCAAACTTTTCCATTCTATTAGAAATTTTACTTCTCTGTAATGTATGGTCCTTTTTTTGAGGTGGACCAATCCTCTCCTTTCTCTTTTATTTATAACTTAACTTCACTAAGCACATCAATAAAAAATTATTTTTTCACATCAAAGTAAAACAAGTAGTTTATACAGGGAGACCTCTTCGAAAATATCTTTAACTTAGTAAATTTCTTTCGAACATTTGCGTATTTATAAATTGCATTAGCGAATCGAAGCAACGGATTTACAGATTAACGCAATACTATATAGACGAAGTATTTAAAATATAACAACGTATCAGTTGATCAACGTTATGATTGGCTCTGAAACATGCGGACGGACACGAAGCCAGACCATAAGGCTTCTTTCTATACCTTGTATAGAAGCCTAAAAGTAGCGCACTGGCTACCCAGTTCTTAGACCTCTATACACACAGAGTATTTCCAACACGATTTGAAACGCTCTGTATGATTTTGAATTATGCGGACGGACAGACGGACACGGAGCCAGATCATAAGGCTTCTTGTTATACTTTGTATAGAAGCCTAAAATGGAGTCTTCGGCTTCACCTGCCGCTTTTCATGATCGTAGATGGACGGTACGTATCGGCTAACCCTTGAGAATTACCTCGCGTCGGAGAGACGGGGTTCTCCTAAGAGATTCGTGAGTACTTAAACGGAACCTTTCCTTGCACAATAATTATTACCTTGGGGGCGCCATGCCCCAATAGGGCTTTCGTTACCTAGTTGCCTTTCTCGAGACAAAAATTGAACTTAAAAAAATAAAACTTGACTAAATGGAATGCACACGTTTAATAAAAACAAGCAATAACGCCTACACCGCGAAGTGAAGAAGAAAGTTTTCCGTTGCCATCTTCATTCTATGCCGTTCGCCATATTGCTTGGTTAGTCCGCGTTTAGGAATGATTTCTCTATCCAAGGACAGGAAAGTGCCCTATATTTGCTTGTTCATGCATCCGAAGCTATTGGCAATAAAATTAATGCAGTTGTTTATACCGGCAACCACATTCGGTTATTGCCATATCTGGCTCCCCTCACTTAGTTTCGCCTGCTGATCAACGCAGTTCCCAGGGTGTGGCACGTGGAGCCATAAGTGAGAGTTGGGTATCCTGCAAGGACCATTTACCAAGGACCATCTCTCGTTATCACGCTCGATGTGACCGTCCCGGTACTAGGTACTACCTCTGCAGCATAACCCCTACACCCCTTTACCTTATCCTCCCGGATAAGGTAATGAATAGAAATAAGTTTGAATGGAAATATTTACAATCAAAATATATATTTGATTAAAAGATAGATAGGTTAGGTCGAAAATTTGAATTTTCACTTGGAACCGAGTTTGAACTTTGTTCGATAATTTGGCATCTTCATCGCTGAAGACAAACGTGATAGCTCTTCCCACAGAGTCAAAACGACTTGCACGAGCAACACTATGTAAATAACTATGTGCATCGGATGGCATATAGTAATTGATGATGGTGTTTATACCAACAACATCCATTCCACGTCCGAAGATGTCTGTCGCAAATTACTTTATATTAATTCTGGCCCAAAGCGGCTCATGGTAAGAGGAAATCGATGTGTAGATTCCGGTAGCTGACACTTCAAAGTTGGAAAAAATCGCATCAATTTGCGTGCCATTCCGCGTAGTGGGTATCGCTGGCGACCGAATTTGGAGTCCTAGTTCTCTAAGTGCATGTTGTAGGCCATTACTTTCTTCCTTGCTGAAATCCTCATTGAAATCTCCAGTAACCAGAGTACGTGGTACTAAGTATAAGCAAGACATCTGCTTTTTTATTAAAGAGATCATTGTGTTACAATTAAACCCTGGTGACTTGTAAACGACAATTATTCGGATGTTAGAGAAGACAATAGAAGAAACACTGCAGGAACCTCGTGAGTCGTATTCTATTTCGGAATTGGTGTCTATAATACATTCATGAACAGACGGACAACAATACACACGTACACCAATCGGTCGACGGACATCGTTACTATCTACTGATGCAGCAAGAAGATGATCTCCTAGCGGAAAATTGTCACTTGAGAGCGTCCATGTCTCCGCCATAAGGATGATATCCGAACTCTTATAGACCTCATCCGATGCATAGAGACTATAATGAGCAGGAAGTGACTGGACATTGTGAAAGATGACTTGTATTTGTCTGTTGCTATCATTCCTAATGCGCAAATGTTCAAATGAAGGCATTAGCTTCATCTCCTGGTGTCGTTTGAATTCAATAGATATCGGATCATTCTCTTGCGGCATTTTTGTCTTTTTAATGATTCCAATAAGAAATAATCCTGATGCTTTTGTTGCTCGTGAACATGCAACATACAGAAGAGCACGCTTGATTCCAGGAGTAAAATGGACAACAACGAGCTCGTATGTGGATCCTTGGGATTTATGTATAGTTTGAGCTTCAGCTGCATTAAGTGGGAATTGCGTCCTTGTTACCTTTGTGGCCGAATTCGATCGTGGCTGGATGACGACCGTACATGGTGAGATGGGAGTCCATTCCGAATCAATTTGAAGTTGCTGACTGAGGTTAATATTGCGCAAACGAAGCTTCTGTCCACTTCGGGAATTTTCAAACTTGACCCAGAGACGGAGAGGCTTTTGTCTAGATGCATCCAAAGTACTAATACCAAAGTCAATTCTTTTCAGAATGCATCCCACACCGTTAACCAAACCGTCACTTGTGTCTACATTCACTGTCATGATATAACGTCCACCTTCTTTGAGAAAGAGGCTTGTGTGAAGTCCCTGTGTCTTAGATAGAGGTGCAGATGCTATCCAGTTGAGGAGTGCAACTTTGGATGCCTCGCTCGTGTAAGCAGAAAGGGAATCCTTGGCGGTTGAGATGGCTTGATTTCCTGGCAAACAGGATAACGCAAAACTATTGTGGGCATCAACTGCTTCATTCGTGTAAAAAAGATGAATAGGGCGTCGGCTTACTATTTCTTCAGGCGTAGTTGAAAAACTCACGGGATTTGAACAGTTTCAAATCATCATCAGTCATCGTCCCTGACGCCATATTGTTTAATGCAAGAGCAAAAGCTGCATCATCGCGTTGTCTCATAATTGTGGTCAGTTCATGAACAGTAAACATGTGCCATAAGGGTTTGTTGAAAAGCGACGAAATCGAATTCGACATTGTTCCAGCCAGAAGGGATGTTGCCATAACAGGTGGCAGCTGCCTGAAGTCGCCAACGGCTATGACCGATATACCACCGAAAGGTTTACATCCGTCACATAGGTCTCTCAATCGTTTGTCGATCATTTCCAAAATATGTTGACCAACCATACTAATCTCGTCTATGATAAGAACACGAAGTTCTGAATAGAGAGTGGCCATTGTATTAGAGACGCTGTCTGAGAGCTTGCTAGCTTCTTTTTGGTTCACGGGAAGTTGGAATGCGTTGTGAATTGTGAGTCCGAAGATATTAAATGATTCGAATTAACTTTATCATTGAACACTCTAATTAATGCTTGGTATAGAGTTCTAATTACATGAGACTTTCCTACACCGGCACCTCCCTTTAAGTAGGTGTAGATGGGGATATCGGGAGACCTTTTGAAGTGATCAAGCAGGTGAGTTACAAAATCCCGTTGTTGAGTATTTAGCGATGCGAATAATTCTTCAAACTCTTTATTGGGAATTCGATTAGGAAGCGTAAACTTTTCAGACATTGGGCGTATCACGTCACCACCAAAGTCAATGGCACCAGCAGCAACGGGGTCGATTAATTCGAATTCCTCCTGAATCTCTTCCGGTATGCTATCAGATTTGTCATCGTCAGATTGACGATCCTCACTCAATGCGCTATCCATAGCGACATCCAGAATATCTTCTTGAAAGGCATTAAATTCGCGACGATTGGCAGAAATTGCTTCTATATTATCAGTCGCTATCTTCTCGCAATCTTGATTTATAATTTCGGTTTCCTCATCCCTCCAAGGAAGATAGAGCATCACTTGTTCGCGGAAAAAGTTGTGACGATCTTTATTCTTGTTGTAGCGGACGTGGCGAATAATTTTTGGAAATGTTCGCTTCCAAACGTATCCAGGTTTGCCATTCTTTAGCGGAAAATATTTATCGATACTTTGTAAGTCTTCAGTTTCTACAATATCATCGTTTTCTTGGGCCATCTGTGTACTTCCTCGTTTTAATGAAAAATCATACCAAGCTGAAAATTGTGCAAGATTAAGGTTAGATAATGCTTCTGGTCGTGAACTATATCGTTGTAAAAGTCCGTCTACAAAGACATCTTCAGAGTCCGGACTGAGATTTTCTAACTGAATATTAGTTTTAATCATTCTGGTTCGTTGATCGGCTGGACCTGTTGGTATAAAAATGCATGCCTCTGTGCATCGGCTCATTGGAATCTGAAGCACGTTGTAAGCAGCCTCTTGAGCAGAGAGTTCACTGTTCATGTGATGAGCCGCACCAAGAGCCTGAAGACGTTGAGCCAAAGACTTGTTACCGCTTCTGACATCTTCAAGAACCTTACGCAAGAGGTCGCTAGTTCCACGATCACTCTTGTTAATGTAGTCAATGATGTAACAGCAACAAGCATAGGCGTCTAAAATAAACTGAATATCCATGTTAGATTTCTGGAGTCTCAGGATTTTCTCACTATATGGATTTATGTAAGTCTCACACGGCCGCCTCCGAATGATGATTTTAGGCTTTTTCAAGGAGCTTTGAATAGCAGAAATGTAACGATTTCGTGTCATGGATAATTCTTGTAGAAACCCCGCAAATGTCATATCTGAAGAAAGTGGCAGTTCATTCGTATCAAGATAGTCACGAATCTTTTTGTAATCGCGTTGGAAAATCTCAATTTCCTCCTGTTGCTCCTCGAATGGATGGAGAATAATGGTTTCGTCCATTGGGAAAAATGGAATTCCAAACCGACATTTGACTCCTTTGTGGCTTTTCTTTCTACATGTGTGGGTGTGTCGATGAGTTTGAAAACACAAAAGCTGGTGAATGGGATCATATTCAGGCCAGTTCGTGGAACAAGTTATAATTTCGTCAACAAACCGGCAAACATCTTGAGTAGAAGATGAGTTGGAAGCATCAAAGTTTGGTGCGCCATCAATCCACAAGATCATATGGACGTGTGGACTTCCTCGATGTTGGAACTCAATGCGATGATAGGAATGCCTAATGGATCGGTTTCCAAATGGGCCTTGAGAGTTTTTCCAGGTCTTGAAAAGAGCAGAAGTGCGATGTTCAAAATAACGAGCGCAAGTCACGGGATCGCGCTGAATAAGTAATTGTTTGTCATTCTTTGACATATTTTGTGCTTCTTCTTCAGAAATTGTAATTTTGTCAAGAATATGCTTGAGAATCACAATCAACTCGTTCCATTTTAGCTCAGCGGCACTAATAGTGATGAAGAGATGAGGCAAATTGAACTGACTGACCATCCTTCGGACTTTAAGGCCTTCTTGATGCCAGTGATGACATGAGTTTCGTACTCCTTGTAAAACCTTAAAAGCATTATCATCATTAACTAACCCATCCACAAAATTAGAATGACTAATTTGTTCCGCAGTGACTCGGATTAACTCTCCATTGCGTCTTCGTTTACGAAGGCACACCTTGCGATTATCAGAAATTCTCTGAATTTCGAGCGATTTGGCCAAAAACAGTAAGAACTCGACATTTTCAACGGCACGGCGATCACTGTTACGCGCCATTGATTTGACAAATTCGGAGCGGCTTAGTAATTTACCATTACTATCGGATGGCTTCATTCGGTGCCCGGCAAATATTTGAGGAAACGTAAGAAAATACGAGTCAGGATCATATAGAATAGAGATTGGTTGGTTTCCTTCCGCTGGAGCCATCCGGATTCCCTCATCACTAGTAATTAAAGTCTCTCCTCTGCCAGGATTTACGTCATCGACTTCCTCTTCCTCTTGAACATCCATCGCAATTTCTTCTGGGTTTTCGTGTAATGCCACATCAATTTGATGCTGACATATCTCGGTCCAATTGCTTGAAAGAGTGATTCCGTATTCACGGTAAAGCGGAGATCGGGTAAGAATTTTAGCGGCATCCATCACGCAAGCCGGACGAATGTTACCAGCTGTATAATTTCTCGGAACTTCAATTTGACGGGCGAGTCGGATGTGTAAAACATCGTCCTGATTCGGGAGTCTCGGAAGGGATTGAATGGTATTGTCTATGGAGACTGGGACGTTAATAATTCGTCCTTTTGTTCTCATCTGTCCATGCATTCCATATATAGCCCAAATGGACTGAAACACATGTCGAGCTGAGACCAAACGGGCTTCCAAACGTGTCAGATTCTTTACACTTTGTGGAACATAGGGAAACTGCAGATCGTTGGAGAGACAGAGACGTGGAATCCGGTTTTGTTGGATAGTTCTGTGACAAGTTGAGCAAAATTCAGCGATGTCTGAAGTGGGTGGAACTATAATTACTGAGTCGATGAAGGATTGCTGCTTTCCAGCTAAAAGGAGTTCGGTCATGCTGTGAGTTTTAATGGAGTAGTGAAAAAAGAGTCCCCCACATGAATGACATACGTGAGTGCAGCCTTTGCGAATTTCAGCTTCAAATCGATTTATTTCATCTTGCCATGAGCCTTGCTCGCGAATTCTACGGAGATTATGTTCGTGGATGCGCACGTCTTCATCAAGACGAGCTTGACGATGGCTTTCGGTGTTGTGAACTTGTTCCTGTAAACGAAACGAAGGATCTTGTCGAGCTTGACGATGGCCTTCGGTGTTGTGAACTTGTTCCTGCAAACGAAACGAAGGATCTTGACGGGCTTGACGATGGCTTTCGGTGTCGCGAACTTGTTCCTGCAAACGAAACGAAGGATCTTGACGGGCTTGACGATGGTTTTCAGTGTCGCGAACTTGTTCCTGTAAACGAAACGAAGGATCTTGTCGAGCTTGACGATGGCCTTCGGTGTTGTGAACTTGTTCCTGCAAACGAAACGAAGGATCTTGTCGAGCTTGACGATGGCCTTCGGTGTTGTGAACTTGTTCCTGCAAACGAAACGAAGGATCTTGACGGGCTTGACGATGGCTTTCGGTGTCGCGAACTTGTTCCTGCAAACGAAACGAAGGATCTTGACGGGCTTGACGATGGCTTTCGGAGTCGCGAACTTGTTCCTGTAAACGAAACGAAGGATCTTGTCTAATGGTATGTTTCCTGATAGCGTCCTTCTGGCGTCGACGGGCAGCTGCTGCTTTTCGCTCTTCAGGTGTCAACTGCTTTCTAGGCATTATGAAATTGTGTTGTTTTACCTACTTTATAATAAAAACAAAATAGCTGTAGCGAAATTATATCGATGAGCACACTTTTGTCCAAGCGGTCTATGCGGTATGACAGCTGAGCGTATAATGACGATTTCCTCGCGAATCTTGAGGACTATGACGATTTTTACGGTTGGTAAATGTTTAGGTGCATTATGGGTAATGGCGCCAAAATTGGTTATATAAGTTAGTACCTGTATGAACCTTATACAGTCGACTCTCGATAATTTATAATAACCTACTTTATAATAAAAACAAAATAGCTGTAGCGAAATTATATCGATGAGCACACTTTTGTCCAAGCGGTCTATGCGGTATGACAGCTGAGCGTATAATGACGATTTCCACGCAAATCTTGAGGACTATGTCGATTTTTACGGTTGGTAAATGTTTAGGTGCATTATGGGTAATGGCGCCAAAATTGGTTATATAAGTTAGTACCTGTATGAACCTTATACAGTCGACTCTCGATAATTTATAATAACCTACTTTATAATAAAAACAAAATAGCTGTAGCGAAATTATAATGATGAGCACACTTTTGTCCAAGCGGTCTATGCGGTATGACAGCTGAGCGTATAATGACGATTTCCACGCAAATCTTGAGGACTATGACGATTTTTACGGTTGGTAAATGTTTAGGTGCATTATGGGTAAGGGCGAGAAAATTGGTTATATAAGTTACTACCTGTTATAAACCTTATTATACGTTGATACTTCGATCCGTTGTTATGTTGATCCGTTTTTTTGTGTGTGTTATTTACTTTATATTATATAAATAATAAGTAATAAGCTTGAAGATTTAATAATTATACCGTTTGTTTTATCGACGTTCACTTATATAACTTTTAATCCGCTGATACGTTGATCCGCTGATACGTTGATCCGCTAATACGTTGATCCGCTAATCCGATGATACGTTGATAAGATTCTATACTTTGATTATATCGCTTCTACACACACTGAGAAAAAAATTATGTAGGAATTTGTTATGCAACAATTTGAAATAATTATTACATTAACTGTTGTCAAATTTACTTCACTTCTTGTAAAATTGACATCAAATTGATGCGAGACGAATTTGCACTTCAATTTGAAGTAAAAAAATACTTCAAATCAAAACAATTTTTTCTCTGTGAAGAGAAATTATTTCAAATTGTTGCAAGACAAATTCCTACTTAATTTTTTTTTCTCGGTGTATACTTTGTATAGAGCCCTAAATTAACGGATAATCTGTTTTTTTTTAAGTTGGTGATCATTGCCAACTAAAATACTAATTAATAATAATGCAAATTGGAATTAAATTCTTTTTGCGAATATTTTTGACATCGATACGATCAACTTCCTAAACTTGGTGAATTATATGTCTAACCCCAGCTTCTTCTCCACTGTCCCAAGACATACTCTAAGTAAATATTGAATATTCTTGGAGGTCGCCATATAATGTAATATCACATAATCAGATAATATGCACCAATTAAATTTTTTGCGGTTGGTAATTATCATTTACTATATAAGTAATAATAATCAAACTTTTAAATTCCATTCGAAACTTTACTTCTCTGTAATGGACGGTCCATTTTTTGAGGTGGACCAATCCTCTCCTTTCTCTTTTATTTACAACTTAACTTCACTAATCACATCAAGCCACTGCTATGGTTAAAATAAATAAAAAATTATTTTTTCACATAAAAACAAAAAATAGCATTTTAAGTTCCGAATTCCAAAAAAAATTTTTACAGAACGTGGCTAGAAAGTCGATATTAAATTTAAAACAAATTTTATTTAAGTATATATAGGTACACGATGTGTTTACAATCACAATTTCGAAGGTTCTGATTAGATTTGAATTATGCGGACAGACGGACGGACAGACGCGGAGCCAGATCATAAGGGTTCTTGCTATACTTTGTATAGTAGCCTAACAAGTAGTTTATATAGGGAGACCCTGTTGAAAATATCTTTAACGTAGTAAATTTCTTTCGAACATTTGCGTATTTATAAATTGCATTAGCGAATCGAAACAACGGATTAACAGATTAACGCAATACTATATAGACGAAGTATTTACAATACAACAACGTATCAGTTGATCAACGTTATGATTGGCTCTGAAATATGCGGACGGACACGAAGCCAGACCATAAGGCTTCTTTCTATACCTTGTATAGAAGCCTAAAAGTAGCGCACTGGCTACCCAGTTCTTAGACCTCTATACACACAGAGTATTTCCAACACGATTTGAAACGCTCTGTATGTTTTTGAATTATGCGGACAGACAGACGGACGGACAGACAGACGGACGGACACGGAGCCAGATCATAAGGCTTCTTGCTATACTTTGTATAGAAGCCTAAAACGTGATAATGGATTCAAATTGGCAATTAATGCCAATTCAAACTTTTACCAACTGACAAAAACACAACACAAGAAAAAATAGACCACACCTTCGAATATTATTCTGCGCAATTTTACACGCACAACTTGCGAGAAAATATAGAAATATTCCTACAAAATATTTACACGTAAATCTACACGCAAATTTACGCGTTTGACACTAACTTGTGTAGATTTACACGTAAATTTACACGTAAATCTACACGCAAATTTACACAAGTGTCACACCGCCTTAAGTCTTTGATTGCTTACCCATTCGGACACCTCACGGATTGCCGCGTTGGCAAAAATATAATACAAACGTTGGCGACATCTACAATAATATTAAATAAATTTAAAACAAACTGAGTGGGTTTTCAAAAGCATATTCCCACAACTTTACAATCATCTAGTTCAACTAAAATAAGCTTTTATTCAAAATTTTTATAACCCATTTATTTAAATATCATGTCAATAAATTTTGTTATAACTCCAAGTAATATATTATTGTTCCCGAAAATGTACTTTGTATTTTGTTATTAACACACGCGTCGTAGGACTTAATAATCCATGAAAGTTAGGGGAGTAGCGGAGTTCAGACCAACGTGACGACTTTTGACTATTATAGGGAAAATCTTCGAGATTTTTGACGTAACAATGTTAACTTTTATCTTATTATTTTGTAAATTTTTATAATTTAAAACTTGTAGAATGTGGAATCAATGGGGTAGGGAGTACATTATTTTAAGTACAAAATAAATTAGATTTTTAAAATCAAAAATATTTACAGAAATGTAAACATTTAAGTTCTAAAATCATCAGAGCAGCAGGAAATTGTAAATGTGTGATTTTACATGATAAATATACCTATGCACTACTGAACAATTCAGCACCCAGTATAATAAATAATATTAACTTACTCGTATAGATGCTTATAGTCAGTTTTAAATACAAAGAAACCGCACCTTGGTTATTCGTATCAAAACAAATTTTAAGGTGTGATTATACATTTTTTCTGACAAATTTTCTACGCGTCATAGCTTTAGTTCCATCCATATTTTGAGTTTCGTGACGATTTACCCTTAACAACTGTTTTAATAAAAACAGACCGGTGTGTCCGGTTCAATTGGAAAAGTAGAATCAAGTGATAGTGCCTGATCTCCCGGACACAAACTTTCGTGCTAAACCGGGAGGTCATCGGGAGCCTGCATCATCGATGCAGCATGGAAGATCGCAGACGACAGCGGAAGTAATGCCGAGAAGGTAAAGCCCGCTGTCGTCGGGGAGGGGGTTTTAGTCAGTTAGAATCTGACACTACCATCCCTGATGGGGTGGTGCCTATGAAGGTTTCCCCCTTCCCTGCAGAAAAAAAAAAAAACTGTTTTAATAAAAATTTGAATTTTGTAAGTAATCTAACTCTTGCTCCCTCCATAAATTTAATTAAGAATTCAAAACGTATTAAATACGTCTGTCTTCCTTACGAAAGACTGATTTTTCTATGATAACATTAATATGTTGATCTACCAAATTGATAATCGTATGCAAAAATGTTTACATTATATTTTAGATGTACCAACAAAAACTTTACAATGCCTTGAATATTTAATATAACTTTTCGAATGAATTCCATGAATGCCATATCAATAAGATAAATATCATATTTGGTAAAATATTTAAAGTTTCCACGTTCTACACTTACTATAAACTTGAGATTACTTCGATCACACCATTTCATCGTCACATCGTGCAACTTCTGTGTTTTGAATTCACAACCACGCTAATCAGGGTGGAAGAGGAGCCCGGAATCCAAGCGATAAAACGGGCGGTAAAAGCTTGGATCAAAAATAGATGGAAAAATAATTTATAACTGCAGAAATGTTTAAATTAAAACGATGTACTAGTAATCAGTTGACGATCTAACTTCCTTGGGGTTAAAGCTAAAATCTTATAGGCTTCTTCTGTTATTAGATACTGAAACAACAAACAAGAATATAAATTAATAACATCGCCGTTATTAGGCTTACCAAGAACGGCCTTCCACATAAACCACACGATGTTAAATAATTTTAAAATAAAAATTATGTGTCCGGTATCATGTTTACCTTCACGAAGGCTCCCTTATATCAGGGGCCCGAATTTTATTCGAATATGTTCTCATTTTGTAAATCTAAATCATATAACACATGTGGATTAACTATATTTTTTGGAACTTTTGGAGAAAGAAGCAGGACCAGTGGTTTTGTTCTTCTACATCCTCTCTAATTTTATGGAAAGCAATAGGCTTTTGTCGCAATTATATTTTTTTAGGAACATTTTTCCAATAATCTAGCAACTCTTGTAATGAAAAATTTAAATTAGGCATAGCAGTAAAGTGGACTTCAAGGATTCATGTTTCTAACGGTAGCGGAAAAAACATATCAATATTTTACGAACATTTAGGTTCATATTTATAAAAGTGTTAATATTGAAATCATCGTTAAAAAAATTACTCATGCCGATCCTGGTTTATTACAAAATAGTATTGACGATATAGGCAACTTGAATAACTCGAAACTTTATAGATTACCGTATTATGGAATAGCTACCTCTTCCTTGATGTTGCTAAAATGCAGTAGATGGCAGAGCTATGCTAAATTTAAAATTAATACAACGAGTAAATTACTTGCCGAGAAATTTTGAATTATTTTTAAAAATTTGACAGTATTGAATAAACTTTTATAATACATGTAAAATAAATTTTATCTGAAACTGTAGACTGATAAATAAAATATATTATGAAAATACGAGTATGTAGGTATACATAACAAGAAATAAAATAAACTGATACCTAATTAGCAACAACTGAAACATTAGATCAAACATTTATGTTTAAAATATAAAATACATTTTAACTGGCTTTCCAGTTTAACTATTTTTGTTATTGTTAGCTAAGTAGTATTATTCCAGCTAATGTTTAATATAACAAAGTAAATTTACCGACAAATTTACGTAAATACTACAAAGCTTTCAACTGTGGACCAACTGTGGACCTCAAAAACAATTTTATTTCTGAGTTCACCAAACAACATGAGCATCATTTCAACAAAATAATTGACATAAAATTGACTTCAAAGTAAAAATAGGTGGATTAACCGTAAACCGCTTTCGGTGGTATTTATTATTCATTTCGTATCCAAAATGTTTAAAAACCCAAACAAATTTGTAAATAAATTTCATTTTTTAAATATAAATTTATTTATTTTGTCGATTTATTTGTTTGCGTAATTTATAATACGAAACAATTTATTTTTAAATTTATATCCCATACCTAATTCTGTTAACGCACTTGGTTTGTACAATTAAGTCTTTAACGTATATAACAATTTAATAATTCACATTATACATTTTTTTATTATAGGGTTTCAAAAAGTTACCGGAGTAAGTGGAGTAAAGATATCCCATCCTACCCTATCAATTACCTGGCCATTATCTGAAACTGGTAGGTTAGAGAAATGAAGTTGTAAGGTAAAGGGGTAAAGCGACACAATGATTTCATGTTGTTAACAAAACAGACAAGGGTTATTTCGGTTATTTTTAAATTCAGACCAGCTTAGAAGGTAGCAAATTTTCTTTGATTTTTTTGGCCAAATGTGGAAGCTGTTCGGACATTGTCGGCGTATCAAAGAAACGCATTGAAAGACTCCAACCAGGCGCGAAATAACTCCTGTATAAGCTGCGGGTTCTTGTATTGTCCTTCTGTTTCAAAGAATGATACGAATGCCACCTTGAATGCTCTCGTTTTCAGCGTCTCCAACCCACTGTTCAGGTATATGAATTAAACCGTCAAAACAATTTAACTCGTTATGATAGATACACAAACGTATTTTGAAATACTACAACAATAACAAATATTACAAAAAAAGTTTTGTTGTTAATATAATAGTGGTATGATATGTTTTCTTTATAATATATTTTTAGTTTACACGCACCATACAGAATATACGAACTGAATATTAACAGTCGTAAGTTTTATATTTTTTGGTGTGCTATTTTAGAGCGTGCATTAAATTTAATTACTTTATGGTACTAATTCTTTATGTAATGGTCCTTAGCTCTAATAATACTTCACAACGAAGATAGTTGACTATTTAATTACAGCTCCATAAAAGCAAGTAGACCTTATAACATTAATCGCACAAGCTAGAATTATTTTATTCGATCAGCAATTACATATTTGAACATGAAATTTGAGGTCGTTTTATTAACTTCAGAAGTGAAATTTCTTGTGTGAAAAAGTACTCGACACCCCTATACGAATCTAAGAGTACGCATGATGCATTACTTGAAGCACTTCAATACCCACTTCGATTAAATCTATTTTTCCCGCGAGATTGTGTGAGACTTAAAATATATAAAGGGAATAAGTTGAAGCAGTACATAATATGAATATATCATCATTTAAAGTTCCCCTATGCATATGATGTGTTACTTCCATTTGCTCAATTTGACGACTATAAATATTATTATAGTGCCCGAAGACGTATTTCTTTATACTTATTCAAAAAATCGACTAACGACTTATATTTTTTATTTATTTACGCTCCAAGTAGATATTACTGCCTCATAAAAATTTTAAATCGAGTAATAAGTTTTAGCAAGCATTGGGAAAAGCTTTTTTCTGTCGTATTGTGCAAAGTTCCACGGAAACAAAAATAAATTTAGCTATATATTTAGATAATATCATTATTCCAGAGTTTCAACGTTGTTAGGTAAATCGAAAATAATTACTTTGAAACTTAACCTGTGCCGAATTTCAAACAGACTAAGAAAAGAAGACGTTAATCCGTTAAGCTTCAACTATTCCAGCGGACGTGCAATTAGTTCTAATTATATTTCTATTTATATAAGTTTATTTCTAAACTTCAAATCTTTGCTTCATTGCATTTGGAAGAAACAATTAACTGCTGTTAATCAAGGTTGTAAATTATAATCTAGCCTTAAGTTATTTTACACAAGTAAAAATAATACTTCCTGATGGGAAAATCAATTTCGAAGCTTTAACGTGAGCTTGAACAATTTTCAGAGTTGTTCAGAAGAAATATACATAGCGCGCAATTGTGGAACCTAGTAAGTCGGGATACTAAAATTTAATGATAATATCGGGTTGATGCATAAGTTCTAAAAATTTAGAAATCTAAAATTTTATTTTTTAAATATAAAAAATACGTAACTAAACTAATCAATAATTATTGATTATTGATTGAGAATATATTATAATATATTCTCCTGCATTGTTTATGATTGACTCCCAACGTTCTGGCATTTTTTCGATTCCACCCCTGAAGAAATGAGATTCCGCAGAAATTGTTGGATAGAGAGTGGAAAAGATGAAAATCTGATGGAGCAAGATCAGGAGAATAGGGCGAATGTGGAATAACCTCCCAACCGAGGTCTTGAATAGCTGCTTTTTTAATGTTAGCAGTATGCGGACGGGCATTATCATTCTGCAAAACCACTTGATGCGGCCTTGCCGGTCGGTTTTCTTGAATTGCAGCCTTCAGGTGACGCAGTTGTTGACAATAATCCTCAAAGATGATGGTTACATTCCTCGGAAGCAATTCATAGTAGATGATGCCTTCTTTATCCCACCAGATGCACAACATTACCTTGCGCGGATGGGCACCAGCTTTTGCAGGATACAGTAAATACCCCACCAACATGTGGGGTTATACGCTCTTCTCTTTACAGTGGTTATGTGGGTTGCATAACCTAACAACACGTCAACTCCTGTCTACACCTCCTATAAATTGAAAATTTTACCTGCGCTTTTGTGTAAGCTCTTGTCTTAAGAGCGCGCTGCGGAAAGAGAGAGAGGGAAGCAGTAGATATGATGTTGAAAGAAGCCTCTAATCTTTTGTAGAGATTTAAAAAATTTAAAAAAATTATTTGCGCCATATCTAAGGGAACCCTTCAACCCTTTGTGCATTAAGTTGATTTTATATAGTTTAAAACTCCACTAAGGGCACTTTTTGATTTACAAGTTTTGTACAAGTTTTCTATAATTGATGATGAAATCGCTTCAAAATCAGGTTTTGTCCTTATAATGATCTGCAGAAGGCAATAACGAAGTTTCATTAAGATCGGTTGTCATAAAAATTCAAAATTGTCCTTTTTCATAAATTAAATTAACCTATTTACTTTTAATTTAAAGCGCTCAAAATTGGTTATTGCCTTCAATGGTCTTTTCTTATTAATATAAAAAAAGAATTACATTGATACGACGTTTAGTTTTTTAAATTTGTACAAAAGATTAGAGGCTTCTTTCAACATCATTTCCTCTCTCTCTTTCCGCAGCGCGCTCTTAACACTGCTCATGTTAGAATTTTAAAGCTATCGAAAACTTTTCTACTTTGTTACAATTTCGTGATGTGGTATTATAAATTAATTATAATAAACAGGATATTATTCATAACTCACTACAATCTTTATTTCAAATGTATTTATTTGTACGTTATACGATTGTTATACCTATACCTATGTTGTTTAATTTAGTTTCCTTTAAAACATTTTTATTCTCTTTGCTATGAATTTGTAAGTTATTGAAGTATTAATTGTATTACGTATGAATGTAATAACACTTTTAAATTGATCAAAATTTAAAAATTAATGAGATGTTTAATTTTCGAAAAATTAACAGTTTTACAGTTCTCAAATACAAATTTCATTTACTACTATAAAATAGTTAATTATTTTGCTACTATTTTATTATACAATTTAAAATTACCTTAATTATTAAACTTAAAATTAACAAATTAATATATTCTATAAAGTATCTAATAAATATAAATAGCAAATTTTAAAAACATCAAAAAACAATTAACAAATCGGTACGATTACTCTAAAAATAAATAATTACTTCTATAATTATTTATATAAATATTAAATAATAATTATAATAAATATAAATACAACACAAAACTACCGCTTCGTGCACAAAACGTTACACAAAATTATGTATTCAGTTCTATTGTAGCAATGAATAATTGCTGTTTATTACAATAAATTAATTTAATACCATATCACGAAATTGTAACAATGTAGAAAAAGTTTTCGATAGCTATAAAATTCTAACATGAGTGTTAAGACAAGATCTCTAACACAAAAGCACAGCACAAAAGCCAAAAGCGCTGGTAAATTTTTTTAATTTATAGGAGGTAAGGACGTGTTCACTACCACAGAGGTGAGGACATGTTCAAATTACCACAGATATGTTGGTGGGGTATTTACTGTATCCTAGCTTTTGCACGAGGATTTGCTTGTTTGTTAGGGCTCGGCCATTCCTTTCTGTTCTTGATGTTAATGTAAAGGCACCATTTTTCGTCACCAGTAACAATTTGGGACAAAAACGACGATGTTGTTGATGAGCTAAACGATGACGAGCAAGCAAAGAAGCACAAATGGTAACACGCTGATTTTTGTTGTTTTCGCTCAAAACGTATGATACCCAAACACCCAACTTTTGAATTTTGCCCATGGAATGAATTGTCGTACGATAGTTTGTTGATTGGTCATAATTCATCATATTGCCTAATTCCCGCGTGGATTGATTGGCGTGGATCATCACGAATTGAAGCATTTAATCGGTCTTCATCAAAGCCGGATGGTGCTCCCTGAACGTGGGAAATCATTCATATCAAAATGCCCCTTTTTGAAACGAGAAATCCATTTTCGTGCAGTACTTTCCACGATGGCGTTCTCTCCGTAAACGGCACAAATGGTTCTAGCGGCCTCCGATGCCTTAACTCCTCGGTTAAACTCAAACAAAAGGATATGTCGGAAATGTTCATTTTTTTGTACTTGACACTCCATTTTCTTTAGCCAACAATTACCCCTAACTTTCTTCAAATTTTGCAATTCCAGCAAGCATTTTACCTTGGAAACCAAAAGCGCTACGAACTTATGCATCAACCTGATATATATTAATTATACTCGTACCTATAATAAAAAATTTTCTAATATGCATATTAACACATCTGAACGATTTTTATAAATTTCCTTGAGATCTCTTAATTGATTTCGATGGTAAGAAATTTTTCTAATCTATTCTCATAATTTTTTTTAAATCCTATAATATTCGTTATATATATTTTTTATTGCATTGTATAATCTTCTAACATTTGATTAACATTCTCTTGATAATCTTTATACCCTTGGATAAATTTTATCAATCAACCTTATCAAAATTAATTTAACCGCTTTGTATAATATAAAAGATACTACCTATTTTTATAGCGCATTATAGCATCAGTTAATTGGTTACTTTGAATTAAAGAAATTTCAGAAAAAGAAATCTACAAAACGATAAATGTGGTTGATCTTAAAGAAATGGTTTTAAATTAAATCATATTGAAAAATTCCATGCATATTACACAATATAGTTGTAATCACGTAAGAAGATGTTTACGTCATCCGCTAATATACATCTATAATCATAATTTTAAATTTAATTTTTTTTCAACATCACGTTTATTAATTTATCTATTACAGATTTATCATGATTGAAAAATATTACAATGTAGTTACTCAAAAATTATAAAATATAAACCACGTCTAAAATTGGGTCATTTTGAATTAAAATATTCAATTAATATTATGATGTACATAATACAAAATATTCTGTCAAATTTAACGACGAAAGGCAAATGAGTATCTACTTTAATAATAATTGTTATTCTACACATAAAACTCATGTTGATATCTCTTTCTACCTCATGAATTAGTAATTCTGATCATTTGCGACGCATATCGTTACTATACAATCGGAAGGTATATGAAAGACATATGAAATTATATTTGTTTTTGTCATATTTGTTATTCTACTCATCAATTTAAACGATCAGTTGTCGATACTCGATTCAGTTGGTCATGATATAAAGCTCTTTTTAAACTATTACAACTGTAACTATAATTACGTCGTTCTCTTAACGGGGGTATACGTGAATTTTACTATTAATAAGGGTATTCACGAGGGCGTCGGTAGTTGGTACTTTATAACGGATTTTGGACTTTACATCCGTTATGTTCAACCTTATACATCAATTTGGTTGGCCACTGCCATTTCATTTAAATTGAATGAGATGGCGTTGTGGACTCTGCGATATTTTTATTATCTGTTTTCCGGAACGCAAGTCGAGCTGCGCGCTGAGAGGGACTTGGGGAAAAATGGCGGACGAGAAGGTCACGTCTGGTGGGCTGTGAAGTGATTTTTCGGGGTTGGTTTTCGATTTTGCGGAGTATGGTTACGTTTGTGGGAATTTCAGTCCGACAATCCGGATATTATATGGAATATGTTGTTTTTCCATCCCAGTAGGGAATTTGATCCGCGATTGGAGGATTGTGGTTTTTTTTGGCCGTGCCATGTGTCCCTATCCGACCACCCTGGCCCATAATTCCTGGGAAGGATTTTTATCCGGTAGCATCGGTGAGTAACATGTTTTATTTGCTATTACTTCACAGTACCTGTCGATCGATTGGCCAATATTTGAAACGGAAGCTCGATGGCGTATTTTTTCCCTTGGCCTTTTTAATGTGTTTTGTTTTTTTATTTATGTGTAACAATCTGGTATTCTTTTTTTGTGCTGCAATTTTATTTAAATAATGGTTGCAATTGATAGATAAGTGGCAGATTACAACTTTCTGCACTTCGTGATAAATTGCAATCTACTACTTAAGCACGTTTGCATTCGTCGATAAAAATACCAAGTTTAAGTGTTGTTTTTGATAAATGTAGTAATGCTACTTATTTATATTATTACGTTTTGGTTATTAAACTTTGCTTGGGTATTATTTCCTTTAATTTTATGTCGACGTACTGGTAAATTGTATTAGCAGCAAGACTCCAGATTTATCGACGTAAGTTCAAATTTCATACTTGAAATTTTGTGTCGATACTTTTTTTTTGTGTTTAATTATGATTTTATAATTTATTTTATAAAGGCTAAGATGTGTGACTTACATATATACAGGGTGCGACATTGTACCGGGGTTCGCTGCCGCTTGGTTTGGTCGTCGGAAGCTCGATGTGGTTACCATTATGGGATTGTTTATGACCATTCGAGTGTTCCGTCGATTGATTGTGTGGGTGGTGATTCTGAGTGTCAATGTGGTCGCTACTGTGCCGTTCTGGTCGGCTACTGTAGTGGACTACTGTGTTACGTTCCACTGGTGCCATACTAACACCATAAGCATCGACTTTATCATTAAGCCTTTAAGCAATGACCACCGTATTGTTTATTTTTATGTTTATTTTTATTTTATTGTTAAGTTTATTTTGTGTGTGTTTGCAAAGCTGCTTCCTTGAGTTTATCCGAGGCGTTTTTACACGACCCATGGCCCTCGCATACCGACGTTTTCATCAAAGAGCTAGTTGACCTAACACCAGGGCTCCACGCATTTAAAAGCAGAAGGTTCTTACCTCCTGCGTGGACTTTATCTTCTCCAAGCTGCTTCTAATTAGAGCAGTAAGGAAAGATTTTGTATCAACTTGTGTAGTTTGGTACTTGTAAATAACTACGAAAAGTGCATCTCGTGAACACCGTTTATTGTAAATAATATAATCTCTTTTTATAATGGCACGCAAAAGCACGAAGGAAACTTCGATTTTACTTACGCTACTACTTTGACTATCCATTCTTAGTTTAAATTATTTCGTAATAATTTAAAATTTTTAACGTCACTTTCAACAAACTGACGTGTGGTAGTTTTAGTTTTACCGACCAAATTGTGGTGTGTAGAAGTATATACCAGACCTTCGTACTTTAAACAACCAATCACAATCAAGGAATCAAGAAAAAAACTACCGGCTGTCATACGCAAGTACCAAACTACACAAGTACGCAACTACCGACGCACTACCGAATACCCTTAATATTTTTCCTACAATATAGGATTTACAATTTTCAGGTGATCTTTAATTTAATCACAAATTTTTTCAGGATTTATAAAAAAGGATATTGAATAAAAATTTGAAATTTCCTAGTTTTATTGAAAAAGTCGAAAAAGTATTAATAATTTATGTTATTAAAATTATATGCTTTTTCGATATTAAACCGTAGCTGTTCCGCTGCTTGCTAGCAAAGAACGTTAAGCGTGAAGTCCAATATTGGTTATCCAAAATTAGAAATTCTTGAATTTGATTTACTACTTAAATAGTTCAAAATTATTGGCTTGAGATGTCATCTTTAGGATAGTTAACTTAAGCAATGTTAAGGTAGAGAGTCACCAAATAAACCGTATATTAAATTATATAATGCATGGGTAATAAAAACAAAATTTAAAAGCGTATTTGTTCATAAATTCTAACAAAATAAGAAATAGGTCATTTCAATTGTGCGTAGGTCACTGCTCCGTCTGTGAGTCCAAACCATTAACCAATACGCATTGCTGAAATGTGAATATTGTAATGTAACAGGTCATAAATACAAAATTGCAGGAATAATTAATTAAAAACATAGTACAGAAATAACAAAGGAATAATAACTAAATACTATGTCTAATGAATTTAAATTAATTATCGCATTAATTTCAAGCAATTACTATTTGCAAATGATTATGATTATCAAAAATCATTTTTACAATATTTGGAGTTAATTTTCTCCAAGTGGAGAAAAATACTTGATTTTATTATTTTGTCGATTATGATTATTGCATAAAATAAAAGTACTTACTTTAGATAGGAAAATCAGGATGTATAATAAATTATCCTTGATATACGTAAATTTATTAATATTTAAATATAACAGATGATGATTATTGAATTACCGTATCTTGATAAATAGAAATTGAGAATTGAGATTAATTTGTAATCAAGACTATCCCATTTAAATTTAGAAAATTTAGCAAGTACTGCATAGTAATTTATTGAAAATTTGATTAGATGTTGACAATGTATTGGAACCGGCCAAATTGGTTCCGTAAACAAACTGTGGTCACACAGGTGAATGTGTGGCACCTACCTGGATTAATACTGGATGCCGCTAGCTCAATCGCGACGGTCGTGGGGCTTGAATCCTCCAATAATAATCCGGGACGTCAAGAACAAGGAAGTCACAATCGGTAATTAAGGGCGCCACAGAATTCGTCATAAACTTACCCCAAAAGTAATTCAGAACTTACCTATATAGAAATAGGGGGGGGGTCGAGAGTGAAATAAAATATTGCCATGTATTGCTACTGTAAAACTCAAATTTAACTTATATAGCGGGGAATAATAATGGCACTTAATTCAAATATGCTCCGACTAGCTTTGCACGAAAACTCAAAATTAAGGGTCGTAAATTAGGTTCATCAATGTGGTCAAAATACTCATATAAGCTACCTTAAATTAGTAACCTCAATTTAACGGAAAAATAAACTTATTGTACCTTACACCTGCTTAATCTGGACTTCACTGCTGTATAACGTTAAATCAAAATCAAATGTAATTATTTGTAGACACAATATTGTAATTTATTAAATAAAATATTATCATTAAAAAACAAAAGACTGACTTTTCATAAATAGGAACAAATCAAATTTATAATTATTATATAAGAAAAGTTTATAAACCCCCCGTGTTTAAATTCACGCGCGAACTTATTTGTCTACCGATAGATTTTATTAAACTTTGTCGACACAAATTTGGCTTACTGAAGTCTATACTGTCGTGTCCCATCGATGTGGAGTGAAACAGGCTGCGTGGAAGCGATTATGATTGGATCCAATTTCCATACAATGAAAAACTCCAGAGAAGATTAACGATAGATTTATTTCTTCGTCTTACTAGATAGATGATCAGGTAAGTCCATAAAATCTTCAATAATTTTCCAATCTTCGAAACATAACCATCAAGAACGTAACCATAAAAAAATTGTCAGCGGTCACCAAAATTTTCCAAATATCATTCAAATAACCAATCGAAACTTTCATAAATGTTTTTTTTATACTTCATAAATCATCAATAAACATTTGACAATTCCAAACTTTACAAAAAAATTATTAAACCATTTCCAAAATTTAACCTTCTTAAAAATCACGTCCTTACTCTCTGACGGCTCGTTCGTTTCTCCTCACGCTTCCTTATCCATTTTTCATCCCACCAAAATTGTCTATAAGCCCGCGCACTAATTGTTTTAAACGCAAAACACTTTTCATTATCGCTTTCCTACTCTCTTACAAATAAATTAATATAATTCAATTTCTTCCCAAATTCTCCTTAAATAAAACAAATAATCCTTCTTTTGCTTTTTTACATTTTTTTCTCCAAATATGTGTGTATACAAAATTAGTTTTGTTATATTTCTAGATTGAATTGATCTTTCAAGCAAGCAGTTCATCACTCGGAAGTGCCAAGAAGATTCAGGTGTAATTATCTAACTACCATGATGGTCTTTTATTTGAATGTCAAGTAATGAGTATTTTATCACAAATTAAACCCAATTACATCAGAAATTAGGTATTTCCATGTGACGTCACGAACAGCCATATTTGACAGCGGCGAACAGCTGATTCTTGGCGGCTTTTGACGTTAGCATTTTTACAACACAATTTTCATTTCAAAAATTAAAATTAACCTTGTTTTCAACAATACTATCATTACCATTGACTGATAACTTAAAAATAGCGTGATTAGCACGCTAATGAACTAGTCGAGAATGGTTGCCAAGAATCAGCTGTTCGAATGGCGTCACTGTCACGCCCACTGTGACGTAGTTGGAAATGCTTAATTATTGCTGCTAAAAACAGACAAGTTCCCTTTCCATCTGATAAACTTGGTACTTTTGTTCAGCTAGAAAGGGGTATAACTCCAAAGGTTCCAAAAATCCGTGCGCATGTTGTAATATTTTCCGGTTGTAAAGGGTTATAACTCTGAACATTCGCAGTAAACAGCTTATTACTTGTATTATTTTGGTTAATTTGTCATTATTTTTTGATTTATTAATTATTAATATTAATTAAATGTTGATTAATATAATTTATTAACGAAATATTTCAATCTTCATTTCCTATTTTTCACAATTCAAAATTGATATTTCAAGTTAGAACTTTACAACACAAGAACAATTTCAGAAAGAAAGGGGAATAAGTCAGAAAATGTGTAATTTCTCATTAACCATTAATAAATTTTAACTGAATTTGCTTTTGTTACAATAAAATGATCCCTACCAATTAATATTATCAATTGTTTTTATCTTTTAGATAAATGTGATTTTTTTATAAACGATCAAATATGCAAAACGCTCTAGCTCAAAATGGTATTTTCAGACTTATACCCCTTTCTTTCCGGGGGTGCGATATATTATTGGACACTGAATTTTCCAAAAATAAACTTTTGTGATTGTAATTGTTGACTTGAGTATTTAATACGACAATATAGGATATTAATATTTTCAAAATAACACAAGAAATTGTCGCTAGACGCAGTAAGCTGTCAAGTCGTTGCAGATTGCAAACTTGTTTCGTAGTATTAAATAACTTTGGAAGTAAATAAAAAACTGATAAATTTATATTTTCTCGTCTCTTTTGAATTGACGAATTGAAAAAATGTCAGTACCATCGTAGAGAGTTTGATTCTGATGAAGTTGGCAAAGATAAGAAATTAAATTAATTTGTAATAATTCACATGATAATGTTGAGAAATTATTGGTTAAAACCTAGTATCCAAAATTGGTCTTGACATCTTAATCAGAAAAGTTGTATATGTATCTATTTTTTGAATTAAAATCAATGTTGAAGTCAGTGTTTGACGTTTTGGAGTTTTAGTATGATTTTCAGTAAGGCCTTAGGGACATTTGAGCCAATTTTCAGATTTACAGTTTCTTTTGGGTCAAAACCTAAAATATCTGAGCTAAAATATTGTTTTGAGAAATTGTGAATTAATTCATTATTATACTTTAATGCTAACAAAAAGGGAAGTACCACAACAAAGCTCTTCGTCGATGAGCTCGTTATTTGAAAACAAAGCTTAAAATAAGCAAATGATATACTAACAATTAAACAAAACCTTCCTTTTTTAAAGACTTCGCTCAATAAAAATCAGTAATGAAATTGAAATGTTGTTATAAAATATAATTAGGCATATAATTGAAATGTAAATAAAATATATATTATTATGATTGTACGCCCATGGCGTAATATGCTACAAATTTTATGACTATATAATCAAACATTAAAAATTATTTTTAATAACTTTAATAATTGGCTTTTGAATGACAAAGCGATATATTAAATTAGAATAAAAACAATTTTAATGAGCACAATAACTTAAAAAGAAAACCCAAATTAATACAGTATTATCGACGCCACATTTATTCGAATGTTAAATTCTTAAAATTGTAATTAATACAAAATTAATTAAAAATGAATTGCCATAATAAAATTTCATCAGCTGACGATTGAAAACGCGTTGAGCAAAAAGGTGATTGTTTAAGAAGCTGGAAAATTAATTTTGCAGAACTACAAAATTAATTAAAAGAAAGTCCGATCCAGCTAGTGGAAATGATATTTTTGAGAGCGGTTAAGGGGTGCACGAAATGGTCACAACGTGTGGACAGAATGAAAGAAGAATAAATCTTCTTCTTTCATGTGCCGTATCAGGTCTTCCCGACGTTGGCAATCACTTCGGCGTAGGCAGATCTTTTCTCCTCCATTTTAAACAATTCGAGAATGTTCCTCAGCCAGGACATCCGCTTCCTTTCCATTCCCCGGCGACCTTCCATTTTCCCTTCATTTTCAGCTGAAGCAGTTGGTACTTTTCACCCCTCAATACATGCCCAAGGTAAGCAACTTTCCTACCTTCACCCCATTCAGCAAGATACGATCAGTTCCCGCTCTTTCCAAGACTCGTTCATTAGTGATACTCTGTACCCAGGATATTCAGAGTATTCTTCTATGTAACCACATCTCAAAGGCTTTCAGACGGTTCATTGTGTAAATATTTAAATACTTTCACCCGTTCGATTTGTTCGCCGTCGAGACAGATCGTCGCATCGTTATGGTCTTGGTGGCTGATTACCATGAATTTTGTTTTGGAGATGTTGATATTTAAACCTGTTTGGTCACCTTCGTGTTTTATTCTGTCCAGTAGTAGTTGAAGATCTCTAACAGATTATGCCATGACCACAGTATCGTCCGCGTGCTTATTGTGCTAACACGGACGCCGCCAATTTTGATCCCCAAATCGAGTCCATTTAGAGCCTTCTTAAAAATCGTATCCGCCACAGCCTTGTCCTCTATCCTCTATCATTCTGACATCCTTTCCGTCTACACCGGCCCCTGGAAGCATCTCAACCATCTTGACATGCTGCACCCTATCGAACGCTTTCTCATAGTCTATGAAGCATAAAAACACGTCTCGACGCGGGTCTCGCTTTTTTGCATCAGAACATCGAGACTGAACAGCTCCTCGCGTATTCCGAATGCCTGCCTGAACTTGCCATAAGTCTTGCTCGCATTTAGAGCGGACATGAGCATGTATTATACGCAAGAAGGTCTTTAACATGTGATAAATGAGGCTGATAGTCACGACATTTTATCAGGTGCTGCTTTTTGGAATAGGCACGCCATTATTTTTTCCTCATGTCATGGGCATCTGCTTTTGTTAAGTCCGGCTATCTCCGTTGCTTTTCTATGTGTGCTGAAAAGGTAATTTTTCCCTATTAAGTCTTACATTTCTTCGCATTTGTCTGTCATCCATCGCGTTTTTGCTGTTCGGATTGCTTTCCTTATTGTGTTTTGGAGTTTTTTATACTCCGTTATATCGTATTTCAGCAATATTTGTTTTTCCGTGAGGTCCAATATCTCCTCTGTCATCCATTTCCTCTTTCTGATGCGCACTGAAGTTTTCAGATGATGCGTGCCTGTTTTTAATAAGACTTGCTTTATCTCGTTCTATTGATTGTTTGCATCAGCAGTATCAGTTCTAGGTATTTGGGTTAGACGGTCGTTAAGATCCGGTATTACGGCTTCCCTTTTTTCCTCATTTCGTAGTCTCAGAACATCAATGTTTCTTGTGAATGGTCTCTTTTTGACAGACTTCAACTTTAACTCCATGTCAGCAACAAGAGGATTATGGTCCGAGTCTATCTGCTCCTGGAGATGTTACTCTTTTAACCCAGTTTCTGAATCTCTTCTGAAGGAAGAATATTTTTTTAAGAAAATACCAGCAGAAATAAAATGATATAAGCCAAAGCCAAAGAGATGCGAAAAGTGAAGAAGAATAAAAAATTAATTTTGTAGAAGTTGTTGACATGTGAATTATTCAATATTCAACAAGTTGTTTTCTTACAATTGTAGAATTATAGAAGATCATGTACACAAGAATAAGCTATAATTTCTTTTAATAAAATTCACAGGATATTTTTGGATGTTAAATCATTTTGGAAAGCGTGTCAAAAAGCTCTAAATATATTTTAGCTACTTGACTCATGCCAATAGAAAATAGAAAAATAAATACCGATAATATAAATGCCGGTATGCATTAAAGAAACTTTTCAGGTGGGTGAAAGTACCGTTGATGACTGTACAAGAAGAAACTAGTATAAAGAAAACCTATGAATAAATGTAATAAAGAGATAAATAAACTTGTCACAGTTGTTAACACCCTTGTTACCGGTTTCAGAATAATTTAATTCTCATTGTCACAAATTTGTGTATCGAAAATGAAACTTTTCGTTAGAAAATATCTTGAAAAAAAGAAAAAGTGGTTGTTTGGTTATAAATTATAATTGAATGTTTTAAAATAATACAAGAAAACTATAATTTTAATCGTTAATTCATCACACGCGAACATGAACCTAATTTTAGAATTTGTTGAGTTGTTAGTAAAATGGCATGTACTAATACACTAATAACCGGTAATAAATAATTTAAGATTTTATTAGAAAAGTTTAGATAATTATAGAAGTAATTTTGATATTAATATTTTAAATCAACCTCTAAACTGTTATACCGAAAGCAATTAGAAGTTATTACTTTATTTTAAAATACCTTTCGTATAATGCAGTCTATTTCACGATCAATCTTTCTTCCAACCTACATAGTGCTACTAAAATATTGAATTTAGATTTTGATTACCTTGCTGTTAAAGTATCAATATTTAAATAGGTACCTATTACATTAGCCATTACAATGTCATAAATTATTATACGAGACACAATAGGTTACAAATCGTCCTCAACTTTCTAAACATCATCTGAAAGTGCATTTTTACAACAAGTAGCTTTTTCTGTGGAAATCTAAAAACCACACAGAAGTAGAATTTCTAAGAACTAAGTAAGTTGTCTCTGTGTCAGCCTGTCAATGAAAAATTATGGGTGCCAATTTAGAATTGACATTTATAGGGCATGATCCGTTACGTTACTAGAAAGTAGCAGTTGTTAAGAATGAATAAGTAGATGTAACCAAGAAAAATAGTCCAACAACTAAAGGTGGGTCAGAAAGTACAATACATTAGTGTGTTTTCGACTACTGACAAATTTTTTCTCATCGCAAATTGACTTTATTTAGGCATTTTTATTTCTGTAGTTCCCTTCCCTTCCTTTTCAAATTCAATTCGCTATCAAAATTATGTTACCGCTTCAAACATGGTAAGCTCGTGTTATTATTGGCGTCCATGTAAAGGGTTGATTAATAATGTTGTCAATTTAGTAAGTAGATAATGAAGTTGATGACGCTCTTCCTCACAAAAGATTTTAATCATAACAATCAAGTATCGAAAAAATTATAATTGTTTACTGTTAATTTAGTTTGACCTGGGTAACCCAATATTGTTGTTTAAAATTAATATTTTATTTATTATCGCTATTAATTTAATTTTATTTGTATGTATTATAAATAAATGAACTTGACATCATAATTATGTCAAAACTTTATGAGCTATATCTACAATAAAAATCATTATTTAAATAATTTTTACATTATTTATGCATTAACTTTTTATCAAAATATTATAGGCAAACGAATAAAACTCAAGTTAATGTGATTGGTAATATTTACTCCTCGATTTGATCAAACTGTTAATATCATTGATGGCAATGCAGAAAATTGTTTTGTTAATACTTAAAAAGCAATTTAAATTAATGTTCGTTTCTATTACTGCATTTTAATGTTATAGTAATATTAATTGCAATAAAAAATATAATAAAAAACAAATTTTATTATACCGGGTATGATTTGATAGATTGTTTTAAATATATTTGTTTGTTTATTTCATCAGTACCTACCTATAGGTAATATTCGGGATCAAAATTTTTGATTGAAGTTTATGAACGATATTTGCCAATTAATTTCGACCGACCCGCTGTATAGAATGTTGAATAATATTGTTTGCTCAACTGAATTGCCTATGAAGAGTAAATAATTGATTTGATTGCTTTGATTAATTACACATTAGTAGTCAAAATTATAAGCTAATGACCAATTATTTGGAAATTCGATTAAGTACTATATTTTTTAATATTACAATAGTTGGACCAAATGCAGATGGGACCAAATACTGTTCGAAGCAATAAATAAATTAACGCGCTAACGGTATATTATAAAATATTAATGTGAAAACTCGGCACTGAAAATTAGTTAAAAGGACGACAACAACCCGCCGATAGACAATGCAGTTTCCAATGTTGGCATTGTCAAATGCATCGCACAATTTAAGATGTGGGTTATTGAAACCAAGACTTACGACCGTTTTCTCTTTGTGGCGACGTGACTTCGACTCGACGACTACGTTTGACACTATGGATTTATTGTGACTTGGTTGTGTGTTTCGCATGAATTCAAAAATAAGATAACTGGAGTTTAAACATGACATAATTTTAATTATAGTGGATGCGAAGATTTTATCTTGAAAATAAAACAAAATCAAAATGTGCTTTTTTGTAAAAGCGGACAGGATATTATTAATGACAATGATTTTCTTTAAATATTGCTAATTACTATGTAGGATAATAGCAGAAGTTCATTTGATTTTCCCCATATTCAATATATTGGTAGAAATATAAAAGATTATCCTCTTTATAATTAATTAACATTATCAAGTGTCTTATTTTTTTACATTTTTGGATAAACCATTTTTACAATCGCGACAAACCTGCCAGACCGAATTACAAAGTTGCTACTAATGCCTCGATTACACAGAGCGACTTTAGACGCTAGACGCTAGCGTCTAAAGTCGCCAGCGACTGAGCGTGTAGCGACCTGTCCGATTACACACAGCGACTTTAGACGCTAGACGCTAGCGTCTAAACTCGCTAGTCTCGTAGTTGCAATCGCGCATTTGAACTGATAAGTATTAAAAATTAAAATTTAGTTTTGTTTAGCAATAGTTTAATAGTTTAACAATGAAGTGGAACAGCAGTAATATTATTGATTTTTTAAAAGTTTATGAAAAATATCCTTTCTTTGGAACATTAAGCATAAGGACTACTGCAACATCAAGTTAAAAAATGAAATAAGTAAAAGCTTCTATTTAGAACTTCAGAGTGAAGGATTGGTAGAAGAAATGAATGAAAAGCAATTAAAAGCCAAAATAAAAAATATAAAGACGCTAGCACATAGCGTTTTTACACTCTCATGTCGATTACACAGAGCGACTTTAGACGCCGGAGTGTAAAAACGCTAGCGTCTAGCGTCTAAAGTAGCCCGGCTGTCAACTTTAAAAGCGAGCGAACAGCGTCTGTTCAAGACGCGGCGTCTAAGCGTCTAGGTCGATTACACAGAGCGACTTTAGACGCTGCGTCTAAATTCGCTAGCGTCTAGCGTCTAAAGTCGCTCTGTGTAATCGAGGCATTACTGACTAAATGTAAATAAGGGCTTATAGCTTAACGTGGAATCCAAACTACGGCAAATGCGGCTATTCATTACTTATTTTTTTACTTAGTTATAAAAAAATTTAAGTATCAATTAAAGACAATTTTTTATGTATTCCCGAGGATGCTGTTTGATAATTCATCAGGTAGTTGCTTAGCATTCTGTTGCAGTTATATTTGCTCCACAATGCATAATACAAAGTTTATTTATTTAATTTGAATATTAAATTGTGCAATGTAAACAACCCCGGCAAGAATTGCCTCATTTCTGGACAACATTAAATCCTACATCTGCTCTGCACTAAATTTGGTTTTGTTATACTTACAAGATTTTTACTTGCCCGTTAAATTCTCAAAATGAACTTTCGAAAAAATTTTAATTTTATAACACGTCTATGAGAAAATTGCATGGTTCGATTTAACACAGAGATCAAAGTGAAGAAACTGTAGGCATTTTGAAAAAAAGTGAAGATAAGCATAGAGAAAGTATTTAAAAAATTTCTGTTTTTAATTTTCACTTATAAGCCAAGAAAATAGTAGAAGCTTGCAAAAAAATATGGGAAGGCTGAAATTTTGCATACATGCGTATTTGGGTAACCGACTGAAACCTCCCCTAAAGTTCCCTAAAATTTCCGGTCGGCTTCTCTCCCAATTGATGAATTTAGCCTCCCAATATTGAAAAGCAGAAAATTATCTATAAGTAATACAGTTTTTTTTAAATATTCTTCTAGTCCAGGCAAAGAAGCTAAAAAAATATGTATGTAAGTATCTAAATAACTTCCCTTAAAATACCCTGTATGCTTCATCCCCAATTGGGGATTTTAGTCCCTTAACGCGGTTTTTCGCCTATAACTTGCTTATTAACATTTAGAGAAAATTATCATCAAACCAAAATAGAAAAGCACAAAATTTTCTGCAAACACAGAGTCTTTTAAAGTTCTATACTATTCCCGAAACATCAAAATTTCTGGCATTTCATCTTCATCATATTAATCAAATTCTAAACAACCTATTTTGTAGAATTGTTTGCTTTTCAATTTTGATCTAATGGTAATTTCCTGTCAAAATGGAATTGAGCAAGTTATAGGCGAAAAGCCACGTTAAAGGGGTTAATATCCCCAATTGGAGGTGCTGGTAGGTGATTTTAGGGGACTTCATTCCAGCGCTCAAATGTCTTGCATACGCTTGGTAAATTTCAGCTTCCTCGGATTTTTTGTAAGCTAAAAATGTAACTTGCCTGGAATATAATTATTAGGTTATTTATTTGATGTATTTTTTTTTGGTTTAGGTTTCTGATATTTTTTATGAATTATTCAATAATCATGATAGATTATACGATACAAAATAAAATACCAGCACAAAAACTTTAAAAGTGTTAAATAAGGCGATAATGTTAAAAAACCAAATAATGAAAATCACAAAAAAATTTCACAAATAAGTGAACGAAAGTGTACGAGCAGAATTTTCAAAAATTTTAAGAAAAGTAAATAAAAGGTGTATCTGTGACAACCTTTTAATAAATAATAGGACGTCATTTTTGTTAACCAGTAGAACTTTTACTATGTCAAGACTATAGTTGCACGGCCTTTTGCCTCACTTAAGAAAATCGAGACCCATTATGAAGGCCGTAATAATTCTTCGCGCTTCTTATTGAATGTAATTGAAGGGCCTAGTGGAAAAAGTAGTTAAGTCACTTTTTACTTCCCTATAAGGAAGTATTGTAATCATGAGAAAATTCGATGTCGATATTTTAACGGAAATATCCGTTTTGAGCATTTCTGAATCCGTTTTGACTACTTTCGCAATGATGTCTGTATGTATGTATGTATGTATGTCTGTCTGTATGGATGTATGTAACGCAAAATGTCTGTAAGTTTTGTATCTCTGGAACGAATTATTATATAGTAACCAAATTTCATATTTAACACTTTAATCGGTATACAAAGGCACCATTTGATTTTGGAGGAAATCCTTAAACCGGAATTAGCACTTCATTTGAAGGACGAAATGGTTTTTCTTAAATATCTCAGGAACGAATTGTTATCTAGTAACCAAATTTCATATTTAACACTTTAATCAGTATACTAAAGCACCATGTGATTTTGGAGGAAATCCCTAAACCGGAAGTAGCACTTTACTTGAAGGACGAAATGGTTTTTCTTCAATATCTCAGGAACAAATTTGTTATATAGTAACCAAATTTCATATTTAACACTTTAATCAATATACGAAAGAACCATTTGATTTTGGAGGAAATCCCTAAACCAGAAATGGCACTTTACTTGAAGGACGAAATAGTTTTTCTTCAATATCTCAGGAACGAATTGTTATATAGTAACCAAATTTCATATTTAACACTTTAATCGGTATACGAAAGCACCATTTGATTTTGGAGCAAATCCCTAAACCGGAAGTAGCACTTTACTTGAAGGACGAAATGGTTTTTCTTAAATATATTATGATAAATAATATTTTATTGATGAATTTTTATTTTTTAATCAAAATTAAAGCAAATAAAATTTAATTATTTAATTAAATAATAAAATAAAATTTAAATAATATTTCTGCGAATCTTTAGATGAACGATGAAGGAATGATTCCTTATAGGGAAGTCATGTGCTGGCCACATCAGATTTTTTGACTTCCCTATAAGGAAGTATTGTAATCATGAAAAAATTCGATGTCGATATTTTAACGGAAATATCCGTTTTGAGCATTTCTGAATCCGTTTTGACTACTTTCGCAATGATGTCTGTATGTATGTATTGCTGTGTGCTTACGTAAGGCCTTTAAGAGACCCACACTTTATGATACAAAATTGTTATGAATACCCCCGCTAATAGGGTTAAAGGTTCTTGTCGTTAATATTTTATATGGGTGTACGTAGTTGTACCCCGTCAATGGAAAAGTATGTGATATTTTGTAAACACAATTTAATGAAATAAGGTGCCTCAGCTTAGCTCTTTCGTAGTGCATGTATCTTACCTTGTACAGGGTGGATTCGTTCCGTTACCAATGCTGTAAATGAAATTATGGTGCGGAACAGGTCTAAATAAATATCCTTCGTTACAAAGTTATTAATGTTTTTATTAAGCACACAAATGAAAATAAATATTTGGTTATATCAAAAAGTTCTATTATTAAATCTATTATATAAAAATTCTGAACGTAAAATGATGCAAAACACGTGTCGTACGAAGTCCGGAGATTTCACTTAAGTTTATAAAGATTTTATTGCAATGTGCACGATACCTTATTAAATCCAGGAATATTTCTTTTATTTGAAATGGAGATGGTACAATTGCGCGTCAAAGACACTCAAAGGGTTCATTTACCATCGGAAACTTCCAGATATAGTTTGTTGACCTCGTTTTGTTGTGAATTCTATTTCTTCAAAAATATTTCCAATCTTTTACAATTTTCACCTTATTATTGGTTTTACGTAGGTAAGTAACTATTTTGTTGAATTATGCACTTGTATTTTGTAATTTCACTATTTATTTTTACTATAATTATCAATTTTATTAGCACGATTCTAAATTCGCCACCTTGCACGTGTGAATATCAACACCAACCTTTTATCAATTGTTTTATTAATTCCTTTTACGAAGTTCATCGCTATCTTGATCTTTGCATAGACGTATTTTATTGGTCGATCGAAAAATCAATATTATTTGAAGTTTCACAGTACAGGTATGGACTAAGCCCATTGTGGTTCGTTGAAATTTTATAAGTAAAATTTTTATATTTTCAGATTGGATCGACTTCTTGATATTGCTTCGTGGTTGGACAAATAAAGATGATGGACATGAAATTTCCATACGCAGTTCATTAAGTTGTGACATGCCGAACTCACGTAATAATTTTAACAAACTTATTTTAAATTTAACGCTAACATGGATTTTTACATTTATCAATTAATTAACAAATTTCTGACTTTTAAAATACCTTTCTTATTGCTAACAATTTTTCATTTACTATAAATTAACATTTTAACAAAAACAATTATTAAATGATACATTTCAAATTTATTTTATTCAAACCTGTTTTATGTCCCGTTTTCAACGAATCATTTGACTTTAAGTTAATTTCTTGGTATCGGATGAAGTTTTTCTGATTACTTTGATAAGTTACATGCTTTTATTCATTAACAAAATTTTGCTGAAACTTAAATGACGTACTTCCATTGACGTGGTATCTCGATACCGCAGTATGTATGTATGTCTGTATGGATGTATGTAACGCAAAATGTCTGTAAGTTCTGTATCTCTGGAACGAATTGTTATATAGTAACAAAATTTCATATTTAACACTTTAATCGGTATACAAAGGCACCATTTGATTTTGGAGGAAATCCGTAAACCGGAAGTAGCACTTCACTTGAAGGACGAAATGGTTTTTCTTAAATATCTCAGGAACGAATTGTTATCTAGTAACCAAATTTCATATTTAACACTTTAATCAATATACGAAAGAACCATTTGATTTTGGAGAAAATCCTTAAACCGGAAATGGCACTTTACTTGAAGGAAGAAATAGTTTTTCTTCAATATCTCAGGAACGAATTGTTCTATAGTAACCAAATTTCATATTTAACACTTTAATCGGTATACGAAAGCACCATTTGATTTTGGAGTAAATCCCTAAACCGGAAGTAGCACTTTACTGGAAGGACGAAATGGTTTTTCTTAAATATTATATACGATAAATATTTTATTTATGAAATTTTTTTTTAATCAAAATAAAAGCAAATACAATTTTCTATAAATATATTGGAATATATTTTTCTGTCCCAAATACCATTTATTTCAATTTGTAGTTGAGCACATTTTCACATTGCGGCATTTATTCTCTACAAATTAGTATAAAAATCAACAAATCGAAAAAAAAGTGACTTAACTACTTTTTCCACTAGGCCCTTCAATTTTCTTGTGATGGAGCATTTTTTCTTGGCAACCTTGGTAAAGTTTTTGACTCTATCGAGCTCTTGTAGGTTTTTATTGCGATATTTGATTTGCTAATGAATTATTTTAATTATTTAAAATGTGTTTTTCTTGTTGATATTTAAAAAACATGTCTATCTTATGATTTCATAATGGATCTATACAAATACGAAGTACAAAGTAATTGTTATTATCTCATAATCTGTCCTACTTTCTTTTTAGATTAGGGGTAGTCCATTAAGGATGTTTTTCCAACTTTTCAACCCTTCCTTGTCACAATTGGTCACAATCTTCGGATCCCCTCAGGAACGTCCTATGGTCACAAATCAAACCCCCTCCCCCCTCACTTGTCTAAAATCGAATTTGACCTTTTAAACTAAAAATCCTATTAATTAATTTTTAGTTTTTATGGCTGTAATAAAAATTTGACTTAAACAAGTAAGAATTTAGTAGATAAACTTTATTTCATAAAATTTTAAAAATTTGTCGCTGAAATGCACTTCCTTAGAAGGATAAAATCGTCACAAGTTCCGACAGAATAAGAAATAACGACATAAGAGATAAAGATAGTAATAAGATAATAACAAATTTACAACTTAAACAACAGAATAGTAGACAACCGAACAAAATGGGAAGAGCACCTCCAGAGAATACAACGCTCCAGAATACCCATGAAAGCATTCAAATACAAACCACAAGGACGCAGAGATAAAGGAAGACTGAGGAAAAGATGGGCCGGAACAGGTCCAAGACCTAACCCGTGCCGGGAAGCTTTGGGTTGCAATTGTTGTATTTTCTATTAATTTTATAAATTTTTCATTTGATTTTTTTATGAAGCCCTACTTTGGGTTAGCCAACTTATTTAAACACTTTTTAGAAAAAGTTGAATCCTTTATTTTACACACTCCCATACAAATTTAAAACATGCCTGATTAAACAAAGCTCAAAAACTCACTTCTTACAAATTTTAAAACATGCCTGCTTAAACAAGTTTCTATAAGCAACTTTTTACATATTTTAGCGTGCCTGCCCCAGCAAGGTTCAAAAGCCCACTGGCGTTCGACTCTGCTGTCGAACTCGTTGTGAAAAATAGTGCCAACAGAAACCACGACAAAATTTACATCGCTAGATTTCTACTGCGCGTTCAAAACGTTATTTCGTCAACGCTATTTTACTTACCTGTACCTTCTAGATTCCACAGCGATCTTACGGCTCTGATAAGCTTTGAACAATTTAGGGTTAGTGCAAAATTGGGAATGAATACCGAAGGTCCAAATAATAAATATAAAAGATTCGCTCACCCAACACCACGATGTTACCCCGCCACTGGTCAGGAAAATCACCATCAGAAATCGGTAATCGAGAATGAACAAATAAAGCAGCCAAGATAGACGGATGTATAACAGATGTTGACTATATCACTATTAGTAATTGGTGTTCTCGATCTTAAATATGGTCAGCCGGTGGAAGTATGACCAATATCGCACGGATGGTGTCGTTATCAAAAACAGTAGCGGAGAACTAATCGAACACGATTACCTAATACAGCAATTCCAACAAAACCTCTTACAGCAAAATGTGTAGCGTTACTAATCCCCAACACTTGTTAAATATGGAAGCCGTCAAACTACGTCTTCGTAAATTAACTAACGAGCTCTGATTAATCCCGTTCCATACGGATGTAAAAAGTACTCCAGTAAAAATACCATATAAAAACCACATAAGTTAAATTTCGCTAATCGAAAAATTTGCAGGTTTTCACTCTCTTTCTAGCCCAATTCTAATTATTAATTCTGCCTTCGGTCTTATCGAAAGCCTTATCCTCATCAAGATTTTCACCTACAAATATTAAATTTATATACCTATTTAAATTTAATGCCGCGATATACAGCATGCTCCGAAATTAATTATGTGGTTGTGCCGAAATTTTATAAATTTGTTCTGAAACCTAATTTGTTATAATAACCAAATCTGAAGATTAACCCTTGGCCTCGCCAAGTGGAGGGAACGTTGGTCTATTTATGCACTTTTTAATGTAGAATTTATAAAAATTTTCAACTGTAATAATAAGAAGATTATACGTTTTATAAATATACTACTAATCAATACACAATTCGGCCTTTAGCCTCAAAGAAGGACTTATTTCTGTTAAAACTTGTAAGCCCTTGGCTTCATCGGAGGTGAAGGAAAGTTGATCTATTGTTTCTCATTTAATGTTGAATTTATAAAAATCAATCAACTATTATAATTTGAATGATTGTGTTTTATAAAACAATGTAGTAATGTTTAACCTGTACACGACTCGGCCTTCAGTGTCGAACTTATGCACTATAATGGAAGGTTCAACCAATGAAAAAAGTTCATTATAGTTATGAAAATTTCATTGTATTAATGAAACAATGAATGCTATTAAATAACATCATAAAATACAATGGAAGTTTGTTTTATTCTCTATATTTTTGTAATCTTTATTTTTAGGTTGGAAATAAAATCAACACCAATGACATATTGACATCATGCATAGATTAATGCTGTTATTATTAATTATAGTAGTACGTAATAAATTTAGTTTTGAACTTTAATTTAATTAATTATTTTAAAATTTGAAAATTGCAAATGCCCACACCAACACTGTCTGGCGATTAGAACGATAATCCAGGAATGTTAAACAGCAGAACCGGGGATTTCCATTTCAACGAGAGATAGTTTTTTAGAAAAATGTACATTAATAAAGTCTAGAGTTTTATTATGAAATTCTTATTCTAATGCAAGTCTTTATTAGTTTCCCGTAAAATAGTTCTTGTTGAATTTAGTTAAAAAATACGAAAAAGATTAAAAAAAGTTTAATGATGATTAACGCAACATTTTTATAATTGATAATAATTAGCCTTTGGTTAGTAACACAACATGGGTGAAATTTTTGAGACGGTGATAGATTCAAGTTAAATAAACGTCAATTTATCAGATGTCAATATATTTTATGTTACATTTCTTAAATTTTCTTTAAACAGTGAGGAAATCGTTAAAATTCTAATGGATTAATGGAAAATTGTAATGCTGGGCAGAGATTCTAAATTCGAATCCAATTATATCAAATGAATCGGATTTTCTCGATGTGGTTCAAATTCCACGTTGAAATACTTGTACAATCGAGCTTTAATGGTTCTCTTAGTTTAACATGACCAACCTGGCTCCAATTTTATATTTAATTTTCTTTATAATTGTTGACTAATGTTTTACGACGAATGATTTATTTATAAGAGACTCGTCAAGAACGAAATAAAAATAATTAAATTGGCGCAGTCGACTCGTTCCCTAAACTTTTAGCATTAATTTAGATAGCTTAGTTTATATTTATTTTTATATTTATCAGAGAAATTAATTAAATTTTGCAATTTAATAGAAATATTGCTATTCATTTATGCAAATGTTAATAAAATTTAATTAAAATTTTATTTATGAAAAGCTTGTAACAACAACTTTTTTGTATTTCTACTTTACAATTGTAATTTTGTAATATCTGACTAAGCATTGCATTACGTACCAATTGATTTACTTTTTTAAAAAGCGTATTTTTACACAAATTTAATCAGAAACGCAAGACTATTTAACTAAATGCAGAAATGTAAAATGGATTTTTTACAGCTATGCCATTGACATTCGAACCTCAGATTTTAATGGAAAATTGTAATAACTATAACGTTATCACTTATAATTTAACCCTTTATTTTATTAATAATTAAGTGTTTATTTTTGCAACGCCTTGTAGATTCTGACAAATTTATATTTTTGTCTTTCACGGTTAAATTCGCGCAAGAATATTTAGAAAAAAACTGTAATAAAGAACAAACGCGTTCTTTTATTTTCCACGATGTATTGTTTCTATATGCCTAGTGGGAGATTGCAATATAATTTATGATGATTACAAAGGGTGTGACGAAAAGGTGAAATATTAAAATGTGACAATATTAGGAGGGGTTTTGGCAATCTGTCAAAATTTCTAATTTGTATTTTCACATGCAGACAGATTCGCATGATTTAGATGTTGTGATTCTTACAAACACTTAATTTTCTTTCTTGCAATCCGTGTATAACTTTAACCAAGCGAAAATCCGGTTATAATTCAGAAAATATAGTCGACGGTTTTTATATTTTCCTTTTGCTCAATGGCTGATTTAACTGTTGTGGGGTTGTGAGTATAATAAATTCAAGATCTAAGCAGAATCTTTTATTTACTACATTTTCTTTCACCAACAATAGTAAAAATCTTTAATAACGACGAAATAAATAATAAAAGTTTGAAGATTGTTAAAAGTATTTATAAAGTTTTAATTGGCGTCGTTACTAAACTTGAAAAGAAAATTTGTGTTGTTTTAAATTCTATTACAATGAATTATCTTTTTATTATTTTAATTAATTTGTAATAAGATAAATTGATTATCAATCGAGTAACCATTAGGCGGTTACTCTATATTAACGGATAATTGAAGCAATAATCACTCCAGAATCCAATATCGAGGAAATAATTATATAATTCACGTTATACCGAGTGATTTAAAGCACGCGTCATAATTACTGTCCAACTTGAAATTGTTCTTCTTTTTTCACTGAAAATGTCTGTGCTGAAAGGTGTTACGCTTCTTGAACGATTACTAAGGAACGTCTAAATATACTCTCTGTTTATTAAATTTAATGAACTTTATTACCTCGATTTTCGTTTCCCCTTTTTCACATTAATTCTATACTCCTTCATTTCCTTGCTTCTATCCTGAAATGTGACTTTTACTTTAAGTAATAAAATTCAATACATTTTCATGAGTTTTAATGGCTTAAGTCGATCGTCACGATTCGCCGTATAAAAATCTGAAAATTGCATTAAAATTTTAAATTTAATCCCAAGTTTGAATACCATTGGGCTTAAAGCACCCCCATTTGGCCACATATTAATGACTCGGAAAATTAATAATCAGTTTCAAACTGTGCTTCCTTAGAAAATCGACCAAAGGTAAAATTTAATAATAACACGAATTTCTAATTGTTATGAAAAACTTAAGATTTCGGGAACAAAATTAAATTGCGGTTTAATTTGATTAATATTAACTTCCATGATTGATTATTTTCAGGCGGCTTAATTAACTTTTTATCTTATACCAAAAACGCGCTATATTTACTCTAAAAATTGGATTTTGTTTATTGTATTGATCAGTCAAGTGTAAGTTAAACTTTGTGATCAAATTAAATTTACCAATTTTACCTCCAACACTTTTTATTTCAAATATTTTAGTTAATATAAAATTAACTTCAAATACGGGGTGGTTGTTCGGAGATAACGAAATTCAAGAGTCTTAAGATGTGTGTGTTTAGCAGCATATTTTTTGCTTTTATTCATTTTAATGCTATCCGCATATATTTATCAAAAAAATCTAAATAACCCAGTGATTCAAAATTCTTCGAGATTGGGGAAACTTTATATTTGTCGATTTTAGCTTTTATTCTCCTTCAGATAACCCGTAGAAAAACTTCAATACGAAAGAGATAATGCACACCCTTCAACTTATTCAACAATGCAATTTCACTTTTACGATGCATTTTTGTCAATTTTTGCTTTTTACGTATTGACCATAAACGGAATAGAATCATAAAAAGGCATATTTTATTTACTTTCATATTTTTTCTACCCATAAGAGGAGTGTTTCTGTAATCCACATGATGTATAATATTACAAAACCAACGTTCCGATGTGAAGTGGTTGATTTAAAAGTTAAATGTTTTCAAGGATGGGAGTTATCAACATTATGTGTTAATTATCTTTGATGTCTGTCGGAAATGTACTTAACTTTGAGAACAGCAGAATTTTACCACCAATTTAAAAATATCACTTTGGATATTTATAAGAACTCCTAGTCTAATTCACACCGGAGCGAGAAAGATAATATATCAATTAGTATGGAATTTTCAGCCAATTTATTTCTTAAAAACAGATTTCATATCTTTCATAATATAAAATATATAAAAAGGGTTATCTTCCATATGGTAATATTTCTTTAAAATTATTCTTTTCTTTTATAGTAAAAGTAAAACCGTGTTTTCCGTTTTTTTTGAGATTAGACTGGTCAGGTATCGGTTTTATATTGTGATCCGTTTTTTAGTGCATACATAATACTGGGTTCGGTACAACATTTTAACTCAGATGCTATAACTGTATTACGCAAACTTGGACATCTTGTTAACTGAGAATAAAATTGGCTTTCTGAAAGTTATCATCCGTGTAACAAGGTAGTCCATTTCAAACCAAGTAAATAAGGTAAAGTACCTGTAACACTATTTGACGATTAATTTTAGTACAGAGGCCAAGCAAATTAGCTCTAGGAATGTGCAAAGGGATGCCGAGTGATCTCTGTTGTAAGCAAATGCGTCAATATATTACGTAATCATGGAGTATTCGTCGTTAATCTCAATAATATATATTATATAAAGAAAAAATTGAACAGCAATGTCAGACAAAAAAGATCATAAATAACAAAAATTTTGTGTAATTCACAACCCTCTAAATGTCACGTCCGGTCTGTTTAATATTTGATCGGATTATTTTTAGTGCTTTCTAAAATAGAGATCTATTCCTGTGTGCAAAAAAGTATCAATTATTAGTAATTATCCTGAATGATAAAATATCCTCGATATTTTAATCGCATTTGTAACCTATGAGTTTTCGTCATTTTTAACTAAATCTTTCAGTTTAAAAAAACAATAAACCTTTATACCTTAAAACTCAACACAAACCGCATTTTAATATCTCATCTAGTTCAGATGATAACGTGATATTAGCAATATGAAATTTTAAAGTGATGAAATATCAGTCATTTAAAATTTTTCTCTCGAGGATTGTCCAGAAAATTTAAATTATATGACGTTAGGTTACTGAACCCTGTCGTCTAGTTTGTCTTATAGTTCACATAATAAAATAATTAAATAAGTGTTTTGAGGTGAACAGATCCAGATATCAGCATATAGTCATAAAGCTATCATGGTTATGGCGATTCAGATACAGTGAGACGATCATCAGCTTAAGTGGTTAAGTGCGTTGCTGCTAATGCTAAAAACCTGGTTCGACTCCGGGCTCAGTAAAAGTTTATTCTGACCGTCTCCTCTCGGAAGGCAATCGCAAACTGTCGAGGTGTAATTTGCTTAGCACATACACCTAGTAGATGAAGTGTTTACTCTTCCCGCGGTTCGGAGTCCGTCTTAAGCAGTAGGTGCCATATGTGCGTGATAACATTTCAAACGCACAACACGCACATAGGAGAGAGTTGGCCCACGCCTAAAGCAGGTATGGTACTAAGGAAAGAAAAAGAAGAACCGAATAGCAACTTATTACAGTAGAACCACGATTATCCGAGTTTCGGTTATCCGATCTTCCAAGTTAGCCGAGCCGCACCTCTAATAATCTTCTGTGTTATTCGGGGAACCAATATAATATCCGTTTTATTTGAGCATTGCTGATTACAGTTGATTCAATCTTATCCGATCCCATTTTCCGTTCATTGTTGATTCTGTTGAAATTTTCGTTTTGCATTGTTTTCAAGATTTACATATTCTCTTGATCACCTGATACTGAGGGGAATAAGGTTATAAATTTGTCTTTTACAATTATTTATGCTTAACTGGGGCTATTCCGTACCCCCGCGCCAGTCTCGAAAACTATAGTTTAGAGGTGGTCATTTTCCTTAATTTCTATATTTATTTATAGGGTTCCTTCTGAGAAAAACTTCTTCCTTAACTTATTCCCTTTCTTCGCATCTTTGGTCGATATTATTTCGCCTCACGTTGTATGCCAAAATATTCCGCCAAAATAAAATTCCGGTTTCTGGAATTATGGTCTGCAGATAGGCATTTTATATATTTACTATTTATTATTATCTATGGAGAATATTTTTCATTCTACACATAAAGCGAAATATACATATAAAGCACTCAGCTGTATTTAAAAAGAACATGTGAAACCGGGGGGTCTGTACATATACCCCCAGGTACACATGTTTGATTCTTCGTTAATTCTGGCGAAATCTTCTATCTAATTTTTTTTTAAAGTATATACCTATAGGAATCATTTGAAACTGAGAATCATAAGATTGTAAATATTTCTATTATAATTTAAATGTGACATTTGGAGGTATTACTTACCCCCAAGAGCCACAGATCTTCCCGTCTCTGAAATTGTGTGGTCTATAGAGAGGCATTTTATATATTTACTATTATTATCTATGGAGGAAATTTGATCATTCTATGTACACACAAAGCGAAATATATAAATCACTCAGCACAAGATGTGAAACCGGGGGTTTGGGGGGTATGGGTTACTTCCCAGGTACACATGTTTGATTCTTCGTTAATTCCTTCAGAATTTTTTTAAAATTACTTATGGTAATCATTTGACACTGAGAAGCATAAGATTGTAAATTTTTCTTTTATAAATTAAGTGTGACTTTTGGAGGTATTCCATACCTCCAAGAGCACACACCCCCGGTCTCTGGAATTGTGGTCTACAGATAGGCACTTCATATATTTACTATTATTATCTATGGAAGATATTTTTCACTCTATACATAAAGCAAAATATACAAAGCACTCGGTTTTATTTAAAAACAAGATGTGAAACCGGAGGGTCTGGGGGGGGGGGGTATGGAATACACCCCAGGTACACATGCTCGATTCTTCGTTAATTTGTCGTAATCTTTCCTCTCGACTATTTTTTTATTTTCTAAAAAGTGTTTTTTAATTGAAAAAGAGTGAACATGTTAACAGATAAAAGCTTACCAGCTTACCAAATAAAAGTAATTGACCTCTTCGTATTGTTCTGTTCTCTCTTCCACTTCTAATTTTCAGATAAAATAATTGATCAAAAGTTACCTAATTATTTTTTTTTTCTGCAGGGAAGGGGGAAACCTTCATAGGCACCACCCCATCAGGGATGGTAGTGTCAGATTCTAACTGACTAAAACCCCCTCCCCGACGACAGCGGGATTTACCTTCTCGGCATTACTTCCGCTGTCGTCTGCGATCTTCCATGCTGCATCGATGATGCAGGCTCCCGATGACCTCCCGGTTTAGCACGAAAGTTTGTGTCCTGGAGGTCAGGCACTATCACTTGATTCTACTTTTCCAATTGAACCGGACACACCGCTCGCCGCGATCCAACACGTCTCACCGGGTCACCTAGTGGTCCGCAATCGTCAGTATAGGTGAAAGTCCACTCGTCATTAACTTAATAGGCGGAAATTCCGGCGACAAAGTCAAGGCAGAGCCGACCGTCATCCATACCGGAGACTCCGAGCCCCCAAGCGACCCTGCAAATTATATTAAATCACAGAGCGCGATGCGACCGGGTCATCTTGAAAAACTTGTGGTCGCTGGCAAAGTGCCAGTCCACTCGTCTTTATATTTGACGGCACTATTTTCGCGATCGTCCCCCTCTGGATTAGCACGAGAGTTTGTGTCCACAGAGGGTCTACGCGCTATCGTCGTACCGACACTAACCTACCCCGTCGAACGACCGTCACTACTCGACCCGACCCGTCCCGCCGATCAATGATTATACCTAATTATACCTAATTATTTATAAAACTATTAACGTATAATATATTTATTACATTGAAAACTGAATACTGTTTAACGTGAGTTTAAGCAACCAATTTTTGAGAATTATAATTACGTGAAATTTCAAAACTGTGTAATCGAATGCCAAATTTGTGACGAGTTAAAAATTTCAAAAAAAGTTTAAAGAAGATGTACCCAGTGGATTTTTCATTGCGATGCAAAGGAAAATTGGAAATTATTTCAGACAGAAAATTTCGAACTATATTTATTAATTATTAATAAACTAAGAACGGAAATGTCTTCCGGTTTTCACTAAATTACTTGTCTATATGCAAAATAACTTAAATTCGTTTTTTTATGACAATCTGACGTTCGTTTTTAGTTTATAAAGAAGTATTCGAGTTTTTATTTGCATACTCCATAAGCCCAATGCAAATATTTGCATTTTTAGAAGCAAATATTTCGCCTCACAAAAAGGCAATCGCCATAAAAATTTAACTGTTTGTTCCCAATAACTTGCAGAATAAATGATTTTAATTTCATGAAAATCTGACAATTTTCGTGTTTATGATAATTGTCTATTAAAACAAAAAAAGGGTGAACGGGGTAAAAATAACCCCAATATCGACTTTTGAAAAGTAGGGGAAAGTCGCATCATGCATGCGGTCGACCCGGGTCGCTGCCACATACCTCGGCCGCGGTCCCTTCAAATCGAGTGAAATTTTTTCTCTCCGATTTGAATTTTTCTTTGAAATTCGGATAGATGGGGGTGTGATTAGTGGATATTAGTAATAAATATAATCAAAAAAATGGAAAATAACCCGTGTATTGCCGAAAAAGTGAAAAAATTAAATTTTTAATTTTGGGGTAAATAAACATAATAAACGTTGGCTTGGCCAGAATTTTGAGCAACAAAAACCTACCCTACGCCCCTCCGGGGCTCCGGGCGGTTTCTCATGCTCAGAGCCGCTACGCGGCGGAGCTAAACATACGAGAGGCGCGACAGATCAAGAAAACCGGGATAAATGTAACCGGGATGTGAGAGAACCTCGAAATAGCATTAAAAAGTATAGTTGCGGTATGGGGCAGTTAACTATAACGTTTCACCCCCAAAAAATCGCGTAAAAACAAAAAATAATCGATGTTACATGTAGGAGCGTCGAGCGGCAACTGCCGGTCCGTAATCGGCTAAGTCTAAGACTAGTTCATAGTGCACGTACCGTCAACAAAATGAGTGATGCGCCCGGAATCTCACTAATTAACATGTAAAATTAGCTAACTTCAAATTCGATTTATTGGAAAGTTAGGACCCCTACCCCCCCAATTCTTTTGGCAATTTGCTATATTAACTTTGTTCTTTAGTGTGTAGCAGAAGGAAGTATGATTAGAACGCTAAGTGTTAGGTCACTCTACCCTGATAGTACTAACCTTAAGTCGACATTACCAATAACTTCCAGTTTTAAACTACCAAAATTAAATTTTACAAACCCCTAATTTTTTTACACATTTTATTCTACATTTGTTCGATTTTCTTTTCTTGTTAAATGAAAACTCGTTAGGATTAGCTATGCAGAGTAACCATCACTAGCTAATGAGTTTCATCTTTTGTTATTATTTAATTGTATTTACAAAACAAAAACCTTGCAAGCTTATAATCTACTACTTGAAAATAATTGAAATATTTAAAATTGAATTCTCCTTGTTTTATTTGATGTAAAGTGCTGTATGTATCCGGATAATTTCAGCATTTGTTGGAAGACAATAATTATTGTCATAAAAAGTGGTACAATTGAGCTCGGTAGCTGAAATTGTCTTATAAAACTGCATCATCAATTGTACTCTCTTCAAACAATCAACAGCATTGTTTGAATAATTTCCAAACAGGACCTGTTCATTAAATTAACTGGAACCATTATTTTTAATTTATAAATAACATCCATTTTATTCAACATCACAGCAACTTATGATCGTTGTAATAAGAATGTTTCTGCAACTTAAATACCTATCAAGGAATTAAATTGTTTTTATATTAGTAATTGATAAGCATAAAATTATTTTAATCTAGTAAATTGAACTAGTTAATTATCAAGAAATCCCATAAAGCAATCAGCTCGTACACCTAGCGTGAAATAGATATCCATTATAAATTAAGTGAGCATATAAATAAATCTAAGCACAACCAACGCAGCTATGTATTTTACCAATTGTAGGCATATTGCCGTTTTCAAATGAAATGTTAAATCACAATGTGATCAAATCCCAACGTACAAATAAAATTCGCTTGATCTTTCTTTACTTTGGATCTCTAAAATCTTCTTTATTACAAAATAACATTACCCACGTTTTTATATTTTTCAAACGCTTTCAAAGTTACTTAAATTAACCATAATATTGTGGGCACGTGTTTCCGACATCTTAATTCTCATCAGTGTAGTTTAGTAGCAAATTCATATATTTTATTGAAATAAAAACACATTAGCGGTTTAAAGTGTCTTAAAACTTTTTCCCCTCCGTTTATAACCAAGACCACCTAGCAATAGTAGGGTCAAATACGAAAATTTAACAGAAACATCAGAGATGTACAAGATAGAGATAAATGAAATGGAACAAGCCGCTAGTTGATTTATAACACAGGTCACGACATTTTATATTTAAGAAATACGATTAGAAAAATAAGGAGAGACTTTGAAGTTTTTACACCGTGCTTAATCTTCAAGTGAGCACGAGAGTGAGGAGAACAATTTACAATTTAAATAATTAAAATTTTTAAGTGGGTGAGCGTTTTAATTGATTTAATAGATATTCAATTATGTATGGATGGCCTTCAGAGTAACGTTGTCGAAATGATTATAAAGGTTTCTAGCATACCAACCTATATAATTACTTCCGTTTACTAAAAAACTGGTATTTTGTTGAGCAATAATAATTAAATTAAAATGCTACATGAATCTTTACTTGGTGCTGGAACCTTTTTGAAATGTATTGTTTTATGCTATTAACTTAAAACGGAGACCAGATAATAAAATATTTTTATGTAAAAATTTGAACAGAAGATTCCCATGGGACGTGTTAAATTAGAAAAAAATACTATTAAAACGGAAAAATACACCGCTTACTTTAAATTATATATGTGAAGCACGTGATTAATATAAAATTAATTTCAATTTCTGAATTTTAATAATTAAAAAATGTAACCGGTTTTCTTAATGTGGCTCATTTGTATGTTAAATAGTTACAAATTTTAAGCGATAGCGGCAGGTTGATGCATGGAATTTAATTTTATTTGACAAAATTGTTACGAAATGGATGCCTTTGGTGCTACTGCGATGAGCGTACAACATGGAGAAGAAATCCTCACTTTTAGATTGAAGCGCAGAATTGAAGAACTTTTTTGGGTGACAAAAATAGATGAAAAATTTTTATTGTCAGCGACAATGAAGCAAAAAAAGAAAATTAATGGTAACTATAAATCCAAGCTTCCGTTACTACATACCAGAACCTAACATCTAAATCTTATAATTTTCAAGACAATTTCTAAACAAGCGAGGTCAGAAGGGAAGTTATAAATCGGCGTAAGCTAGGTAGCAACATAAAGTGTGTTGGTGGATACCTAACAATCCGATCCTTTTTATCATAAACTGGATGTAAGGTAATACGTTACCTGGTGTTTGCGACCGTGTAACTTTTTGAGATAGGTTTTTTGCATTTTTAAATCATGAGGGTTGAATAATAAAGTATGCTGAATTTAAATATAGTTGAATTAACTTCATCCTTCCGCATTATTCTTGGACTGGTTTGTTCTAGTAATTGACACATTCTTTGATTTTTTAAGAACGAGAAGGGTTAAAACTTTAAGGTATTTACGCAAAAAAAACTTGATATAACAATATATAAACAACAGGCCAGTCTTCCATTTTATATCAAAAATGCAAATCCTGTTCGAGAGAGCGTTTTTGAAGCGGTGCGAAATTAAATATTTCCAAAAAAGTCTTTACTTTTAAAAATAGTGCCTTTTTTAAAAAGCCGGTTAAATTGACCATAAAACAGTTAATTTATAACACGAAAAGCAAAAACAACATAATTAATAAAATAATAAAAATCTTAAACTAATTAAAATTGAAAATTTGCATTCGAGAACGAAACTGTTATGTAACGTGGTATTTTTAGTACGCTTTTTTGGAAATAAAATATTTTCAAAAAAACTTAACATTTTAACTATTAGCAAAGCTATTAGTAAAAATGCATGCAACCAAAATTGTTGATAAAATTTTGAAATCATTCTGAAATTTTAATTGTCCAGCAATCTTAGGATCGTAGTTTTTAAACTATTTTTATGTACGATATTTCGTAATTTATTACATTTTGGTCGTTTTTTCAGTTTGATTTGTCGTATTTTTTGTATTGCCTTTTTATTTTTATTCACTTCTTCAATTTCTGTCCTATTTCAATATTTGTAAATTTTTCGTTTTGGTTATTTCTAGTTTGATTTATTGTATTTTACCTTTCTGTTATTTTACTATTGACAATTACTTTAGTCTATTATATTGCGGTGACTCAATCGTCAATAAAGAAATTAACAATTATTAGGCAGGCAGTTAAGCTATTACAAATGGCATGAAAATTCCTTACGATTTAGAAGGTTCTTCGACGTTAAACAAAACTCAAATGAATTCGGTTATTAATAAATACAGGTAAGGAATGGGAAGATCCAAGAATGATATTGAAAAATATAATTAAATGTTCACCTATTAATTTACATAAAAATTGTTAGATTGTAAAAAATTGTTATTTAAATAAAAAAATGTAATTAGGTTAGATTAAGTTGTGCGTTTAGAATAAGAAATTACGTGAGTGTTCGAATTCGGTTGAACAATAATGTAACAATGCTTCTCCGGGAGGTTCGAAAGCTCGTAACGGCGAAATGAGTTATAAGATGAACGCTAAAAACAAAAACAATAGTGTAAATAAATTAATGACAATTAGCAAATAAATTAATTATCAAAAAGGCTACCAAACTTACCAGGAATAAAAGATATCAAAGTGGGAATGAAAAAAAAGGAATTTTTTTCAAAAGCCTAGCAACGATTGAATAAACAATGCTTCTCACACGATAGCCAAAACGGGGAGCACGTGTAAATTTCGGCTCCAGAAAAAATTTCTTTATTGATTAAAAATCAATAAGAAAAGTGTGTAGAACTGAAAAGTCAATGATTATAAGTACATGTTAAAAAGAAAATTAAGTGAAGTTAATTAAAAAGTGGACAATCCTTTGGATCCTTTGGACAAGGACCAAAGAGCACATGCGGGAGTGGGCCTAATCATACACGAGAAATTCGAAAACAACATTGAAAAGGTTGACTACATTAACGAAAGACTACTACATGTCATATTATCCGTGGATGACTGCAAGATCAATCTGATAAGCGTATATGCACCCGATATGACAAAGCCGAAGGAAGAAAGAGAAACGTTCTTCGATAAGTTGCAAGAAATACTCGACGCAGTGCCAAACCAAGAGAAAACAATAGTTATGGGGGATTTCAACTCAAGATTAGGAAGCGAAGTATTACCAGGCGTAATGCAACGCTTCAATGAGGAAACGATTAATAACAACGGCGAACTACTAATACAACTATGTGCACAAAACGAGCTACGTATTAACAACACGTTCTTCCCACACCAATGGCAACATAAAAGGACCTTCGAAAACACCAGAGGACATGAGTCAATCATAGACTATATAATTACAAATAGGCAAATACCACCAAAACAAATAATTGACGTAAGAGCCCTGAATTCAGCAAATATAGGTACCGATCATAGCCTAATACTCTTCAAATATCGACCTAAACATCTACCACAAAGACATACAAGTAAGCCAACGATATTTGTCACGAAATTCAATATCGAATCATTTGAAAGTGACAGTACCCAGTACCTTTATAAGAAAATACTAGAAAATAAGATAAGAGAAAATTAAGTGACACAACAAGATGATGTGGAACAGGCATGGGGTAGGATAAAATCAAACATTATAAAAAGCGGCGAGGAAGCAGTAGGAATGAGAAAGTCTGATATCAACAAAAAGAAGAACACCAAGCCATGGTTCACAAAAGAAGTGAAAGACTTGGCAAACGAGAAGAGAAAGGCGTACTTGCGTTATAGCATGGATAGATCACACGATGAATACCTAAGATACAAGACCGTCCGAAATAAAATAAACGACCAAATAACAAGGCTGAAGCGGGAATACTGGGAGAAGTTCTCATCAGACATGGAGCATGACATGTATGGTAGTCAGAAACGAGTATGGCAGATAATACGCAACGCAAAGAAACCAATAACCGAATGCACGCAACTCACAAACATATCAAAAGATGAATGGATTAACTACTTTCAAGTGCTCTACGATATAAATAATAGCACGCCGTCAGACAACATAACGACGGCGAATGTAGAGGAAGAATACCCGGAAGAAGAAATAACAATAACTCAAAACGAAGTGGATGAGGGAATAAAAAGAATGAAGAACAGAAAATCGCCGGGAATAGACAAAAGAACTCCAAAAACTGTTTCAAAAGATAATATCATCTGGAAATATACCTGAGGAATGGCGCACAAGTGTCACAGTACCTATATTCAAGAAGGGATCAAAGAAAAACCCGAAGAACTACAGAGGAATAACCCTACTAAGTGGCGTGTATAAATTGTTCACAAGGATCATCTCCCAGAGAGTAATCGAGGAAATCAGAATAAGTGATGAACAATAAGGTTTCCGACAAAACAGATCGACTATCGACGGAATATTCATAATTCGACAACTGGTAGAGGGAGCAATTGAATATGACAAGCCACTGTTCCTTTGTTTTGTTGATTTTACACAAGCATATGACAAAGTAAAACTCGACGATGTATTAATAATACTGCTCAATAACAAAGTCAACAGAAAAATAGTTAGCATAATAAAGGAACTAAACACAAACACAAGAACAAGAATAAAAGTAGGAGGCACCCTCACAGATGAAGTACCAATAACAACTGGAATCAGACAGGGTGACAGCTTGAGCCCAGCATTGTTTAACCTGATAATGGAACAGATAATTAGAGGTATCAAAGACACTCACATTGGCTATGGAGTGGGGGGTAGCAGAATCCAAATAGTAGTTTACGCAGATGACGTGGTCTTAATGGCCGAAAATGAAGACGACCTACAGCGACTACTATTCCGACTCAATGGTGTATCAAAAACGTACAACATGCAGATATCGACACCAAAAACTAAATCTATGGTGATCTCAAAATACCCAATACGATGCAAACTGATGGTTGACGAAGAACTTATTGAGTAGGTCAGTAAATTCACATACCTTGGTGTGGAAATAACAAACGACTGAAGCACCATATCAGAGGTACGCACACAAGCACTCAACGCAGCCAGGATCTCGGGATGCCTACGAAACATCATATGGGGCAATAAACACATATCAATAGAAAGTAAAACAAGGATATACAAAACATGTGTAAGGCCGGTACTGACATACGCGGCAGAGACCAGGGCCGCAACATCAAGAACAAAGCAGACAATGAGATCAACAGAAATGAGAACACTAAGAGCGATAACGGGAGTAACGCTGTGGGATAGAGTGAGAAGCGAAGCAACACGAGAAAAGTGCGGAATAAAGGATGTTGTCAGATGGGCCAGAGAGAGGAGACGGTTCTGGAGAGACCATGTAGAGAGGATGGATGATGCGAGAATTGCAAAAGTGGTAATGAAACAAAGACCTAACACCAGAAGACCCCCCGGAAGACCCCCTAAAAGATGGAAGGACAGCTGGACGTCTGAATCCCAGGAAGGCAATGCCGTGATTAATTAACAGGGCCGAGCCCTAACAACAGAAGAAGAAGAAGAAGAATTAAAAAGTGCAAGATACTTACTTGGAGTAATATTGGGAAATGATGGTATGTAATTTGGATGAACCGATCCTATAATAATCACTGGAATATAGAGGCACAAATACAGAGGCGAGATATTAAGAAAATTTCTGGATATTGGTAAAAGCGTGGAAGACGTGATCCAAGGAACAACATTTGTACACAAAAGAGCGGCATCTACGGGTGGTAAGAAAAACTTTAATACTTATAAAGCGACGCGAGTGCAAAATTTGAAATAACATTAAAACGGATTTCGCGGCGTTACGTAATTAACTTTTGGGGTATGAGCACGTGTAATTTTAAGAATTTGTCAGTTATTATTTATTGTTTATTGTTTGTTAGTATAAGATTTGTGTTTTGAATAATTTGATGAAAAATAAATTCAATTATAATTTGTTAGAAAACATTGGCGTATCATTCGGGGATTTTTCTATCCCTACAAAAACATTTAATTTCAGAAAAAGAGCGCAGAACCGACTACTACAGATAGAGTATTCATGCCAGGTAAATTACTTAAAAGAGCTAGCTGTGGAATTTTATAATTTCAAAAATCAATTTTCAATTAAATATTAATAAAAATCTGCGGCCACCGTGAGGAACAAGGGTCACCGCAATATGTATCTTTTTTTCATATTTTAACAAAATGTTTTCTAATTTTATCTTCAATTACCATTTATTTTTGATTAAATATGCTTGATGATGACATGATAAATTCCTTTTTAAAATTCTTAATTTTTCATTCATTCTGTATATCATTAAAATTTTTGGTTTTCGCTTAGCAATCGTACCAATAGTTAAAATTTAATTATATAATATTAGTTTTTTTGGAAATATTTTAATTTACATCAAAACTGCCGTTCGACAAGTCGCATAAGAATTGTCTTTTAGTATTATTTTATGTTGCTAAATGCATGTCGAAGTTTAGTCGAAGAGCTGCCATAACATCACTGCTTGCGATTTTCGCTAATTCTCCAAGCCAGTTAACCTCTTCTGATCCACTGTCGAACTGCTGTGTAATTTTTTCTATCACTTCTACATTGCCAAGCATCTCTTCTCGAGTTTCCCGGCACTTCTTTAGGAAGTTCTTGAAACCAATACGTCAAACGGTTGATTAATGGTTGATGATTTTTCCTAGCGAAGTGTCTCACCCAATTCCATTTCAATTCGGCCACTCTTCCAAATATCCGTAAACTTTTGATCTATTTTGTATTTCAGTTCTTCTAATTATATCGTATTTCTTTCTCCTCCTCACGTTCCAAATTCTTCGCGGCCTGTCTTGTTTCTTTTTTCCTGGGGTTTACCATTAAACAATTTCTTTGGCAATCTGGTTTCCTTCATTCTTGGCAGATGCCTCAGCCACTTTAGGCCGCGCTTCAATTCTCAATTGCTTCATTCGTCGTCTTTTTTCTTCATTAACCCTCTCGAAATATTTCCACCTTGCAGAAGATTTTTTAGTCGGAAGAAGTGAAGGGTACAGGGATAAAACAAGACCAAAATTCTCGATTTCCAGATTTTGTTCGAATTTTATGTATAGTATTCTGCCGCATCTTGCTATCCACAATGCATAAAAGAATGAAAAAAACATTCATAGTACAACGATATGAACACTTTTATAAAAGGTCCGCTAGGAGAAAACAATCAAAGTCGCCAGCTTGTTCGGGCTTCTGCTGTCCAATTGCACAAAATATTTAATTTACTTACATTATTTTATTATGTTATGTACTTTCTTAAACAATTAACCATATATTAGATTGTTTATTACAAAAGTTTTCGATGAGTTTTGAAAATTAAAATGCATTTATCTCGCTAAACATAAAATGTGACTTAGATTGTTTTCTCCCTGTACCCTTCAAGTGGTTTAAGCATTCTAATCATTCGGAAAGCTATGTCGAACAGGTCCAAAGTGAAGAGCCAGACGAAGGAAGATATACCCAGCGCTTCAAGGATAGGTAAAAAAGGTAAAAAGGTTTTGGACAGAAAAATCAAAAGACAAAAACAACAAAGAAAATTGCACACATGCGTTGACAGATCCTACGGGATGGTATCAAACAGTAACAGTTCTTCAGGTATCTTCGAGGGTTTCGTAACACCTGTCAGCCTCAATAGGCAGAGTGACAATGGAGTGCTGTTATTGGCTGATCCACTGCACGAGTTGAATAATCGCAGTAACAGTCTCCCGCCAACGACTTAAGAGTGAAGATCGGCACTTGTTTGTCAAACTGTATTTGGACGATCATCCTTAGAATTTTTTCCTTGTAAATTATCCGTCGAAATAGACCACAGACAATCTATTTGTGTGACTTCCCTTAAGCTTCAAGTTTGTCATCGGACAAATACCCAAATATTATCAACAGCGTAGGATTGTTACATACGAATAAAAAATTAGAAAATCAACCTAGACATCCACAATTGTCTTGCCAAACCAAATCCAAACAGATTCGTGCTGCTGTGGCTTGCTACCCAAGCAATTCAGACGAAAATAGGAGCCATAACTATTAAAATTTACATAAAATAACATCGACAAAATTACCAAGTTATTTTTATAATTAATTAAAATAAATCAATGCACTCTTCTCGTATAAAAATTATATATTTTCTAATTAGTTAGGTCTACTTTAAATTTATAATATTTTATTGGATGATGACAGTGTGTATGCCGAAACGCGTCACAAATATATAATTTATATACGAGAAAAGTGCATTTGATTTATTTTATTTTATCAAACGAAGGCAACTAGAAAGCAGAGTCCCTATAATAAACTTTGCACAATCGGGGATAAACACGGCAGTTCATTTATTGTGTAAAGCTTATTATTTGTTATCTGCATTGAAATGCACTAAATTTGTTTTTGTTCCTATAAAATTTGAAAACTTCCTTGCACAGAAGAAAATGAGGGGAAGGTGGAGGTGTAGAATTACTAAACAAAACATTGGAAAACTGCTTGTCAAGGTACACGTTCTTCTATCCAAAACGAAAAACAACAGCTATTCAAAAATAATAACTTTTTCAATCTACAAATTAAAATTGCTGCCGATTATGAGATTATAAAATTTGGGTTTGCCTAATGCGCCTGTATTTGGTTCATTTTTTAGTGTGCAACATACAAAACTTTCTGTGCAACCTGACGGCCGCTCAACCATAACCTTCTTGTAGTAAGGGAGTGTCGTATAGGTTGGGACGCCGTATAGGTTGGGACAGCTGAATATCTGCGTTGTTGGTAGTCGTGACCAGTGTGGCCAGATTTCTCGAAGCCGGGTCGCCAACCTGTTCGTCATTTATCGCCCAAAATCGCAACTTTCATTTATAACCTCACAAATAGATACCGCGCGCAAAAAAACTCGTTTATATTTTTTTTCGAAATTTTTATTAAAAGTTTGCCAAAGCTAGCACGTCATCAATACAATTATCATTAGAAGAATCTTCATCATTATTTTTTAATGAAGGTGTATTATACATTACATTCGAATTGAACCTGGACAACATTTCTGCTGTTGGCTCGAAAGTTTTGCAGCAAATTTTATGAACAAAAAAGTGATAGCGAATTGTCATTATTGAATTTAACAAATCCAAAGCCATTTGGTTCCTTATTTTACATTTAACTAAATTCATTATAGAAAATGTTCGCTCTACCACTGCATTCGAGGATGGCAGGCTTAAAAGAGAAAATGCCAATAGCTTGATGCTTGAAAGTTTCGAAACGAAACGAAGCGCGCGCGTAATTGAAGATCAACTGTCAATGTCAAGTGTCAAGAGCGTCATCTGTCCCTGTCATGTGTTACTGGAGTGGCGTGGCGACGGTGGCGACGTGACAATACTTGACCATTCCATGAGCGCACAAAATATTAAAAAATATTAATCACCCATTCAATAATATAAAGTCGCCCAATTTGGCGACTTGCGATTTGTACTAAAAACTGGTCGCAAAATTATGGCAAAAGTAGCCCAAATTGCGATAAATCGCCCAATCTGGCCACGCTGGTCGTGACACCTATATTATGACTGTCGCAGTAAAGTTTGGTTATAACCTAACGTTTCATGTGCATTAGAACGAAGACGTCGTGTTCATTGTGTGTATGCCTAGCAAGTCGTAAATTTTCTTTAAAAAAAGCATCTTTAAGGTAGTTTCTACGTGCTGATATTTTACAAAATTTAAATCAATTATTTCAAGTAAGTATGTTCAATGTGTCTTGTATTTAGTGTATTTTTATTGTGTGAAAGAGCAATTTAAATGAGGTGTTGCAGAAAGTAATTTTTAGACTTTTTACAAAATGGCTATTTTGTAAAGGTTCGGACACCACTTTTTTTTATTCCAAGACAATGCAATGCCAGTTAATCTGGCTTAACATCGATTTTGTCTTCGATCGGACCTTTGCAAGCATCAACTCCAGCCAAAAAATCAAATCGTGGACGAAAGCCGATGAAAAGTAGTATTTTGACATCCGTCGCCCGAAAACATTTCCGAATTGAAGGAAAAGCAAACTAAACGAATAAATTGTTTCTTTGAAAGTTTCAATAAATATTCTAATCATAATACCATGCAGTTTACTTCATTTTTTGCCTTATTTTTCAGATTTTTGATAGTGCCCCAACCTATACGGCAAATTTTTTTTCGGATAAAAAAGATCCCTTCATTAAAATATATATAACTTTTGACTCGTTTGCGATATCAAATAACTTTCTACAGCAAAGTTGTAGCCAATGATCATGATACAATAAGTTTAAAGATATGATACTAACCGATCCCATTTTCGTCCGAGTTTGCGCATGATGTCACTCGGAGAGTTGACGTATAATCACGATATATAATTTGTTCTTTTGAACCCGCTGTTGAACTAGCAAAATCACGAAAGTAAAGAGTTTTTGTACTTTCCTTGAACGAGTAATGAAATAATGGTTATTGCTATACTATAATATTATAATAAATTATTTTATTTAATTAATAAAATGAGAATATTTCACACAGAAGGAATAACTTTATACGCTTTAACAGAAATAAAAGTACCTACCCACTTAATACTATGTTATTAACATTTCAAATTATTTTTGAATACAAAATATTGTATGTAAGTAAATTCTGGCATTTATTGTTATTATTTAAACGCTAATACGAACTGAGAAAATAATAAATGTGGAAATAACAAACAATAGCTTAAGTAAAAATCTGTAGTAATAAACAAAAATAATTAATTGCAGTGTTCGGTTTTTAATAATTTTACTTGAATTTTTAATACTAGGAAATTTTTATGGCACTTGACATTTTAACATAATCGTTACACTGTATGGCATTTAGAATCAATTTGCATCAAAAACTTAAAATTTAATGTTTTGGTACTTGACTTTTATTTGAACCGGACACTCTTTCAATTAATAAAATTGAAAATATGTTTCGTTATTATGACGATATTGAGTCTTTTTCAAATGATTTTAAACTCCTAAAACCCCCCGCCTCGTAGAAAAGAAGAGGAAAACTTTTATAAAATTTCTTCCCCAACCGCTTCCTTTACATTGCAAATAATAATTGTTGACCTGCGGTATGTGCGAATCGCCATCGATGCATTAGTTTTTATTAAATCTGGACCTTATGTGAAGTTTTTCGACGTATCTACATAATAAACGATAGGTACAATAAATCTAAATAATTTAATCGCACCGTTTGACTAAACATATTTATTAAAAAAATTAAATTACAAAATTTCCTCCCACCCGGAGCACAAATCAAGGTAAAATATCACTTTATATGTCTAAATTTATGCACACATTTCTAAATGCACTGTGTACACGGTGTTCGATTCCATTTAGACTCTTTGGCTTGTGAAATTATTGTGGATTAACAAAAAAATCAAAGTTCGTGTCCCATTCGTACACGGTCGATATACTATCTCGATTTGCTTCATAACAAAATGATTTCTAAGCAACTTAATGAGATGTAGTACTGCTGCAAAGACGTAAATATTGTGCCCATTTGCAGGATTTGTAAACCATGTTTTATCAGAACTTATTTCTAGCTCTTTGTGCAATGATCTATTACCTCCTCCAAGGTCACTAACCAATCCCACAATTTGGAATCCTAAAAAAATAACATACAGATAAAAATATTAAAGTAATTTGTTGTCTGTCTCACCTGATTTTTTCACAAAATTTATTATTTCATATAAAAAGGCCTTTGTCATTTTACAATCGTAATCGAAGAAAATTGCAAGCGTTACATTTGATAGAAATCGGTAAAACATCACATCTCCTGCAAAGTTCTTGGCTTGATTGTCGCTATTACAATTCCACATTGCACAACGCATTGTCAAATTACACCACAGCAACTTTTAACAATAAATAACTCAAAAATAACAGGAACAAACTGCGAATATTACAAGATTTGACAGCAAGTAGCGATATGTCATTTCCAACTCGCCGAGTGACGTATACAAGATGGCGCCGAACCTGCGTAGTATCATATCTTAAAAGTTCATTGTATCATGGCCAATGATCATACCTTCTTATTGGTTTATAGAGGTTAACATTATTATTCCCATCCGTTTCAAAGCTACACACCAAGAACGAAACCCGTCCCAACCTTTACGACATTCCTCTATATAAGGTACTAAAAAAATTGGCGGCATCCTTGACCAGGGGGGGGGGTATGGAATACCCCCAGATTATGGTGATCAGAATGACTGCAAACTGCGGAATTCTGCTTCTAACTGCAGGAAAAGCACATTGCATATTTTTGCTGAAGGTAAATTGCGTGATAATATAAATATATTTATTACTTATACACTTATAGTAATAATCACACTCAGTGCGGCCTTTAGGCCGCACAACCTTGGCAATCACATACTACCGAATGATTGATGAGATTACTTCATTTCTTATTTTCTCCCCGTAAATGTAATAAGAGCCCTGGGATCCTGCACCTTATTATCGATTTCGAACCACGGCAATAGATCATTTTTACACCAGCCATTTCGATTACGGAAATTGTTGGGCTTATAATTATAATGTTACATGGTACCATTAAGTAGACATTTAGTAAGTAAAAATCCATCTATGGATAGAATCCCACAAGAATCGAAGCCATGAATCTTGGCACCTAAAACTTAGAAGTAAATATAAATACGGCAATATGCTGGAATGTTTTGTAAATTGTAAAATATTTTCTTAAAATAAGAAATAGTACCAATAAAAGGAAATGCAAAATAAATTACACCACAGCAGTGTGGTTTGGTGTGATTGTTGGTTGAGTTACATTAAGGAAAATGTTGTGGATTTAAGAATTGATTTTATATTTTCATAAATCTAACAAATTGACGTAACGTTAAGGTTAAAAGAGAAAAAATTATGGAGTAAACCGAAAGGATAAATGACCTAAGCAGAGATTCGAACAATTTCATTAATTTTTAGTAGCTGTTGATATTTATATTAAATGTAGCTTTAAGAATTAACAAGTCAATTAAACATTAAAAATTAAATTATTTTCATGAACTTTCAGCAATATAAACAATTATCATTTTTTAATTTTATGTATAGTGTATTTCAAATTAATTGGAATTAAAAAAAGTCTAGCATCAAATTACGTTGTTATAAAAACATACAAACTATGCAAGGAAAAACAATATAAGAGATAAGATTATCGCGCCAACGAAAGCCCGCATTTCATACTCCACGTGGAGTAGTGTAGTTCTAATTGGTTAATATTTATAATAAGGACTTATTATTGGATAATATTTCTATTACGAAAATTCTCTTTGCGACTCCACGTGGACGCGTGTACCAGGTGTACAGTAAGTTTGTATGTTTTTATAACAACGTAATTTGATGCTAGACTTTTTTTAATTCCAATTAATTTGAAATACACTATACCTAACTTGCAAAATGAAAAGTTAATAATGGCAATTTGTTACCGTCGGCCTAATATTATGTAATCTGAGAATGAACAATTAATTAAAAAATTAAATAAATCTTTGTATCTAAATATGTAAAGGCTACAAAAACTTTTTATGTTATATCGTATTACAATATATTTAGCAAGTGTATACAAGTTATTCTAACAAACGTATATCTCGCACGGTTATTATTTATTTAGCTACCCAAAATAAATTAATGTTATAATTAATTATATATTGTAGAATCAAGAATTTAAATTCTTGAAATATCTAGCGCTTTTACAATTTGTAACTGTTTAATACATTGTTGCTTTTATAATTATTATTATGTTGCCTTGTGATTTGTTTTCTATTGTTTGGTTTGAATTTTCCAGCCGAGATTTTTATTAAATGTAAAATAATAATAAAAAGTTTTAGCTGGGAAGCCGAATAAAAAAAAACTGTTAGCCATAAAATTAATTTTTTGAGAAGAACCACAACAGAATGGACGAATGTACATAGATAATTGTCTTGATTCAGCTAGAGAAGAGAAAAAGGACCACTAAGAAGAATGTGGAGAAACGAGGTAAGAAAGCCCGAAGAATTGAAACATAAGAACACTATGGTAATTTGTAATGTTTCTACCAAATAATGAACTAAATATTAAACAACTTGGTCAGGACTTACCATGCTGTAATCCAACCAACGAACACAGCAAGCCACCGGTGTTCTTTCAGTTACCAGACGTAATAATAATGATTTCATTAGAACTACCTTAGGTTACATGGTGGTTTCAGGTAAATAATTGATGGAATTCTAAATGCAATTTAAATTTTGATCTACAATTTTTATTATTTTATCCGGAATGAAAATTCTCGTCAGTACAACTTTATTTTTGATTAATATAAAATTCTTTTAAAAAATTTTAACAGGAAAATTGCAAACTTATGTAAAGCATACAAGAATATTATTAACTTCCCTTAGGGTTATTACTACAACCACAAGCAGATGCGGTTCAGGAATTAAAAATTTATTCTTCACGTTCTATTTTAAAAAGAAAATTTATATTATATTAGTGGTAACTTGGGATTACAACATGTAAGTTTTATTTCTGAACTAGTAAATAATACGTATAAGGAAGCGAGAGCATTTCAAAAATTGAGACGACTTAATTTATTCATAAAGTTATGATAAAGCCCACGGTACAAAAAAATTATGATCGATATTAGTAAAAGCACGATAATCGTAAATTCTATGTGGAATGATTGATTCAAAACCATCGTATTCGAATAAGAAAACAAGGTTCACAATACTTATCACACACTACGATACATAAATTACTGTTGGTAACTTAATATTCGTGACAACTGTTTTAAAACCCTTATTTTTAGTCGGTCAACACCTTTCTTATGGATAGATCATTGTTACCACTAAAGGAGTGGCATCTTTATATCAGAATAATAATTTTATTTATACCTATATATAATAATATCCTTCAAATAAATCAGGTAGGCTTGCTGTGACAGCAAAATAATATTGAGGGATACAACAAAAGATGGTAGTGGAATATGATGGCGGTATAAGGAATAAAGGGTTTATCCATGCGTGTTATGCCAAGCTGTACACAAAACAAAGCTATGACAGCCCCAAATATAGGTGTATGTATCAATGAAATGTAGGCCTCGGTACTATCGATTTATATTAAGTTATTCCTTGTAAACTTATTACTTCTTTTCAATTTTTAATTTAAAATTAACTAACCGAATCTCTCAGATGTTGCAACAACGGGGTCTTGTTTCAAATTTAATGAAGAAGTTAATTTTAATGATCTATGAAATGGAAGATAGGCTTAAAATAAAGTCATAAACAAAAAGTTGCATTATCTAAATTTTAGGTATGCATATGTTTTTTTATTATACCATAAAATAGAGTACTTGAAACTGTTATCACAAATGACTATTTTAAGAGGCCCCAGTATATTTAAACGATTAAGATGTCTCGTTCTATATCTGTAAGCAACTTAACTGCGGTATTAAGAAAACTCTCAAAATTTATGTGAAGAACTAAGTGGTGGCAAAAAAATTTTTGAAATTGCCGCCGCTTATGTCTGAGCGTTTCACATAATTAATTCAAAACAAACTTAATTACACGTTATATTTTTACACTACGGTAAATTTACCTTAGCATTCATTATTGTAGAAAAACAAACGGAAAACACCAGAAAGGGGTCATAAAAAATTAATACTTCATTGAAAGTCAGACTATAATATCGACCTTTGTAAACAAATAAATAATAAGGAAGAATTTTATATTTAAAATTTTATGGAATCAACTATTTTACTTACTTTCTTCAAGTAGGGCAGATTTAAATCAATGTAAAGCTACTATATAATACGTAATAATAAATAGGTGTTATTATTAATGGTGGCTCACGCTTTTCTTTCGATTGCACGAGGAGAAACCAACCAACTCTTGAACACGGTGTAACACTGAAAGGGGTCAAAATAGGGGTAATGAAATATAAATTTAAATGAAATAATGCGGTTTAGTAGTCAGAAGACTTCATAATGACAGAAAAAATATGAAGGACTACAAAGAGAGCCTTTGGAGTCAAATGCGAGTTGTCATAGCACAAAGTAACAACAAAAATGTATTTTAATTTTATAAAATAATAAAAATTCGTAATTTACATACAAAGAGACCGTCGTTTACAGAACATGATTGTGTGTGATATACATTACATATTTTTAGTTATAATTTTTCCCCTTGACATGGAAGTGTGGGTTGAAGTTTAATTATAACAAGTTATGTTCTCCTTCGCCCGTTCATAATAAATGGGTTAGTGGATTTAAAAAATACAGAAAACTATTATAAACAACAAATAAGTTCTTGTGAAAGTACCCTTGTAATTTTGTAGGTTTCCTAAGGTAAGGTTAGGTAACAATATTGTTAACCTCTTTCTCGTGGAATAATAAAACTTAACGAATTTAAGAAAACGGCAAATTTCTTGGATCAATATTATTTGCCCGATTTTCTCCGTATCCCGAGACAAATTTATTTTTAACACCAGATATAATCCAATTTTTTATATTATATAAAAATTAGAATGGGGTTTTAAAGGAGTGGTGAAGCGCACCTTATGGTCTCTCCCTCCCAATTCCTACTCGCACCTCCAAGTTAGTGGTCCCTGGTAACCTGCATAGGACTCCCAGAAATCGGGTAACCAACCTCGGTGGATGGGGAGAATCTGCAGGGCTAACACGAGAGGGAGATCTCCTTCTCACCGTAAAAAATAAAATCGCTAAAAATCTCACAACCAAGCCTCGGAATACGGACGGTCAAAATGGAAAACGGAAGCGGAAACGGAATATTAATTTCGGGTAAAAAAATGGAATAGATACTTAAAGAAATGGAAATATGCGACATCGATATTGCCTCCCTCACTGAAACCAAGAAAAAGGGAATCGAAACCGAGGAGATTCAAAACTACGTTCACATATTTAGCTGAGTTCCTAAAGAGGAAATATTAAAATGCGGCGTGTCGATCATGATAAAAAAGAGTCTAAGAAGATTCATAATCAGTTGGAATCAAATAAACGAATGAGCCGCGTGAAGGTGGAGATGACTATTAAGAGACACGAACTGGAAATATTTGGTATTTATGTTCCTAACCAAGGTGCTGCCAAAACCATCCAAGAAACCTTCTTTGATCGAAAAACATATCGACAATATCAATATAAAAGAAATAAAGGTATGTGGAACAATAACATTAATGTATAATATGCTATATTATATCGTATTATTCTAATAGATAGCCAGATAGACAAAATATGTTGAACATAAAGTAATCGATTAAATTACAAGTTCATGTAAAAAAACGTGATAGTAACCGTCAAGGTTCCTCGGTAATGCTCGATCCCAAAACCGTAACTAATGCCCGTACTAATAGTCAGAGGATTAATCTTAGATTCGTTAATCCGAGTTTCTACCAATCACATCACTGAAATTTAGGGCCGGTTCCACCAACTCTGATTAAATCGTTGGTTAACTAATCACGATTAATGGTTAACCGTGATTAAGTTCAGAATTTAACCGACATTAATTTCAAAGCGTTCCACCAAGCCTTTAGAACCTGTGATTAGTTGTCTGCTTTCATTTCGTGTATAGTACTCGGGTATAACCTTGCAAAAGCTGCTCTGATTGGTTGATATGCAGTTACATAAAACTTGTAGTAATAGGAATTGGTAGTAGTGCTATTTATGATATAATAAGAAGGAAAAATTAACAGAAAATATAACCTCAAATTTTATTATTTGCAAATTTTTAAAAGCTGTTTTTATTGTAAAATGAGTGCATCAAAATCAACAACCACCGAAAGTAATTTTATTAATTATATTTAAATATAATAATATATACATTGTAAAAGTACAACGTGCAATTAATAATAAGTTAACAGCTTTTTGTGAGGTCGACGGTTTTTGATAATTATTGTTTTACAGCCTGCAAAAAAAGCGCGGAGCAAATTTCTCTATCCGAGAAAAACATGAGTTAATTCCCATAATCAAAAAATACCCCCGGACGACAAAAGAAACCGCAGAGCTGGAAAAGAAATTAATCACCTAAAACGGCATTATTAAATAAACAATTATTATAAAAATAAATTTTACTATTATTTATATAAAAATATTTTTTTTATATAAGCTTCCAAATTTTTTAACACATAAATACGATGTTCACGTTTTGCTTTTAAGGCTATGTGTATTCAAACTGTCAACATTATCTTGACTCAATTGAAAGAAATGCGCATGCACCCACCATTAACCATGATTAAACTTGTCTAATAGTCCAAAATCGGGCGATTAGTTTGAAGTCTAGTTAACCATGATTAAACTGCTTTAACCAAGATTGAAAAGATGGTGGAACGCTCTTTTTCATTTAACCGTGATTAACTCCAACTAATCATGATTAAATATTTAATCAGAGTTGGTGGAACCGGCCCTTAGTCCGTATCACAGCAATATCAGGCATTTTAAGGAAAACTGAGGCTTAATCCTGGATCAGACCTCAAGCCTCGACTATTAGTACGGCCCTAAGCGTTGTATTGAAAACTGGGCTCCGGATAAAACCGCGAATTAAAACCTCAATTTATAAAATTCCGACACAAAAAAGTGTCCTAGAATACGCATAGTTTACCTACTTGCTAAAATCAAGAAATATTCTGTAATTTATTTTATACTATTTTGCAGAAAATATCTGATAACGTAATACAAAAACGGGGGTTTGAACGGCGAATATTTGCTCACGCTAAAACATTTATTAATAAATAAACGACGACAATTGTTTCGAAGGGTTTACTTAATCTGATCTTAATCTGATAACGTTTTAACAGGCAATAATAATTTTAAAAAATTAAACAATTTTTCGATTCAAGCAAGAAAAAATAGTCCTGCTTTAATTTTCCTATTTTACTTATATATTAATCCTGATTGAGTGGTGGAAATTAAAAACTAAAATTTGAATTTAAGAATTAACGAGCTACGTAAACAATCTCAATAAAACTTGAATTCTTTTATAGGATTGCAACAATAGGTTATTTATTGCCTTCTTCAGATACTTTTAATTTGAATTTTATTGCTTTTGCTTAGGTTGCTAATTTTTAAATTTTATAGTGGATTTTTATTGGTACGGTTACTGGTTTACTCAACGGTTATTGACAATGAGATATTATAATATGAGATCACAAATTCAACATACATATTTAATCAAAGACTCAATATTTATAAGCGCAAGAATAAAGGAAGTTTTGGATTAAGTTTGTTACGGTACTTAATTTATAATAAAATTAGTATGATTATCAAATCGAGTAGTCGATAATTATATTATATTCTTTGCATTATATGAACCAGAACATTGTAAGTGCTGTGCCGATGTCAACACACTCGTTGCACTCTGTTTGGTTTTAGCATTTTGCTAAAACAAATATTGCAATTTATTTTTAACATATTGATTATTTCCTTGTGCAACTATGAGTAGGTATTTCCTTTCAAATGAAAATGGTTTTCTTACCATGCAAACTACCAAACTACATACTAGAAAAATTTAAATATGTGCTTGATGTGCATAACCTAATGTTATTTTTAACACCTATAGAGGATGTTCTGTTTTAAGCAGCACAATGCAATTTTATTTATGGTCCGAGGGTGCGAAAAATCCCTTGTTCAGCTATCAGAATTGCGACTTGAACGTAAGAAGTTTGTGTTATGCGTCAGAAAAATTTATTACGCGGAAAATGACGATCCAGATCATATGTAGATATGGAGTTAGTGCTGTTCTATAAAATGAAATTGAGAAATCAGTGACTAGTTTTATTCCATATTCACACAAAAGGAAGAAATGTACGTAGATAAGGCCAAGTTGAGAGTTTCGTTGGAAAATTATGGTCTGAGAAAGAGAATCGAACAAGAAAATTGAGATCTAGTAATATTGAATATAATGTTTCAATTGCCAAAGCGCATATCTTTTACTTGGAATCCAAAAGAAAAGTATGGATGACGCAATAGATGCTGATGAAAAGGAGAAAGATCAGAAAAACAAATTGTTAAATTAATAAACAGCTACATAAGGAGATAATAAAAGACGAAATTATAGAATAAAAAGAAAAGTGTTAGTCGAAACAGTTCAGTAATGTTGAAGAATGTAAACGAAGATAATAAATATGATAATTTTGGATTGTAATGGTAAGTCGATAGTGAATTGGCAGCTTGGCTAACTTTCAGACGAGGCACAAGAAACTCAAAATACGAAATTGAAAACAATAGAGAAAATACATTTGAAAACGTTTTCAATCGACTTCTCTTGGTTTCAGATTGATCCAAAAATATTAGGTTTTCGAAAAACTCTCTAACGAGAAATCGAAATCATTTAGCAGACAACTTCTGAACCTGCTCTTGGCTCTATAAACAGCATTATTTATGCAGAAAAACTTCCAGTAGCGATAAGAAAATTAACGTTTTTCATTTAAATGAATCCTTATAAAAATAAATGTTTTATTTGGATGTTTATTAATTTTTCACACGACATCATCAGCATACATCACATTTTCAGCTATCTTTCCTTCAGTATATAACTTTTTTGGATTATTTTGATACAGGCACAACCCGTTTATCTTTTTTATTTTGGTCAGATTTTTCTTGCATTTGCTCCACTATACTACCTTAAAAATTGTTCCGTCATCCTATAACCCATTCTAGAAAACAATAAAATTTTACATTTCTTCCTGTAAAAAACGTAGTTTATTTATGCCATATCAAAGAATTTTAGGATAGGCTGGATAACTTTTATAATCTTTATTGTAAACCTCTAAAAAATACTATAGTTTTGTACGGCCCCGGATTTCGCCATTTATAAAAATTACGTAAGAGACAATTTTATGAACCGTACATTAATTACGTGGGGGTTTGGAAGAGGGGGGGGGGGTTACAAAAAATCTTATTTATCGTTTTAAGAAGATTATATTCGGTTTTCGAAATTACTTTTTCATATTAAAATTAATAATATATTCCAAAATAATTCTTACGCAACGAAGGGGAGTCTCCAAAATCTGATGGACACTTGTTTTTTAATTATGGTTGAATTAATAAATAATGAATAGCAAATTAATATATACTGCACGTTTTGAAAACTGTAACTTTGCAACCGATCGATTAAATAGAAAAAAGTATAGAAAAAAATAGAAAAATTTCATCTGTTTTATTTTCAATTAGTTAAGATTTTGTTCTAAAGTAAGTACAAACCGAGATATTCACGAAAATCCATAAAAATGGCTGTTCGTGAGCCCAAAAAAATAATGATAATATAATTTATTCCAGCTTGCCCTTCTTTCCAGCCCATCTTTCCAAAACGCCTTGTCGATTGAATCAATATTGAATCAATAGTTCAATAGTTAAAAATATGTTGATCAATCTCTCTTTCTTAACAAAAAATTGTTTCTCTTTTCGCCACATATTCTTGGTCTATGTTTGCCCATCCACTAAGAAACTTATCGCCGTTACTGCCTTGCAAAAAGGGTATCGATGACATGTAGCTAAGATTCAGAAGAAGTTTTGGAACACAAGAGGCTCCATTTGGAAAATAATATGTCGATGGAAAGATATTTCGACAAAAATGTCGAAAAAAACGTTTGAAATTAACTTACGAAAACCTGACCAGAAAGAAAATTGGAATTTTGTTTCGATTACATGCATCAACAGAGTAATGTTGTAGAGGTTCCTGGGAGCATGGCTTAGTGCAACTATAGTAATAAAATAGAAGATATAACAATAAGAATAAATAATAGTATGACAAATGTTCATAGTTCCACGTTAAGTGTTTAAAATTTGTAACGGACAATGGGGACCTACAGTTTAACATGTATGTTGTGTACATAAATTTGCAATCCGGAAAATTTACTAATATATTGTAAATTTAAAACTTAAGTTTAAAAATCATTATAATCACAGAAGAACACCTCTTATAATTGAAAATTCGAATTACGCATAATTATCGAAAAATATAAAATTTGTAAATGACTCTATATTGGGTGTGTTTTTAAACTGTACCGGTTGCTCGAGCAATAATAGCTCGAACCAAATTCGAGCAGGTAAGGCACTACCTTACGATCCGGTGCATGAAAATTTGCTCGAGTAATGCGTTCGAGCAGAGTGGGGGAGTTTTAAAACGACTGATGACAATTGATGCAGTAGTTTAAAAACACACTTTTTTTGTTCGAGTACTCGAACAGCTGCTCGAGTAGTTTAAAAACACGCCCATTGTGTGATTGATGATGACAAATTTAGAAGCCTGGCATCAACATTTATCCGCATTTTTAATTTGTAGAGCATATCGGAAGATCTTCTTTCCAACCATTATTAATCCACTCGGCATTAATTCAAGCCGAGTTATATGCGATTGACGCCGCCCTGACTTGGATCTCCCCCAGGAGGTTACACTCAGTGCGTATTTTCTCCGACAGCCTCTCTTCGCTTGTTACCATCGCTAATAGGAGTAGCACCGTACCTTTGGTCACCTCCATCCATCGTTCACTGCTCAAACTGAAGGACCAAACGATCATCAGGTTTGCATGGGTAAAGGCTCATTGCGGCATTGAAGGGAACGAGGTTGCAGACCAATGTGCCAAAGACGCGGCTGTTTCACACAGTCGAATGGCATACAACCAGTTCCCTCTTAGCTATGCAAGAAGGGTGATTCGTCTTGAGACGGCATGTACTTGGGATACCGAGTACAGAAATACCGTCCAAGGTTCGACCACCCGGCAGCATTTACCTACGCTACATGATGTTCGCTTGTTCCGAAGTGCCGTTGATACCTCCTTTGAAATGACGCAGGTATTGACGGGTCACTCGTTTGCGCGCGAGTATCTATACAGATTCAAGATCAGTCCTGTTGACGTGTGCCCCTGCGATTCAAAAAGTAGGCAGACTCTGCATCATTTATTGTCTTCCTGCCCGAAATACGTCCAACAACGCCATACCTACACTTCACATTGTTCCTTTTTAAATATTTCACCTTTTACAATTTCTGAAATCATATCAAATAAATTCATCACCCAAATTTTTATAACTTTCTGTAAATCAATTATCAATACTCTAAAACAATTTAACACCCCCCCTTAGTGTGTCTAAAATGGATTTATGCCCCACTGATGTTACATAAATAAAAAAAAACTGTTAAACTAACCAAACCCAGTTCAAATTTAAATTTAAATTAAAATTCAAACAACTTCAAATTTATCTTAAATTTTAATTTTTGTCTTTTACCCGCTGCCGTTGTAATGCTCGTTTGTCTTTCTAGTTATAATTTAATATTTATCCAGTTATTAATTATCATATTTAATTCATCAACATTATAATTTCACCAACATTCATCACCACCATTTTAGTTTAATCAATTATTGTTAAGTTTTTTTTTATTGTTAAGATTGTATCGAATTGCATGAATATACTCTCTCTTGAGAGAAAACAGGAAAAAAAATCCACTGCTGGATGCAGGGTTCTCTTTATCAAGGGGGAGGGTATGGTCATAGTGCAGCGACCAGCGGCGTTATTTTGACATTGGTCACCACACGGTCAGCCATCCAAGTGCACACCGCTAGCAATCTTGCTCGAGGTTCCTTAATCTAACGACCACAAACATTTGCATTGGGCTACGTCGTTGCTCTATTATATTAATATTCGTCCTTATATTTTTGATTTGGGAGAAATCCCACCTGCACCCACCTCGTCCTTTTTGGGTTCAGCTCTTAAAGTTTTTCCTAAAAAAGTCAATTCAGAGCTCTTTTGAAAATATCCTCTATAAGTCCCTTCCAAATCCGCTACTATGTTTTGATCAAACCTGCAACAGCTATTTTTGAAAAAAATATCACAAAAAATATAATACTTTCTCTCAACCTATCTTAAGTCTTTGCAAGAATTCCGATTGATCATATATGACTGTGGCGCTTTGAAATTCTTAAGCCGCAATGTTAAATCGTTCCTTATTCGATATAAATTTTTCACACAAAAGCTATTGCATCACAAAATAATCTTGCGAACAGTTCCCTTACCGAGGAAGCTAAATGTATCGCTCAAACATATCATTTACAAAATATATCCCGCAAGCTTTCAGAAACTTTCGGATTATTTTATCTATAAGAGATTTTCTTCTTTTACGCTCAAGAGCCTGCTTTATATGTATTTTGGAAATATAACCAACAATTTTCAGTTAATTTCCATTGAAGGCGTCGAATAATTTAAACGCATAATCAGGCTAAAATTCGATTTTTAGTTTGTTTAGTTATTTTAATTTAATTAATTAGCAATTAAAGTTACGCTTTTGATAATAAGTGAAGGAAAATAATAAGTTTAAGATTCCGTAATATAATTCCCTTCTTGAACATGATTGAACAAAAGAGATACACCAGGGTATAAGTCAAATGTCATGCTAATGAAACTCAACCCTAACTCACTTTCAAAGATACGTGTTAATTGATTATCAACATTGTTCCACCAAATTTGGTATTTAAATAAGTTCGTGTGTATTATTTTCTTGTACATAATTTTAAATAAATAATGATTGGTAAAAAGAACAAGTTCAAAGGAGTTAGTAATAAATTTTCAGGAAATATGACAGAATAACGTGGAATTACCAGGATCGTCTTCTGTTAAGAAAATTCAACCTAATTAAATATTTACTTTAAACGTGCAAAATTCTAAAAAAGTTTAATGATGTCTTTAAATAAAACTGGTTATATAGTTAATGAATAATAAAGTTAAGTTGAAAAAGTTAGGTTAATTCATTATTTACCGCACAAATAAATTTAAGTTTCGAGTAAACTACTGTTTGCTACTGCAATATTTATTTATAATTTAATTCAACTTCCCATAAAAAAAATTTTACAAAACAGTTTGAATTTAAAAAAAATACGTTATTCACAAAATATTGATTTGTTTAATCAGCTGAGCTTTTTAAAGTGAAAAAATGTCTACCTATACAACATTGATATGATCATTTTTCGATTGGAAGGTTTTTGAGATTTGCACGCATAACAGTTTTTTCCGCTCAATAACTAAAAGGATTATAGGTCCTTTGTTGTATATGAATTAGAAAAGTCGTTCATTATTATGTTGTACCTTTCCAGCTGTATAAAAATATTTTTGTGAAATAACTTTTTTATATTATGAATATCCATTTCATAAACTTTCGGATTTTTGAAATTGTGTAAGTATTAACATTACATTTTAATAATGCATATTACTTCATTTGAACATTTACATCAAACAAAGTTTTTTTTTCTTTTTTAATCGTTAATATTTTTTAAGTTAATTCCTTTTTTAAACGTATCTTGTCCTGCTTTCTTTAAAAATGCTTTAATTACTTAAAGTACCGTGCTGCTCGGCTATTGTTTACCTCAGTTTTACGACCTTTCTTTTGTCATTTCTCCAGAGATTCATTTATATTTTCAGGAATTACAAGACTCCGTTTCTAAAATTCTTTAAGGCAGTACAGTGACATGGAGGGTGAATTTTAATAGAGGTGCTGGACCGTATCGAGGATTTTATTTAGCGTAAAATGTAACTAATCCGTCCCAGATGATTAAATTTCTCGTTTAAAAAGTTAGGGCAGGCTTCTCTGGATTAAGCCGATACTTTTTTGGTGATCTAAACGGCTCTTGCGTTCTTTTATAACTAATGTTGTTTTATAACCCATAAATTTCAGGTCTTACAAAAGAAGAGCATAATAACTAAAATTTATTTTTATTCCTTAATTCGCAAATTAGGTAGTTCGGAAGCCTAAATACCCAATCATTACTCATTAACTTAAAAACAAAACTCGAATCATACAAACACAATTACGATCCCGTAAGAATATTCGAATTAGTAGCCACAAAAAAACGTTCATCGATGATTTTGTCTGCACCACAAGTATATGCACATATTATTAATTTAAATTGTTTCCATCTTTATAATGGCTTACTTCAACTGAGTTGGTATGGTTTGATTTATACAAGAACAAAAATATGGAGTACGAAGTTTAACAAATTAAAACAAATGATTTGTTAACACCGAAGAGAAGAGAATGAAACGACCAAATTGAGAAAATGACAGATGACAAATTAGTGACAATTTTAAGAGATAAATCACCGAAAGAAATTATGGATCGAGAACCTTGATGAATTATTGGAATCATAATCAAAATTTCATAGTTGACATTTCCTCGCAGCAATTTCAAAAATTTCATGTGCGATGCCCGGTCAAATCGTTTTTGGCAGGGGCCAAAAATAAAGTAAATAATGGGGTGGAGGATATAATTCTTTAAGCATGTCACGGTAGGCATTCTTAAAATAACAAAGATTCTCTCGTTTAAGTAAATAATATAAGGGAGAAGGTAGTCTAGGAGGTGGACTAATCAATTCATCAAAAATAACTGCTGTTGAAGCAGAAATTCTTCGTGTGAATGATACAAAACAGGAACCAAAAAAATTGTTCTCATCCTCGAGCTTTAACTAATTAGATTAAGTGGTACTTATGGATATAATGACAAAAATTAAATTTATGAGATTCCGAAGATATGATTAATTCTGAAGTACACATACGTTGGTGGTCACACGCAACCAAACTTTGCGGTTAAGTGGATGGAGTGATGACAGTGTTCCCCTATAAATTTTCTCTAAAAATTATAAGTATAATATTCGAAATAAGCAAGTAAAATATAATTTTTTACTAATAAATGTGTTTTGTTGTACTAACAATTTATTGTTGTAAATTTGAATTTAAATTAATTTAATGAACAAGCACGAAGTAAATTCTGCCTACTCTAAATAATTAATGACAATTTATAAAATTCATGAGTTGACCGTGTAACTTCATCACAATTTAATGAATTTGTAAAGCAGAACAAAAAATCTTACACCTGCATGTTTAAGTTTTCAACCACCTACACACAATTTACATTGTTTACGAATGCTTATATAGGCATTAAATCAAAAGAAGACAAGACAACAAAGATTTTTGGGCTATTGATTGCTTTTTTCTAGAAAAAAAAACAATTAAAGACATTAAAATATTTTTCTCGTAACTTAGAAAGGGCACATCAATTTCTCTGTTGGACGCTAAAGTTTTATAAGTTTTTACCTCTCTTGTTTCTTTCTAGATATAAATATGTAAAAAGAGAGCAATGTATATAGGATATAGGCTATTTTTCTTTAAGGAGATGACCATCATATTTTTCATTTGACCCAGTCTACTAGACAGCTTAACGCTTTACCTACCGATATAAAATATTATAGATTGATTTTGCAATAAATTTTCAAACTTGCATTAGTAATCATAAATATCAGAATCGGCTATATTTATCCTTCTTCTTCGGGTAATTTATATCTAAAACACTGGAAGATAAAAAAATTATGAGTTTATTTGTTCCAGCGACTCTTGCTTTTTAACGTCTTAGCGCTCTATAATGGTAAAATGTTAATAGATGTGGCCGTTTTTCTCGCCCACGATCTCATCTCTTGAGTACATCGATGCCCCTGAGGGCTCTTCGACTGGTGTATTGGCCGTTATTGGTATGACGTGGGTTAGAAGGTTTTTACCCCCTGGTCATGCACCACCTAACCATAAACTACGTCGCCTGCTGTTACCACATCCAAATTTCTAAAAATTTACCCACAAAATATCTTATCCTACAACCGGAATTAGTTGTGGTTATGTTTATGGTTCTGTTTGTGGATGATTTTACTGTGTACATATTTGCCTGAAAATTACCCCCATATTTACAACCGTATGTCATAAATTATATTTGCTTTAAATGTTAGCGGCATGTAAAAGAGAATATTAATCCTGAAAACCAACTCTTGCATTGTTAAGTTTTAAAATTTAATAACTTTTAAGTTAAATGCTTAATATTTCAAAATACGGCAATAAAAAATTATCTCGGAAGATTTCTTAAGCCCGATATTAAAATGAAAACCGTTATCATTTATAATGAACGAAATTTAAGAATAAAAGAACACTTTTCGTTTCAAAAAGAACATTTTTGAAGTAATATTAATTAAAATTAATAATTGTACTTACAGAAAGTTTTAATTGCTTATTATTTATATTATTTTTTATTGCGATTTAATTAAATTTGCATTATATTTTAAATTGTAAAACGTGAAAAGCAAAAATCGTTTAAAACCTACAATTACTTATAATTTGCACGAGTTGCTCAGGTGATAATGAAGGTGATCTGGAGATCGACTTGCGTAAAGCATCTTATTAATTTAATTTAATTCAAATTCAGTTTCAATTTATCATTAAAAATGTTTTTAAATTAGTAGGTAAGTACCACAACTCGCAATATCGATCGATCCTTCAGGTTCCACTCGACAGCAAATTAAATTGTAAATACTCAAATTTGAAAATTAGAAAATTCCCATAGCATTTTGACATTTTCTCAAAACGAATTGCGTGGGAAATAAGTTTAAGTGCGCTATATATTCAAATATCGTCGCTTCAAGTAGCTTGAGAACCGTACCGCATAATGACAAAAAATTCTGAAACTTGAAAAGCACCTAAAATATGGGTTTATCAGTTCGTAGGGAACATAAACACACTTACGTATTCAATACTTGGTAAGTTTCTTTCAGTCTCACCGATATATTAACGAATAATTTCAGTCTACCAAATAAAATATATAAATTATTATAAAATTCACAAAAATAATTTAACTTGAGTGGTGTTAACCCATTTGCATTATTAGGAAAATGTTTTTTCTCTCCATATCAGCAGCAATTGTAATGAAACTGATCGAAGGATCATTGATTTTTGTGATTATATTCATCCTCAGCAATAAATTGCGATTAAAAAAAGATTTTGGTATGGCTGCCTTGATCTTCTAGTACGCAATTGACGTGGTTGGGTGGACTAAAGGCCGCACTGTAATTTTTTTTTGTATTGCTCACCATTAACTGAACTATACAATTATACTAAATTGCCAAAAATATTGATCGATCACGGTTAATTAGAGATACATATTATTATTATCATACGAGGGTGGTCTGATAAGTCAGTGATAAATGCAATAAAGAATTAATTTATTCAACAAAAATTAATTATTTTTCAACATAGTTTCCTTTAGGCTCGATACACTTCGTACAATGGTATTCCAACTTCTTTATGCCATCCATCCAGTACAATTTGTCAAAATCTGCAAATTAAGCCACAATTTTGAGTATAACTTCTGAATTGGACACAAATTTCTTTCCACCGAGCCATTTCTTCATATATGGAAACAGGAAAAACTCGCTGGGAGCCAAATCTGGAGAATACGGTGGGTGGGGAAGCACTTCATAACGTATTTCTACTAATTTTGCTGTTGCAATTGCCGTTGAATGTACAGGTGCATTTTCACGATGGAACAGAACTTTTTTTTTACCAAATTTACAAAAAGTCGTTTTGTCTTGATTTCATTATTCAACTGGTCTAATAACGCCGCATAATACTGGCCTGTTATTTCTTTTCCGTTTGCAAAAAAACTGAAAACAGTAGCCATAACCATTTCTGCCGATGGAACGGTTTTTGCCTTCTTAGGTGCACGTTCGTTAGTGGAAGTTCATTGTTTTGACTAAGTTTTGGTTTCTGGTGTGTAATGGTGAATCCATGTTTTATCAACAGGTATGAATCGACGTAAAAATTTATTTGGATTACGCTTAACAATGCCCAAACACTTAACAATGTTGTTAGCAAACGCGGCACCCATCTCGGTAATAACTTTTTCATATCCAAAATTTCATGTAAGATGTTGCATATACATTATTTAGAGATGTTCACCATGTCAGTTACCTCACGCACTTAAACTCGGCGGTCATGGCTTAAATCATGGATTTTATTAGTCATTTCTTCGGTGGTGACCTCACTTGGACGTCCTGGGCGCTCAGCGTCACTTGTGTTCCTACAACCACAAAGAAATTCAGTAAACCACATCTAAATCACTACATACGGTGGCGAGGAGTCTCCATAATACTTTTCAAACTTGGTTTTGGTTTTTTTTTTCTAAAAAAATAGTGTTTTATTAACACACATTAACACATTTACTTTTTTCCATATTATTAAAAAACACAAGCCTTGTCTGCTTTCAATGGCGGTCATTACACTAAGCTAATGACCAGATGTTTATAAAATTTTGTAGGGCGTCTTTTTAAGCATGTTAGATGTTAAAATAATTTTGTTTTGGTTACATGTGGACTTACCAGACCTACCCTCGTTAAAACTAGTTGGTACAGATGATCTGAGGATCTTTGTAGCTATCTACGCATTCACAACTTCAAATTGAGAGCTGAGATTAAACAAATTATGAAAAATGCCATGTATATCACTTATATTTATAGATTCATACCTGATGCATTAATAAAACAATAGACGAAACTTTTTTTATGCATTATTTTAATATTTGTTTTCATCATTTCATCTCAACCCAAAGAAAGGGAAATTTATTATTTCTGAGATTAGAAATTTCCGAATTTGAAATTTCCTATTTCCAATTTAAAATTAATTCGTCTCAATTTTAAGTTGTAAAAGTACAGAACGTCATTGACTTGGTTGTGCGGCCTAAAGGCCGCACTGAGTGAATTTTGATTTTCGCTTAAACAGAAACTTAACTTAAGCAGAAGCTTAAACAGAATAATTATTAGATTTTATAAAGTTTTCATAAATACAAAGAAAAATATCATAAATCCGTTTCATAAATTTGTAAATCCCTAACGGTTTTCTTTAATATTATAAAATTTTTATAAATACAGCAAATATTTATCCATTGGTTAAAATTTATTGACATAATATCAGTTATTTATCTATTCAAATGGAAACTTGTCAAAATTGACAAAACCAATGAAACAAAAATAATGATGTAATGAACATTTTCATAGCATTTATGACAGTTTTTGTTTCAGTACAAACACACACACATAGACAGAAAAGTTTACACTATTATATTTTGTAATTTCCAATGATAATATAGGCACATTAACATTATTTGTATACATACTTAAATAATTTCAATTATAAACAATTATTGTACATTGGAAAATATTAATTTGTGATATTAATTCACACAATATATAAATACATATTATACAATCAAATGCGGACAAAAAAAACACAAATTTGAGCATAAAATTGGACATTTGACATACATTTCCACGGATAGCTCCTCAATTCAAGCAAGTTGTGATAAGAGCAGATGTTCCACACTCAGACACAACAGACCAATTTACATTTGGCAACAATAACTTTTTCTTCTTCCTTATTATCTCGTATAATGTCCCTCTTTTTATTATTATGATGGCAGGTCATTAACACCAGGTTGCCCGACGGCTTTATGTGCTTCCGAAGCACGGAGACGGTCAATAAATTTTAGACTACATCCGGAGTCGAACCGAATACAGACGGGGCTTTCTCATCATCACTTATGCTTAAGCTTTGGTTGTTTTACAAAGGTAGTACGCGGTCTAACATGATGTCTCTTTCTTTGATGTATTTTTTATATAATATTCATAAACCTTGGTTTATTAATCTTTATAAAAATGAGGTAACTTAAAAACTCCTCCTGACTGACCACCAAAACCGTTTAAATTAAAAAAAAAATGCTGATGTCTAAAGAAGCTCATTTCTGCATAAGTGAAATCATTGATAAGGAAAACGGAAAGCAAATTTGATTACCGAATAGTTCCGAGAGACTTTGTGGTGCCCCACATCGGAAAGCTCGACGTTAACGGCTGATCCCGCAATTCGGTAATTTGGGATGACTGCCCAGATCATCTGATTTGATCAACCCTTACTTATTTTATGGGACTATGTGAAGGATTATGTTGTATAAATTCCTAGAAGAACTTAGCAAACTGCATAGAATATAATCGCGAGTGCCACATGGTAGCTTCTTTGGACCAGTGTTGTATCTACTGTATACTGCAGACATACCAACTACATTAAATACAGTGACACCCACTTTAGTGGACGATACTTCTATTATGGCAAGCAGTGAAATATCTGTATACGCTTCTGGGAAACTCCAGGAGGCTTCAGGAATGGCTCAAAAATGGCGCATTAAGGCAAATGAAGCCAAAGTTCAACATGTAACATTCACCCTATGCAAAGGGACATATTCTAGAGTAACCATTAATGGACAACAACTTCGTCAAGTAGAGAGTGCTAAATAATATTTCGAGAGTTAAACTGGAAAAAACATAACCTTGCCAAACGTAAACAACTAGGAATAGGTAAATTCCATTAATAAATTGGCAGATAGTCGAAACTTTCGTTGGCAAGTAAAATAAGCACCTACAAAGTGATCTTTAAATCTTTAAGTCGGTGTGGACCTATGGACGGGACCGTATATGATTCAAATAATATCGAAATCTTACAGCGATTTCAATCAAAATCGCCAAGAATAGACGCGGACCCACCGTGGTATGTAACAAATTGTTTCATCGTTTTTTTTATGTAGACACCCGGTAAATATTAACTTCTAAAATACGATTTAATAGTTAAATTATGGTTTTGTTTTTAACATAAAGTTATTTATTCAATTTGGATTAGGTCAGCATGATCTAATTTTTCCGAAAATGGCTATAAATTTTATTGTTTTCGACGTTTTAAAAAATAATTCTAAAATTTTTTATTAATTTTCAATAAATATAAACTTCAAGGTTTATGTCATCTATTAATTTTTTAACTTCCTGGTTGGTCAGCTTGAACGTGACGTTTTATAAATTTGTAAATTTGATCAAGTTTATAAATTTGCGTTTTGTTCATTTCTTATAAAGTTGATGACCAACATCTAAATCGCACAAGTAAAACAAGTAAGTAATTTTATTAATACTGCTTATTTATTTTGGAAAATATTTGTTATAGGTACCTATTAAAGTACAAAACTACGACATATTTTGATATTGTGAGCATACTGCGGAAAATTTTTAGGATTCAGCGTGTATTCGACGTATGTTCTGAAATTTTGTGTTTGAGTTTCCAATAATTAAGTTTCGTGTTACACTTCATGAATGAGGGTTTTAACAAAAGTCCGGCGTAAATCGAACCACCCTATATCTGTTTTGGTGAAAACATAAATCTGAATTATAAAAAATTTGGTTAATTCAGAATTATTCCCCGTTTATAGGTAACAACTTCGTAATAAAATATATTTAATATATTATTACTTGTTTGTTTTAATCATTGTTTTGTTTAGTGTAAAAGTGGTCAATTTGAAATCTTACCAGGATAGTATTTTATTTTTCAAGTTTTTTTGAAACTTTTCACTTTTTAGTTATCAGTTTTCAGGTGTTTTCGATGAAAAGTGGTCAGATTATGTGGTACCATTACACCTGAAAAGTGGAAATTTATACGTCAAAAGTTGGCAGCTATCATCTACAAATTGTGATTAACAAAATTTCATGGATTTAATGAATGTATGAAATCAATAAAATCGATCTTTTCAATTACTCACTATTGTAGGTAGATCACAATCAGGAATGGTATTTTGCGCCACTTTGCCTACCGTGAAAATGACCAGAAATGGATTTAGAAAATAATTTTAACAACTGTTCAAAATGCAGTCGATTTTTCCACATCCAGTTAAATTTTCTAACTTTAACCAGAGCTGAAAAGATCGGCTTTTAAAGCAAAATACAATAATAAATTAAAGACATTCCAAAAATATAAAAATTGAAATCGAAACAGGCGAAGATCTACATAAGTGAAATTGGGGTGGAGGGTCAAAATTAATAAAAATTGGAAAATTGTAGCACACTATTACGATTAGATTAAATAATAGAGTAAAAATTAGCTTCCAAAAATTAAAAACATCTAAAGAATGCAATAACTTATGAAAAAATTTGAATTCTATTTTATTCGCTTCTAGTTCAGTTTGGAGAAAACCGAATGTTATCAAATTTTCTGTATCCATTTCAATTACTTGATAATATTATATTTATTCAGTTGTAATACCAATTTTTTACAATTCACTATTAGAATTATCTATCCTATTGAGTTATAACTTGTTAGAATATTTAAATTTTATATTTGCATGTACGAGTAAGTTACATTTCATTAACTTGGTTATTAAAAAAATCAAATATAAAATTTAAATATTAGAACTCTCAGAGATAGAATTTTTTGAAATTCAATTCTTAAAAACATGCATTTCCGCTTTTATCCCAAAATTTTTCTAAAACCTTATACCAATTATCCAGAGTGGTGCTGCCTTATTTAGGTAAAATTCGCAAGCAGTTAAAAGGTGTTTAAAAGTTAATAACCATCTTTATTGTAAAAGTGACCCTTATATTGTGACTTATCGAATCTTGAATATTGTAAAATAAGGTATAGAAACTTTTTAAATTATCTTGAAATATACCTGGACGACTCGACTCCCCGATGTGTTCAGTTTTGGCTACACATGGATGGTATGCGAACAAAAATGTTTGGGATTTGTGTTTATAATAAACGTCAAAATTTTTATTGTTATTTATAAATTCATTATAAAACGAGTCGAAATTTTTAATTTGTCAGATTTTTGTTTTAAGCTACAATATTGGGGAATCCAAATTATTTATGTTCGTCATTTAACAACACACAAAGCAGATTTATCAGTGGAAGCTGTTTTTGAAAAATAAATTCAAGAGATTCGTGGCGTCGCGTCGGGTGGGAAATAAACTTAAAAAAAAATTAAGTTCGCTTTCAATATTTTTATTAAATATTATAAATTTATGTATATTACCTGTCGGTTTTAATATAAACGAAAGCATTTTCGTGTATTTTTTTTCGTTAAAAATTAAATATCTCTTCGAAGTCTAAAAAATTGAAAACGTTATTTGTATTACTAATGACTTCAGAAAAAAAGCAAATTAATTTCTGTAACCTTACAACCGCGTATTTATTAAAACGTAATTTTACGCACCCCTAATCGAAGGGTAGCAACTCCTATTATGAAATCAATCACTCACTTTAAATAAGCGTATACTTTATGGTGTATACTTTTTTATTTTTCTAACAGATTTTTAAATACAAGGATAGGGAAAATAATACGGTGCAAAAATTTTTAATTTCCCGAAACACATCTGGGAAAAATTAATAAAATTGCTATCGGAATTTAAAAAAATTATTCGAAAAGAAAACTTGAAAGTTTTGTATCAGCAACATGGAAAAACATTTTCCCAAGAAAGTTTTACATTATTTTAAATATTTCGTGACATTTAAAAAAATCAAAATTGATTTCTTGCACATTTTGAAAACAATAATATATTACGAAACAAACTTTCGAATTCTCCCCCAGTAAAGCTTTTAAAACTCTAGCAACACAGATATTGCATTAAACCGATATACATTTTGAATGTTTTTAGATTTTTTCGTTCGTTCGAATAACTGAAATAACCAAAAGTTATTATATTTCTGTGGCACTTCTGCTTTACATTAAATTAAATTTATTATTCTAGTCCGAAATCAATTTTGAGAAAGGAATGTTGGTCTTTTGTTTGCCTCTATAGTACTATCTGTGCGTGTGCAACAAAGAGGGTTAACATCGAAGGGTAGTTTTGCGCCGACGGTGGGGATAACCGGGCTGGTAGCTAGCGGCTCAGTAGAACGTTCGTTTGCTCGATCGTATTCACGGACACCAAAGAATAAACCGACAGTTCATTTCGAGCTACGAAGGAAGGTGTTCGTACGAGAGCTCTTCTCCTTACGCGCGTAACTCGGAAGCTACCGTATTCCGTAGCCGTTTGCTTTTTTGCACACATACAAACTTGTTTAAAGTAGTTAAGTTTTATTACGTCGGTTTTCTTCTGTTATCTAAACAGTAGAATTTTTCGAATTTTCACCAACGTTAATTTTTTTTATTTTCGAATGCGCTGTGCTTTACGTATCGAAAGATGATTTAGTGATTGGTTCAATATTATTGGGACTTTTTCTTCATTTGGGATTAAATTCTACTATTTCTACATTGTGTTTTTGTGGTAAGTTGTTTTTATTTTTATGTGGGTGGTTTGATTTAAACGATCCGTGATTTATGTGTGCTCCGAGGCTTAGGCGTGTAATATAAGACGGGATGTACAAGGAAAATGTTGTGACGTCTCGGGTGAATAAAAGCTCTTTAGGTTCGCACCTCGCGAGGCACATAAAGCAGATTGAAGCGGGCATTGGCCGACTGCCGGGATACGCGACACACCATGTGTGCCGCTCATGGATCACCACTTGATGTGAGTGACCGAGCGGCCTGACCCAGCTGGGTGTAAGAATTGAAGAAACCTGTATACGGCCCACTCGCAACAACTGTGATTTTCTGCATCCAGAAATTCATTATATTCACGTCGGAATATAGCGGATTCCAGCGAGATTAATAAATGCGTTGTGAATTCTTAAAAATATCTCGAAAGCGGAAGGTTTCTTAAGAGCTTAAACGTCGAGATCCGCTACGAAAACATTGAATACTTTAAACAATTTGCCTAAAATAATATTTCGGCAAAGTAATGGGGGTAACAAACCCCTTGAGCTAAATTTCGTTCGGTTTGACTGCTGATAACGGGCGTATATTAGTTTCTAAAATGACGACGACGACGGGGTGGTTCGACTGAAAAGTAACCGAATAAATACATCGCCGCCGTCTCTCTGTAAAATGCTTTATTTAGTGGAAACACGGTCGAATCGTGGCCGATACGATAAATTGTTACCATAAATTTTCCCTGCGATATCCACATTTTGAGGGTAAAAAACTCATTCGCTTTTGGCAAAATCTTATCGGATGGTACTTCAATCAAAAATTGCGGGAAGTTGCTAAACAAATTGCATCCGTTGTACTACAGACAACTTTTTTATTTTTCCATCATAAGTCAACCCGAAATTTTTCCTCCCTTCGCCTTCGCTTTTTCACGAGCTTATAATTATCGGCCTTCTTTGATTGCGTCCAAACCGATCGATTAGGAACGCTTTAAAAATCTGATAATTTTTAACTTCTGGCGACCGCTGTCAGATGGTTTTACATAAAAGTAGATAGGTGCACACGAAGAATTTTAAAATCTTCCGAAATGACTACATAGCAGTGACAGGTAGTTTATGATGAGTGTGTGGTATACGGTTGATTGATTACTTTTTAATGTCTAGAAAATATAAAATTCGTTTGTAGTATGTCAGTTGAATGTTAAACGCTGCGCGTAAATTGAATTTTTTCGCTTTGATATCCCAACATTCCCACGTGAAGTTAATTAAAATAAATTTTCAGTAAATATACCGAAGAAAACCTAAATTGAGGGAACACGACAAAAAGTAGTTTTAGTGGTTGAGGTTGCGTAACAGTAGATACTCTCGCAAGGGTCTCGTTTGCATTATTAAGCCCGAAGAAATATATTCCATTCTCTCTTGCATGTCAATTAATTGGAATTTTTTAACTTGCGCCCCAAAATTACGCGTTCCGACCGAACATATGATTTTCTAAATTTGAAAAATGAGCCCCTCAAGTAAACTGCTTTTCGTCAAAAACATTTATTTGGCGAGCTTACCTAAAAGATAAATGGGTGCAGATTAATTATATTTTCTTTTGTCTTCATTTAATGAAATAGGATTTCAAGAGTTTTTAAACAGTCATAATTGAAATTGTCTACTTTATCATGACTTGAAATATTTTCAATCTTCTTCAAAGTTTCGAGCCCGATTTTATATTTTCGTACTACCTACCATAGAAATTTTGTGACGTTTATAGACAGACAACAGGTAATTTTTCAGTGTCGGGAGTGCTTAAAGCAAACAAAATTAATCATCTCATAATAGTTTTGTAATAATGTGATAAGATATTGAATATTCCGGTTATAAAAAGAACTAAAGCGTTATCGTAAACTATCCGGGCTTTCTTAATTAAAGTGACAGCAGCTTCTGAGACTGCTACTGACAATCTAAAGCGAAAAATGAAATATAAGATAAAGCGAGAGATAGAGTCATTTGCTCAATTCTAGCCACTCGAAATTATTATGACTGGATCCACTCGTGAGGTAATGAAGAACCACGGCTTTCTTGCACTCTGCTACCGACTGCGCCAACCAAGACTAGTTCATCATTACCCCTCACCTCGTATTATTTCTACAATATAAACTCAACCCAAAAAAGCCGTTAATTAAATTATTAATTAGGACCTCACGCAGCTTATTCTGTTCTTATTAGCATAGTTATTTTAATAGAAAATATTTGTGAAACATCGGCTTATTTTTTTCTGCCCAAAAGATTTGTATTTTGAGTTAATTAATTTTTGAGATACCAACGGGATTTAATTAATCAAGAATTTAGACATAATTTATGTTTCCAAAATTTAGTAATCCAATCTCGTAAATGTCTTAACTAAATGAAATTACACAGTCGACTGATAATTCCCAAGTATAAATCGAATCATGTGGTCGACCATAATACAGACAATTTGCTATATCGAAAAAATTTCCTCAATTTCAATTATCAAATTTTGCCAACTGGCTCGATCCTAATTATTGTAATTATCACGGAATGTCGTATTGCAATGCAACCCAGAACTTTGCAAATATGAAGATTTATTTCTATCAACCGGAGACAGAAACTCAATTGAAGCGTTTTCACAAAGTTATAGTAGTGTCTTTACTGTCTTCGGGTAATTGTTGGCAAATGTAAATCGATACAGTAACAGTAACTTCTCATTTCAAATTGTTTAAGTATTGATTTAAGCTTTGTCGAAGTATTATTATAGGCTACCAATGGATGCTTTGGGGGAATTGAATAAATTTATCGAATAGTTAGTACTTTAATTACAAAATAGTTTGACTAATAATAATTAGCTTGATCGAATTTCGCTTTTTGCTTGCGAGGGTGCCTACGTATAAATTGCTCTAGAATTTACCGTAAATTACACCACCAAAAGTGTTATCTCCATTTTACCCTTTTTTCTCACCAGATAGAATTTTTTTAATTCGTTCAAAACTAATAACGATTATTATTTCTTTCACACTTATCTTGCTTTCGTATTTTGCAAGTAGTACTGTGTGATTATCATGTTAAATTATATGTAGATATTAACTTATATAATAGTTATGTATAACAAACGTTATATAATTAGCAAATAAGTTGATTGGTCTGAGCAAACTAATTTGAAACGTTAATTATGTCAATATTTGCTGCTATGAAGTTAACTTCTGCAAAGCTTTACTTAGTTTCTTACAAGTTTCTGCGACTATGGAAGCGTATGCGATAGCACGTATATAATCGGCTTCCACTACTCGAAATTGTCTATATAATTTTGCATGATTTGGGTAGAAGAAAATTAATTGCATTGTAATCCAATCGCCTGAAAAAGTTCGGTGACGAAACGTCGACATTTTTTAACGAGGTGTCAAATATCCAGGTAAAAAAAGTTATCAAGCCAAAGAAGCGCTCTTTTGTTGCTTAAAAACATTTTTTATCTTGTTAAGATTAATTCCTTTTATATTCCATCAAAATTTTATACACAGCAATCATTATAAGAAATTGCTTATCGTTCTTTTTAATTTTCTTTATTAAATAAAATCAAAGGACGTTCAGAACGGAATTATACGCAAATAATTTCTTGGTTCGCGGCCTGTAATTTTCTTCAATTTTTACAAACAGGGCCGATTACAGACGTAAAATTACAATTACCAACGAAATTGATTTCTCTATAGAATTCGAGAAATCCAGAGGCAAAGCGAGTAATTTTAATTCCAATTAGGACGTTTGTTAGAAGAGAATATATTTGTTTGTGGCTTTATAAATGCTTTGTTGTGCAAGTTTAATTTCCTACATGAGAATCTTGACAGATATAACTCTAAACGTTATTTTCTTGCAATCCGGAATGCGTTAACAAACGAGTTTTGAATCTCTCTTAAATCAGCAACGGTAACTTCCTTCACGAGAATTTATCATTTTTCTTTACTTGGACGACGCTCTCGCACGTAGGGTAAACTGTGTTTAGTTGTAAATTTATGAAAACGCATATTTTTTGTTGATTCAAATTGCAATAGTAGACACGTAACTTGGGTTAAGAATTTACGACTTGAATCCCGGCCAGTATATTCTGGGTTAGCAAGGAAGGCCTGCTAACCCAGAGTTGATAAATTTTATGTAGAGTATCAGTCGGCATATAAACTAAGCCGAGATCGCAGAGCAGGTCACGTACAACTGAAAGGTAAGCTTTTGCTTGTCCGTAGTTTCAATCTACCTCCATTTACATGCGCTAAATAGTGTAGATCTCTGATAAAGCTAACACGATTTACTTCATTTTTTGTGATGCCGCTTCTTTGAGACGATAATCTTCCTAGTTGATATGATAATAGTGGATGCTGGGAAATTAAGCATTTCTCAAAGAACAGGTTATATAAATATATTTTTAAAATCTAAAAGCTTCGTCCGTAGACCAAAAAATATTGTAGCTCACATAAATTGGTCAATAAATTTCGCTTCAGTTTGAATTTTACTCTTTGGCGATGTCTTAAATTTTCTTGCTATTACGTTGTTAGAGTGAGTTTTCCCTATAAAGAAAAGCCTGATCCAGTGCCTAATCATCATTGAAGCTTGAATAAGTAATAATAAAAGCTCACCGGTTTTAGGGGTGGCTGAAGTTGTTTCTAAAACTGAGCTTAATCGCACATTGAAGTTGATTTATGAGGCCATGTTAAACTTTTCGATCGAAATAATTTTTTAAATTAAAATCTTTAACTTTTGTTGCAAAATTTATGCCGGCGAACAGCAGATGTTTACAACGATGATGAATAAAATTTTATTTCTATTGTCATTTGCTCTAAGAAGAGTGCGGGTTATTTATTAAATTTTAATTAACACTTTCCAAGCTCGCCCCCTTTATTAGACTCAAATGAACTATTAAACGTGCACGTTGTGAGTAATTAAAGAAAAATGTACCAAGAACTTGCACAATTAAGGACGTGATTGAATGGTTGGATTCTATTTGGAATTTCTTTGGTGCTTTACTTTTTTATAAGTTATATTTAGTAATAAATAGATCCATTGGATTAATAGTTGTGGTTTTGGGTTGGACGACCCTATTACGAACTATTCGGGCTCTTGTGTCAGTGATTATAGTAATTTTCGCATTAATTTTTCGAAAAAACTCGGAGAGGAATTTTTTTATCTGTTTTCACAGATTGTCAGGTTGTGCATCAGCAGAGTCGCTTTTCGTGCAGAGTTGTATATGTGTGGGATAAACATCTTATCTTCACACACTCGAGCTTGTAAAGTATATTATTATATCTAACAATTCTAGCTTTACAACAAGTATGTAATTCTTTGTGTTTGCTCTCGGCAATGGCGCGGAAAACGGCTATTCTCATACATGAAACATGACAAAGAACAACTCTTGCTGAAAATGCAGTAACCTACAAACTGTTTCACTTGTACCCACGAACAAAAGAGCTACGAAAAACGAAGATGTGATGCCTATCTTGGATGCTACACGTACGCAACTCGGCTCGGGTCAAATTACAGGTCAGTATATGGTCAGGTGACCAGGAGAATTACTCGTTTACCTTTTAAACCTTCACAAGTGAAATTACAATTTCTAGTTTACTCGTTTCAGAAATTGAGTCGAAAATTGCCGCCTTTATACCATCAAATTGTAGTCTTTAAACGAATTCTCCGACAATCTCATTTATAGACATTTCTTACGGGCTTATAAAATATCTTCCAACATAGACTGATGTAGGTAACTGAATATACCTTGGATTTACATTATAAGAATCTAAAAAGTATACGGCATTCTTTATGACCCTGCAGCTTCATTATAAACAGGTTTATTTACATTAATGAAGTCATCGTAACTGTCAAATTATTTTTTCCAATGTTCTTTTGGATATCATTAGCGACATAAAGTTTTTAATGTTCCACTAAAATTGTTATAAAACCAAGACTACCCAGACTCTATTATTTTAAGTGTAAATTGCACCAAGTCGCTGATGAATTTTTTAAAATTGAAAAGTGCGTCTGAACAAAATTTGAATAATAAAACAAAAAGTAAGAAACTAAAAATAATAGAACGTTGCAGACGACAGCTCTGCCTCATTAATTTCTCACGGTACATTAGTTTTTGCTTAAACTTCAATGTTTGTAACTTTCACTGCACTCGAATATTTCAGATTATTATACTCCACGATATCGTAAAATTGAAAGTTATGAACACCGTGTACCAATTTACCTTGCTGTAAACTTTAACCTACATTCTGTAAGCAAATCACGTCAAAATTTGATTTAATAAATTATCCATGTCAGTACATATAATTATCATCGTCTATAATTCACTTGAATTATGATAACCATCTTAAGATCGAGACCGGCTTTGGAGTTTCTAACCAAGTTTCCAAAATCGTCCAATCGTTATACCTAAATTTGACAACAAACAAAACCATAAATTTCCTCGAGCCGAACCTGTCCAAAAGTATAATAGCCGATCGAATATTCCCAACGATTTTTTCTTTAAACCGATTAACACTTTCTAAAAAATATTTCGTCAAAATTTTTGTATCCAACTATTAAATTTATCCAATTGAAGCCCGCGTAAAAAACTATAGCACCACTTTACATAAATTAATATTTGTACATAGTATTCAGTCCACATATTAATTAACGTAATGGCGGAAATGGAGTCAGTTTAATTCAAAAGTCAATAACCGTTCTGTGTTGTATAATTTTCAAAAAGAATAATTAAATGTGGTCAGATTTTATGGAGCATCAATTAACTCAGACGATTTTTGATTCACAATTTTCCGGTCCATTGGACATAATCATTAAGGCTTGAAACATCTTGATGGCACTCAAAACGTTTTGAAATTCATCAAAAAATTTACTTTCATCCATTAAAAGCCAGCAAATTTATTTAATGGTCTTATTAATAGGTTTTTCTGTCACCCCCTTAGAACTAACGAACTCTAACCTCATCAAAGGTCCTGTTACGCTCCACCCCGAGAAGACACAATTGCAAACTAATGAAATGTTCAACTAAAGGTTGGGAATGACAACTAGGAAATGAAGTTTTTGATGTGTGGCACGGCTTGTACGTCAACTCTCGTAGATCGGCGTGGTTTTCCATTACCTGATACTTTTGTTTGTCTTTACTATTTCTATTGTAATGCGATTTCCTTTGGAGTTGTTTGGCTGCAGGTTTAAGTAAATACACGTTGAAATGACAAACCGGAAGACTTATACTTTTTTGTTTTAAATTTTTTCCTAACAAAGAAGGAAAACGACGTGCTTATTTGAGCCGCAACTACCGGGATGATGTACTTTACTTCGTTTTAAAGTGTGACAAACAATGTACTAGTATTTGGCGGAGGATGGGTGAGGTGTCAAATAGATGTTTAACATTCTCTAGGGTTTTTGTCTGCGACTGCTTCCAAGTCTCTTTTGACATCCGCTCGATCCAGTTACACTTGAGACACTTTTTTGTAAAGGAATTAATTTCACAAAATTATACACGTCACCAGATTCGCCGTCCTTGTTTACCTCCCTTAAAGTAGGCATCATCAGTGGAGAGTCTTATTGTTTTTTTTGCTAAAAGCGTAAAGTAAAATATTCGCTCGAAACCACTGAAATGTATTCCACTGTAAAATACCATATTAAGTTTCGACGTATATACCTAACAGGATTAAGTGGAAAATATGTCTGTTCTCACACGCGCGTTTCTTCTCCGATATCATCAAATTTACGTTTTAAAAATGTGACATTTTGAATTTAATCCTGCAGCTTTCGGAATGGAATGAAAAGTATTTAATTAGAAGAAACATTTGTGTCGATAATTAAATCCAATAACCTTATAAATACCTTGGTACGATGTAAACCTTGATGTAAATACGTAACAACAAGAACTCATTTGGTTTAACAAAAATTTACAATGCCATTGCAGAACCCACTCACAACATCGTGCAATTCCTAATAGCTTGAGCTAGCAACGTTTTCCTCCTACGTTTACATCAATAATTGCGCTTAACGATGTGTTACTTCGTAATGAGACGATATCAGGACCCATTTTAACGATTTCGAGGCCTTTGTTTATCTTAACTGAACAGTTTGAGTACATCACCCGATGTCACAATATTCTTTAGTTCGGGCGTTAAAACTTTTATCTGGAAATAAACAACTTAAAAATGCATTAACGACGATTAAGGCTAGGGTTTATCGCTTAATTATACCGAATGCCAGACGGCGCTATTATTAACGAATTCTATTAATTCTTTTTTAGTTATAATAAGAAATGCTTATGCCCGAACATTAATGTTCAGTGTAATTTTGTTTTACAGAATCACCGAAAGGTGCAATTTATTTACATTGCAGCATATGTTTAATATGGTAATTGCAACCTATTTCTAAAGGCGAGAATACGAAAACTACAGCTGCTCGACCATTACCATCTTCCCAACATTTCATAATTACATTGCAATGATGCATTTGCAAGTTATCACGTGAAATTTCTGTTTTCATGATCATTTAATTCTAGAAAAACATCCATTTGATATGTTCGGTTCTCAACCGATTGAGAACTGCATGGAATTATGCTATGTAATGTATGCTGCTTTTTATACTTCTTTAAGCGAGGCGGACACCGGATTTTATGCTAAACTGATGTGAGCTATAATTTGTGAACTAAACTATTATGTGGTTTCAAATAACAGGAACAGTAACATTTAGCCCATTAGAAAGTAAGGGTGATGGCGTGATAAGTATTTCGGAATCTGACAGAAGGGTCTTACATCAAATTTTACTACTGATTTGATCTGACTAACAGAAAAATTACTACTGAATTAAATATGGTACAAAGGGCCTAAGTTCCTCTGAACTTTAAGTATATTATGTAATATATTGCTCTGATAACTTCTGATAATATTATGAACATAAATTCAAATTTTAATATCTTTATTTTTTATCATTGTGTTATTCACTCCGGGCCCCCGATTTAAATTTTCACTTTAATTAGGTAATTACTTCTTTAATTAATTTAATTCACTTTATTATAATACTTATCTTCGCAACTATCTGTTTCACTTATAATCTATCTTCCCTTAATCAAACACTATTATACAATTTTATCAACTTTATTTAAACTCAAACTTGAAATCAACCGACCACTGGAAGGTTCCGACAGCGAATTCCCATGCTATTTCCCAACTAAATCCGGTGGTTTAACAACAAAATCAAGTGCCAAGAATTTTACAAACCAACGCTTTGACCAAATCGTCGATCAGGAATCAGAAATCATTTCAATTTTTATATAATTTCAAAATTTACGTGTAGTTTTTGGGATTTTCACGCTAAATTTAATCACAACTCATGAAGTTATCAAAACAAGAAACGACCATTAATATGCACGTATTTCAATTACGTATGTAAATTTAGCTCAACTAATATAACTCATTTCCTGTAATTATCATCTTAAACTATTTATAACTATACCTATAATAAATTTAACAAAAATCATATAAAATTTGCAAGAAACATTAAATTTACTTCGTCTCGTAGGTAAAAGTAAATAAATGATTGAACTTCAAAATTCTCCAGTCACTTTCAAATATAAGTTTCCAAATTATTTATAAATACCAATAAATCAAAATCTCTCTCATTCCTTCATTTCAGCTTCAAATTTTCCCCCTAGAGAATGCACGCTAAGGGCATCCATAACCTGGGTGCTAGATCAAACATCCCTCTTACTTCTCTAACCCTTAGTGAAACCAATTAAATTCCAAACAAGTATTTAAAACAAAAGTATTCCACTATCCATATTTGATAGGTTTTCATCATTTCCAAATTTATTTTTGTCTTGGGAGTCCCATTTTCTTTTCCATTTCCTTATGTAATTCACATCGCGATCATGTCACATGTCCTGTTGTTTCGGGAATTTTCCAATTCCACTTCCTTCTATACTATCCAATTCTAACTTCCTTTTGGAGTTGAACTCGATCCATCTTCCAGCTTTTCTTAAATGTCATTCTATTTTTAAAAATTTTGATCATTACCTCAACTTTCTGATGTCTCAAACCTTCCACCAACTTCGGTCATTTCATTATAACGCTTTTTGTTTTCTGCTATCATTTCTTTACTATCTCCAAAAATTCTCCTTTAATTGTTTCATTAATGCGGTAGTCCATTTGAACATTAATTGCCTACTTTTCTAATTTTCACTTTTTATGGGTTTCCTATTCTTTTGATATCCTCTTGATGTCTTTTTCTTTTAACCAAATTATTCAAATCCATTCGAATTAATCAAAACAATATTTATCCTAGTTTCTTTGATAAAATTTACATCTGGCCTCACGTTGGGCCCAAAATTAATGCTGTGATAATTTGAAGGACCCCCATGCTATTTTCCAACTAAATCCTGCGGTTTTCAAAATTGTAATATTAATCAAAATTTACAAAGAAAACGTTTCACAAACTCTCCGACTAAGTCCTTGAAGATCGCAGATAACATAGCAATATTATGATTTATTTATAATAAGGGTGTTCACGAGGGCGTCGTAGTTACAGCCGGTAGTTTATTTCTTGATTCCTTGATTGTAATTGGTTGTTGAAAGTACGAATGTCATATATGATTGTCATACCAAAGTACGAAACTACGACGGCCTCGTGAACACCCTTAATAAATAGTTTTTAAACCTAAAAAAGGTATGCAGCTATGCTCTGATAAGCAAGGTTTCGTCAATTAGTATTGGTATTCTTGACAATTATTAAGTGATTGCAGTCCTGTATCACATTTTTCGTCGTAAATGTTCAAAAAAAATTTTAATAGCCACCTTGATACTGTAGCTCTGGGAGGCTGGCTGCGTAAGGTCGTCAAAATTAGCTCGGCCTTCAGACTCGCACCTAAGTGATTTTCGACTTTGTCGTGCTTGACATATTTGCTGCCTCGGTCTAAACGACGTCATCAACGCCAAATTATTTTAAAATCCGTTCTTGCCGTGCGAATAAATAAAAATATTTAGTTACTTTTAATAGAGATCGAAGACCGAACTAATTATGGCTGTTTTATACTTAGTAAAAACGTTTTATCCAAAACATAAAAATCATTTAGATATTTTTATTCAAAGGCAACAAATTTCGTTTAGATTTAATTAAAGTTATATCTGTCCATCTAGTTGCATTTGTAATTTAACAACCCTTTCGGTCCCAAATTTTAATTTTTCAAAGTATAATGTTGTTGAACCACTTGAAGCTTAATAATGCAGAATTTTGTAATAACGGTTAAAATGTGATAATGCCAAATAGAATCATTGGGACTGATATTTTATTAAAAATGCAAAGACTTACCCACCCATTAATCCGCTACTTCCATTACTTGAATTGTACTCAGTGGGTGGCGGTTGCTTCAGTGAGACTCCACCATAAACCATCAATTTTTTCCATCTGTTCACTTCATTGCTTTCATATAGTAATTAAATTATTAATTAGCTACGTTAAACAGCAAATGTAATAAAAATGTCATGTTTTCAGACGCTTCACGCGGATCACCTATTAAATCTAGAAATATACCACCCGCGAATTCTGTTCAGGAAATTTTACGCTGAACAAAATTATCTCGTGAAATTTTGCTTTATTTTGAATAGTTTTCCCTAGGGATGCATTGAAAGCGCAAGCGGTCCGAATTTATAACACTTTTTTGTAGCGTAAAAAGAGTTTAACCTATTCCGATTTTTTGTCCGAATTATGAGAAATATTTCATTTGCTCGACAGCAAATGTGTCGAAAATCATTTTAGAAAAGGTTGAAGGTCTGAGGCCGAAGACCGAGGTACTTATGGTAGCCTTACATCCCCAGCCTCGTAGAGATGTCACAATAGGTGATCATTATTCTTTGACTATGAAAAGTGTCAAATGCATTTTCACACTTGATAATAATTGTATAAGCTGAGAAACATATTATCTGAACACTTGAATATAATTGTTTACAGTAAAATCGTGTTTTACACATACACAGGACTATAGAAACGTTTAATTATATAAATGGCACAATATACATATACAACATTGAGAGGCAAGGTGAGAAAGGACACATTAATTAAATTGTATAACACAATGACATATTACCGTGCGTTGTATATGGAAGCGAAAGTTGGACAATTACAAAAGCCGATGAATAAAGATTGCAACCAGTGGAGACGAGATTCCTAAGTAGGTTTATGAGAAGGAAGGAACATTTAGAAAGAATGGAACCACAGAGAATACCCAAGATTGCTTGGAATTACAAAGCAAGCCAAAGATTACCGAGGTGACTAAGAAAAATATGAGAAAAAGAACTACCTAATAATTTTTACACAACAGAAACATAATAAACAAAGAAACGTGACATGGAGAACCATTAATCTCGTTTCTTTTTCAGTCGGGGGATTAAAAATCAAGTGAAGCTTATGAGCGGTGTCCGCTAAGCTTTATGTGAAAAACGAATTTCGTTTTATTATAATAATATGTAAGTTATACTATTTCTATAGAAAGGCTAATATGTGCTGATAATGATTAAAATTATGAAGAACCGCTAAAGATAAGTAAATATTTCTCTACTGCAATTACTCGTTAGCTCAAAACTTGAACCACTCCAGATTCTACAAATTACACATCCGCAAATAGTTCAGCTTTGCAGCAAGATTTCCATTGTTTCGAATTCGTTTAATTAACATTAAATTAACACAACTCATTTGTTGAAAATGATGTTTTCTTAAAGTCATTAAATTTGAATTGTTGGATTTTAGAAATTAGTTTTTCGTAAGGACGAATCATAACGGTGCAATTTATTCCGACTGTATATTTTTGGAACGATTAGCGATTTGTGGTTTTATCTCGGTCGTCACAATCGAACAATATAACCGATCGAGAATGAAGAATTTTTGTTTGGAACCTCAAGAGGAGTTTTATTGAGGAAATATGAAAAAATAAATTGTGGGTTTGTTATCGAATGTTAGATAAGAATGTAATAACGTAAATTTTGTTTTGGTTCAATTGATTTCTAAATTTATTGATACGTAAAAGCATAACTTAATTTATTGATTAGGAATTTATTGGAAAAGTTTCTTTGTTTAAAACACCCAAGTGTAAACGAATACAAATTGTGATTAATACTTTCGGTGTTATGTAAATTAAAAGGAATAATTACTAAATTGACATGTGGGCGAATTACATAAACTTTAATAACTCATTGTTGCAAAGTACATTTCATGAGGTTGATCATTAAATGCCAATTTTCTTGTGAGTGTCATATTTTTACAAATTTATTATTTATTACGCACGAGTTTGTCGTGGGCTAAAAATTTTTTGTGTAACCTGTCATGTCGGCTTATAAAATATTTTATTAATTACCTTACTAACGTTTACTTTCACGTGTGTGTTTGTCCGAAATAATAATGGTAATTTTGAGTGGCGAAGGAAGTCGTTTTCGAACTTCCTTTGTCAAAATAGCGTGAGGGTTGCACGATAAACTATTATCTATAGTTACGAAATTCACTGTTCGGTAAAAAGCTTTTCCTAGTCGAAAAGCCAGAAGGAGGGGAACTTGTACAAATGTATTTTTTTTTGATTTTTTAAATATTATGAAAACGAACAAAGAATATAGAGCTTTTGTTTGCAAATAAAACCTCGGTGTAAAAGATCATCCAGAATTCAGAGTTCAAAGTGTCGCTGCGAGCTATGCATGTAGCTTAAAAATGTCGAACTAAGTGAATGTGCTTTTTGCTTTTTGAAGTTTTTTTAAAAGTAAATGATGATAATATATAGGTATACGGATATTTTTTGAGTGTGTAACATTAATTTAAAATTCGTACAAGGAAACATTTTGAATTTTTTAAGCTGGTATATAAGGACTCCTTTGAAACGAAAGTGCGCATTTATTTATAACTGAATTACAATTGCTAAAATTATGTAAATTTAAAATTTTTAGAACGCACAAAATAACTTCTAAGTGGAAAATGAAATTGTGCACGTTAGCGACATTTTGAAAATTTCTATCAACCTGATCTTATTTTCTCTTTGAAATCAATCTCATTATTCTCGCGAAAATGCAACAATAATTCCATAATTTTGAATTTCGGTTTCGCTACAATAGAAATTTATAAATTCGTTTTTGCTTGTAATTAAATTTTTAAGCGTTTACAAGAGTATAATGTAGACTTCAACAAAGTAGAAATTAAATTTAGATCTTTAGTCGTTTCGCTCATCTTAATGAACAAAATTAGTTAATTGTAGGTTTCTTGTGACGACGTGTAGATGGTATATTCGTATTTTATTAATGATGTAAATTCATTAACTAAGATGTCTATGCTACACTCAGAGCCGTATACTTATAAATTGGCGCAAGCTCGTAACATCGTATTTATTCAAATTATTTATAAATTAATGAAAAGCAAAACAACACCTTTGTAGTTTTATAGACAATGAATATTGTACACCCTTAAAGTTGTGTTGGCGTCACGCGACTGTTTAAACTTTAAATAATCCATGCACTATGTAATAATTATGCACTGCCGGTGCATAATTATTAATATACAATGAAATCTCTCATAAGTGGACACCCATGATGTTATAATTTTATTAACACCGGTTAGTAAAGGTGCCCCTTTAATATAAATCATTTAAACCGAACCTTTTATCAGTATTTTATGTTCAGGGTGTTTTGGAAATTAAGGGCTATATCAAACAGAAAGAGTATCCAATCACAATAAAGCGTATATCAATTATTATGTTCTGCAGTGCTTTTATCTTTAAACTGTATTGTTGACATAATCAATTTGATAGAAATGGGTGTACGTCATTAATTGCAATATATTTCGTCATTGGATGGTAAACATAGCGTGGCATTAAAGCATTAGCTGTGTGGGTGCGGTGTTGAAAGCTCTCGGTTCGATACCCGCCATAGATCATATTTTTAAATTTAACTTGAGGGTGCAATTTTAAATATGGATTATAATTTGAATGCAATGCGTATATTTACTACTGCAAATGTCTAGCACGCAGGTTGATTCCTTTCAATTGGTCGGATAAAGGGCTGCGACTAGAAATACATTATCAATAAGTATGCTCTGTTTTGTGTTTAACTCTGTTAGTAGTTTTTTCCCTACTAGCTTCTAAAGCCTACCATTATTAACCGATTTTTGATCCGAGAAATTGAATTTTATTCGCTTGGCCAATAATAAAAAAATTATTGACCATGGTTATTAATGAAAAATGTCACTCTTTGTTCCTGTTTCGAAGTACTTCAAGCCTCAGAATTTCACTTCTTAAATGCAAAAAAAAGAACTTTTATTAGCTTCTTAATTCAAATACAAAGCATAAATAGTAGGTTTTAGATGGTTATTATATACTTACTGAAGTAGCAATTAATAAGAAATTAAAAACAAAACGTCATGCGTCAAATTAAAATATTCCCTTTGTAAAAATGTTAATAATAAAACAAAAAATGCTTTTTTTTTAATCACATTATACGTGGGTGATAACTGCACCGGAATAACTGGAAAAATTCACTTTTAGAGTTTCAGGACAGAATAATTGTAATAAAATAAAATAATTCATTTTATGAGTATATTTTATGATCTTTGATGGTTTTTGTTGTTTAAGAAAATAACTAATTTATTACCATACTATTAAAATTAACAGCCTTCACTCACACCAAAAAGTAGTGAATGGGTTACAATCAACTAGTCCAATTTCCTAAATACCAAAAAGCATTGTGATACCTGTATGAAAATCGCAGAAGTGACTCTTAATACTATCAAATTGTTTTTTATAAATATGTATTTTTGATTTTATATTATAATTTAAAAATCATGGGATGGTGCGTTGTTCTATACCTGGACCGATTTAGTCGAGTTCACGTGGAAATTGAGGGCCCTTGTCAATTTAAATTTGTTTATTTTATCGTAAATCGATTATAATGTCTATGTTTTAATCTTTTTAATCTTCTTCCCCTAATTTTCTAGTCTCAATTTAAATTTACATTTGCCTAATTTCCACTTTTCTTCTTCATCAATATTTTCCACAATTTCCTCATATTATTCGTCAGCACTCTTCATCTTTTAATGATTACTAAAAAAAAAAATTTTTAAATAATTTTTTCTCCACAAATTGAACTTCCGCAGAAAAATCTTCTGGCTTTAGTAAACCAAACTCCATCGTGCTAACACAACATAATAAAAATTCACTAATAACCACTAATACTTCAAATATACAAAATTATTCCATCCGTTCCATCAAAAAATCCGTGCGAATTTGAATCGGTAAACGCTGAATACGTAATCCTGAAATAGCAAATCTATATACTACAATTTGAGTACCACAATATTTCATATAGGAAAAGAAAGCCAATATAATTATGATAATAACCCCCTCAGTGCGGCCTTTAGGCCGTACAACCTATGCAGTCACGTATTTATAACGTTACAAAGTTATCTTCTTGTGTTTTTACTGTTGGTATTAATTTAATTATATGCATTATATATTCTGTTGACTCACCAATAAAGGTATTAGTTTATTAATGCTGATTAAATAATGAAAACGGTCCGTTAAAATTAACTAACATCCTGTTAAACTTTTTATGAATCGGGCATAGAAGTTATAAAGGCGACATAAACCTATGTGATATAAAATAAATTATTTCTTTTTCTGATGTGTCGTGAAGCTTAATGTGCGTTTCTCTCGTAAAGAATTTATTTAGATATTTTTGGCAGTTATTTAAATATATGGTATATCCGAATATGTGAACAAATGGACTACAAATATGTCAGTTAAAACTTAGTTACTGAAATATATTTGGGTAAAGTGGCCATCGGGATATCCTATATTATACTATAAAAGGGATCGCTTATTCTTAACAACATTTAAGTCGTCCTGTTAACGTGAAAATTTAAGTATGAAAAACAAACGTGTTACCGAAATTTGTTCAACAGAGCCCGTATAAACGTGGTAAATATTCTGTCAAGTGGTAACGAATTGTCAAATGTAAAATGTCAACTTAAATTTGGGTCGCCGAGTTGCCGATTGTGTGTATTGTATACAGTGGCGTACCTAGGCCACTTGGGGCCCGGGGCGGATTTATTTTGTAGGACCCCCCTCACCCTCAAAAAAAAGGTCATTTATCCCTTTTTAATGTGGGTAGCCTTTTTTTGCCTTAATCTAACCGTCTTCCATAAGCTATTGCCCTGTGTAGAGAATTAATAGATAGAATAAGGGAACAAACTCGTGCAGTCCGAGGTCATCAATTATCATTACTGTTAAAAATGTTAAACTGATAAAAAGTTTTATCGTAAGAGCCCGAATTCGAACAATTGAATCTACGACGTTCAGCACGACGCAACGCAGCTCCGAAACCGACGCTCTCTGAACGACTGAGCCACGAACGAGCTCGCTCACTTGAGAAACATGGAATTATTTATTTTTGGGTGGGGCCCCCTTAGTAAAGGGGCCCGGGGCGGACCGCCCCCTCCGCCCCCCCGTAGGTACGCCACTGATTGTATAGAGTGAACAATTATTCAGATTTAAGAAGTAAGAAATAATCCAATAATTTTATGATTTTGATCAACGACGACAGCCGTTGCACGAAAATGTTTATATATAAAAGTAATTTTCTTCTTTAAATAAGATTTCCATACGTCTATCAAAGCAAGTACTGTTATTCCTGACGGGAAAGTCTTTTAGTACCTGTCGTAACGATGACCTACTATAGCGTTAAATGCATTGCGTTTCACGTCACAAACGACCAAGTTTATCGTTAACTTAATCAGAAATTTACTTTTTATAAGTAAATGACTTGAAAACATAGGTAAGTTGTGGCGAGTTTTTTTAATAATAACAACCCGTACAGGGTTTCCAAATTGAGTTGAGCCTGGGGCCTCTAAAGTGTTAAAAGTAGAGGACTGGCTGCACTTTAGTTTTAAATATTAATTTATTCGGTCCTTTATGTGCCGGATTAGGTTTTCCGGAAAGTCACAAAATATTGAAGGAATAAATTATTCTAGTTTTTGTTATTCTGTAATGATGCCTTTTATTAATATTTCATAATAATACATGCAGATGCGTTAAAAATTTTAATATTCATATAGGATTACAAAAGAAATCTATCTTAATTTAAATTTAATGAGGACCGACAGGTGATGGTATCACATTTCTGTGATATGTTTCGAGATTGTTACCCATTATAGAGTTTCAAAATCATCGCGCTTGATGTAGGTGGTTTGTATTATTTGAATTTTGGGTTGAGTACGAATTATTTAGTAGTATGGGCGTTTAATTATTAAACGTCTCAAGTATCATTAATTTTTGGCCTAAGCAACATCTCTTCCTAATTGCAATTTCAATTCGCCATAATTAAATTTTGTCGGACACTTCCGAACTCCCTACCGTAATAATCGGTCCCGTCTTCTGAAATGATAATTTTGCAAGTCGCAGACTCCAAAATGCATTCGAACTGGGACGATTCTAATCTGCAAAAAGCTAACCTCATTGTTTTCTCAGACCGCAACTCGTTTTTGTAAAATTGCGATTTCAATTCTCTAGAATCGTAGGATCGCTTCTATAATTTATTGAACAAAAACGTATCTTCGTTTATATATTGCGGCAGCATTATGTATATTAGATTCATTTTCAAAATTTATGATCCTGAATATAAACTGTGGATTAATGAGTTATGCGGCAAAAAATTAAACAATCCGTTGTCGATTCCCAAGGTTTTATGTAGTCTGAAAACAAAAAACGCAAAATTACCTGTTGCTGTCAATTAAAAAACATGAAAGTTTTCTATAGTCGATACTTCAAAAATAAATGGTAATGGTTCAGTTGTGTTAGATTTTTTGTACCACTATCGCGACGTGCTTTACTAATTATTTTTAAATTCTCACAATTTTTCTCACGGATAATCAATTGTGGACCATTTCTTTTTGCTGTAATTATACTTATAATGAGGGACCATTTAACCGGCTCGAAAAGATGCAAATGTCGCTTTTACCCATCATGGAATAGTATCTACAAATGGCTGGCTGGCTGGTTGGGTTGCCTTTAAGCTATTCTCGTCGTCCGGTAATTTGTTTTATTTTTTATCTTTCTTTTCGTTATTTTCATGATCAGGCAATTTAGTTTTGAAGTGTTCAAACAATGCGGTTAATTTTGTAGGTTGCGTGCTTACCGAAGAATTTCTATACAAATTGTAAGTTAGATGTACAAACCACGCGTGCGTGTTCTAAGGCATAGATTTATTTTTAGAGTTAATTGCTTTTTTAAATTTGACGTAGGTAAGGGTGGTTTATTTACAATGCATACAAAATCATTATACAACTTTGTAATGAGCAATAATAATTAGCATTTTTTAATACCTATTTAGCGTCGACGATACCATCTAAAAGTTATAAGCGAATTGCACAAAAATCCAATTTTTTCATTACCGTTCCATTTTTGTCAATATTTTATCCAACGTTACGTGGAAGGTATGACAGTTTTAGATGATGAGATAGGTGACGAGGCACGACGTGGATAGGTGGAAAACGTGAAAATGGAATAATTCAATTATATCAATTTTTATTGATACTAAAAAGATGGAACTCGTAAAAAATAATTTTATTAATCGAAAAGTGACATTTATAATGTAGTGAAATTTTTAAAAAAGTCAACATTAAATTGGGAATGTTGTGACATGCTAAAATTAAGTATATAAATAAATTTCTAGTTGAATTTTATATGTCATATAAATTAACATTTAATTCAGGTTTTATTCTTCAAGTTTATGTAAGAGTCTCTCCGATCAAAGATTGTGTGTTTTCTAAATAATTAATTGCTTGGAAAATTAGTTTCATGTAGTTTGTCGTAAACAAGTTTTTATCGATTAAGTACCACATTTCAGAAAAAATAATTTCCTATGAATTATTCAGTACTACATATTTTCAAAATCATTAGGTTATACATGATACACATTATTATTTTTAAAATTCATATTTAAACCCAACAACCGCACAATCGGGTATTAAAAAATTTACAAAACGATCAATAAGTATGAGTAATATAAAATATTAATTCCGGTAGTATAAAGTTGTCAGTTTGATGTCAATTTAAATTTTTAATTGTGGAGGTAATCTTGTGTATAGATTACACGGAGGTGTTAAATAGTTAAAATTGAATTAAAGCGTCCCAATATATTCTGTCATAATTTATTCAATATTATGGAGCACAAAAACTGTCTATAGAAAATTCTTCTAACTTGCCGAGGATCATGTTGCGTTTACGAACAGGTCCTCAATCATTTAAATTTTGGATCGGATCGATTTTACTCACGTAACAGATATTGAAAATTTGTTGGCACGAACAATTTACGGTAAACGAGTTGCTCGTGCAGAGAGTTTGTATAGAAAAAAAAAGTTTACCTGTACATAGAACACGGGTCCGGCTTTGGCGTATGAATAAAAAGTCGCCATCGATCATTTTTGTTCAGGGTGAAATATTAAAATCTTGACAGACCTATCTGCCTCCGGGCGTACAAAAACTTTTTCGGAATTTATATTGGTCGCTTGGATATCCGACAGTTCTTTCTTGTAAATTTTAACTAAATATAGGAAACTGTTTGTTTAACACCGGAAAAGGTTCGACGTTACTTTCATACGCATTAACATTTAACAAATCCTCCTTTTTACTGATGGTACTCTTGGAAATTTAATTAAAATAAAAGTACCACTTGCTCCATTTACGTTCTTTGGGTGGTTTTATTGTACGACAAAAACCAAATCGTTTTCAAAAGAACGCAACAAACATTTAATTGACGTTCCATTCCTCCACAAACTGGTTTCGTATATAATTGAACAAATTTATAATTAATTTTTTTTCTGGAAAGTTAACACATTGTTTAGCCGAAGGTAATTTGCAAACACGTGGAATCATGTAGGTGTTAGAAAATGCAGAAGAAATAGTGGTAATTATGCACGATTAGACAAAGATAACATGTCAGGAATGACCGTTATAAAAGATATTCTCACAGTACAAAAGCATTACTTCTTGCAAAGTGGGGGACAGTGGCGTAGATCCTGTTGGCCCCCCCGCTTAGAAGGCGGAGCAATTTTCTATGAATATTTATAGCTAAATCATTTGTTTATAAATTTGTTTAAGGATGCATAACATCTTCCGGTCGGTGGCCATTTTGGTGCATTCTCTTCCATCGCTTTGCAACTTTTTTATTATTCCACGAGGATGCATTTTTAATATTCCCATTCACTACGACATTATGGGTATATTTAAACTTTATCACTTTGTCTACTTTGTCAAGACCGTGAATAAACATCTCGTGTTATTTTAGGCGTTAGTAAATAGAGATTATTGAAGCTGATACGAATTCTGTACGTGTTTAAGATCTCTCTTTAGTTTCGAACCTGGTCGAAGGTTTTGTTGATTCAGGTTAGTCAAGAAACGATACCTCCGATATCACATGACACTTCTTAACTATAAGAATTTGAACCTTTTGTGTACACACAGAGTAGACAGATAATGATGAACAACGATATTTTAAAACTCTAATGAGTGCAATGAGCTTTATGTATTTAGTTTCTTCCACCAGGGTATACGATTCAAAAATAATAACGTAGCACACGTTGCACCATATTGTACACCTTAATGAGAGAGTACCGTGTCGAATTATTCATTAAACGCAATTATATTTATTTTTATACATCCCCTAATAAATAAACAACTAAAACATAATATCTACGGCAATTTATAAGGTAAAACTTTTAATAACCAAATTGACCAGATCGAACTTTCATTTTCCTTCCTATATTTCTTAATAACCTCCCACTTTCAGAATGATTAATGTATTATCGCATTAAATTTATAAGAAATTTTTGACGTAAGATGGACGTTTTAGTTAAAGTGAATGAGTATTTATTGTTGTTTTAATTAACCAATGACTAATCATAACCACAACAACATTTAATAAAGTTTTTGATTCATTACTTTATAATAATCCTTTATTTTTATCCGTGTATACTTTTATCTAAATCCGGCGAAAGAATTATTTTGTAAGCTCGTAGTTTTTGCCAATGCCGACGCTATACTACAATCATTAATTCAACGGAAGATTGAAAATCTATACCGATTTCTTTAAATTACTTTATCATCTAAATAAACTATTCATTACAAATATAGTAAGATCTCTTTCAATATTATTCTAACTTGGAAAGTACTTAACAGGTGATAGTGATAAGGATATAAATTCTATTTGATTGATTAAAACTAAACTGATAAATCTGCAAATACATTAAACCACAACGACTGAAATAATTATTTGGAACCGATATTCCCTAATTTGAAAACTTTAATGACGATTCTAAAAAACTACAAAATTATTGAAATGTCTCTCCATCTAGTTTTAATAGCTATTGAACATGTGATAAAATATTTTAGAACCGACAATTGAAACGCTCGTAGAAAAAATTAAATTGTGGTACATCATTTTTTGTATTTTGTAAATTATTGATTACTATTATTATTATTTATTTCTGTGATACGCCTTTGTTTGACATTAACAATCATAATGGATTACGAATAAATCATATTTGACACAATAATTACAATTTTTGTTTATTTTTTACGTATACATACGCGGGTTAAGTGTTACAGAGCGGGGGAGGGTGCAAAATTTGAATTTTACCCATGAAAGGGATAAAATTATATTTATGGCTTACATCAATTTACAATTCCAGTCGTGCTCTCTGCCTATTTATTTCAAGTTTTGACATTTTGATGCAGATTTTACGTTGTATTGGGGTAATTTTTGGAAGATGTAGTAAAACTTTCAGGTTTCAACATGAAATGAATCATGATTATTATTGTGGAATATTTTTGAAAAGCATGGAAATTCAATTACAACGCATAGATTAATAATTCATTGGTAGTAATCGTTCCCTTATTACAGCGTAATGTAATTTAAATCCTTCTGGAGTGTTTGACTAGGTAAAAGCTTAAAGCATACTACTCGTCTGGATTAAAATTTGGGATAGGAAAATGACACCGAAACACGCCATCCAGCAACTAAGTCGGCCTCCCAAAAGGTATACCTTAATGCAAGTTGCATAGGATAAGTTATTTTTGCTGTCGGTCGTTAGGAGCACGAAGTAATTCGTTTTTTTTTACTTAACCAATTAGTGTTCATTTAGGGTGCTTTATGAAACGCATAATTGATAGTGACGTTGGGTACTTAACGTATTTTCCAAAGATCAAGTAAAACAAAACACGAAAGGGCCATTAATTGTGACATACAAATTAATAACACAGCGACCCTCCAGAGGTTCATACGTAGTATATACGTGTATATTCATATCGTCAAGTTTATCGTGGGTACGCTTTTCCACATCGCCAATTTCATTTTACTAAATTTTATAAGCTCCACGCAAACGTTAGGACGATTTTGTTCTTGACTGCTGTCACGTAAAAACTGCAGAAACCAAACCTGATTACATAAAGAATCGATTCTTACCGCTTCTAATACTAAAATGAATTGAAGACGTAATGGAAGGAGACAACGCATTTAGGGTGAAGGAGTGGAAATTTGTATTCTTTTTATATTTTTAAAAAGTGCCGAAGCTGTAAATGATTAATTGGTTTAGAGCAAGTTGAAGATGTAAGTTGTTTAACACTAAATCTTATTACGACGTCAAATTTATAACTGTCTTATCAATTTCACACAATTCCTAATTCATCATATTATCACAGCACATTTTCCGCGATGAATAAAATTTTAAGTATTCGCCTGGCATTCATTTTTCCGAATTTGTTGCGTCGTTTGTTTTCAAGTTTCATAAATTAACTTGCCTTTTTTCTTTATCGTTCATCAATAAAAGCCAAACTTTTTTTGAATGGGATAAGCTGTGCAGTTTACTATCAAGTATTTTCATTTAAGTTTTTGGAAGTTTTAAGGATATCCATGTTCAATGACCGCTTTGGGACTCGATTCTACGACTTTCTCTGTGGAAAAACGTTTATGCTCAATTCCGAACATAAATTTTACTTTTCAGGAAAAATGTCTTTTGCAAACAATTTTGCGACAAGTCTAGACTTAACAGGATGGCTCGTTATTATTCCTATAACATAAAGCCGGTTAAAACAAGAAAATATAGGTGTACAAGCTGGAATAAAATATTAAAAGATTTTAAAAAAGTGGGTGATTTTCTTTGTTACTTTCGGACTTAAAGTTTTGTCTCCTTGTGCTTTTCCTGGCTATGACATTGACATAGCGAGTCATCCAACGTTGCAGAAAGAAAAATTATCAAGGGGTGTTTCAGCTACAGCTTCGCCTTTGTTATAGAAAAAGAACCTAATAGATTTGTTGTTGTTAATGTTTCTGTTTTCTTTTCGTTTTGTTCTCTCAACTTGTCTTTGTAACTTCTAAAAGATTTATATAAGAAAACAGATTTCTTGTGATATGAAAAATTGGTGTAAAAATAAATAAATCCTCCTATGGTATAAAGAATTTCACCCAAGTTGCTTGCAATTTAATTTCTTTTATTTGGAAATGGCAAACTTTTGATTAAAATCCAAGTGATGTGAATTTTAGAGGTGCTGAAACATTTTTAGTTCAACAAGATGTAATGTGATGAGTAATCTGCAATAAGAAACTAACACTAACAAGATAAAAGTAAGTAACAGGAATATTTTTTCGCGGACCCGACTTGAAATTACAAAAGTTTTCAAACTTGCAGAAGTTTTAATTAGACTTGAATAATTTTGGTAGTTCAGTTTGGTTTTCGAGAGTTTATATCTACTAAAGACCTGCCTTGAAACATTTTGTTTCGTTAAAGTTAGTTAAATTTTCTCTCCTTGATTAATTTTCACAATTTTACCTTGAATTTTGTGCTTTTTGTCTAGAAAAAAACTTCTCGTGTGCATTAGCTTCCGCATTAAATATTTCTTTCATATGAAAAAATAATGACGAAAATGTGAATACTTTCTATCTGCTTTCACGCAATAAATACGTAACGTACAATTTACATTGCGGTTCATGGAATATTTACCCTCTTCTTATATGGAATTCGTAAACGACAAAGGGAACGGAACAAAATATTTTTTGGTATATAATACTTCTACAAAAGACTGTAATTTTGTATGGCTAATTTCACGACAATTACCGAGGAAATTGTTCCCAAAAATATACCATCCCCAATAATTTCATATAAATATTTGCAAGTAAGAGTTTTCTTAAAATTACATGGTTACGTGCGAAGCAAAATCCAGTAAATTGAATTGTGTAAACTGCAAAGCGAGAACGAAATTTTAGAATGAATTCGAATATAAATCAATGTAACCCCTTGGGACGTAATGTTTCAGGTGTATGAAAAAATTTAAATATAAAAAAGCTTACTAACGTAGCTATTTTGAAGCAGTCGTTAATGTAACATCGTCGGTAGAGTAAATACGAGGAAAAAGTAAAATTTTATGCCACAGTTACAAATCAAAGCGAAGAACAATTTTAATTTGATTATTTACACAACAGTTTCTACTTTTTGTTGGTTTTTCGGCAAAAAGCAGAAGCTTTCTGACAGCGTCATTGCCATCACTGATTACTGGAATGCAAAGAGAAAAGACGTAAGAATGTGGGTAGGTTATCGCTCTGCTGCATTCTCTCTCATACAATTTTTTCCACTTTTCTGTGTGAAATTTTTGACCCAACGCCATTATTTTACGTACAACAGAATTTTTCATTTTAATTTTCTATTAGTACACGTTGGCACAAAAACTTGCTTTTGATACACGTCATTGGTAAATAAATTAGTAGTATGCGTGATAACAAAAACAGACCTGCAGTAGGTCGTGTTTGTTGATTCTGATTATGGGTCTCCGATATTTTTGACGCAATATTTTATTTTTCCATCCGAAACACTTACTTTTAGTGCCTTTCTTCCGGCTACCTAATCCGATGTCTTTTTCTGTTACGTAGACGGTTCTCAATTTTTAATCCTCCGGGGTATTATACTTTTAACCTGTTACAAAAAAGTTTGCGTGATTTGAATTTTTCCAGTAAATATTGCCTGTTCCCTAACACCCCTAATTCAACACATCATATTATACCTAACGATTTTCTTAATATTGCAATTAATAACTGCCCCATTGAAAGTTGCTAACGGCTTATACTTGGGTGGGTGACCGAGTTTTTAAAACGTTAAGCAGCAGGTCTTCCATATTCAAGATATTGTGTTAGAGAAAGAAGCTTGAAGAGAAGAGGAGTGCGGAATTATAATTTTGTCTGGGATCGATTAAAGCTCTTGTATTTTAATCGTAATTTTTTTATGAGTGAGTGAGGAACCTTAGTGTTATATGCATAGAATACCTTATTACAATGTAGTATAATTATATTTTTTATTGTGTAAGTAGGTACTTTAAAAAATATTTAATTATTATTACCTATAAAAGTTAAGTTGCAAGTACTCGGTATTATGGGGGCCTCTTATCCACATGGTGTGGAAGAAAGTTGTTTGTGACATTTTTTTTAGGATAATGTCGCTTATTATACCCGCATTGTTTCCGAATGCAAATACAGGATGGACTTTATAAATTTAAATCTTATAAATCTTCGGGCCCCAAAAAGTTAAATCCGCCACGGAGTGCTTTATTCTTCATAATGATTGACATTAATTTGTAAGTATTAAGACAAGTAATTTAATGTGATTGGTTTTTTTATTATTAAATTACATTAATAATGAAAAATATACAATATTATGCAACATAATAGAAAAAGTCCAGTTAGTACTAAAAGTTAATATAATGAGTTGTAACCTCTAATGGTAGAATACAGGGGTTCCCAAACTTTTTGAGCAAAGGGCCACATTAGGATAGTGAAAATTCTCCGTGGGCCGGCTCGGAATATTTTGTAAGAAAATAATTAAAAGCATTTGTATAGAAAATCACTTTTTATTTTCCAATTAACCATCTAGTAAAATTATGTACACCAAAATTGCTAAATTGAAATTATGAAGATCTGAATGTGTAGTAAAGAACTTCAAGTTTCTAGCCAGACAAAAAAGTCCGTACGGTGTCGTTTCAAGATAATAATAATCAGCTATAACTTCATTTTTTATAAAAAAACAAAGAATTGTTTTAACAAACCTTCAAAATAATATCTTTATAATTAATTATAGATAACAGAAAAGTAAACAATGTTTATTATCACATCAAAAAAAAAGTTTAGATAATTCATAGCAAGTATTTTTATCAAAGAAGTTTCCGCACGGTTTAAAATAAAATTTTATAAAATTTTCTCTACTTTTGCACCCCTACTCTGTAACTCAAAATGTTGTCTTTCGGATCGTTAAGAACCGTAAAGTTCGGCATACACGTCAAATTTTAAAATTGAATTATTTCTACAAGCTGTAATTTTACGTGTAAACCGAACTTAGGGAACCGAGTTAGGGAAGAGGGTTGTTAGTATTTGGGAATATTCCCTTCGTCTTTATGACAATTTCCATACGTCTCGACATGGAATTCTCCAAATTTGTTTTACCTCCAAATTTAGCCCATTCTTCTCGCAGGCTGACTTTCAAGCCTTTTGTACTACTGATCTTGTGGTTTTTAATTCCGTTTTACGAATTTCGATCCAGTTTTTCCTAGAGATACTCAATAGGGTTGTGGAGCAATAAACGGCACCGTACGGATCTTTTCATCCAATTGTATATTAAAACTACGAACTTGAAATTATGAAGATCTGGATTTGTAGTTATTAACTTCTAGTTCCCAAGTTGAACTTATCTTGAAAATGCATCCAAAAGTACCATTATTACAGTATCATCATGGAAATTATTTCTGACTTTGTCACAACTTCCAGAGACAGGATAAACCTATTCCACGAGTCCGTGATTTGGGGACTCCAGGCCAAAATGCCTTTAGTATAATTATTATACTTTTACGAGAAAAAATAACAACATTAAAAAGACGCCAATATTAGCGGTTACGATTCAATAATTAACATTTAGTTACCCGACTTACTATTGGCACTACAATTGCACGCCGAAAGGAAAACATTTCAATTTCATTTGATAATTTTATTCTTCCGAAATTATAGCTATAGGTTAGATGTTAGAATGTTGATTTTAAGAAACTGCAGCAATGAAATGCAATTTCGGTGGGAACTAACAATAATAATACCTAAACACAAAGCAGTTCTCGACAAATAGAAAATAGTGGTTATGTTTTTACCAGAAGTGAATTTTTTGGTTTAAAACCTGCAGTAATAGAAATGTAATGTAATTGGAAATTGAAAAACCAACAATAATAAAATCTTGTAGTTGAATCGACTTCGGAGGAATATTTAGGGGTAACATTTTTATTTAAAAAATTTAACTCGTCTAAATTACTTTATTTCGCAAAAACTAGCGAACTGAAAAGTAGCAAATAAAAATACAGGGTGAACTAAAAAAAACAATTTAGTCGGAAAACTGCAAACCTTATTCAAATATTTGTGCTCCCTAATTAAATTGTAAAGTCTGAAATGTTTTTGAGTTCACCCTGTATTATTTAATAATTTCTTTTGGCATTAATATATCATTTTTATTGTATTATTTGTGTCGATACTTTTTTCGTACAATTGTTTTATACTTTTTTCATTCCTTTTTTTATTTCAGAAAAGTTCGTTAATGGACTAAACTTCGCATGGTATATCATTATTATATAATATACTGAATGCCTTATGAAGACCGACTGTAAAATGTTCACGGAAGTCAATAAAAAAATAAAAATTCCGTTTTTAGTCGGGGGAATTTCTAAAAAATTTAGTTCGGCAGTATTGGGAACGTTTTTAACAACTCGGTTTGGAAGTTTCTTTTAAATATTTACAACCATTATCGTTAAAGATTGAAACGGGTTTCTTTCATCATTTTCTAGGGGAAAGACTGTAAAATATTTTAGCGTTATTCGATTCACCTATAAGAAGCAATTACCTAAAACGTGGAAAATGCCACTCATTAACTTGAAAAATCGTATTGCGAGGTAATCTTTTTTTCATACTACTTATGCATAATTATATTGAAATCGAATAGGAAATTGAAGCTCAATTTTGTTTTATTACGATAAAGAACAAAATGGTAAATTTTGTAGATAATCAGTTCATTCGGAATTAGACTTTCGGTGGTTTGTAGCATAATCTTCTAATGTCGGGTCGCATTATTGCTCGGTCGATGTAGTTTTTTGTCTTCTAAATCTTCCCCATCGAATTATTTCGTTGTCGTTTTAGTGAACACGCACCTGGGCCTCCTATTATTATTAATGATATTTTATCGTTGCAAAAGATATAAACAGTTATTACCCTACCAGTTAGTATCAATTTCTATAATATTTAAAATATTTTACGATTTCATAATAAATTTCGTTTATTATAATGGAGACGACATTTATTACTAAATTAAATCAAAAAATATTTCAGATGTAATAAAATTGTTATTCCTTTTGTCACTTTTATACCTTTTTTTAATATCTCGGACTGTTCAGGTATTACATATTTGCTCGCCATGATGGTTTTGATTCCGAGATGTTGTTTCTAGAATGGTTTCAAGTTGAAAGGAAATATTTGTTCGAGTAGGTATTTGATTTAGTTCGTGAAAGAGTCATAGAACGTCCACGGAATTGATATTGCGCACAAGAATTACAGGAATTTCGGTAGTCAACTCGTCAATATCGCAGGTGTCGATGGTTATTATACTTATATGCAAATTTACAACTCAGGAGACATTAGCGGAATGGAAAATTTAACGATAATATGCAAATATTATAATGGCATTATGTTAACTATTTTTTTTCGTCATAGTTCGAACTGATGACTGCTCATCGGGTCCGGTTCATAATTAAACGGGATAAATATAATTAATCCTTTGGAAAAGGAATCACTTACCCTTAATTAACCAAACCTTAATTTGTTGTCAAAGTTGGCTGTTTAAATGATAGTCTTTCACTTAAGTTTAATTGTGCCTTGTTTCTTTGTAGAAAGAACACTCTTGGATCAGATCTTTATTGATTGTTCTGTAAACCAAACAAGCAAGCTTTGAGGTTACCGTTTTTTTACTTTAAGTTATTCACACTTGTCCTTATCTGGATTATGTGCAGCAAAGTTGCTTGCTTTTTCTAATCGACCGGCAATGAAGATATCATTAATCATAATTCTGAAGGAGATAAAAAGCACTTGATCAATTTTAGCGAACAAAACCTCGGCAGTGCTGTGCTTTTGGGGTAACTCTTTGGCACGACCGACGGCGACGTAGGAATAAAAACATAACACTGATTTACTGTCAAGGAATATTTACATGCAGGATGCACTTGGGTGCAACACGGTATGAATAAATTATTGGTGCCTGTGTGTACGGTGAAAATGTATTAGGATAGAATGGATATGCTTATTTGAAAAGTCTTCGTTTTTCTTTAGCAAAGCATTAAATAAAATTGTGATAATGTCTCGCATATATAAAATAGTCATTTCTGAGCCGGTTGTAAAGAAGCGAATATAAAGGTAAACTTTATGGCACTTTACACATAAAAAATCTTTATGTTAACGAAGTGCATAAATATAAAATAGAATGCCTGGGATGCAATTAAATTATAATTCATAGTGTACCTTGAAAGTGATTGAGTTAAAATTGTAAAAAGGTTTACGTTGGTGTAAAGGAAAATTTAATTCACGTTTACAGCCCACTTCCATTTATCAGATCTGCAAACGCATAAATGCGAACTTATTTCTAGAATAATTAAAGCATAGAAATAGATAGAGCAAAGCGCTTATATTTAAATTAGATTTATTTAATAAGCGTCATCTTTGATTAATATTAAATATTTATCTTTTTATAAATGATTATATTTCGTTTGATTGATGTTTAGTAATTATGAAATTAATTGCCGTAATAAATTGTTATTTTTGAATAAGAAACGTCAGTCATTTATTATTACTTTAAGAAATGATCACTTGAATGGTAACCTGCAAATGTATCCTTTTTGTCCTGGTACTTAGAATTTGTGGGGTGTTTTTGGCTTATTCATTAAATCAAGCAACCTTGGCAGAGCTTTCTTCCTGCGATAGCATTTCAACCAGCGCAAACTAATCGATCTGTATATCCGGTTGCTGGTTAGTATCTTTCTTGGTCCTTTTAGTTTCCGTTCGTGGGGCGGGTTTGCGGATTCTCCGCGAATCTGTCGCAACAGCTTACATAAATCATCTGTACGAAGCTAAAGAAATTCGGCAGAAATTCTGTTTCATGACAAAATGGGCCAAGAGGTTATGCATTATGAAATTTTAGATTTATTAATGTCTGTTTATATTTTCCCAAAAGTCACAAAAACATATTTTTATATTATAATACCTTTTTGATTTTAATAAATACTGACATTTCACACACAAAAATTAAATTAAATTTTTTTAAAGTGCTCCATCATAATTTTTTTCGGCTCCAATTTCAGTTCTAACAAACTCACAACAAGCAACCTTGCCAGGTACGAATGAATAATCGCGAAATTTTATTTGTTCAATAATGGAAAGCATCTTGTGCGGTATAATTTCTTAGATAAATAAAAATTTCTATAGGTGAACTTATCTCATCATCCTAAAATAACAAAAAAAATGTTGAATTAACACGCCCAGGTAAGATAACAAGTATTGGTGTGTCCGATACGAGTATCAGTTTAAACATTCCGATATCACATTAGGCACGTACAGCCTTTAAGAGGGTACTTTGGATCTTGCACAATGCTTTTGGGACTCGTTTTGTTTAAGGTCCACAAAGAACTAAAAGGTATTGGATCGAATTTACTTCTCCTAATATTTTATACAGGGAACTAAACACGAGAGAAATTAATTAATAATTTAAACAATTATTAGGTTTGGTTTCCATCCATCCACCGACTCTTTTTTACATCCCAAACATTCGTTACGATCAATCACGATGTTCATATTTGTGTAGCTTTTTCCACTACATCTGTACGATGGATGATATCACATTAATAATTATGATTGAACTCTTTCAATTTATTTTGCTAGTAGTATACTACTCCCATTCGTGTTACATATTTATTTTCAATTTATTCAAAAATTGAATTACCTAAAAAGCTAAAACTTTTTCAGAATTCTACTCGGAAAATTATAAATCGACATAAAACCTTCACTTCGAGTTAACTCTTCTGATTGATACTTTTACGATTTTGTTTTCTTGGCCTTCACTCTTCGTGACAGTTTCTGTATCATCAATTTTATTTACTCATTGTTCGTCTTCTCAAGTGTCGTTCGAATGTCGAATTGTTTGAAACTCCTGATTTCCATAAATATGAAGCATTCAGGGACGGACTGACTACGTGAAAAATGCCAAAAGATCCCACGGGGTCGTCCTTCTTGCAGACGATTTATTCAATTTTGGTATAAAATATGAAAATCTCTACATACATTTGAATTTTTTTTATTGCAATACCTATCAATTTCCTTGTTTGGCTAGTGAGAAACAAATCGGGCTACTAAGAACACTGATGCTATTGCAATAATTTAGCTATTTCTTCAATACTTTTTTATTTTACTCATAACTTTTTATTTATGCCTTGAAAATATTTAATTAACTTGAAAAAAAATTAAGAAAAAATCTGCTGTATGATTTTATTTTCTAGTTCATATTTTGATATTTTATCTATTCTCTCAGAACTTCAAAACGAAAGTCCCAATTATGGTATAGGTTTTTGTAAACATTCGATCATTTTTATCACCAAGGGGCGCTGTAGTGCTAAAGAGTAACCAATCATGCTTATAATAATTGAGGGGTCTAGAAGTAAAAGGGTTCAAGTGCACTTTTAATAGTTCTGAGATACATGGCTTTAAAGTTAACTTGAAATTCAAAATTCCAGGAATAAGTTTAGAAAATACAATTTTACGACCCAAGGGAACGTAAAATTTACTAAAATCATTTTACCTCTAAGTTCATACCTTTAGGTATGATATTCTGCACTTAGATCATTTTTTTCAAAACGTGCACTTGAACCCTTTTACTTCTAGACCCCTCAATTATTATAAATAAAAATACTCAAGTCAAAAAAACGAGAAAATAGAAACCGGGCAGTCTGGGGGTATGGAATATCACCATGGCCAAGAAAAGTAAAGCAATATCATAAAACATTTTATGCTGTTTTACATTCTGATAACCATACACTGGGGGGGGGTATTCCGTACCCCCTAGACCCACCGGTCTCAGCAGCCCCAAATTTTTTATAACTTCATTTGCAGTAGCGACTCGTGACTGTTTTCAGTGAGAGGTCACAGCATTTTAAGAAAAGGGAAAAATATAAATTATATTTTTCTCCAGGACTGCAGAAACCGATGTCTTTCTCATCAGCTTTTTTAAGTTTTATTTTTATCATGCATTCTTCTAAAAACATGATATGTTTTTACTAATTTAATTTCTAACAATAATATATTAATGTTTAAATTTAAAATAACATAATGTTGTTATTTAAATCTTACAAAGTTACTGAAATAGAAAATTATTTTGTAATATTACTTTCTTTATTTTATTGCAGATTTTCTTTTTTATTTCGGAAAAGGACCTGTCTTGGAGAAACCGCTGCAAGAAACAATTCTTTACGGAATTCGCGCTCGCTTATTCCGTAAAGTATAAGTTTCTGTTGCTTATACCTAAATAACTATTGTGTAATCTTGAGGTCAATTTAAAATAATAATATACCAAGTTTTCTGTATTGTCGTCTCCACAAAAGCATTGAAAATGGGTCAATATTAAACAAACAACAATTAAAATTCCCCATTTTAGTCCTGATGATGGCTACTAGTAAATAGGCCGAAACGTCGACCGGCAGTTAATTTTTGTTTTATTGCGATCCAATATCCTGATATTCCCTTCTCTCAATATTGCATTGGACGAGATTTTGTATTCTAACAATTAAAATGATTTTACAACCTAAAAAATGGTGACAAAAAATACCTTAATAGTAAACCCTGTACTGTTGCTTTCTTTATTTAAAATTGTTATTTTTATAGTTATATTCGGAGAGTTGTTATTTTCGATTTTGAACAGGAGAACAAGCTGACATTGTTAAAAAAATACTCGTAATAATAATAGCAATAATAATAAACTTATTTATTAACGAACTTAAATTTACAATGAAAAACAGACAAAGGAAACAGGGTAGTTTTTTACAATGTATAAATTCAGAATTCAGCAAAGCCGTTGTTATGTTATATCACGGTCAACTTCTGTTTTGGGCAGCTACATATCAACAATTTTTTAACATTTGCTTGAAAACATACTTTGATCTAGTAGTCAAATATGTATTCAGGTATTGGTTACCTTGTGATGCCCTAAATTCGAAGTAACTTTTGAATTTCAAATTTTGATGAATTTCACAGGTTAAGTTGTTGGTGTTCCCATCTTTTGTTTTCTTAAATTAAATTAAACTATAAAAATTAACTATACAGTTAATTAAACGAAATTATTTTTTTATTATCACATAAACTTTCAGCAGTGCTTTCTGCTTACACTTCAGATGTTTATTAATAACAAACTAGTGTATGGAAATGGGCATACAGATAAAACGTATTGTCACGTTTATATATTTTTGTTTATTTATTTAGCGAGTTTATTACAGCTTGCGGCGTTCCTATATTGAACGTCTTCTACGTCCAACCACCTACTTTTCATGGCTTCTCCTACGCCTTGTCGTCCTCTTCTTCGACTTCCAGCAGAAGTCCATTCCCAAACCTTTCTGGGCCATTTTTTTATTTCATACAATTTGGATGACCATACCATATCAGCGTTTCTGATATTTCTCCCTTATATAATTTTTCCCTTATAGTATTACCAGTCGGCCGTGGTCGTGCGGCCTGAAGGCCACACTGTTTTAGTAACCAACCTTAATAAAATTGCAGTGCGGCCTATAGTCCGCAAAACCATGGTAATCACATAGAAGCCGGCTGACCGCATTGCGACTAATCAAATCACTTCAAATTGGAACTAATCAGTAATAAATTTCAGCATTTTTGAGAGTTAAAGTACATTAAAAAGTTACGTCTGTTCTGAGTTATGATATTATATTATTTATACATCAGGTATATATGAATCTTTGAATATGGGTGTTATATTATGTGGCATTTAGTGCAGTTTTAAAACTGATTAGTTCTAATTTGAAGTTGTAAAGGTATAGTATATTTATAACATGCAGAAACAAGGAGGATAGCAGTTCAAACCGAAAATTCTCAAATCTCAGTTATATCTAAAGTTTATAAAATCTCAAAGTGGATTCGAAGCCGCGTTCTTGGTAATGAAGTCAGTATTGTATACAGTACTGTAGTACTCCAGATATCATAGCAGTACCAGAATTTTAACTCGGATTTCTTTAGTATTGCAGGAAAAAATTTCTGATATCTACACAACAAAATAATCGATGTTAGCACAGTGACTGTTCTGCTGTGTGTTCCTGATCAAAGTACTCGTAATCACTGTTTACCAAATAGGGTTTGTCGGAACGCTGGAAATGTTCTTATATGTAATATTATTTTATGCAGTTTAAGTGTGTTTACCTATCATTGAAATATTTGAAATGCATCATCAATTAGATCTTTTCAAAAATTTTCCACATGAATGAAATGTTCAGTTTAAGACTGAAGATTTTGGGAAATCCCGAGTCATATTTCTTCCCCAGCCCAAATTAGTTATAAAACTGCAGGTTCAGGATTGGGAGAAACCTGAGCGTGATGTTTTAGAAGACCATATTATGTTAAGGAAACGCATTTTTAAAAATTATTTTTTTATTTTTTAAGGTCGAGATGTTTGGAACTTCAATCAGATTTTTCCTTAATTCTTCTGTTTTTTATTTTAACTTCATTTAAAAAAAGGAAGATCCAATTAATTATAACAGTTTATAAAAATTAACTTGAAGAAGTAATCTGAAAACTGTTCTAATAATTATAAAATTGATCTTGCAATCCCGTAACAATTATAATTAATTGGCGTTGAAGGATTTCAAAGAATCGCTTTTTATTTTCCACTTTTCCTGCAAATATTATTTGTTTTATATGTAGCTAAAGGACTGCTTAAAATATTTGTGCACGGAAATATTGGCGCCTGTCGAAGGATCCTTGGAGGAATCCTTGTAGTTTGATCTTTAGGGTCTTATAAAAAATTTAATCTATTAGCAAGTTCGAGAATTGCTGACACCTAAATGTGTGTCAGCTGGTAGTTTCAGTTTTACAAATATGTCATGCGTGTCTATGAATTTTATTATAAGATCGATCCAGAAGAATTCGAGCACGGAATTAATCCTTACAAACAAAACGTGCAAGTTTCACTGCTTTTATATGCTGAAAGCACTCGGCAACAATTTGTTTTACTTTATTTGGTAGCGAAATGAAATATGGTTTATGTAATTTCGTATCCAGAAATAATTTCATAAAGCTAATGACTGAAAACTGCAATTAATAACCAGCATAAAGGACATTTAGGCTGAAAAAACACGCGTCACGGTAAAATATAGCGTTTAGAGTAGAGGGAGAATGCAAATATAAACTTCCAATTATGCTTTTGCATGCACAAAACATTAATAAATAAATAACGGTTTATTGAAATTTGGAGAAAAAAATATTTTTAATTAAAACAGTTTAATTAATTATTATAATTTTAAAGTGTATAACGTGGCTTAATTAAACACCACGTAATTTCTTTATTTCATTTGATCGAGGTAAATTATTGTAATTAACCACTTTACATGAATTTGTAATTTCTTCTCTTTGATATTGACCTTTGCTTCGTAACCAAGTTAGAACAAAGGTAAATTATTTAACATTTACAAGAACTAATTTGTCGTTTTATTAAATTGATGGAATGATTTGCTGTTTTATTTTATTTTATTTTCAATTTATTGTGAAACTTTAGCTCCATGTTATAACGAGCGAATTCAAATTCTTAAGGATTGGCCAATAATGTATTATTACAAGACATTCTGCGGTTTTCTTTCTTGTTTGTACGTCTTTTTGAATTTTTTTAAAGTCGATTCTCGTCGTTTGAAATCTTTTAAATGTCGAGCTAAATGTTTGTAAAATTAAATGCTTTTTACTCGAGGTAATTATACTCTCGACTACGTCTGGAAGAATTTTTCAAGTGTTTTTATTACTCATTAAATGTTATGGTTTTGTAGTACCACTTACATTTTTTTATTTCAATTATCCGTTACTAAGTTTGGCATAAAAATTGAAAGCTATTTACCTAATACCACCCAATTGTTTAATTAAATTTTTATAAAATTATTTTTCAAAATGTGCGTAACGAGTTTATTCTGGTGTTTAAGCTTTTTCCAAGTTTATAATAAATTTTAATCATGAAAACCGAAAACTGACTTAATTACTTTTTAATTAAAACGGTTGGTAGGGCGCTTATTCTACTAACCGTAGTATGCTCATTTCTCGGCGTCTTGGTGATGTTGGCTGCATTTTTAATCGGATATTAATTTACTCCTTTACGTGTCACCGAATCTTACGACTTGGTAAAATTTTATTTTCTCACAACCTTTTTTATGCGTGCATTCGCCACGCGGCTGAGTGGATTATTCGTTACAGCGTTTTTCTGATTTATTCGAGGACGCTTTTTCAAATCGTGTAGTACCGTACGGAATCTTTCTTATTAACTCGCACTTGTAACTCGCATTATTCTGTTGGATTTAAATAAGCTTCCTCATATGTACGTGATCACACTATACCAAACCTGGGATTAAGCTTTTTTTATATAACGCCATAAAAACGTGTATATTTCGAGAAACGTGGACGTATTTCATGACCGAGCCATTGAAAATGGATTTAAAAATTCATTATTTGGAAATCGACCGCAGTTTAGCGTGAAATGTGAGTCCCGTGTTGGAATTGAAGTTCGGTTTCGGACAAAAGACCTTACTACCCTGCCAAATGCCAGTTTATAATGTCACATTGCTCACTTGGCTTGAGAACAATAAACGTTTTCAATGGGCTTTTACTTTGTTGTTGCTTAGATAAGTATGAAACCAGGATTATGGCATACGTGGTATTATATTTCTTGGGGGCAAGATTTCAAATTTGATTTACACCTTCCGATAGCATCGGCCAAAAGCAAGCCGGGCCAATTTAAAATTGTACAATGTTTTGAAAAACATGAAAAGATTATTTACGATAAGAATTGTTTTTTGTGTTCTCACGATACTAATTTTTGTTTCTTTTTTCAGGTACGTTCAGGATACCGTTAATTACTCCGTCGACTAATTATCGATTGCAAGGTAAACGATACAAAAAATTGAAACAAATCCGTGCTTTTAAATGAATTTTGAGGTACAGTTTCGAAACGAGGGTGCTTTTTAATATCGCAGAAATTTAAACAGACGTTCACGAAAGTTGCGAAATTAAAAATTACGAGTTAAAAAACTGTAGAAGTTGAGAAGTTGGTTGTGGAAATGACGGTAAACTTTTTATATTAGACACATTTACATCTTTATTTGCAACTCCATATTATTAAAGTTTTTCTTTTCATATATCGTAATGGCGAAATGGTGGCACTGGTGGAATCTCGCGAATCAATTCTAATCCCTTACTTTGTAATGAGACTTAAATTTAAAGTAATTGTTAGGCGCGGTTTGAAAATTTAAAAATAAATAAAAAAGATAAAAGCATTCGAGTTTTTAAATTCCGATCTTGTTTTTCAACGGAAGGATTAACGCGTTGTTGTATATATTTCCTTTCGCTGTCTCAAGCTGCTTTGAATTTTGATGAACCCTTTTTATGAAAAACTATGAATACCATTAAGGTGCTATCACGTGTAATAATGTAAATTAAGAATTTTCTTCGTTGAACAATTTTCACTCCATTGTGTAGTTGAAAACTTGTTGACAAGATTAATTTAGTAAACGTTTTCATTTCACTGCTGAAACTTGCACCCTTCTTTTAATAGAAATATTGATTGCCATAATCTTATTAGCCATTATTGAAGAACAGAAAGGATTTTTGTTTGTTTTTGCTAGATCTAATTTTGTATTAGACGACTGAAGTTGATTATAATTTCTTTGAGATGTCAGGAAATTAGATTATTGAATAGCATTGAGTTGCAAATTTATTTCAATATTTTCAGATATCTCTCCATTACAATACTTTTTTGTTCACTTTTATAAATTTGTTAGTAATACAGCGAGCTAACAAAAAGTTATGGAAAAACTTTTTTGTGAAGTTGATTAATGTTAGACACGATATATCAAATAATTTATATCAATTTTGAATCGATATCTGAATGGTGTGTATCATAAAATGCGTACAGGCGAATAAGGACAAAGTAATCTTGATTGAAAAGGACACTTCAATTACACATATCAATTTTCTAGTCCTCTTATATATCATTCTCAGTCACAATTGTATCAAAAAGAACCACATAATGAAAGAAAACACTTAGAAAATTGAACCAAATTATATTATCATTTTTTTCCTAATTCTATATTTTTGTTGATTTATGTTTTCATAATTAATTCTTACGAACTTTAGGATTTTCTGAAAATCTATCAAATTCGAAATAAATCTGCGGTTATTTGGATTATGGAAACAAGTCATAACATTTTTACTAATGTATTTTTCAAATTCTACCTTTATTTATACAGGGTGTTCCCGAACATAAGCAAATATTTTCGGGAAGTGATTCGTTAGGAAATTTCTAACGTCACAGGGTGTTAACGTTTTAATATTTTCACTGTGTGCCTTTGGATGCTGTGTAAATCTCTAAAAATCGTTAGATAGATCGAGTAGGATCACAACTTTAACCCCAGAATTAAATCCCTGAAATCGAAATTGTAAAAATATTGGATACGCCCCAATTTTATGGAAGCTCATTGGACCTCAAACGATTCTAGATAGATAAAAAATCACACCTTGAAAAAAGCATTTCTACAGCTTCTTCCAAAATTGCTCTGAATAATTGAATTTTTATTAAACGCCTTTGGGATACATACAATTTTTACGGAAGCTCGTTGGAGCTCAAGCGAAGCTCTAACGTTTGACACTAATTTCTTTAAAAAATTCGCGATGGGGGCGGCCGATGTACCTACTGGTTTAAGACAGATGCCAGTTAAGAACTTCAAGTTCGCAAGTTGAGAATTATCTTGAAAATCTGAACTAGAAATTATGTAGATATGAATGTGATGTTAAGACTTTCAACAACGCCAATTACGTTAAAGCCTAAACAAACCCAACTAAAATTTCTAGACAGTTGGTTCGATATTGGGTTCGATCACTGTATCCTTCCTGTCCTGGCATACGACTCATAAACTTGGGTTTAACAAAATTCACTACTACGAGGAAAATTAGAGTTTCGCAAAGAGTAATGGAAAGATAAATGTTGAATCTAAGAGATCATAAGAGAAATGACTGGATAAAATAACAGACAGGTCTAAAGGATGTAGTGGAAAGGACATCCCAGTTGAAGTGAAATTGGGCAGGACTTATGCCCAGAATGGAAGATGATAGGTGGGCAAGGAGGATGATGCAATTGAGATCGAGAGCTGGAAGAAGTCCAAAACCACAGGACGAATTAAAAAGGACTGCAGGTATTGGGATGGTTGAACGTGATGGAAAATAGAGAATGATGGGGAAGGTTTTTATCCAGGCCTCTATAACATCGATAATGAAATTTGTAGAAAGATTAATTTAATAAAATGAAAAGAAGTCGGGAAAATTGAAGAAAATTGTGAAAAAAATCAAGGTAATAGTTTAATTAAATTTATCAAGCGGAATATGATCTTTGGGAGGGGATCCGGAAGAACTGTATGGAAGATATAAAATTAGTATCGAGGAAAAATTTTACTGTTTAAAATCCATTCTGTTTTAAAAAAATTTCACAAGCAATCACTTCCCGATAATTTCCGTACTAGTCTAGGATCATCCTGCATCCAGATTTGGTTGATTGAAGTGTATAAAATAAAGCGTTGAAAGTAAAATGTTGAATTGTTATCATTCATCGTTTTAATTGTCCAAAATTACATAATATAAAAATACGCAGCGACTTTTCACTCGAAATTTTATAAGAAAAAAGTCTTTCAGGATTTATTTATTTATGCTCAATAATTAGTTGTGTGAGGTATTTCAATCGCACATTTTCACTATTCGGATATTAAATTCCATATAGTACATACACATTGAATGCTATTAAATGTAAATGAATGGCTGAAATTAAACGTAAATGAGAGTACTTTCATCCTCTTTTTTTAATTTTAATAAGATCTTCGCAATTTTTTAAATAAATCCTTGTAAAATATGATCTGAAAATTCAATTAGTCAAATTAAATTTTTGTGAAATTGCTTGGCTCGTTTTCTTTTCAAAATCACCACAAACATATAAACTAATAAAAGGAGTCAGTCAAGTCAGGATAACTTAATATTCTGAAAACAAAATGTGCAATGAACAATTAATTATTCTTGGGTGATTAATTAATAAATTATCGTAACAGCGCTGAATGGAAAAAATTCTGTAATTTTTAGAAAACCTACAACTGTTTGTGAAAGGATAATTTTTATCGTCCTACCTAATAAAGGCTTTGCTAATTATACACCGATAAAAAAAAGTTGAAGATACTGTATTAAAATATGCATTGATTTTCGTATTTTAATAATGTTAAATGCGCAATCGAAGAAATGTCGATAAAAAATTTACTCTGCTAACAGCAGTTCTGAGTTAAAAAAATACAGCAAAATTATACGTTCAACAACGACGTTGGAATTAATTATTTATTAACCATTCTGTTGAAAAATTATTGAATTTGTTCATATTATTTAATTTCATGAGAGGAACATAAAAATACTGACGTTTTTGTCCAAGAATGCGAAGATATTTGAGTGAAGCGGCATTTTCATCTGTCCTTGCTAATTGATGTGAAAATGATAAAATTAATTAGGAAGAAAACTATTCGAAAAATTTTATTTAGACTGAGTTAAATCGTGATTTATATTATAATAATCCCAATAAAGTTTAATTTTTGATTAACGAAAGCATTAAATTTTTCCCCATTTATATTTTAGCTAAGCGAAATACAACTTTTTAATTATGAATTGCTTTTCTGTTTTTACTTTCCATTTTAGAAACTGTAGCAAGCGAATAATTGTTTTAATTGATAGAACTTAAATTTCGCAATTATTGCAGTATAAAAGGTTTTCAAGCAGAAATATAAAGAAATTTAAGGCGACAAAGTTTTTCCATCGATATTATACAATTTTTTATATGCGAACATTTGCATAATTAAATGTTTCCATTAATTCACATCTTCCTTTGTATTCCGTTTTTAAGAGCTATTCTTTTGCGCTTATAATATAATTTTCTTTGACAACTACAAAAAAACAATTTTAACAGTTAATAAAAGAAAAGCTTTTAATGCAAAATTTTCAAAGAGAATGCATTTTTTATAGCTTTTTGCTTGGATCATCTCGTGCACTATTAATTTTCTTGGAGTTTCATAAATCTTAATATAAACCTGTAGATTTGTCCACTTTTTTAAAAATCACATAATTTGATGCACTACCCTGAAAAATTTATTAAATTTATTATGCCAACTTAGGTCCAGCATTTTCTTTACACAAAGAGCATGGATGGCAGATTAGAGCGTTCTCAAGATTACAGTGCAGATCTAGCCATATTTTTTGTATATTTCCGAGTATATTTCTTTGTTAACAGTACCTTTAACTGTCGGTTTTTCAGCAGTATTTTCTTTTTGCTTTAGTTTCCGCGTGTATAAAAATTTGGTGGTGAGGTTGCTATTGTTATGCAAATTTACCAGTATTTTTGCAACATCAACTTTTTATGAACAACATTAGCGGATTCTTTGGAAAAAATCGCGATTTTGGCACCTAAACTGCAATTTACTTTCGATAGGGCTTAAATCTGGATAAATCTCATCGGGTTGGTGTTGGTCAGCGAGTTTGTGCGATAACTATTGATAGACGGTTTAGTTATCCCGATTCACAATTTTCCTACCAGGATTACGTTCCTAATTTTTAGTTGCGTTTGGCTGAACTCCGATAATAATAATTTATTGCAATCGGAACATAAATTTGTAATCAAGGAAAAATTGAAAACTTATTTATTTTTAACGACAATTTCGTATTACAAAAGAAAATTTCTAGTCACCTGCAAAACTTTGAAAGGCTGTGCCAGCTAAGTCGGCGAACAATTGGTGCTGCAGTTATTCTCACACCCCGTATTATTCGGGTTTACCTGAAGCATGTATAGAATATGAGAGTTGGAATTGTCAGTAACTTTCAGGGGTGTGATGTTTAAGAAACGACACAAGACAAAGAACAATAAAGCAGGAAACGCAAAGAACTGTCGAACGACGTCAAAACATGTCAACGTCAATTCCCACTTATTACTGTCTGAATTTCAGATTAGATGATGTTCAGTTTAAAATGTGAAACCGAAATCAATTTCAGGTGTAAGCCGAGACATTTAAAGTAATAAAAGGAAATTTGACGCTTTGCTGATAAAAATTAGAAGTATTTCCGACGAGAAAGGTACATATCCGTGTGCCAAAATTGATGTTTCTAGTCTTTGGACCTTCGACCTGTTTATATCTAACATCCGTTCGTAATTTAATCGCATTAGTTTGCTGGAATTCGTTCGATCCGAGATTACGAAACGCTATAAACCACAGTAGCTGGCGACGTGATCCTAAATGTCGCAAATAACGAAGCACTTAAAGTGGTTTATTCACTTATTGGATAATCCCTCTCAGAATTTTGACAAAAAATTATTTTGATAAAGTTTTTTCGAGATCTTAAGCAGACAATTGGGTGGTTAACGAATTAATTACGTTTCCTGCAGCAGTACTCAAAATTACATTCAGTTACCACTTTGACACTTGATAGTTCATCATTTCTCTTTGAATTTCAACACTTATACGTCCTCAAGTATGTTAGGCAACATTATCGGGAAGCATCTGAAGATTACAACTTTTGTGACGCAGGTGTCGAGCACAAAGGCAAAGCGCATATATAAAGCACTTCTGGAACAACAGGGGGCAAATGATGCTTAGCGCTTAGTGATTCATTTTTTTGCTTTTTGTTGACACGCAACTTACTTTTCATTACGTACAATGTAACCTCGCAATAAAAAAAAAGTTGCACGATTTTCTATTATAACAATTTTCAGCAGTTTTTTTCTGATCGATAATATTTTGATTAAACTAGGAAATTTTGTTGTTCGTTTCCGTAAAAGTATTTTATACGATACCGAGGTATTACACGCGTGTTAGCCACGGATGGTCGCACCACACCTTCGATCGACCGAACCGCCAACACCTGAATCAACATGCACGATCGACCCAATGCATTCAACCATCGTTCACCACATCTAAACCTGAACATATTGGGAGCAAACCACTGTCAAATGTGATAGGGATCTTAAAACGTGCGCTATGTTAAATTTCATTCAACTTCACTAAGTACTTCGATTTTAATTTTCACTGATGGTTATCTAACACGGAACATCCAAATATAACCAAAGTTACATTTTATGGGAACGCCAACAAATAAAAAGTCGTTAAACAGTATAAAAACTGCAATAGCTTCATCAAATCCAGAGTATTCAAAATTAGTTTTTTTATTGCGGTTTTTTACATTTAGTCCATAATTTTAGGATTTCACTACCCAAAAATAAGTTTCTACCTGAATTTTAGCATAAATTTAGCTATAATTTAACTGGAGGTTTCACCTGCAAAAACTCACAAAAGGTGCCAATAATTACTTTTTTGTGAATATCTCCGTATTTATTGGTTCTATGACTAAAGAAGTTATTATACAAAAGAAAGATAATGAAATTATCTCCAAAAAAGATCAGGTGTATTTTTTGCATCGAGCAATTTTTTCCGCGTAAAATAACTCCGTACATCAGTATTTATAAGATACAACATACTAAATCCTAGTGTTACGGTACTCCTTGCAGAACCATCTTTAAGGTAGTACTTTGGTTAAAAAATTTATAACAATCACTGCTGATTAAAATCACTTTGATTGTAGAAACGTGAATACCCCGGTTATTGCGGTTTCGAGTGGTATCGATTGTCGTTTTGGTGTCAGGAACCGATTATGGCGGCAACAATTTTAGTACCACAATAACTCAAGATATTATCATCATAATCGGTTTTTGATGCAATAATTCGAAATCCGCGAATTAAAAATTACAAAATTTTACTTGCAAGTTCCCTTACGCTTTCGAGGTAAAAATAACTCCAAAAACCTTTGAGTTTGGCAACAGAAAACAGCCCATAAGTTTTCGGATCAGACTCGAACTGGAATAACTAACAATTTGTCCAAGAAGGTCCTTTGGGAAGTCGTTTCAAATGCATTCTGTCAAAAATAGGTATTAGCACAATTAAATAAAATGAATTCTGAGCACAAATTAAATAAAGTTCTAACCCTATAGAGTTCTCGAGATAGAACTCAAATTAGACACATCATTTTTAGTTTTCGAAGTAGATTTTTTTCTATTATCGGTGTTAAAGTTCCTCCCAGACAAAGTGTCAAAAGACTTAGTTGTCTGTAAACCTCCTCATAGAAGAACTTTCTAACCATAACTGGGGTAGCTGTGAGCTTCCAAAGTTGATAAGTTTTACCTCGTTTTTGAAGGATATTTTTCAGAATTTCAGTTTATCAAAATTTACTCGTTTTTGGTGCATCTCACGAGAAAACTGCATGAGTTAAGATTTAAAGTAGCTAGAATTATGCATAAGACTTAAAAAAGCATTATTCGAACCAGTGGAGGCTGGTACGGGGAGAGTGACGGGGCGCCGCTCCACTATGTAAAACTGAATGAATTTTAGTGAATGAATGAATCCGCAAGTATTTTTTAAATTTTTTGAAATGTTCGGATTTTTGGGCAGAATTACCTATTGTTGGTCACTCCAAATTAAAAAAAAACAATGGCGCTGCAAAGAGGAAGGTTAATATAGTATAATGACATAATTTTTATAAGCGAAGATATAATCAAAATTTCGAGAAAAATCAATTTGAAAAGTACGGGGAATGTAACCCGATATGCCTCCGAACCGGGTCGCTGTGACACAACTCGCCCGTGCTTCGATGGAAATGCGTAAAATTTTTTGGCTCCGATTTCAATTTTTCTTTGAAATTCGGATAGAGGGGGGTGTGATTAGTAGATATTAGTAATAAATATAATCAAAAAAATGGAAAATAACTCGTGTATTGCCAAAAAAGTGAAAAAATAAATTTTTTTTTGCCTTCCAATTTTAGGGGTGTGCATTCGAAAAGGAGGGTAATCCATCGTCAAATCCTACCCTTACGGGGCGCCGCTCCGCTCCGCTCTGCACCCCTCCAGGGCGGATTTGACTCTGGTTACTAGGCTAAACATACGAGAAGCGCCACCGATCAAGAACACCGGGATCTATGCAACCGGGATGTGAGAGACCCTCGAAATAGCATTAAAAAGTATAGTTGCGGTATGGGGCAGTATACTATTACGTTTCACCCCCAAAAAATCGCGTAAAAACAAAAAATAAGCGATGTTACATGTAGGAGCGTCGAGCTGCATCTGCCGGTGCGAAATTTTCTAAGTGTAAGAGTATATCCCAGTGCACGTACCGTCAACAAAATGCGCGCCGGCCGAGCGAAGTAGTGGCATCACCGGGGTCTACTGCATGATTTATGCTACTTTTCCGTACTTTTCAAATTGATTTTTCTCAAAATTTTGATTATATCTTCGCTTGTGAAAATTATGTCATTATACTATATTAACCTTCCTCTTTGCGATTGCAAAGTTTCAACTCATTCGGAATGACCAACATTAGGTAATCCTCGCCGGATTTTTTTATAAATAATCAGAAGAATAATAATTTTAAGCATAAAAAATACAGCAAATTTATATTTTTCCTTTTTCTTTACATCTTGTGCCCTACCATTGAAACAAGTCACGAACCGCCACTGTTTCTAACCTGTGTAGTTCTAGAGATACACCCGGTAGAACAATTACATTTTTTTTTGTATAAATTGCGCAGTACTTAGTCCTCTAAAATCTACAACTTTCGTTTATCACTTTCATTCCCAGGGCAAATAAAAATAATCCTCGAAAAATTAAATTCTACAATTTTCAGAAAAATTTTTAAAGAAAATTCGAGTTCTGATTATCATCACAAAGTAATATTTTTAATAATTTATTTATTTCTGAATATAAATTTGAAATAATTTATGTAATATTAAATTATAAATCACTTGAAATATTTCAAATGAGATAAATAATATTACGAAATATTAAATGAAAAATATTTTCGTTTCGATAATTTTCTTTTATAATACCTATAATAAATTGCAAAATTTCATTGTTTGTGTTTTTATTCGCTTCAGAAGAGTCTGTGAAGAATTTGAAAATACATTCGCTCCTACCTGCCATAATTAAATAACAAAAATTAATAAACCCGTTTGAAATGGTTCTAAAATGAAGTAAACACGACGTAAAAGAGATGACTATCTTTTCGTATTGACGTTTCTACATAAACGCGAATAGGCATCTCCGGTGCTTTATTTTCTAGTGTCGGTAGTGGTGATTGATGGTGGTAAGGATTACACGTTAAACTACGATTCCAGTGTAAGTTTACCGACAATAGCGTCGTTATTAACGGAATACGGATTGAAGTTGTTAATAAGAATAAATTCGGGATTGAAGTAAATTGTAAAATTGATTTAAAATTAATTTATGATAATGTTGTTGAAAGGTTACTACGTGAATAAAAATTGAAATAATAGAGTATCTAATATCCAATGAAGATGAACCTCAGATATAGCGAAAAGTGGAATCGATAAAGCGGATGCACTCAAAGAAATAGTATAGGTTAATTCAACTAAAATAAATGTTTAGTCAACAATCTAGTCAATTTTGTAAAATCAAACTACATTAATAGTATATTCAAACCAAAGTGGATTGTTATTACAACTACTATAAAATTGTTGCACAACAAAATGAAAATCTACTTTAAAAATAGGTACATTTGACTATTATTTTGTCATCTAACTATTGATTTGTTAAATTTTTTAAAATCAAACTACCAATGCGTTCAATTTTACATTTAACTATTATGAAATGGTTAAATCTAACACGGCAATAGTTTGCTTACCATTATAATTGTTATATAAACAAATATTATTGCAAAATTAACTCGTTGTTATGTTTATGTAAACATAAGATTGTTCTGCTACCGATCTTTATGGGTTGATGATACTATTTTTTCTTAAAACCCCAGGACCATATGTATGTACCCTGCGCTGAATAACGCACTTGTATTTTTCAGTTATTTTCACCTAGTGATACGAATAAGTGCTATATGTATTCGTACCAAATGTGTGAAAATACTTAACATTTTGTTTGTGGCGTGTAAAAATATTTTCGTTAAATTTGTTTCTCACGTTTGATAGTTGTGTAGGCAATTTTATAATTTTAGGATTTACATAGATTAAGTAATAAACTAAAATCCCAGTGTCAATTGTCATCAGGTACTTAGCCGGTTGAAATTAAAAATATCTTTCAGTTGCAAGATGCCGGATGTTCTCTTTGTCGGCTTATTTTGTTGTACTATCTAAGAAGACATTTGGTTTCAAAAATAGACAATGTTAATCTCAGACAAAGGGCCTCCCATGGTTTTGGAAAATTTCTAAACTTAGGAAATACTTGCAAATTTACTGTAAATTTTATTAGTTTTAAGTTGTATATAAGGACCCAGAATCTACGGTATCTCAGTTTATATCGTGGTTTATATCAAGTATCCGTAAGGGCAAGGATTACCTGGATCTAAAAGTGAACGTGAAATAGTGAAAAGTGATTGGTGTGTGCAAATATTTTTTTTTCCATTTGACGTGAAGCTGTACGTAATTTTCATTCTAAATTAATTAGTTAGGCACCTACTTACATAGCGATGGATAAAGAAAATTTAGAATATAGTACAGATTTGTTTGTAAATGCCTTAATACAGCCGGACGTTTCAGACAGCACATTTGTTAATGGCGAAGATATAGATCTCAGAAATTTACCTGGTAGTTGGGGTTTTGAACATTTATTTGATCTGCTAAAATGTAAGTAGGTCTCTTGAAGTACATCTTTTTCCGTACAATAATTTCATAAAAACTTTCTCGATTTTATATTTTATGTAAAAATAGGAATAGCGAATAACGTATGCTATATTTTAAAAAACTAAAAGATAGACCTAAAACCCTTCGTTTAAAATTAACATAATTTATTATTATACTACTTCAGTAACAAGCTTACTTTTATAGTAAGTATAAGAATACCTAATATAAAGAAACTTTTTTTTATTTTCAAAATCTTTGAAATTGTATGAAATTGTGCATATAGCTTGTGAAAGCATAGAAAATGTTAAGGATTGTTATTTAATATGTGTTGAACATAAAATCAGCAAAATAAATAATCATTTTCAATCTTTTAAAGTTTTAAATAAAACTAACAATTTTTACATATTTTCTACGCAGTTTCATGAATTTCTATATGCCCCAATTCATGTGTATAAGTCACCTAATGGTATTGCTTATGTAAGACCAAAATATTATTAATTAGTTTTATTGGATAGATGTATATTATTATTATTAGCTTTGTAATTTGTAAATTTTACATATATATCTATATTTATATAATTTTCTGCCTATAGTACCTAATTAATAAATTTCTCTTAGTTATTATTTGAAATTACCTTTTTGTAATTAACTAAATAAACCCTTTTATAGCAATAAGTTTTGATTTTTCTATGAACATAATTATAATAATTATTATAGATTCATAGGTTTAATTTATTTAATCTTGTATAATACATTATATTTAGTTTAGTTTATTTATAGTTGATAAGTTCTTATAGATCACCCGGTAAGATCCACCCTGTACATAATATAATATTTTATAGTATATTATAATATAATAAACAATGTTCAATTTAAAATCTGTATTTTATTTTCAATTGGCGATGTATGGTATGAACGAATTTTATTAATCAATGGATATAGCACCAGCTGTAAATTTATTATTATAATAAATTATTCTGATAATTTTGCTTCCTTATAAATAAAATAAGTAAATTGGTAGGTATTCCAAACAAAACGTGGTTATCAAAGCAAAAAGGAAGTAATGATATTATTTAATTTATTGTAGACCAAGCAAAGAATGGTTAGTATACAAAAAAGTAGTTAAAATACTATTTAATTTTTGTCATGATACTATTTAATTGTAAACGAAACAAAGAATGGTTAGTATACAAAAAAATTGTTAAAATACAATTTAATTTGTTGTTCTACAATTATTATGATTACTCAACTACTATTTGTTTATATGAACAAATAAAGTTGTCGTAGACCTAAAAAAATGGTTACTTAACTTAAAAAATTGTTTGCTAACTATTTCTTAGTTCAAAATAACAATTAAAATTGTATGGTAACAAAAATGGTTTAACTATTCTTTTGTGGTTGATTTAACCATGAAACTAGATAGACGCCGTTTCATATTGCGGTATCGAGATACCACGTCAATGGAAGTACGTCATTTAAATTTCAGCAAAAGTTTTGTTATGAATAAAAGCATGTAACTTATCAAAGTAATCAGAAAAACTTCATCCGATACCAAGGAAGTTAACTTAAAGTCAAATGATTCGTTGAAAACGGGACATAAAACAGGTGTGAATAAAATAAATTTGAAATGCATCATTTTAATATTTGTTTTGTTAAAAATGTTAATTAATAGTAAATGAAAGATTGTTAGTAATAAGAAAGGTATTTTAAAAGTTAGAAATGTGTTAATTAATTGATAAATGTAAAAATCCATGTTAGCGTTAAATTTAAAATAAGTTTGTTAAATCGTTACGTGAGTTCGGCATGTCACAACTTAATGAACTGCGTATGGAAATTTCATATCCAGCATCTTTATTTGTCCAACCACGAAACACTTGAGAAGAACACAATCAAATCTAAAAATAGAAAATTTTACTTATAAAATTTCAACGAACCACAATGGGCTTAGTCCATACCTGTACTATGAAACTGCAAATAATATTGATTTTTCGATCGACCAATAAAAATACGTTTATGCAAAGATCAGGATTGCGTGAAACTTCGTAAAGAAAATTAATAAAACAATTGATAAAAGGTTGGTGTTGATATTCGCACGTGCAAAGTGGAGAATTTAGAATCGTCCTAATAAAATTGATATTACAGTGAAAATAAATAGTGAAATTACGAAATATAAGTGCATAATTAAACAAAATAGTTACTTACCTACGAAAAACCACAATTAAGGTGAAAATCGTAACGGATTGCAAATATTATAAAAGAAAATGAACTCCAACACAAAACGAGGTCAACAAACTGCAGCTGGAAGTTTCTGATGGTAAATGAACCCTTGGAGTGTCTTTGACGCGCAATTGTACCATCTCCAATTCAAATAACAGAAATATTCCTGGATTTAATAAGGTACCGTGTACATTGCAATAAAATCTTTATAAACTTAAGTGAAATCTCCGGACTTCGTACGACACGTGTTTTACATCATTTTGCGTTCAGAAATTTTTATATAATAGATTTAATAATAGAACTTTTTGATTTAACCAAATATTTATTTTCATTTGTGTGCTTAATAAAACATTAATTACTTTGTAACGAAGGATATTTATTTAGACCTGTTCCGCACCATAAATTTCATTTACAGCATTGGTAAAGGAACGAATCCACCCTGTACAAGGTAAGATACATGCACTACGAAAGAGCTAAGCTGAGGCAACTTATTTCATTAAATTGTGTTTACAAAATTTCACATACTTTTCCATTGACGGGGTACAATTACGTACACCCATATAAAACATTAACGATAAGAACCTTTAACCCTATTAGCGAGGGGGTATACAGCACTTTTTGACAGCCCAACGTGTGGCTCGATCAACAAAGACAACCCCGCATAGCACTTTTTGGCGCCCAACGTGGGGCATCGATAAAAGGGGGATACCAGCGTGGCATTACTAAAAATATCAGATAGGTTAATTACTACGAGAAATTTAATTAAAATTATTTACATTAACGTCAACATAAAATCATTCGCAATCTACTTAACGTTAAACTTACAATTAAAGATTCGCTTAAAATTAAAATACATTAAAATTCATAACTTAATAGCTATTTCTTACAATTAAATAAATTATAATAAACACGATGGCAGAAAAAGATACAACAAAAATGACGAATGAAGAAATACTCAACAAAATAGGCGACTGTGAGAGGAGGATACTAGAAGGTCAAGATATAGAACAGCAGAAGATGCTACGACAGACGACAATAATGATGGATAAAATGATGTCCAAAGTGTTTCCATCGTATAAAAGAAGATTCACTGAAAAGGATGAGCGGGATAATGAATTGGTGGATTTTGCAACAGAAATGGATAATGAAGCAATTAATTTGAGAAAAGAGTTTGAATCAACAAAAGTAGTGACAGAAAATGTAAATGTAACAGATAAAAAGGTATCAGAAATGAATAAGTGCCGGTCATATGAAGTGCTCACGCGAAAAACATTTAAACGGGTACAGTTAAAATTTAGAAAAGTCCAGTTAAAAGGAAAATATCAAACAAGAGGTGTGCGGATACACAGAAAAATTTTACAAAGCGGTTTACGTACTAAAAAGATTACAGTTGAAATTACAAAATTTCTTAAATTAAAGGGCACACTTAAAAAGACAAAAGTTTACAATTTAACAGGAAAACGAGTGCAACATAAAAACATTCAATTTAAAATTAAAAATAAATTAGCAAATAACAGCATGACATTTAAAATTAAAAGATTACATAAGTTCACGAATTTAAAATGTAAAAATTTAACAGATAAACGGGTTCACAATATAAAATTTTTACAAGCAAGGGGGTACAACTATTTTACAAAAGAAAAATTAAATAAATGGACAAATCGTGACGACATCGGAGTGAAGAAAAATAATTTATATAAGAAGAATGCGAAGAGAAAAATACGATGCAAAATGACAAGAAATTACGAGATGCAATGGACAAGAGAGTCCAACATAAATGCAAACATAAAGGTTAAAGAAAAAGATTATGTTAATAAAAGAAGATTTTTCAAGCGAAGAAAAATTAAAATTAAAAGAGTTCGCTGGAAGAGAAAGTCATTCTTGCTAGATTCTCAATAAGCGGTGATTAGAAAACAACAGCGAAACTTAAAATCATTAAAACTAACATCTAAATAAAAAAATTTTTGACCGCTGAGAAAATAGCAAAATAATGAAAACGCCAATAGCGAAACTTAATAAAATAAATAAAATAAATAATAACTTAAAAAAAATTGACCGCTGAAGAAAATAGCAAGAATAAAATAGGACCAAACATGACAATTGTAAATATGATTTGTCTGAAAATAATTTGACCAAGATGAAATTTTGAAAATGCTACGCTTGAAAATAACAATAAATGTAAAAGAACAAAATAATTATTGAAAATTTTAATTTATTCAATGAGATTCAGTTATAAAATGCGCGAAAGTAAAATTATTTAAATAGATCAGTTTTATAAAATGAAATTATTAGGTGACCAGAAATGAAAGAAATAAAATGACAAATAACAGATCGTAAAAATAGGAGTTTTTAAAATAAATGGTATCCAAGAATATGTTAATATTGAAATATGAATAATTATGAATATTAGGGGAAAATATTATTGAATATGATGAAGATTATGTGGAAATATGAATAAATATTATGAAATATTATGGGAGGGGAAAAACAAATGAATATGATAATAAGAATATGATGATAAATAATTTATTAGGGGATACCAAATATAATTAAAAGAAAAGATAATTTAGGTCACAAAATATGATTAAATGAAAATTGAATTAAAACAATTACTTAAACAAAGGGAATCAGAATTGAATAAATAAAGTACATGGTTAACAATCAAATAATAAAACTAATCAAGTAGTTAAAATTTGAAATAAATCAAAAGATGAAACAACGAATAGTATAAACATGCTAGTAAAAAGAGCAATTAAAATTAAAAAAAAATAAAAGATCAATCTTGGTCAGATTAGTTAGTTAGGTTAATTAATTAGGATAATTTGAATTTTATAAACAGTTAGTAAATTATTTGAACATTTATTTTAATTTATTTAGTTAAATTTATATTTTTGCATTAGAGTTAATAATTTGATAAAGGTATTTAATAACGCCACATTATAAATTTGGTTTGTTCTGTTTTGAAAAAAAAAATGTTACATTAGAAATTTAAGTTTGTTTATGAATAAAAGCACATAAATGTTAATTGTGTAATTTAACACAAAAATAGGTATTTTTCTTTTAAATTACAAATCAACAGGGGGTAAATGCGGTATCGAGATACCACGTCAATGGAAGTACGTCATTTAAATTTCAGCAAAAGTTTTGTTATGAATAAAAGCATGTAACTTATCAAAGTAATCAGAAAAACTTCATCCGATACCAAGGAAGTTAACTTAAAGTCAAATGATTCGTTGAAAACGGGACATAAAACAGGTGTGAATAAAATAAATTTGAAATGCATCATTTTAATATTTGTTTTGTTAAAAATGTTAATTAATAGTAAATGAAAGATTGTTAGTAATAAGAAAGGTATTTTAAAAGTTAGAAATGTGTTAATTAATTGATAAATGTAAAAATCCATGTTAGCGTTAAATTTAAAATAAGTTTGTTAAATCGTTACGTGAGTTCGGCATGTCACAACTTAATGAACTGCGTATGGAAATTTCATATCCAGCATCTTTATTTGTCCAACCACGAAACACTTGAGAAGAACACAATCAAATCTAAAAATAGAAAATTTTACTTATAAAATTTCAACGAACCACAATGGGCTTAGTCCATACCTGTACTATGAAACTGCAAATAATATTGATTTTTCGATCGACCAATAAAAATACGTTTATGCAAAGATCAGGATTGCGTGAAACTTCGTAAAGAAAATTAATAAAACAATTGATAAAAGGTTGGTGTTGATATTCGCACGTGCAAAGTGGAGAATTTAGAATCGTCCTAATAAAATTGATATTACAGTGAAAATAAATAGTGAAATTACGAAATATAAGTGCATAATTAAACAAAATAGTTACTTACCTACGAAAAACCACAATTAAGGTGAAAATCGTAACGGATTGCAAATATTATAAAAGAAAATGAACTCCAACACAAAACGAGGTCAACAAACTGCAGCTGGAAGTTTCTGATGGTAAATGAACCCTTGGAGTGTCTTTGACGCGCAATTGTACCATCTCCAATTCAAATAACAGAAATATTCCTGGATTTAATAAGGTACCGTGTACATTGCAATAAAATCTTTATAAACTTAAGTGAAATCTCCGGACTTCGTACGACACGTGTTTTACATCATTTTGCGTTCAGAAATTTTTATATAATAGATTTAATAATAGAACTTTTTGATTTAACCAAATATTTATTTTCATTTGTGTGCTTAATAAAACATTAATTACTTTGTAACGAAGGATATTTATTTAGACCTGTTCCGCACCATAAATTTCATTTACAGCATTGGTAAAGGAACGAATCCACCCTGTACAAGGTAAGATACATGCACTACGAAAGAGCTAAGCTGAGGCAACTTATTTCATTAAATTGTGTTTACAAAATTTCACATACTTTTCCATTGACGGGGTACAATTACGTACACCCATATAAAACATTAACGATAAGAACCTTTAACCCTATTAGCGAGGGGGTATACAGCACTTTTTGACAGCCCAACGTGTGGCTCGATCAACAAAGACAACCCCGCATAGCAATATGCTCTTTTTAGTTGATTTTACCTATTATTTTCTTTGAGTGTGATATTAAAAACAATGAGGTAACTGATCGAGGTCTGATTGAATTATGCATTAAGATGAAGATTAACCTTTTTGACAATACCTTCCAATTGTGACAATAATATATATTTTATTAGCGGGAGCAGATCTGCAGCATTGTTTTACTCTACCTCGCAGGTGGTGCTGAAAGGATTACCTTAATCATAATACTCGTAAGTACCGATGTTCGGAGCCACTTTATGAGAAAACTGTTACTTGTACGAAAAAATGTGTAGAATATTTTTTGTGGAGAATTTAATTATCTTTATTTTATATAAAAGTATCTCGAGTCGTAGGATCAATAAGTAGTGAGATATTTAGAAAAAATTCATTTTTTGCAGATCGAGCGCGCACTTAAGTTGTTCTGAACTTTGATATTTGTAACGACTGACTGGGCTACACAGTTTTTGTGGGTGGGAAAGAATGCCAATATTAAATCGAGTGGGGTATTTAATTAAATTATAAGCGAATTCATAAAAATGGGATAAATGTAGTAAGCCTAAACCAGATTAATCCCCGGGGGTTGTAATCGTGTTTGCAAAGAAGCATAAGTTCATGATGATGCATCTCCCTTTGAAGAGCGCCCCTTCAATATTAATTATACCCTTCTTGGTGTACGCACGATAGTCATACGATTAATTAAAATCGTAATAACGTAACTAACTAGTTCGAAGATTCAAATAAAATTTAAAGGCACGAAAAATACGAGCCACAATTCCCTTTTTAAATTAATAAATTGCATGCAGAGCCTAGAACAGAGATGCACGCCACCCTAGGCGGTAATAACTAGTGATCTACTACCAAAATTTTATGTATTTGCGAACTTACTCATATGATATATGGTGCGCAATTACAGTGTAATGTGATCTCATAAATTACCGTCTGGATAATATTAACTTTGATAGTAATTAATGAGAATCGGAAAAATTATTTCTCTAAACTCCGAGGCATCGCATCGTCGTCTCCGTTCTCTGTCGGGGGCACGCTACGATTATGAGATTATTTTATGTCATATATACCGAAACATCATCAAATCGAATCTATTGAAACATACGTTTCGTTCTGCATGGATAAATTCGCAAATACTTTTACAAATTCGATAATAGCAGCATGAAACGTGATGGAGTCTTGCCAAAGTCGCTGATTGAAGTTTTTCGTCGTAAAACTAGGCAGTAAACCACCGTAGTGTATTTACTTCATCTTATACAGTAAATAACCCGGAAGTTCTCGCTCCGGAAGAAAGATGGCGGAGAGGGAAACGTGCCAGTTGCCAGCTTAAAAAATATATTTCGTGCGATTTTTTATCTAAGCTCCGGAAAAGCAGCAGCTTACGTCATTTCGCGTATTTCTTAACCGCAAGAAGGAAAATTGAGAGATCCTCACACATCGAAATAATTCTTTAACGAGTCTATTCTGTAATTTAGAAAACTGCCGTGGATGATGAATGGGGTATTTAACTTTCAAGCAACTTCTGAGATGTTTTATGGGTGGACTTCCTATAGTCATTTATCGAACAAGAAAAATTGGTTAAATTAATTTACGTAATAAAATTATAAATAATTAAGGTTTGTTTGTTGGTAGCTGTCGGGAGTTTTTTGTGCCCAAAATTTTTAAATCATTTGTTGATTTTAACAAAAATTGATTACTTATATTACATCTAATTCTAAATTTCAAAGCAATGAAACAGCAGGATTCCGCTTCAAAATGTTGGCATTAAATAATTCAAAACAGTTGGGTGGCCCTCGTGCCATAAACATTTGAATTTATAATTAATCGCTTTGATGTACTGATTATTTTTAAATGCTTTTTTTCCTAAAATATTTTTTTAATATTGTTGAAATATCAAATTGTTGGATATTTTTTTAATACTTTATGCTTTCCCCGAAAAGATGAAAGCAATTTGCAATTTTAATTTTCGAATTTTGATTTAAAATATGCAAATGAAATTAATAATATAAATTTTCTGCAATTTTGGATATAATGGGATGGTTTCAAATTTATTCAAAATCGATTCGTTTTTTTCTCTCCGCTACATGGGACAAGAGAGATTAGGACATTTTGACACTGAAAAGTGGTGTTTATCTATTAGGTGGGTCACGCGGACCCCAAATCGTAGATAATCGGTGTTTTTCTTCTCTACTGATTATGAACTTCACGAAAATGCTATAAATATACCCGAAGCATCTATATTTGTTGTGGGAAAGTATATATACGATGTTATGTGATCCCTAAGGGCGGAAGAAGGGCGGTTTAAAGGCGTACAATAGAAATAGAATGTTGGATGGAACAACCGGTCACTGTTATGTGTAAACAAGAATACGTCTGGTGTTATGTGTCATCGATTTAACAAGAGTGTCGCTTGCAATGGAGTTTGGTTGATCCTAAGATATTCAATTGACGGTTACACGATTTCCCTGGTGACTATCTATCACTTGCTCTATTAAACGGATTACACAAACTCTCAGGCAAGTGCAGAGAGAGAATGTAAGTCTAGGAAATTAATTAAGCAATTGATTCTCGAGAGTAATTAATTCCGAAAGATTTTTTTTATTTTTGTTGGAACTTGAATAGATTTCAAGGATTAAGAATTTCCGTTGCTAATTTATTTAAGCAAAACAAAATCGAAAAGTCTCGTCTTTGAAAATGAAACTTTCAATATGAATAACAGGCGTGAAATGAGACTTTTTAGGTTGATCTTGGAGATCTATTGTTGAAAGTTCTCAGATTGTTACAATAGATCGTTCAAAGCACTTAAACATCGCCTTCGGTCATTGATTTGGAATTACAAAGCTGGCGTTTTAATATACCCACTTCGGCTTGGTTTTTTACGATTCACGTTTTCATAAATTATTTGTAAGTAAATTTATTACAACGAATCCGGCCGGCACTGCTTCTAGCTGAATTTTCTTATATTACTTTCATTCTAACACGTCGAGTTTTGCAATTAAGATAGCCATAATAAATTTAAAAGAATGCTTAGCGGCATATATCTCTAAATGAATTTGCTCTAAGGATTAAACGCCGTTATTTTCGTTGCATATTAAGGACTTGATTTAATTTGCAACGGAATCGATTTGTTAATAACTTTTAAGTACTCCGCTTTAAATGGCGTAAAATTGACGTTCAATGTTTTGTGAACCTGAGAGCCGCATAGATTTCTCGTTTAAACTTGAAATATTTTATTGCCGTGCTTTAAAATTTGCTGTGTGCATAAAGAAATAATAAAAAACTGGTTTTAAAATACCTAATTTACTTCAGATTTAAATTTTATAGACGTTTTAGTACTGAGAAACCATTTATAATCGAGCAGTAAATGGCAATTTGATACGAATTTATTTTTACCCAACAAAATATTATTGTTCTTATACAATATAACAATAAAGTTATTCGTATTAAATTGGCGTATCGCACATCGGAATTTTTATATTAATTTTTTTTCAATCTTGTGTGTCTGTTCCAATTGACTCGACAAAATTTTAAATTACATTTTTGGAAAATGAAGGGTGAAATGGAGAAGGTAGTGAAGGCTTAAACTTCTAATGCTCTTACGTGCTTTGGCAAATTGTAGTAGAACTATCAAGTCTTAATAATAGGATTTGAGACACAAACTTTCTACTAAACTTAAATTCGGTCTGTGACATATTATAATGATTTTATAGTCGAAGCTTAACGAAATAAATAAATTTTTAAGGACAAAATCCTTTTTCTTGTTTTCCACTCGATATTAAATAACTAAGGGAGTCACCGATGTGACCCAAGTGCAAGAAACTACAGTAGTAAATTTCTACCATTGTCACAGTAGATTTAAGCGCTCCGTTAAATATTATGGCTTCACTAATTCTCACTTGAATTATTGAAATGGCTCTTTCAGAATGTACTGCAAATTTGTCCGATTCCAAACTTTTGCTTGCTTTATTTTTCTACGCGAACGGAATGCAAGTTTGTTGTAATAAATAATAGATCGAGCCTCTAACGCAGCTCTTTTAAACTACTCGGAAAGATTTAATTTATAATATATAATATTCACAACGGCAATTGCGTGCTTGACCGATATAAACTCTTTCTCAGTTCAGGTAGAGGATAGATCTGCACGACTCTTTTTTCTGATGTTACGATTACTCAGTGGCGGTTTGTCTTTGAAGCCGCTAAACCGCGTTCTCTCCCTGTAAAAATCAATAATCATAATAAAATAAATTTAGCTCTAATGGCCACCTTCTTTACATTATTTGCCTGTCTCATTTGGATCGTATCGCAGTATTCTATCTTATATCTGGTTATCTGCATTTAGCATTGCTCTTTAGGTTTTCACAGCTTGCCTGCATGAAATTTGATAAACTTCCAGGTCTGGAAGAAGGTCAGGTCAGTACCAACTTTGGTACTGTATAACTCATAGTGGCCAGCAGAAGATGATTCTCGGATTAGAATTAACTCAGGTACAACTTTTGTTGTTTAGTTAGTTGATACATCAGAAGTCCCTTTATTAACAAACTGTAATCCGAGGATAGTCTTTTATACAACTGACCGTTGAAGATGATGTGTGTACATTAATATTCCTCTGTACCAGTACATTAATTGACTGTCTGTATTTTTAAGTTTATATAAGTGAAAACTCAGAATACATATAACCGGTAAAACTCAGATAAAGTGGATTTCATATTGGCATGGCGCCTGGAATACCACGTAAGATTGCAGTAGAATTTATCAAGAACGGTAAATGTATGATTTAGAAAAATAACATTTAGAATTTAGAAAAGAAAATAACATATACCCCCCCCAGACCCCCCCGGTCAATGGTGTCTTTTTGTTATTGGTATGACTTTCAGAAGATTTTATTGAATTGTTCCATTGTTGCATTTCCTACCCCAAAATCTGTATTTGATAAAGGAGGAGAAATATTTTATGAGAGTGGTGGAAGGTAAATGAATGTTTAATGGGAAGTCGATGGATGATGGAAAGAAGGAAAATTGTTGGGATAGGATATATAATTTAAAAATGAAACTGTAAGGGACCGAAAAATGGAACTCATCTATGTATGTGTGATAAGCCAGCAAATATGAACACCGACCCTAGTGGATTAAAAATGGCAATGGATTAAAATTGGGTAGTTTAATTTAGCCACGCATCACAGCAATATCTGAAAGACCGTTGCTGTGGTAAGGTAAAATTTGAAGTGTAATGGGGAAGAAGGCAGTTTCCCAGAATTTGAAAAATTTACAGGAAAGTATACCAATGTACCTACTATATTAATGCTTTGACCTGCAAGAAGACGAGAAAACCTGAATTTTAAATTCACTATTCCCTAATCACTTTCTTCCCCTGTGAATTCCTTCATGTGAGTTGAGGATTTTAATTTTAGTCCAGGCAAGAAACAGTTTTGGCTTGCATAATATCCGGGCAAACTTAAATTTTGCAAACAATTGAGCATCCAAATAAACCCTTGATAAGCCCCTAAAATCACGCCAGCTAGCTACTACCCCAATTAGTAATTTTAGTTTGTCCTTAATAATTCGCTTAATTACTTATTTCAGAAAAATTATTGTCAAATCAAAATTGAAAAATTTCTCTATAAAATGTAAATTTCAGAATTCACTTTAGATGACGAAGATGATGACCGCAGAAATGCGAATTATTCTATAATTTTTTCCAATAATTAAACATTTCAATTTTGCGAAATAAAAGGCATTTGGGCTTTTTGTGCGTGATTTATAATTCAGGAATCGTACGAATTTGTAAAAACTTTAATTTATAAAAAATTTAATTTATAGAAAATTTTATGCTCTACAATTTATTTTGATCTGATCAGAATTTACGTTAAAGCTCAAATTTAGCGAAACATAGGCGAAAAACTACGTTTTAGGGGGAAATTTAGAGAAATTTTAAGAGATTCCTTAAAACACTAATATACAACATAATTATGTACCTACAAAATTTCAGCTTGCCCGGATTATTTGAAAATTTAAACCATTTTTCAACTTCTTTGCATCTACACACCAGAAAACTTTGGAAAATTTTGTAGGGAATTTTATGGTCTTCAATGTTGTTCTGATAATAATTATGCCTAAAATGAAATTAACCGAGTTATAGAGGAAAAATCACGGTGGGGAACTAAAATACAGTAAAATTAATATAAATTTACTAATTTAATTCCACAGAATTGATAACCCTTAGAATAAACGCAAACTTGAACGAAATGCCTAATTTCCAAATGATGATGAAAAACCCCAAAGAATCAGGCAACTTCTTGCATTACTTTGAAAATATTATCACTCTTCATTTTCAAGATCATCCTGATCACCACAAACTGGGGAAGGGAGTATTTGGGGTCGCTGCAGTCACTGATATTTCTGAACTTTATTTACAGTAGCGACTCGTACCTTTTTTCAATAGAAGGGTACAAAGGGTACAAAATTAAAAATGAAAGGATGGATATTTTTATTTATTTACTTAAAATCATTATTGTTATGCTTATTTTTGAATAGTTGTTTTAGATATAGGAATGCGCGTACCCTTGGAAGAATTTTTTCAATGCTTTCTTTCATAACTGAAGGGAAAGTCGACGTTGTTATTAGGTATTTTTGTGAACAATACCTAGTAGATAGGACCCTGTGATGGCAAAAGCCTAAATCACCGTCATTATGAACATTATAATACATAATGATCTGTGTTGCATTTGTCTGTAACTCCAAAATGAGCTGATGATCAGTTCGACACTTCATAAATCAATAGGCGTAACCCTCAAAATTTTGAAAATCGAGTTATTTTCCTGTCTCCTGAAAAAAATGTAAAATGAGGGTTACGCCTATTCACTTACGAAATGCGGCTTTTAGGCCGCACAATATAGGCCATCACAAATCAGTGCGACCTTAAAACAACACTTTTGCCTATTTATTTGTTCATAACGCATCTTTCATTGCTTTATTTTTTAGTTGTCAACATCTATGCCATCCTTTATGGTGCAAGCGACGTCGAATTGTCCAATAGATTTGTAGCAAGCACGAGGTAATTGTTTGGCTTTGTTACCTGTACTTGTGTTAAAGATTTCTGGAAAGCCGTAGCTAATAGGAATGTGACTAATTTAGAAGACTCGCATTAAAATGTATCCGTGTTTTGCATTTATAGAGCCCACTTGTCACGTAATCGGCAAGCTCATAATCGGCTCGGTTATCGCGGAAGATCAGATAATCGAGGTTCTACTGTTTTCATAAATTATACTAGTGCAGAGCCAAGCGATACTTGCTTCTAATGTCAAAACTAAACCGTTTTATCTCTTAATTTTGTAGTCAAAGTCAGAAAATGTAAGACAGACCTTATTTTAGGGGCTAGAAACGCTCACAACACCAGACGATTCTCGCCTTGAAAGGGTTTTTAAACTTATTCATGCTTTTCTAATTTTCCTCACAGCTACAGGCCGGTCTCGAATTTTGAAGACCTGAACCACTCGCTCAGTTGCCCGACAACCCCCTAAATTTAACTTTACAAGAAATCTCTTACGCTATTTATATAATGATTAATATTAGTTAATGATTTAATTATTAAGTTTAGTAATAAATAGAAGACGTGAAGTTTGTATCATATTATGCAAGCGGGTTGCATTTAATAAAGTTTTCAGGTGCATTTAGAAGCTGAAACAATTTACATAAACTTATACCGATTCAAACCAATCAAAATTTGTTAGAAAATTATTATTACAAATTACTGCAACTTCAATTTCAAATGCAAAGTTGGAAGGTTGTTTTTTAAACGGAAACTTACAAAAACATACCCATGTCGATCAATTGAAATTTTTTAACTATTACGATTTTCAGAATAATTTTTTGTTATAACAAAAGTCCTTCCTGTTTAAAATACCACGAGCCGCTACTGCGATTATTGAATATTATTTTGAATAAAAAATAATAAAATTGTGACAAACTTTGAGAATTTATTATTCGGTAGGTATCGTCAATAGACAGATATACAATACCAATTCGTTATAACGGAAACTCCATTATTCTTCATCCCGGATGATATTGAAACTTGGGACAAATTTTTTGATATAATTTCGCATTTTTTAAATTTAAGAAGACACGCGGTATTGTATAAAAATATCCTATTAAATTTGGCCCTTTTAGTCAATTTTTGATATTAAAGTAATATTTCAAGGAACTCGTACTTTTATTATCGTTCCATGTGTTCAAAACAGCCTAGGGATGCTTTATGTAACATGACCTACATTTTATTATATTTTGATACACAATTTAATTTTTATTCATGTTAGTATTTTTTGTCAAAACCTCGACAGGATATTAATCTCGCAACACGTACATATAGTAAGTAACGTTAAAAACAATCGTATACAATGTGTTTCGAATTGAAACCGTACATGCATATTAAGTTTTCGGAAAAATATTCTTTTCGAAATTAATTATGCCTTTTATCACACAATCCTTTAGAATGTAAATATCAATTAGTGTAAAAGGCATACACCTGCAGAAGAAGAATGTAGGTATTTCATTGTTCGTCCTTTGTGGAATTTTCAAAGCTTGGCCACTAAAATGGCTCCTAAAGTTTTGAATTGGACTTCCCGCATTATGACAAAAATTCTGAACATTTTCAATTATTAAAATATTCAGCTGACATAGCTTACATGGTTAAATTGGTCTTTGTTCTGCACCTAATCACGGATTACCATTTTAGCCCTAAAGAGAGAGAGTTATTATCATAATTGCAATTTGGTGTTGCATATTCTCCGCCACTTACCTCATTATTCGTACTTATAGAATAATTTCGTTATCTAATTTGTGCAGTTGTATCTAGTTATAAATTATCTCCAACTACTTGATAATTTTCTTCGAATAACTTGAAACGTTATTTAATAAGACAAGAGAAATGCAATTCGGTCGTGATGTCTCTCCTTGCTAAATACTAACTGGAAGTGACTATTGTTTAGCTTAAGTGACAATCTCTAAGCCCTTTCCATCGTTACTGTGTGTTTTGTGAAACCGTTATACTACAACATAGCAGTGCAGGCTCGTTTTATTAATTATTCAATTTGGTCACAATTCTGCATGATTCAGAGTTACGGGCACGCAACGTCATGTTTTATTATACAGCCTGTCACGCCTTATACGATGTAATCTTTTATGCTGTATTGCCGTGAGGCAATTCTTGTGGTTTTTAAAATTGAACCACGAGCCGCCTCTGGTAGGCGAGGTGTTGGATTTTGGAGGTGTGAGAGAAATGAGATCACTGAGTGGCGTACCACCGACGAACGCCTTCCTAGACGGCGTTGACAGACAAGAAAGCACTTTATAACTCCTTATTAATTTTGCTATAGATGTAACAAGACAATTTAGATGTACATTATGACGCGTCTTAAAGTATAAATTCTATTGACATTTGAATTATCTTTGTCTATAGGTATAACAAAATTTATACCCAGACATCCAAGTTCTATAGCTTTGTTGTGTGACTCACAGTTAAATAACTGTGGTTCTGATTTCTATGAACAAAATTTAGTTTAGATATCTTTTTTTAATTGTTCTAACACTTCCTTTTCTTTTTCAGATGTCTATTAAGTGATTTTGCGAAAATGGAAACAGTGTGGACTTTTGTGTTATTGTGGTGTTTTTTGTGTTGTTCGGAATTCGTCAAAGGAGCCCGATGGGCGCATTCCGCGATGCTGAATCCCGATTACAGACTTTTGTGGTCTTTAGGACCGGGTCCTCAAGATATTACGTTCGAGTTACAAGTGAGAACATTAGGATATGTAGGTTTCGGTTTTTCTAAAGATGGTCAAATGGCGGGTTCCGATTTGATCGTCGGTTGGGTGGATCGAGGACAAGTTTATTTTCAAGTAAGTTACCGTTTAAAATAATTTTATTACTACACGTAGCGACACAAAACGAACTAAATCGTAAAGTCTACCTATACAAAATTCCATGAACCAAAAAGAAAATTGCTCTTTTAATACCCAATTCATTCCTTACTCGAAATCTTCCACGCTCTGGGGATATTGTTCGTTGTAATTGAAAAGTTAAATTAAATTGGGTCAAATATATGTCTGCTTTAAAAAGAGTGGAAGAGTAAGAATCGCGATAGCGCAACTAGATCGACCTTGTTCTGGCGAGAAAATGGATTAAGAGACGACGATTACGTGAAAATTGGGCTCACAACTTTTGCATTATTGCGAATTTCACAACTTGGTAATGCAAATTTCGTTTTAACACTTACCGCTTCTTGTACTTGATTTTACCGTTTAGACTTTTTTTTATTACTTTCTTGTCGAGTAATATTTTAATTTGGATCTCGCGCAGACGGGAATACCTCTCGCACCCAGGGTGACCGCAATAAACTCAATTTTAAGAATCGTGGGACCGATCTCTAATCCTTCATATTGAAAACACATTGCGTGAATAAAAAGTGAAGTGGAACTTTTGTGCAAACAAAAAGTTAACGTTCTTACGAAGCACATGTTTCAAGTTATGCATATAGAGGGATACGTAATAATTATGTAGATTTTAGTGCCACTTAAGTATGCGAACGTTTTCGAATTTTAAATTGATTGCATGATATTTGGCGCTTTGCGTTTGAAGTGATTTCGAATGCTTAATCGTCTTGATTTGTGTGATTGTTCGTTTTTGAAATTGTACCAATTTAAAGTTGCAATTTGAAATTCAGAATGTGGTGGGTGAAACTCGGAGACGGCGAAGCTCGTTGACGAGATTATCTCTCCAAATATCACATAAATATCTATAAACACAGCCTTTCAGGACCGGTCGAGCCTCATAAATGTTGCGACTTAACATTAACATAACAAGTTCCATAATAGTATTTCATCTTTAATGTCATCTAAAACTGTATGCTAATATTTTCATTTCATTGCAAATGCACCTTTGTTTAATGTGTATCGCGTTGTGCATCGTACACGTAGATTTATTCCTCCTAAATTGGATACATACAGTAATAAATAAACTTATTTTAACGACGTAAAATTGTTCCAGTCCAAACACGTTAGAAAAGAGTGAAAAACCATCCAACTCGAGCTATATGTAAACAACTGCGGAATTATACAATTTATTAACGGAAGGTTGTGATTTTATTTTGCCCAAATCATGTTAGCCCAATTAAATATGCCATTCGTATGTAAATTAAGCAACTTTTCCATGTCGAATTTATTTGGAACACGAAAACAAGTTCTTTCAAAAGCCGCTATACGTATAGGCTTCTTATTACGATCAGCTTTGTATATAATTTATTGCTTGCTAAATTTACAAAGCTTTTAACTTTTAGAAGTAGGTAAATAATTTTAGGTATTATAATCTATCATGTTGTGAAAGTACTAGCTTAGTAGAAGCTCATTAACGTGAGGATGAAAGCTTTTTTGCTCCAACTTCGTTAACGAATCATTAAACTATGAAAATTTTGCGTATCTCCAAGTGGAAATTCAAAATAAATGTTTGTAAATATCATGGTTCGGATATTGTTCGGGTTAGATTTTATAAATAAAATAAAAAAATTTATCGCCCCGAATTAAAATACGCCAAGAGGAAAAAATTAGAACGCCGGTCACGATTGCTCGGTTTTAAGGAAAATTTAAATAATTAACGTCGGCCCTTTTTTCTCCTAAGGAGAAAAATTTTTAAGTTGGAGTTTCGAATGTTTGCAGGAATTTGTTAACACAAATCGAGTTTGTTTTTGGAATGTCGAACCCGACTACCGCTTCAACTTCGCTTAAGGTCTCTTTTTACTTGTACAAAGTAGCTGCGACCAGATTCCGATCTAAATGTTTCGTATTAGCATACAGCAGCTATAAAGTTCTGGCCACTGTCACAATAAAGAGTTGACCGTGTTATTATGGATGCATCTCGATGGCGTTCCACGATTGATTCAAATACCAGCCAGCTGCTCCGTTACCTCCGGGCGTCGTAACTTATTAGAATATTATGTAAACCGACACGAATGAACCAAAATGCCATAATTCATATAAAACCATGCATTAATTCAAAACACATAGCAGGTGTTACAATTTAGTGCTTTATAATTTTAATTACAAACATGTCTTTACGCTTTTCATTAACCTCTTTAATTATTGTTCTTCTTTAACTTCTTCATCGAACCTATTCGTTACGTTTAAGTCTCGAAATTAAACTTTCCAGTAAAGCGGCTCGCTTTTTTATTTTATCTAAGCACAAGAACTCTCATAATTATCCCAATTATAATTGTTAAGAATTATGTTATTTATAATTAAAATTATTAATGGATTGAAATTCAAGTAGAAAATTTAACGTTTCGTGTTTATTTCTAAACGTTGTTTAAGATTTTCAATAAGAAATTCACTTACCAAATCCCTTTTTAATGAGGCTTCAGATTTTGTACTTATTATACATGGAACTTTCGAAAGAACGACTACCGCCGAGGGCGGCAAACCTTAATTTACCTGACTTCTATGCATATTTATTAAACCCTACACGAAAGATACCTCGTAATAAAATTACAGAAATTGGTAATTTGCTAGTTGTTTTTGAAGTTGGAATAACAACTTTTGTTATTTATTAACCTAACCTCAGGCGTTGACATCTGTTGAATTAACATTGTTTTCCAATAAATTCTTAAAGGGTGCATTTTTAACCCCAAATTTACCCTCCGGGCGTTAAACCAAGTTCATTGTTATACTTCAATTTTTATAACGACCGCGTAAAATATAAAATCGTGATGACGAAATGCTCACTATTACAAAACCTACTCGGGTAATTTAAATTTCCTCGTAAGTCTTTTCCATTTTTTTTTACGAGAACGTAGTTAATTTTTGGACATAAAACCGAGTCGTAACTTTGAAAATAATTTAGGGGTCAATTTTGCCTTAAAACCACAACAATCTCATAGCAATAGACCCCAAGTATACTTTTTCACTTACTTTCCGGTTTAAAGGCTTGCGGTGGACATAAAAACGAATAATTTTATTACGACATAATTTTTGTTAGAACGTGAAATTATAATAGAAAATAACGCTTTATGGAGATTAAGAAATTGCAATTTCAACTTATAATATAAATTATTTACACCTTTTGTTCGGACATGGGAAAGGATAAAATTATTTATAAAGTTGAAATTGATGTGAGCAACTATGAATAATGCATCTCGAGTGTTCTGCTTAAATGGTAATAATTTTACTTTAAAAATTGCAAATAACAATGGCCTTTATTGCGTATGTTGGCCGTATCTTATTCGACATGAAAAAAGAAAAGGTTCGGAGCTGAGCGGCTTGTTTGTGACAGCAGACTGTACTTGCATCCAGTTACATATATCTGGTTTAACAATATCCTGGAATTTTACAAAACCCGCTGCTTTTCTTTCGTATAAATACTTTTAAAATTTTATTCTTAAATAGCGAGCATTTAATATTAAAATTCTTTATCTCTTATACATCTATTTCGACCTCTGTATTACGCTCAAAAACGAGATAGGATTTAAGTATGTACCTACCTATATCATACTCGACACTTATTACTGCAGAACTTTAATAACAATCAAGTCGAGCAAAAAATTGAGATATCACCCAGTATGTTCGGTATGGTTTGCAAGAAATACATAATTAAATTAACTGGATGAATGCAAAGGCAGAGCTTTGGAGTGGAGCCAGGACAACTAAATACTTTCTCAAAATTGAAAAACGACAAGGAACGTGGTGATGTTATATTTCCAACTTGTCATCCTACTTCTTTATTTTGCAAAAACCGAATTATTTAAAACCCAAAATATTTAATTGAAAATGATTCGGTATTCAAGACTTGGGAAAAACAAACTTGAAACTTTTTCTCGATCCAGTTTAAAGGATTTAAATTTTATAATAAAGTTGAAATTAGTTTCTTAATTTTTCTCTCTAATTTCTACACGCAGATCTCTTAATTAAGTTCAATCCCGAAAATATTTTAGCCCCGTTAGCTTAATTTGGAAATTCTGGCCAAGTCACTTTGTGTAATATGAAATTCTCAAGGGTTAAACTTGGTAAGTACAGTTTTCCCCAATAATACGTCGGCATGTACGAGTATGTGTATGTATGTGAGGAAAAGCTTTACTCATTTATTCGATCTCTAAACCTTTCAAATGCTGTTATCTAAACTCCATTTTAAAAGCAATCAAATACGCTGGTTTAATAAAATTAAACTGAGATTTATCGCTATTAAATTGTTGTTAAGTACCTAAATTTTTTAAATGGACGTTTGGCTAAAAAGTTGATTTCTATTCGTTCACTTGACATTATTAACAGAATGGATACGACAGCGAAATCGGCGCTTACAACTCGTATGGATTTATCGTTACGCCCATTAGTCATTAAAAGTACCAGTAGCTCATTTCATTTTTCCTATGTTATTAGTGCCATCATAAAGAGTTTAAATTTTTCGGTTCCTTTTTTTTCGGCCACAAAAAATATTCCTGTTGGTCCGAATTTAATTATCAGATTCTTATAATGGTTTTATGAAGAGGTATTGGCTTGTTGTTGGTGGAATTTATGGTAATCAAGGTGTAATTATTTATCGTTAACAAAAATGACTCCAACAGCGTTTTATGTATCTACCTAGCTGTGACGTTAAATTAAAGCCAACAATATTATCAAAATTAAATTATGGGAAGAAGAACATTGAAGACCAATCCTAAATGGACTTTTTTTTATTGAGAGAATTAAAAGTTGTCCTAACAAAGAGAGGTTCGATTCCTGGTAAGTAAAAATCTAAATTTGGGTTTTACTAACGAATAAGAAATAAATTAGTGGTCTGAGCAAAGAGGAAAACTAGAGTAGCTGCGATTTAACAATTTATAAAGAGGAAGTTGTGAAATATTTTAGTGTCTAGTAGTAAGCCTAGTTGCACGTCTGAAGACTGAATAGAAAACCATAGTTGCTCAATTCTCTTCCTATATTCGTTAACCGACGCATCGGGTTGTGGCTAACGAGTGATTCATCACTGCGGTATCCTGCGAGTGCCGTTCATCTCCTGTAGCCTTCTAGTTCCTGCGAAACCGCACCAGGAAGCAATCTCACGATTGCTATGTCTATCCCTGCTAACCCCGATACACACGATTTTGTAAATTATTTGTGGCGCTGGTTGTATAAACCAACCACCATATACTTTCAACTACTTGTGTACTTCTCATGCTGTCAATTCCTTGCGCTGGGGTTGTGGGTTAGCCTTTTTGCTACGATTTTCTACTTAATTTATTTTTCCTTTAATTTTTTCTTCCACTTGATTATTTATGAGTTCCATTTCCGCTTGATTTACGATCTTAACTCATTACTTTTTCAAGTAATTAGTTCCGATAAATATTTCACCTTATCGCCGGAGTTTTTTTAGCGAATTTTTTAAATTAAATATTTTATTGATCGATATAGCTTGTTCTTCAAATTATTTAACATGTTTTTAAATGTTTATCATCAATTACTGGGTGTGAAATTAACGACGAGGTGGTAATAAACATTTTATGGTACATCAGGAATGTAGACGACCATTATAAAATTGTATTCATAAAAATTAATTATTTGAGGTCGATATCGCTGGGAAAATCGATATCTAATGGTAAATATTTCCATTGTTTTTCGATTAAGTGGTCATTATCTATATCGATTAAAGTGAATTTATGTGTAAATAATATAATTTCTTACAACATGTACCCGGTGTCGGGAGCACTTTACGATCGCCAGAAGAAGAAGAAAAACAAAAAATGTCTTTATCGTTACAGCGAAAGCAATAAAAAATTTATATTGACGTTAATTACGGACATTTTTTTAATTGCAATATCAACACTTAATTTTTGTTTTTGGCTTTTAAAAAAATTTAAATAATTTTGTTTATTTTAGTTTTTTAGATAAGAAAATAATAGATCGGGTGTTTATCAACTTTTTTATCCAGTTTTCAACAGTTGCGTGATGTGCAACGTCATTTTCTGAATGGTTTTTTACGCCTTTGTACGTGTAAACCACGCAGCCTTTAAAAAATTATTTTATTTTTATCGTTGTGATGTATTACAAAGCTTAGGTAAGCTTTTAGCACGTAAAAATGTCAGTTTTTTAACGAATTTGACGAATAAGTTTTTAGGTTTCTCTGGTTGAGTGTGTATTAATAAAAAGGATTTTATTTTAGATTTTATTGTTGCTCCATAAAATTGTACATTAAAACTGTGAATATAAAATTCCCATTTACAGAATTTTACGTTTGCTGACACTCACGACTATAAATTTTCGTATGAACGACGTCTAAAGCATATTTTCCAAAGTTTTAATTTGTCTGGTAGAAAATTGACTCTCGGAGGAAAACGTTTTGTTTCATTCTGGATCAATCAATATAAATAAAAAAAAATTTTTTCCTAAACTTTAAAGCTTATCTGGAAGCATTAACATTAAGAATAGAAAAAAATACAGTGCTTTATACTTACTGTCCAAGATAAAATATATTTCAAACCCCAAGGAACAGGATTATGTGTTCTGTATAAAATATAGTCTTCCTTCGGAGTTAACTAATGCAAATGGAAATGGAATCCCTGACTGTTTTTTTATTTTATTGATACAAAATCAATTTTCCCAGAGTGTAAACATTACGATATTAATATTGAAACAATTTACAATATTAATTTTTACGACATTAACAAAAATTTAATTACACCATTCGATAATAGCTATATAATTGTTGTTAATTTATTAATGTATAACGTGTTTAAAATTAAGTTGTCCATCATTCAAAGAAAGTAATTCGGTAGGTATAATTATTACAATACAATGGGAAGGTGGGGTAGTCGGAATAAATACAATGCAAGAAGGCGATGCGAACGAGCTATTAATTTTTGTGTTCCAAAAAGCGAAACTAAAGCGACTGTAACAAATTTGTTATGTAACAGTTAGATGAACTTTAAAAACGTAACTCCGAGCATTTAACTGCAAATTTTTATAATATACGGGACTGCCTTTAATAATAATTTAATTCACGATTTTGTTGGTAAAATTTTGTATCGCACAAAGAACTTTTTTTTATTTATAAAATTTCCGTCTAGCTAATAGGAATGCATTAGAAGCCTGTTTAGTATCCGTCGCCATTAAAACGTTATTAAGGATACGATAAAATTAAGGTTATAATTAGTTGTGTGAGCATAAAGGGTAGTTTTTAATGGTTTTGTTATCTGGGTCCCTATATGCTAAACACTTATTTAGAGAACAAAGTTATCTCTTATCAACTGACTCCACGGCGCATTATTCTAATCTAATTCGATAACGTTGACTTTAAATCTCAATTATAAACTTGAGAAAGAACATAATAATATATTCAAGTTTAACGACGGAATTTATCACAACAGTTATCAACATTAAATAAGTTATTCTGGGACCTTCTCCAAAAACGATTATTATACCTTCCTTATGTTTGACTAGAAATCCTCTAGGATTTGTATGAGGATAGTGCGCGCCGTGTTTACATGAACTTTACGGGCCTCTTGATTTAGGTAGCTGAATTTATTTAAAATTCAATTTTAAAAAATAAATATTCATTCGAAACTCTTTCGCTGATGAGAAGAGAGGCACGTGTAAGGTTTTAATTACCACCTTTGGAACGATGAAGACTCGTTTAGTTAATTTTTGATTTTCTCGCGATGTTGTGGTACAGGTATAGCGTTAGAAAATAATATAAATTACCGCTATCGACATTTAATCTAAGCATTAAGGACGTTTAGTTTGATTTCTTAACACGTGAGTTAATGGTTTTGGTATTTAAATTTGGAGCAGACGTGTTCATTAAAATGATTTTCTACAAGATACAAAAAAACGTTTAATTATATGACCCATCTTAATGAAGGTTTCTGTGTTTACTACGTAAGTTACGACGAAGAAGATCTTATCCAATTTAATTTCTGTTCGGTGATGCAGAATCTCTCCCCTGCTTAATATTCAGTTTTATGAAATAGGGAAAAAAGAAGGTAGCGGTGGATTTTTTTTGGGGGGGCAATACTTTAGATTATTATCGAAGAAGCTCGACCGGCCAGTTACGTCAACTAATGTTTTATATTTAATTATTCCATAAATGGCAATAAGGTTTCCTACTATTGCTAATATTTATAAGCAATCCAATTATCTGTGACTCTAGAAGGCGCACGCGTATCTTGATATCTTTACCGTGTGCGGTCTTTGCAGAAGGCACACCTTAAATTACGACCTCCTCGGTGTACCGGCTTTTGTCTACACAAAGTTGTGGGGAATAATTGACACGGGAATTTTACGGCCACCTTGAGTTGAGAACCCAAATGGGTTGATTAGTGTGAGTTGTTCTAAAGATAACGCCAAGTTTAAGAACAACTGTTTTAATTGTAGTTCGCATCGTTCATTACCACGACTACCAGACATTTACAAATACTTGGGCTATCTCGGCTAATTAAGATCTAAAAAACAACTTAACGAAATGTATCTGCAAAATAGTTGGTCCGTTTACAAAATTTATATGAAACGGATGTAAAACGTTAGAAAGAAGAAATATGGGTTCGCTTTTTCAAACATGGCTCCTGTGTTCGCTTAGTACATACAAAAAAATTAAACGCATTTAATTCTTCATCCTAATTATATCTTAAGTTGTGGAATGTTATGGTAGCTTTGGACCCTAGAATTCGAGTTGTTCCATTAATATGACATTCACAGACGATCAGCATCACTAATTTGTGGTTGTTGAAGGCGGAGATCGTTTGTGGTTACCATTTAAAATATTTCATTCGAAATATAGTAGCTATAACTATATTTTACGTTTAATTTATTTTCATCTTCGACAAACATCAAGAAGTCGTAGTGAAGACCATATAATTTGAATAATATCACAATTTTATGTCTTATTGAATTCGGAACGCACAAATTGGTCTTCTTTTATATGTATGACCAAGCATGACTCTTCCAACACACTTAAAAAAGTTGCAAAACTGTTACCATAGATTACGAATAAAATTTTATAGATATCGAAAAACACTTACTGGCGAAGATGATCTAAAATTCTAAGTGACGAAGACCTTCGCATGGACCGGTAATGTATTCGCTTTCCAGCTTCGGGCAACTATTTGCATTTTTAACAAGTTCTATCGATGACCTGGTAGTGGTTAGAATCCATTTTCAAACTTTATATGACATCAAGTTTCACTTCAATATTTTAGTTTGTTATTTTATCATTATTGTCTCCTTATCGCATTAAAGATCGTCGACTTCCACTTGTGCAAATAAAATTTACACTTTCTCAATTACTTTTCGCCCTATAAAATGTTAATTTTATTAATCGAATCGCAATGTGATGGAAAACACTTGGAAATGTCGTGAAAATCGAATTAATTTAATACTACTATATAGTTAATTTTTATTCATATTGCTTAATAAATTGCGAGACCAAATCGGCGTTTCAAAGTCAACCATCTTAAAGTCGGTTTCATTTCGTCGAGACCCTAACATAAATAAATTTGATCTAAATCGTTTAAGTCCCAGCCGGGGTGCATCCATATTGATATATTTTTCAACATATGGGTTTGCACGAATAAGACGATAACAACCGTAACTGGCAGAAGTATCATTTATAATTTTGATTCCATTCACCATGTGAAGCTGGTAAAATTAGCAATTTGTTTTTTAATAATAATAATAATCGTGTGGTCGAACTTGCACAAAAGGTATTAAAGGCCTCCTGCTTGGAATCGAATTACCTACCACAGCCGTCAAACCTCTATTTGTTACGAGTCGTAAAGTGCACAAAATTACGCGATTTACAAGAAGGTTTCGTTCCTTTGATGGCCACACTATAAAACGGCTAAAAGTAATTTTAGAGAAAATGTATTAATAAAAGCATCGAGAAAGTTGGTAAAGCGTGCAATAAAAGTAATAGGATATTTGCATATGGAATATATTCGATTGATCGGATCGTAAGTTGCTTATTCTTTTAAAAATATCAATGTAAATAGCACTTAGGTTCAATTTATCGTATTATCCTTGCTAGCTTGAAATAGTCAAAGCACTTGAATCGAATTTTACTAAAAGGGTTTTATTTATTTTTGGATTTCAAGTTTTATTGCCGTTCTTTTTTGAAAAGAAGCACGTTTGTATTTGTAGATTTTTTGTGAGATGGTAACGAAAAAGGTGGGCGTCCAAGTTTTCCCATTTTAAGTAAATTGATGCAATAAAGCCGGGAACACCGACCCTTGCAGTGCGGTGGTCCGTACTAACGTCCGTCCATTTATTTCATTACTCTCTTGCTTTACTTTAATTGGTTACTTTATAAGCCTGTGATTATCTAACACGCACACATAAACTTACATAGTAGAACAAGATATTAGGAAATAATAAAAAACAAGTTAATAGGACTTGTAGTTTTAAGCTTTTCTAAGAACCCGACTCATTCATTTGATGCTTCTTTGGTTCTATGATGGATCTTCGCCTATTCATTTTTTCACTTGGAATTTCGATGTATGTGTTGCGGGATAAGTGAAGCTTTTGTTCAGGAAACTGGCTTTGTCAGGTGACAGTTGTGATGCATTCCTTTCTGATTATTTATATCATCCGTATAACCGACATTTTTCTTCCAGTGTTTTTAATCTCAACATTTTTATGTGTGCTATTCATTAAATCCACATGGCTTTGAGAATCTCTTTCATTTACAATATTGTTCAGGTTTTTTCGCCAATAACGCCAATTGCGCGCTATAAATTGCTTCGGATTCGGACAGTCAAACAAGCACGACACTTGAGTTTGGTTTAATTTCCCCGACATCTTCCTTCGGACCAATTTATCTTTGTGTCGTTGAGTTTTTATAAAATCTAGGCTGATTGTAACCGTCCTGATGTTGTAATTAAACCGTTTGTAACTCAAACGTTCCCATGTTATACTTGCTCTCGCACACGCTTTTCTATGCGATGTGAAAGAGATAACGAAGCCTTTAGTAAATTATTTGTAAGGGTCCCTATTCCCGCGGTCCACAGTGTTGCTTTTGATAAAGTGGCGTAACGACCTCGCCCTCTGAGAAAATCCGGCACAGAACCAATTCCGAATTAGATCACCGTAATTAATAATTTCATTTACTGCTGCTGCTACCGTTCTTTGTGTGTATGTCAATTCCAACTTCTAAATAAAGATTTTAACTGCCGGTTAACGAAATTAGTTAGGAAAGCAGCCTCGTTCTCTTTCAATTAGTAAAATGAAAGGTATAATTGATGAAAACTTATAAAAGTAGAAACGGTATGTTATAAATTGTCAGATCGTTACCAGTTCCCGATTTTTATGAAAGCTCGGACTTATTTCAAGATCGATCAGTTTTTTGTAAGTGGCAGGCGAATTAATTAACGTTTCTCGACTATACATCTCCCATATGGTGAAACTCGGTTGGAATTGGACTTTTTTGCTCCAACCAAATGGAACTCTTTGCAATAACACGTATTTAAGCTGTCGGTCTTTATTATCCCCTTAGTCTTGGTCATAAAGTGCACCCTCGAGCCCGCCGAGAGTGGACCCATACGCTTAATGAGGAAGTGGTTAAAAACACAATTGGAAACAAATCTAACACACAATAGAAACACGTAATTGTTTAATTTAGTTGCTATAATTATATCCTTTTATTTAATTATTTCTATTGTTTATTTCAGGATAGACATGTGAAAGAAACACCCGGAAACTCGGTGGATCGTGAACCGGAAGTGGATCCCAGTCAGGACTATCAACTACTATTAGGATATGAAAATAGCACACACACGGTGCTCAGATTTAGAAGACGATTGGACACTTGCGACCATCACGACATCCCGATCACGGTACGTTACGAAATTTTAATTTTAATTTTACTCCTTTTAAATAAAATTATATAAAACTTTATCATTTACTGGTCGTTTTTAACGATACGGGTTGTACAAGGAAAGGGTGGAGTTGAGCATTGTTGTTTTCTTGTGCTTCGAGCAACCCGTAGTAATGACCTGACATTGTTTAGTACACAATGCATTATTACGCTATTCCGTAAATTGTGAAAAATGCTAGGAAATTTATACTTAAACAAATTAGGATTTTTATATTGTTAAACAAAAGCGCATTGTATTACGTTAATTTTTATTACATTGAAAGCAACTTCGATTACCTTTCAAGTTAACTGACACTTGAGCCTTCAGCGTTTGGATTTACAAGCTTTTACGGCGTGGTTCAAATTCCACGTTAATTTACCGCGAAATTTTTTTTATGCTAAGTATAGCATATCTTTTATAAATATTTTTTTTGCGATCAAGATACGAGGTACCATTTGCTACTTATATACCTACCAGTTGAGATAAAACTTTTTAATCGTCATTATTATGGTAATGGTTTGCAAATTCATCATGACTCTAAATATTAGCGGAAGACGAAGCTTAAGAAAAAGTAAAGTAGGTGCTAGAAAAACTTGACAGTTTAATGGTAGTTTAGGAGTAAAAACATATGGTGGCAGCTTAAGTTCCTCGTAATGGCTGGCGTGTAGACCCTTATATTCTTACAGTAACTCCGGGTTGTGCTGAGTCCGGTGCACCCAATTACTTATGTTTGCTTTTGGCCGTCGCCCTTCTAAACCATTTTGCAGTAAGCTCGATGTCTTTCGATGTAAATTATGTCATGGATTGAATGCTTCGCAAATATTTAGTTTAAATCCTAATACATGACAAATTCCTTTTGCAGCTGGTGCTCTTTTAGCTGGCATTTTATTGGTTACTACTTTTCTATTTTTAAATAAAATTGCTTTTAAGTTTTCCAATTTTTGAACAAACTTCGGCTTCAAAATTAATTGGATTCAAATTTACTGCTCGATTCATATATACAGAAAACCGAACGAATTTTTATGTACCTACCTATGTGTCTAGCATTTTTATTCCCAAGTCCTTATCGATTTTCCTTCACGTTGATGGAAAAATATTTAACCGATTTATTGTTATTTAATTATATGTAAACATTATTTACAAAGTAATGTTGTTTATCAACATTTTTAACGAATGTTTGTCTACGGCAAACAGTTACTTTTATGTATTACTAGGCGATGACAAGGCTTGTCATGTCTGGATAACTTACGTGGATACGTGTTGTTCTCAGGGTGGCCGTTTAATTTTTCTCGTGTTGCGCTATATTACAGCGTTCTAATGGCTCATTAACACGCAAAGCTTTACGACGCTGCGTGAATAATTAAGAGATGACACCAAAGCTCGGGAGTGCGGTCCCATAAATAACATCCCTAACCATTTATACGTTGTAGCGAGAAAGAAAGCACTTGATTTTTATTTATAATGGAAAGCACGTTAAATTGATTCGAAATGTCTGCCAACGTGATATAATAACAATTGCTAAACAAGTTAAAGACTGAGTTTGTGAATACATTTACCAGTTGCATATATAAAGAGTAACAAATCCGACAAGTTTCGTTACTTAATCTGCTCCAGAAACGTCTCCAGCGACACACAAAGATTGATGTTCCAGATGTACCAAAAATAAAGAAATTTCGCTTATTTCTTTTTCTGCATTACCTTCAAGTTCTCTACTTTGTTATTAATAAGTTATTTCTACTTTATTAGGTGTTAATTTAAAAACTTCCTACATCTTACGATATTAATTTCGGGTTCAAAAACAAGTTTTTGATTTATGTTGCTCTTAAATAATTCTGAAGTTGATTAAGTAACAAAATAATTACCTGCTCATTTATTTATTGCTTATTAAGTGCGAGTTTAAACGTATTTTTAACGTTATTTCTTTTGTGTTTGTTACAGAACGACACGATGCGTATAGTGTGGTCGTATCACAAAAGCGAACCCGAAGGTGGAGCGGTCGGTCCTGGTTCTTTACCACAACACAGCACGGAATCGAGGGGCAGCCAATCGTTATATTTAGTGCAACGTGCCGATCAAGACGCTCCAGGACCAGAAGAAACGACGCGAATATGGGAATTACGAAATCCCGCAGTCGAATCTCCCGCGCCTGGCGACACTCTACACTGGTGCAGGGTATTCCGTATTCCTGCACTTTCTCGCAAGCATCACCTTATACGAGTAAGTCTGAACATAGTATGCAAATTGCTTGGCTTTTATACTCGCTTCGCAGATTTGCAAATAATATTATGCGTACATCTCCCTTCATATAAATTCGTAGGAAATTTTACGGCGCTTTGATATTTAAATTTGAAATTATATAAATTGCGTTTTAGCTAGTTTGAGATGAGTTTGTCTTATTTTATTGCTTCGTTTGTTCAATTACAACCGTCATCTTCAAAGAAAAATAAACTACTTTGAGAATAAACAAGGGTTGAATGGCTTTTGAATGTTTTAATTTTTTATTTGCAGTACGAGCCCCTCCAGGGAATTCGCACGGATGGCGGGCTTCAGCAAGTTGTCTTGTACGAGTGTCAAGAAACGCCGCAAGTCGAACAATTAGCGGGCACTCCTGGAAGGCAGTGTTTCGATAGCGGATTGCAGCCATTGGCGTGCAACACCGTTGTTGCTAGTTGGGCCAGAGGTTCGGAAGGCTTCAGTTTTCCACCCGAAGCCGGATATCCACTCGAACCATCCACTAGTCGCTATTATCTTTTGGAGACTCATTATACCAGTTCGTTCGATAATGCGGGTAGTTTGGAAGGTTCCGGAATGAGATTATTTTACACTCCGGAACTTCGAAGGCACGACGCAGGTGTGATATCGGTCGGAATGGATCCTAATTGGAGACATATTATACCACCCGGACAACAGAAAGTTGTGTCCTCGGGTCACTGTATATCTGAATGCACCCGACAAGCTTTCCCTCATTCGGGTGTCAGTGTCTTTGCGGTTGTAATGAGAACCCATCGAATAGGTAGACAAGTAGCATTAAGACACGTTAGAGATGGTGTAGAGCAATCTCCTATAGCGAATGACGATAACGTCGATGCCGATTATCAAGAGTACAGAAAACTTGTTTCACCTGTTAAAATATTACCTGGAGATCATTTAATAGCCGAATGCACTTATAACAGTTCGGGAAGGTCAGCCATAACCCTCGGCGGACTTACAAGCAGAGAAGAGACATGTTTAGTAATGGGACTTTATTATCCTCGTCAAAGATCTTTAGCTGCGTGTCACAGTTTACCGAGCTTGCCAACCGTCTTGCATTCTTTAGGCATTCAAGAACTCAGCCCGTAAGTATTCATTTTTCAATTTTAATATTCCATCGCAAATATAAATCAAATAAATCGCTTACATTATTTGAATGTCATTGTTTTTACAATATTCACGATACATTGAACTATCGACTACATTTTTATTTTCTTTTCAGTGGTTCCAACCCCGTGCGCATATCGGCTCCACCTGAACTAGCAGGCATGACATTAGAATCCCGACTCGTGTCATACGATTGGGAAAATCAATTTCAAAGTTTTCAAGAGGCTACGAAGAAAGGATCCTTTAAGCCATTGTGCTGGACAGCTCAATCTACCTTGTTACCGGTAAGTAACTGTTCAAATAAAAAATATCCAAGTATTTTTAGTTCAGATATCACGTGCCAGTCTTTTTTTCACATAGGTCGCGTGATAAATAGGAATCTCGGAAAATTACCCCAGCGAGCGTTTGCAATTTAACTTCGTCAAATGACACTTTTATATACTATAAATATACATTAGTTGATCGGCTTTTAAAACATTTAAATTTATTTGCAACGCTGAAATTTTCAAAAATTTCAGGTATACATTTTATTGGCGCGCGTGAGTGACGCTCACGCATTGGGAATGAATTTGAATGAATTTAATAATAATTTTGAATATATTTTAGAAAATCATGCAGATGTAGTTTTTTTAAATTGTGTCAAGGGAACTTGAAGTCGCACTGTCGGTGTTATTGTCTAAACGTTTATTAGTTTTGATGCATCGCTGGGGGATTTTGGGAATTGGCGCAGTAGTTTTCGAATATAATTATGATCGTGTGTGACTGCACATTACTATTACCTGTCATTGATTTAATTGCTTTTAATGTATTTTGAGCTTTAAATACATTAACGTATTTTTTTTGGCTTCTCTATATACAACAAGTAATTCTTTTTCCAGGGAACGGACATGCTAGATGCACATTACCCTAACATTTCCAAGCCCTACATACGCAGTAGTTACGATCAATGTAATTATAGGCGATATAGTACGGAGGGTTGGCCTGGTGGTACACCGTTATTAGAAATCGATGGAAATCACATCGAAGGAGCAGCTCGAAGTAAGGTATCACGAAGTAGTAGTCCAGCGAACGCTGAAGAATCGTTAAGTCTTAGCCGTACTAATAGCGGAAATTGCCAAAAAATATTCAATTTACTAATTGGATTGTCTCTGACGTTGGTACTATTGAAACATTAAATGTGATCTCTAAATTATCCAATACCTATAGAAGTAGGTAAATCGAGTCAGTCATATAGGGGCCTGCTGTGAAGATAATCAGTAACGTAAAAGATACCTAATAACGGTGTGCTAGTGAGCTAATCGATATGACTGTAGTGGCGGCTTTACAGTCTGAATCATGAACTATCAAAAAAACTCTAGTTAAAAAAATTGTGCAGTGAAACTGTATTGAAACGCCTTTGATTATTTTCTATTAGTGATAAAAAACGTTTTAGTGGAGCCGTCATTCTAGTCCTTTTTTTAGACAAAATTAGATATCGTAAGACGACTGTCGGCAAATGTTTAAAAAAATAAGGGTGCGCGTATGTAAAATTTTTTATGGTATCGGGTGTATCACCTAATCGAATTCAAGTTTGTCGTTGCGCCGCCGTCTGGAGCTGTGATGCAAGTAGATTAAGCACTTAAAAACCCTTCTGTTTTCGTGTTCTTCTCTATTAGTTGCTAAAATTGTTAGATTCTTCGCTCTATCCTCTCGTTATATTTTTTTATCGAATCTGTAATTATATGTACATTTGTAATATCTATTATTGTTTTGTTGTATATTTATTAGTCAATTGGTGCTATATAATTTTAAATGTACCCTTTGTATGTACTAAACTTTATTTATTATTGATTACTTGTTAGGAAGAAGAAGATAATTGTACAGTGTAGATAACTCGTGTAATATATTTTATAAATAAATCTCGACGAAAGTAGCAATAACATTAGAAAATTGTGTTCTTTTTTTATAACCAACTTCGCATTTACATAATGGTTTAAGTTTTCCTTAAGTTACGTGGAGTAAAGATAGTAAAAGGAAGATAAACATAAACGCAGATTAACTTATCTGAATCTACGCTTACATGAATTACATCAGGTAAATTTATAAAGTTGGGGGAATTAAGATGGCCGCTGAGGATATTACCCAGATTATTAACTGCTTTAATGTCATCCAGTCAATATTTTTAATGACTGGACAGCTGATGCATGTGGGAGTGACTCAATTTAAATCAATCTTCTCGATTCTCACTGTATTTATTATACATATGCGGGTTCATTGAGACATGTCTCCACTAAATCCAACCTTCTGAATACCATCGGCTGATTTTATCGGACATTTGTATGGTAGGTAGACACATCACCAACTGCTTCCCAACTTGACGTTTTTCTCACAATTGATTTCCAATCTAAAATCAATTTAATTAATTTTTTACGTTCATCCTGGTACATGCTTGAGCTATTAAGGTAAGTCACAACGTTACGAGAATTTATAGTTTTAAGGATGTCATCTGTTATATCAGCTAATAAATTTTCAAATACATTAAAATATTTTATAGGTTCTAATAACGTCGTCAGTATAACCTGCTCGACGCTAAAGGGTTAATTTTAAATTTAAAAATCAATGTCGACGCCAGTAATTATTCCCCCGTAATCACACTTTAGCTACAAAATATTTTAAATTATATATGCGTTTTCTAGTTTCTGTAAAATTATTACTGCCCTGGGTTATAATTTATTTGAAATTTTAACTTCAATAATTATTTTGTTCTTCATTAGTCAACTAATTTCGTAGTAGTCACATTAACGCGATAATTGCGGCGGAATATAAATTTTTAATTTTATAATAATGCGGTTATTATAATAAAACAGTCATTTTACTATAATTTAAAAAAAAATTGTTTATTTAGATTTTACAATTCAGTAATTATTAAACACGATGTCAGTTCCCGGTATCATTTGATGTTTACACCGTTATTTTGTCAATTTAGTGCGTATAAGTATTTAAAACCAGCTTCAGATATAAATCGAGATTCTATTTTTAAAAATTTAGTAATTTAAATCGCCCTGTGTCGGTTTTTGTAGAACACGTATGAAATTTTAAAATTATGCTTTCACGTAAATTTTAATAAAGAGAGCTAATGAAAGAAAAATTACTTTTTCAATTTTATAAGAGTAAACACTTTCAGTTTTAAAACAGCTTTATGAAGAAGTTTTAAATAGTTTTGAAAGAAATTTAAAATTAAATTAGAAAATCGTCTTATTTTAAGCTTTCCCTGATTGGATAAAATTTAGATTTCGTACATCGTGATTCAAATTTTAATGCAAAATCTGGAAATGGTTAATTTTCACTTGTTAGAGGTACGAATTTCCATAAAACTAGATTTAGTTAGGTCTACTAGAAGACTTTTCTAAATTGCATCAAAAACTGAACTAGACATTAAAATATTTAAAGTTTCACTTTAAGTAAAGGGGACTTAACACGGAGGAAAATCAATAAGTTCAGTAAAAACGGTGTAAGGAATCAATATTTTTTAATTAAATAAATTTTATTTTTCGACGTAATCTCCTTGAAGCTCAAGGCACACGATACTTCTTTCGAATTAATTTTTCTAAACCACTGAAAAAAAAATTGTTTCACTTGCCTTGTAAAATAGCTTTCCACAGCATATCAGCTCTTAATTTGGGAATAGAAAGTAACCGCTAGGTCTGGAATGTAAGGTGGGTGATTTATTTCTTCGAACCCACACTTTTTAATAGCAGTCTGAGAAACTTTCGACTACTGAACTTGTGCATTGTCATGGAGAAGAAGAAAAGATTTTTGTTTCACTTTGCCCTTTCGTTTTTCTTTGATAGCTTCCTTTAATTTCTGGGGTAATCCTGTATTCCTATTATACTCTCTTTACGATGAAGGTAATCAATTAACAGAATTCTCTCAGAATCCCAAAAATTGTGGCGGTTTTCCCTTTTCTATCCACTGCATAGACTTTTGTTTGCTTTCGGATTATAATAACGTTACTATTTAAAATTTTTTTCGGATCAGCCTCGCACATTTCCAAAAATTGCCTAGTTTTTAATTGTTTCGGCTCGAAATTGGTTTTGTTCAAGGTCAGCAAACGTGGAACCCATCTTGCACTTATGATGGGTTCATGCAAAATATTTAATGTAACTTAATTTAATTTAAGGAACTGGTCCGGTTCATGCTAGATATTTAAGAATTCTTTAACGTAAGAATGAAGCATACATAAAAACTACTTCTTGCCAGGTTTCAACAAATGAAGACCTCCCCGGAAAAACGTTACAAGCGACTAATTTTCTACAAATGTTTTTTTACGGTAAAACCACGATACACTTACAACGGTATGCTTATTATTTTTCTCAAACACGTTTACTATCGCGCATTACGTCACGTGCGAATTAAATTACGAACGATGTACGAACTGGACTCGTCAACTCGTACTGTTTGTTTCTCACTCATTTCTCACTGTTTCTGTCTTCTGTCGAATTCAAATTATTTGGAATTATTCGAATTTGTGAAAATTGAAAATTCTATTATTAAATTCGAAAATGCCGACAAAAATCAAATACTTCCGATTTCCACAAATTGAAGACATTTCTGAAGACATTTCTGAAGACTAAAAAATGGATTGTTGCATGTCATCGTGAGGATAAAATAAACCTAAAAAATGGTATGTTGTTTTATGAAACAAAAATTTTCGAGAACCGTTGAAAACAACCCCAAAATCGACTTTTTAAAAGTAGGGAAAATGAGCATCGAATATGCCGTGGCTCCCCAGGCAGACGCGGGGAAATGCATCACACGTTCCCTTCGAATCGAGTGAAATTTTTCGCTCCGATTTGAATTTTTCTTTGAAATTCGGATAGGTGGGGGTGTGATTAGTAGATATTAATAATAAATATTATCAAAAAAATGGAAAATAACCGGTGTATTTGCGCAAAAGCGCAAGATGGTTCGCATCACAATTCCAATTCGCACGTGACGTCACACAACCTGCGTATGAGCATACCGTTGTAAGTGTATCGTGGGTAAAACGTTCCTTATCATATGCTTGAATGTGTGGTTCACCTATGATTTATTATCTATTATATATCTTAACTATTATCCAAGTTACCGGAGATTTAAAATTGTACTTATAGTGGATAAACGTTACATATTCGCGAAAAATGGGCAATTTCAATTTTGTCGCTTGCAACTTTTTTCCGGTGAGGTCTTGGTGATCGTATCTGCACTCATGCGCAGTTACAATCTTTGTTCGCATAATCGGTATAATGTAAAGTTGACCGATATTTCCTAACGTTAGGTTAAATTAAAGAAAGTGAACGCCTATAGGGGGTTACGTACACAGAACCAATTTAAATTAAACTAAACTAAGTAAGTTACGTTATATATTTTGCATGAACCCACCATTACTTTCGATTAGTAAGATAGACCATTAGTAAGATAGATGGACGTTTATAATCCATTAACAAATTTCCGATTTTTAGTACATTTTTGTGACCAACTCCATCCACAGAACGACAAGTGCAATGATCATCTTCTAAGGACTCTTTGTCCTGCTTTGAAAAGCCGTACGCACTTATAAATTGTTTTTAGTGTAGGTGAAGAATCCCTTTTATCCTTACCCTTGTTTGTTAAAAATTGTTTGTAAAAAACTGTTTTATCGAACTTATTGATCTTCCCTCGTATGCAGTGGCAGTTGGTACGTGGAGGGCGTCGTCTTCCCTAAGTAGAATAGCAACTTGTAGTAATATTGTTCCATGCGAATGCACTGCTGGTACCATGGTAGAGTACTTTCGACATTGATTGACAATAATCCGATCATCAAACTGATTTAACACCCCACCCCTCCCAATCGGAAGACACAAATTAATGCGCTGTAGCCTCTATAAAGGCTGTTGTCATTTTACTATTAAATAATAGTTCTGAATCAAGTTTTCACTTCTTAAATTGATCTGGTAATTCTATTTTAGTGCGGAATTTCCGTTTTGAATTCAGACTGAATTATTTTTATATAAATTATTTTTTCATTTATTTATTTATTCATTCATTCATTGATTTTCTGCTAGTGTCTGATTGTGATGGTTGTGCGCCCCTGAACTTTTCCAGGTTGTTAATTAAAAAATAAACCAATTAAATATTCGTTACGAGCAAACAGATAGACAGAAATGGTATTTTCAGACCGCACTGATTTGTGATTGCCTAGGTTGTGCGGCCTAAAGACCGCACTGGGAGACCGGATCATCAGCTCGGGTATTGTGTACCAGTATTAGAAGCACAAATACCTAATAACAACATCAGATTTTCTTGCAATTGTGTAAGACATCCTTGAGCAAACCTTTTCGGTTTAATTTATCCCCCTCGGATAGTTTATCCCCCCCCCCATTGATTACTTAAATAAACAAATGCTGCTAAAACTAATAATAATAATAATGTTAAGGAAATAATAACAACATTACAGTAAGTTTAAATACCTATTTTCCTCTTACTGTAATTTTTGTGCCCTTTTCCCTTATCGTCGCTATTGCAAATGAAGTTGTAAAAAGTTGGCTGCTGTTGTGATCAGGGGGCTGGGGGGTGTGGAATACCCCCCAGCGCATGGAGATCAAGACGAACCGTCCCTGCTCGTATGCCAGTATTTAATTATTACTACCCATTTTCGCGTGTCGGTCACATTTAAGCAAAAATTAGAACCAAAAATTGAGAAAATTCACCCCACATAGCATATAAAATTATCACAGAATGCATTACAGATGAAAACCGCAAATTAAAATAGTTTAGCGTTCATCAGTTAAATGTACACATGTTTAATAAAATTTCCACATATTTAATTGAAATTCCTTTTAAGTTAATTTTTATTAAAAGACCTATTTTTTAGTTTACATGATTCAACACTCGGTTTTAAAATTTTTAATTCCTTCTCTACCATTAATTTTTATTGTTTTTTAAATTAAAAATCCTGAGCTACTCATTTACAGGAGACAAGGGATTTATTATAGTTATGGTAGTTCACACCAAGCAAACTTAAAACTATTTTAATTCTTTATTATCTGCGCTTGACGTAAATTGAATGCTATAAATTTTATATTCCCTCCCATTTATTTTTTGTTTGAGTAGATTTTAATATTTGAAGACGATGATTGACTGCATCAATTTTATTATTGTCCTACTTATAAGGGGGGAGCTACCGATAAAAACCAAGGTTTATAATTTGTAAATAATCGCAAGGGAAACTTTACAACTTTAGTCGCGTACAAAATTTTTTAAGCCGCGTTTTTAATTAAAAATCTATTTTTGTAAATAATAAATAGGAATCATAGGACCTCGTTCTTTCAACAAAAAACGGAACGTTATCGATAAATTTACGAATTTAATTTAACCGACATATTCCGACGTTAATTTCCGTTTAAATTGTAATATCTGTTGAAGGTTCTATTTAAAGATTTGAATTAAAGAATTAATTATAATAGAGATTATTCCGGTTAAGCTAACTTTCTTGGTTACGTGAAGGTTACGATAAAAATATAAGGAAAGTTTAAAGCGACCCTCGTATAAGTTTAAATCAAAAGTTTGATATTTTTATCACTTCGATATTATTATCGATTGGTGTGACATTTTTATAATACAGATTTTATTTATTAAGTGACATTTTGAGGCGACCTTTAAGTGAATTAAATGTAGGGGCATTGTGAAACGATTGAATGGATGAATATCTAGTTAAGGTTGAAATTTTTTAATAACGCGAGGTTCACAAAGAATTTGAAGAGCATCGGTGACCGGTTATTAGAAAAAAATTGAATTGTTGCAATAAATTTTCTTTTAGAGGTTTACGTATGAGAAAATATATTTAGGGATATTGTAGGTATAAATATTTATTTAAAATTGAAGTTGTGTTTACGCTTGACCGGAAAAATATATACGTATAAATTTGAAATCCACGATCAGTCTCCATAAAAATAGCAGTTTTCAGGTATTATCAATAATTCGATCGAACAAATACCGAAACATAATACTTTTTGTTTTGCATATTTTATGTTGACGTTTGTACAATTCTTTATTTAATAGCGTTTTCGATTTAAAAATTCAGTTCATGTTTTTCTATAAAAATAAAGAAAGTTTTCAACTTGAAAATCTAATTTGCGAGTAATAGCTATAAATTTTCTGATAACATAAATTATATTGTTATTCTTTATATTAACTTTACGTTTGTTAAGAATTGTCATTGTGGTGACTGTCAATGTAACATTTTATATAAAAAGGCAGAATAAAATATTTTGTGATGAAAGCGCTGTTTATGACTGTGTATTTCACAGAAGAAGCGTGCAACGAATTGCGATTAGTTATCGAAATAACGCTGAAATAACGCTCAGGGACTGAATTTTAATGTATAATCGCAACTCTAAAGGAAGAAATTTTCTCAACAAGAAATAAAATTGTGTCAAGTTTTATATTAATTTCAAAGAAGTGCGTTTAGGTATCTTAATTTTCATTTAATTTAAATAAAATTATTTTCATAACTTACAGTTTTATACGTAATAATTAATAAAACTTTTCTGAAACTTGATGAATATTAAATAAGTTAAATAGCAAATTAGACTTTTAATTTTTCTGCACCAATAAATTTCTTATAACTTTAATGTATATTATTTTTTGTGGGTTATTTATTTGAACGAAGTTACACGGAAGATTTTAAAATAAACTAAAGACAACTTTTAACATTTAGATCATGCAACTGCGATTTAAAACTTGGAAATATTATAAATTATTACAAACATTGCATAAGGAAATGTTTAAGTAATTCGAGTATAGTATTTATTACCTATCCATCGTAAGCTGTCCAACTTTTGAAAGTAATAAAATATGTAGATCCACCTACATTAATAATGAAATTTAAAATTGGTGATGGTAAGTGACGTTCTGATTTGGAATAATAATTATTATTGATTTATAATGTTTTGTGATGAAATCTCGAGTTAAGAAAATTGCCATAACAATTCGAAAGTTATTTAGCTTAAATTTAAGCTGCAGCACGAGTACTTACTGCATGAAGCGGTTAGAAAATTTTGTGGTTTGAAGAAAAAATCGTTCAGATGAAAAAGAGGCATACAAGGCCGGACAGTCCTCGAGGATGTTATGTTTTTTATTTTAAATTACAATTTATATGTAACTGAAAGTTTTTTGATTGGTAAATCCAATTATCATTTTGCCTCTCTTGAAAAAGTGTTGTGTACCATCTTTCCGCATTTTATGGGTACCTCAACATAATATTATCATAATATCTGAAAGTACAATTTTTCACTTTTTCAGGAGTGTTAAAAACAAATTTGATTCGCCGTGTAAATTCAATTTTCTTTATTTTTACGGTTAATTGTACATGTTAAGAAACTCATCCATGATCAGATTTAAGGATATTTTTGAATTCTGTGTTTATGTTTGTTTTAAGGGTAGAAATTTCAGTTTGGTTAATTTGTAATTTTATTCAACACCATTATCGTTATTATAGTCAAGTATTGAATCTGTTTTGCAAATATTATATAAATATTATAACTAATGATTATGAACAAAGTAGCAGTAGTGGAATTTAGGAACCATGAGGATCTGAAAATAATACTAATTTCAGACCCAAACAGGGCACGTGCCCCCCCCCCAATTAGTTGTTGGTCTTTTCTGTTAAAACGTTCTATCAAAAAGTTCATTTTCGCTCTTCATTATCTGGAGGGTAATCCTTCCCATCCCCCCGATTTTAATCTTCATAAGGTTTCTTAATGGACATAGCCATAGATGGTCATAGCTTTGGCAGTTAAGTGCGTCTACTGCTAATGCGAAACGCTCGGATCGAATCCGGGCAGGGTAATAACTTTATTCTGGCCGTCTCTCCTCGGAAGGCAGCGGCAAACCACCGAGGTAATTTGCCAAGAGCGCCCATCTCAACATGAAGTGTATTACACTTTAAACAAGTAGGTCCTCTATGTATGTGAAAACACTTAGAACGCACATCACATGCATAGAAAGAGATGGGTCACGACGTTCGGAAACGAACAACACGACTAAGAAGAAGAAGGTTTCTTCAGGTCTTTCCGTTTGGAATCAGAAATACAGAATCTTGCCGAATAAGGTGGATTTTGGTAAACCTGAAAATGAGTTTTTTGAAGTTGATATCTTCATACACAGCCTTTTTTCACATCATACCTGGTGAATCCTTCGGCTAACGAAACCACGCCATTTTTCGGAAAGACAACAGATTGTTAGACTCTTCGTCAGCTCATTTAAGTTTAGATCTTTTTTAAACCTAAAATCTTATTTACATAAAGATTTACTACAATTTTGTGTGAGATGACCATGGTAAACCAATGCAGATTCGCTGTTTTAGCATAGTCAAAAATATTGACTATGTAATTCCGTAAATTAAGAACAGCTGTTTGTGCTCATAAATGATGAGATGCAGAGAAGCAACTTTACAAAATAAAAACAAATACATACATAGAGAATTGGAAATGGAGGTGTTCATTGAGGAAAGTTAAAGTAGAAACTGGGGCGTCTGGAATACCCCCGCATATCAACATAGACAAAAAAAAGTAAATCAGTATCACAAAACATTTCTTAAGTTTATTTCGTGATAACGATATGCTGGGGGAGTATTCCATACCCCCCAACCCCCCCTTTCAAAGTTTAATGAAATGGAAAGATATAAATTGATTGTATTTAATAAAATTAATTTCTTTTGTAATTATTATTCAATAATTGTTGCTTTTTTTCGATTTTGGATAGGAGAGCACGTACCGCCCTTGTATTCTTTAGGGTAAATTGGAAAAGGTGGGCCAGAAAAGGAAAGGCTGAAAGAAATCTATTGGAAACTTTGCAAAATATGTATATAAAATGTATATAATAATTGCAAATAACATCGTATCGACATAAAAAAGAATTTTGGCATGTAACATCGTCACATTGTTTTAGCGCAACTCATTTCCATGGAATTAATTTAAATTATAATTAAATAAAGTCGTCGAAAACAGCATGTGACGTCAGTAAGATAGAAGACAGCAACCGCATGAAATTTCAGTAGATCTTAAAAATTTACGCAATCATAATTATTATTGTGTTACTCAATGTTAGAATTTGATGGCTTTTGTTTGAATTAAATGAACACTTATTGGCTAGACTGTAAATTATCGTGAGGTAAAATAAAGATGATTTTTGAATCTAATAAGTTAATTCAAGGATTTCTGTTGTTTGGTTGGTTGATCCATTAGAAATTCTTGAGTTATCTCTGATCCAAGGATTGTCGTTTCTGTGCAAACATTCTTGTGAAAAGCACGTTGAAGAAATTGTCAAACAAAGCCTAAATCGTCTCCTAGTCGACTACAAATAAGTAAATTATCAAATCTCATGAAAGAAAAATTGACTGGATGAAGTAACAATGGCGATTATAGCTTTTAAACATTTTTGTATTAAAAAATTCAGTTGGATCCTTAGGTTGCTTATGCCCTACACTTTGCCTTGAAGCATTGGAAAAATATTGTTGAAACCCCGAAAATTCAATAAAACAAAGAGGCCCTATGGTGAAAAAGCGAGGAACCTCGAAAAATTTTAAAATGCCAGTTTCAGAAACTTACAAAAAATATTTATTTGGAAGGATGGCAATAAAAATAACAGTGTTGACTGAAACTCAAAATGTCCTGTGATAAAAATCACAGTTCTACAGGAAAATTCTAAATTTTGAATAAATTTGAATTTATTATATTTCTTTAATAAACAATTAAAATTAAAAATATTATACAATAATCTGTTGTTCATCATTTAATTCCACTAAAAAATTAACGATATGTCTATAAATAAGGGTGCTATGGCAGTCGAAAAAGTGTAGGCAGGAAAGAACTTTTAAAAGGTCCACATCTTGCACACGAAGCATTTCCGGACATTATGTTATTAGCAATATTTTTCTCCATTTTATTAGTACAATTATGTCAGCCAAGTCTGGAAAAACACTTTAAAACCACCCCGTATATACGATATTTTTTTGCAGTTATATTTCATACCTTCAATTTTAGAATTTAACTCGTATAAAATGAAATTTTAAAATTCATGAAAAGCGTGAAATTTTTTAAAAACAATATTTAGAAACATCCAATCATAAATTAAACAAAACTCGTAAAATTTATAGGAAGCAATTTTTTAAATTGCGTTTTAAGTAGTTGTTCATGAAAAATTGTTTTGGTTGGTTTACTCTGCAATTTTCAATTAAGTTATTTTAAGCAATTGACAACCGTCAAAATAGTTTTGATTTATTTCCGCTAAGGCAGCTTATTTGTAACTCCACATTTAAGATTACCGGACTTTGAGGAACAATTTAACATACTTTTTTCACGATTTAAATTGTGTTATTTAATTTTTTTTGATATTTAGAAAGTCGATAGCAGCAGCGTTACAAGGGATCATATAAATATAGGTATAAAACACGATCAAATTCGACAATAAAATGTAGTATACGACGGTATAGTTTGTAAAAGCAATTCAAACTCAAAGCGCCACAGTCGATTATTTTTGAAAAATTACAAGTAAATATTTAGAAGATTACAGAGTCAGCTTTTCTTGCTTAAGTGAAAATATGTGTTCAGGTTTAAGGTTTGAAGTGCTTCAACGCAACGGGTTCAATAATGTTATTGGATCGTAAACAGCGCCGCAGGCGACTTTCCAATACATTTCAAAGCAACTCGTGTTTGTAATGGGCAAGTTTTTGATCAACAAACTTTATTTAAAAGCCGATGTAGAGATAGCCGCGGGTGAGTTTACAACCCATATCTTACTATGGATAATTCATCCCTTGCAAAGAATAAGGATATAGAAAAGTATAGAAGACCACAGGCGAGTTTGGTCGATTTTAATAAATCATAGAGTAGCAGTTTGATTAAATGTAAAGAATATCGACCCACAGTAAAAAAAATCCTACTAAAAAAGTGTTTAACTAGTAGACTATAATTATTATTATCTTACAAAAATGTTTAACAAGACCAAGATGAATCTATGAGGGAAGGCACATAATATTCGACAAGCACATGATTTTGTTAAAAATTCAATTTTTAAATTCAAGAAAATTAAACTCAAAAGTGACATTTTCTAATCGGTTAACCGACCCTTGCCGGATCGATTACAGTATCTAAAACTTTTGGGAGAAAGTAAAAGTAAACAAAAAAGTGCTTTAATTAATTTGATTTAAATAATTTTAAGATTAATAAATCTTAGAGAAGTTGTATAGCAAAAAATAGCAAGTTAACTTAAGATATTGAAAAACTCAATAACACCAATATTATGAATTATAAATTGAAATTTATATCTGCAATAATAATTATTGAAAAGAATTTTTTTTAAATGGTGTACTGAATCATAACTTGAGCCCTCACTGCCAGTAAAATTAAATGTAAATTTTCAGTGCATTTTTTTACTACTTTCTAGTACCCAAAGAGGAAACATCTTCTTTCACGTAAGACATAAGGCTTTTATAGCCCCAGCGAATGATGCAATTTGTATGCAATTACATAATATAACTATGTACCTATACTATGTAATTATAATAATAATAAGATTTATTTATACTGTAATACTGCAAATAAACACAAAATTTACGAGGTGCATTTATAATGAACATTTAATTAATAAAATACACTCTTCTCGTATAATATTTATAATTGTGACGCGTTTCGGCTGCATACAACCATCATCTGTCATAATTACACTAACCTTTTCAAATTTAATTTTCTGTTAAGAAAATAATTAATAATAATTTGTCCCATGATGATGATGGGTTTTTATTAAATTTAAAATTATTTTTTTAAATAATAAAAAATTAAATTTTTATTAACATTTTTACAGTTACGAAGTCATAAAATATAATAAAAGCAACAAAACAAAGAAATTACAGCAGTATTGATCTATAGTAATTTGGAAAGTTCTGCTCTGCTTACACTAAACGATCTACATGTTGTTTGGACTTCACCCTATTAACATTTTTCTATGTACAAATGCATTAGCATTATACTAAAAATTAAGCGCACTAAGATCTTCCTGAAACTGCAATTGATCCTTAACGACCGAAACTCTATTGCATAGTTGCAAGTCATCAGCGTATAATAAAAATTTAGAAAATCTTATTCATATATAAAAATTGGTAATAAAAATTACTAGTCCAAGAATAAAATCATTGCAATTCCAGTTATTTGAGCGAATTTGTAAGATAGGATATTACAAAATTCAAATTGTTTTATAACAGCTTAGGAGATTGTACGAAGTATAGCATACATGCAGAGGATTTAATTTCTCTAGGTAAGCATTAAAGCACTTACTGCAAAGAAACAGTGTCGTTCCCGGGGGGGGGGTGCATAATCAAGGGCGGATGCAACTGAAGTACATCGGGGGAGGGGGGGTTAATTAATTATATAGTTACGAAAAAAGGGATTCTGTTTTAGCAAATTTTGGATTGGGGGGGGATGAATATCTTAAATTCCTTGTTAAACGCGTGTTATAGTAAGAAATAAGGCTGTATCTACAGACTGATAAGGGGGGTTGTCAGGGTTTCAAAAATGCTAAAATTATTGTAAATGTAATAATATTTCAAAAGCGCAGTGGGTTTAATGGGAAATTTTTATCGATTGTGGGCGGGAGGGGGCTTGGGTATCTTAAAAATATTTCACAAGTGCACTGACGTTAATGGAATATTTTTATCGATTGCAGGAGGGGAGTTGAAAATCTGATATTCTTTCTTAAACCTCTTTGTTTAGCTGTATCTAAATAAAGCTGCATCTACAGACTGATAATGGGGGGGGGGGTTACTGTAAAATGATTGTAAATGTATAAATATTTTGAAAACAGAAAGTCGTTAAAGGGATATTTTTATCGATTGGGGAGGGGGAGTGTAATTCCTTAAATTCTTTTTTAAACGCGTTTTATAGTAAGAAAGAATGGATGCCAGGGTTTGCAAAATGGTAAGATGGGGGGGGGGGGTTAAGGTTTAAAAATTGTAAAATTATTGTAAATGTAAAAATATTTTGAAAACAGAGTGGCATTAAAAGGATATTTTTATACAAGTTGGAGGGGGCTAAATCACTATTGAATTTAAGAAGCGTCCAAACAGAAACTATGAGATGATTTGTGCAGATGTATAGTGCATAATATATAAGTATATGGAAAGTGGCGTTTGATGGATGTGACACATGGACTGTTCAAGAGTCGGATAAGAAACAATGGAGGCACTGGCAACTTTTAGTACACTTTATAGGGAAGGATAATTTGAGACAATCATAGATAGAAGGAAATTTCGCAGGAAAGAATTCTGTGGGACGATCGCTAATACAGTACGTAAAGCATATAATGGCACACAGAAAAGCATGGAGAACTATGGACTACCAACTGAGAAGAATAGAAGATTTTATGCGCCATTAAAATTATTGTGTCGAGTGCGAACGTGCCAAAATTTCCATGTTATTGGGCAATATCGAATTGGAACCAAAATTGTACAGGAATATTTCAATTCGCTCAAAAGTGCCAGCATGTTAAATAAGATTTTAATATCTTGCATTGTGGATGAGTCTATAAAAGGTGGGTAAACAATAGCGCTTTCCTTCTAGGCGTTTCAATCAAACTTTTATTCATCTTCTGAATGAAGACTACCTGAGCCAACTTCTTCTGCAATCGCAAGTGTTCTACTCTTGTATGCCGTCGAAGACAATATTCAGAAGTTTGGTTACTTTAAAATTTAACCTGTTATCAGGTCAAAATCGTGGAATCTTCTCAGTTCAGGTTTTTTAAGATTACAGTTTGTACGAGTATATTAAACATCTTAATTTTTTTAGGGATATCTATTTATTATGAATTCCTCTTCTCTTGCTGATATTGCCATTGGGAATCGTTTGAATGCATTGCCTCGGCTTCCCCTTTTCGCCTCTTTCTCTTTTGACGTAATTATGGAGCTAATTAAAATATAAACAGCAACGCAGCTGTGCCCAGAGGGCGAAAATCCGATCGATTCAGTTCTGTCATAAAAATGTATAACCCAATTTTCGGTGAGAAAATATGCTAACATGTAGCCGAAAGCAGTAGGTAATTTACGTACTCTTCACAAAAAAGGATTATGTTTTCCCAATACATGCCTAAATGTGAAATAAATTTTGCTTAAAAAACGATGAACCAAATAGTTGATCGAGTAGACTCAAAAATTCTCTGGAATATTTATTTTATCTGAATTTTTCATATTTGGTAAATTAAAGTACCTATTTTTAATTTTTCCCCTCGAATTTGATATTTTTAATACAATCCAACCGTATAGTAGATACAAGCATTTCCTGCTAAGCTACAACATTATTTACTTTAATTAAATTAAAATATTCCAGATTTATATTATCAAAAGAGTTTTACGAAGTAAAAATCAAAGTACCACCAACAAAAAATTTATAAAGCGCGAGCGTGGATAAGGCTAAAAGTATGTGTTAATTACCCTGTTTATATTCCGTAAAATATATTTAAAATTTTTAAATTCCTTGCATTTTAAAAACCAACCTAAAATTTGTACCTAATTAGGTTATTAAAAAATTGTGTACTTTTAATTTACATAATTAAATCAATTTTGGGTTAAAGAATTTTCGAAAAATAATATTGAAAAAATTTATTAAATTTAATGACCAATTATGGTGCTAGATGGTTTTAATAGATAAATGTCATCAATCTCGCTTAAAACATATAGAACAATGTGTTTCTTAGTTCCTATTTGTCATCCGTGTATCACGTATGTCAACTGAAAGCCAATTTCTACAGCCTACAGCAAATAATTAATACCACAGCTATTACGAAACCTTCATTATGTGTTTCCAATATGAGTAAACTTGCAATTGTTGTAGTAATTAGGTGATCAAATGATGTTTACTTGCGCTGTGCAAAGCTTTCTGGTATATGAAATTTTTCATTAAAATAATCTGAAATTTGAATTTGCTTTACGTGTCTCTGGTTCAGGGCGAGGTTTTCATTCAAAAAATTATACATAAACATAAAATAAATCACTCGAACAAACGCGAAAAATAATAGGAATGGCAGCGTCAAGAATGGTTTACTTTGTTAATTATGTAGCTGAATATTTTATGATTTGATGAGTCGATTTTGATTAAATTAATTGATCTTGTCAAAGTAAATTTACCCATGGATGAATAGGACTGGTTTTTAATTTATGTATTTGCTTGTTTGGCAAAACGATAATTTTCTTTCTTTGTGTTTTTTAATTTTTCGTTCATTCATCTAATATGTTTTATTTTTCAGTCAGTGACATCAAAGAACTCATATAATTTGTTACTTCTTTCTTATTAGTTATTACGGAGATACTAAATTGGATTTACTGATTTATGGCAGTTTCGTTTTTCCATTTCCATTTCATGGGCTAATGTTAAATAAATGGCTTTTAAAAAACGAAATATGAATTTTAATGCACTCACTTATACTTTTAATTTGTAATCCAAGACCTAAATTCTTGTTAAATCTCAAGTTCTGCTTTTGACATCTGATTTACTTCATCTCTTGCTTATACCATTGCTCAATTTTTTTTTATCAGAATATAACTATAAATTTCTTTGATTGTGTGAATAAATATATAACTTTGGTGCAATAATTTAATTACTTCTCTCTTCTTAATCGATTTTTAACTTGAATTTATATTCAAAGAAAACCTTCTCCTTTTCAAATTACCTACATTAATTTAAAAGAAAGTAAATAATAAACAAGCTGCATGAAGTTCCTTATTTCATTTAAATCTTTTATTACTTTGCATTTATTTGTAATGTATTTGACATAAAGTAATTAAATTTTTCAGCTTCATTTCTCAGACTTGTAATTTAAAAACAAATTTCAGCAACTTTGTTTCAAAAGAAGTAAGTCATTTTTTTTTATAAATAACAAGAACTTTTTTCCCCACTTTCACGGTCGGGGGGGTTTCGAGCGAAAATGCGATTACGTATTTGCCAATTACTACTTGCAGTTGTGAGGTTTTCAGTGTTAGAATTTGAAATTACATAATATACTTACATACTCGCATACCTACCCAAAACAACAACAGTTCGGTTCTGAGTTGTTTAATGGAGAAATAATATTCTAATCCAGCCATAATGTCTTCATGCAAGTGTGTACAGCAAAGTAGCTCACATGAATTACACATTACAACCGGAAAACTTCTAGTTAACAGTTTGAAACTTTTAGCTAAAGGTTTTATTACACACATTTTACATTATCGGAATTGGATCGACAAAGGCGTAATAGTATTTATTATTTTATTTAAAAGCCAGTCGTTAAAGCGGAACAACATGAGCTTCATTATTATTTTTATCAAATATTTATATGATGCTTATTATTCACGCTCAAAAATTTTGAATAGAATTTTTTTGATTAAACCTGAGATTGAAAATGTAACGAACAAAGGGTTAAGTTGCTACCGAAATTTTTTTTTACCACGGAGTTTATTACATAATAAGTCGAAATTTTGAATTCGAAAAAGAAAATCGCGTTGTGCTGATAATTGGGGACGGATAAGCGCGACTGCATGACTGCGAAGCAGGAATTTTGAATAATATTCAACATTTAACAATAATTGTGTACATATTGTTGTGATTCAAAATACCAATAATTTTGAATTAAATAAGCACTCTCAAAGATTACAAATTGCATGAGGTTTTTCAATAACAAACAACGATTCCAACAGACAAGTTGAAAGCTATGATAAAGTCAGTTTATTCGCAAAATAAGTGAGAGGGAAAACTCGTTCAACAATGATATGAACAAAAATTATTAACTACAAATGATGTTTTTAATATTCAAAGAAAAATTTGTTTAATGTAGAATAGTTTTAGAATTATAAAGAATAGGTTAATTTTAAGTAAGTGAGGTAATAAACAATGAGTTTACGTAATTAGTGATGAACGATAAAAACAGATGCAGCGATTCGTCATCCGAGACAGACGGTTACGTGTAACTGTACCAGACGATGTGTTGAGATGGAAACGCTAAAAATCAAAAATAAAATAATTAAATGACATTTATAAAATGATAAAACTATCAAAGATGCGGGATACTCACATTAAAAAGGATTTATCAAAGAGTGACGAAATTTGAAAATCGTAACAAAACCTTGGAAACGGGAGAAGATAAATAAATAAGATTGATTAATAAAAACGGAGTCGAAACGCAAGTGCGTTAAATAACGGAGGTTTTGTGTGCTCTTGTTATCAAGTGATATTTTTTTTGATTAATCCAAGAAAAAGTGTGGCGATCTAAAAGAAAGAGATCATAATAATTGATGAAAAAGTGTGGAGAATAAAATAACAAAAAGTATATGATTAAATTGCAAGGATTCACAGAAGCGTTAGTGAGGTTAAATGTAATAAAAGTTGATGATACTTACATTTGATAATTTGGAGAGTGATGGTAAGTGGTTTGGTACAATCACTAATATAAAAGGGTTATTGGAGAACACAGTCACGAGCAAAAAGGCGAGTTACAGAAAAACTTTGGAAATTCCTGCCGTCTTTGATAAGTTGATCCAGAATAAGAGTTGATGCGAAGAATTGCGATATCTGCGCTCGGTAAGACAAACTTGCATAATTTATCACGCCGCGAGTGCATTATTTAAACGTTTAAAAACAAAATTCACGCCACGTAATAACTTTGGGGTTGCGCGTAGTTTTTAAGTATTTATTGTCCATGTTTGTTTATTTAAATTTCAAAAATTATAAGATTTGTGTTTTCATTTATTTGTTGATGATTAATAAATCAAATTGCGTTAAAAGTTCCATGAGCGTATCATTGGGAATGAATTTCCCGTCCACCTTTATTTTTCAGTATAAGCAAAGAATCAACCCTCGAGGAACCTGCTACTGTGATTGAGAGATTTCATGCTAAATAAAAGTAAAATCATTTAAAATTGAGCTAGCCGAAATAATTCAAAAAATATAAAGACTTTTTGTATTCAACATTCATTTAAATTTGCATGTGGCCCCGTCTTTGAGGTACGGCACATCGCAATATGTACACAAAATTTGTGAAATGTTGATGAAATGACATATACATTTTGATTGGACCATACCATGCACATTCCACTGGTAATTGCAATAAGTTTCCGAAATAATTGATGGCGATTCGTTCACAATAACGAAATAAAGCAAATGCCATCGGTTGACACGCATATGCAAAAGTAGAAAAACAATAACGAATAAGTTTAGGTAATTGAAACGATTAAATTTTTAATTAATGTTTGTAAATAAGTGGTTTCAACGATAAATAACAAGACGGTAGGTTTATAATGCCCTCATTTATACTTTTAATGCTTTTAAGCTCGCGATTTACGCGACAGAAATTCTGGAAAAGTGTTGGAAAGTTTAACCGCAATTACTATCAGTAAATCATTTTATCTCTAAATGGTTTTTCTGGTTAATTAATTGAATATGGAAACAATGCGCTATTTATGAAATAGAATCAAGGATTGAAAAAATTAAGAATTATTGTGTATTAAATTTTTCCGAGATGAATAAATTAGTTAAGTGAATGTGTAACGGTTTAAACTGACGAGTGTTTTATTGTTAATAATGTTTCGGTTTAGCTTGCAGCAGTACTACTATTTTTTTCGTTAATGAAGCAAGGAAGTTAAATTATAATACACTGGAATTTATAAAAAATTAATACGTAGTGCCAAAAGCTGGTATTCGTCTCATAAATTTAAGCTTCAAATTCTCAATATTTCGCCTAAGGAAGAACACCTTCTTAACGTAGCGTGTTTTCATTCGGTATATCTCATTATATTTTTTAATAATAAAGAAATAATAATAAATTTTTACTGAATTATCCACACTCGCAGAGCATCATTTAAAATTTTTGCAAACTTTTATTCCATTTATTCGTGAAACTGGAAGAACTTGGTGTAAAGTTATCCTTTCTTGGTATGATTAATAAGACTTCTAAGTTTAGCAGCTCTAGGCTAGTTTCCAAAGTTGAGTGAACATACTCGTGTAAGTTCATTTATTTCTGTTACGTTTTAAAGTTACTTGGACTGAACTCAAAATTTTATCAAGTGAAAGATTATTCGAACACGCAATATTTATCTACCACGGCGAGAAAATCTTCCAAGGAATAATCTTGTAATTGCGTGTGGCGGCGCTGTGGTATTAAGGTGAAAGCTCAAGATTATTTGTTTCAAATTGAATGATTTACGCAAAAATGTAATAATTTAATAAAGTCACGACGCTTTGAAATATATTTTAAATTCACTCGAACAAAGAATTATTTTATAAAAAAATGTAACAAAATTTTTTCAAGTAGAGGTATATCTCATGTTGATGTAATTTTAGAAAAGTTACGGATTCTTAAGCATAACTGAAGGGTGAATTCGAAAACAAACATATAATACATTTTTTATTTAATATTTGAAATAAAATTCCAAATGACCTGACAAGCAATATTTCTTTTGATATCATGAACTTGAAAATTGTTTTCTTGTAATGTAAAATTATATCTTGTTTTTATTTCTATAGAGAAAAAGATTAGTTAGTATTTATATCTAATATCTTTTTATACTTTTTTTTATTATAATGAATCATAATTTTACTTAGGTACTTGTATACAAAAACTATATAATTTTTAACGTTATCCAGTGGCGGCTTGCACAAAAGTACATAAGACACGTGCCCTCCTATTCAAAAGCGAAAACAAAAAATATCAAAAAAACAATTATAAAAACTATAATTTTGAGTAAATTTAAGAATAAAATAATATATTTTTATAATATATATTTACCCCGCTGAATATTGGACGGTGGCACAAATTTAAAAGACTTTACTAAAATGTTAAAAATTTCATTTATATTCGTCCCCCCCCCCCCCGCATTATAGCAAACCACAAGGGTCCACAGATAAGCAGGTTAGTTAAACAAGCCCCTCTCTAAGGTAATAGATTAATGAAATTAAATTGTTTTTTAGCCTTACTTTATGGAAGTTCAAATTTCAGGAATTTCTATGTAAAAATGTTACAAAGAAGAACCCTTTTATTAGCTATCTGCATGTCTACGGCGCTAAATTCTTGTTTTCAGTTTTTCAGAATCCACATCTATAGAACATAACATTCATATTGATATCGTTTTAATTATTTTGATATGAATTATTTTCTCATTCATGACTTTGGAATTAATAAAGCTTCTTTGGAATTAAATTATTTTGAAAGAAATAAGCAAATTTATGTTTCCTTTTTATTTAAATGTTGTGCTCTCCCATTGAAAAAAGTCATATGAGACGCCATTGCAAATTTACCCCATTATCGGGGGTAAAATTTTCAGATCTTAGATTTAACCACATTTCGGCTTTCATGGTTTCGATTAAATTTTGAGTGACTTATTGCAGCTTGCGTGTTTTCGAACTCTACGCATCGAAATACGTCGTTCAAAGCAATAAAATAGGACTGGGGGTCTGGAGGGTAAGGAAAGCTCCTCAGAAAATGATGATTAGGGGGTCTTCTTCTTCTTCGGACTAAGATTTCTCCTGTTTGTCTTGGCGGTAAAATATTAAAATATTAAATCGAGTGGTAAGATTTAAAATATGTTTCATGATACTGTTAGATTTTTCTTGGCTATGATGATATGCTGGGCGTATTTCATAACCCCCAGACCCCCTCCAGTCTCTACTTTTGTCTTAATCCCAAGTGTTATCGATTAAAGCTTATTTGGAATTAAATAACTAGGAGGAAAATAACATGCAAATAAAATTGAAAAGGATATACTCGTAGCATAGATATCGAAATCCTAAACGATGAGGTAATACGTAAAGTCGTGACGAAGCAAATCAGAACAGTAGCAATAAAAGAAGGTGAAGCGTATCAACACGTCGACGAAGCACGTAATGGAATTCAATCTGCATTGGTGACGGTCGTTAGGAATGACTTGGCTAGGAAAAGAACAAAAAGAAATCGCGGATGAATTACCGAATCCTTGATCTAATGGATGAACGCCGAAAGTACAAGAACAGGAACGAAAATAACATGAAATATGAAAATAGCAATTGCAAAATGGATTATCAAACAAAGTGAAGAAATAGTGTTGCACGAAAAAAAATTGTAATAGCTTCTACTTGCACAAAAAAGTTTGATAGGAGTTAAAAAAACACGAATGCTAATCACGTGATCAAGAATGTAGCAACTGACATGAAGGAAAAACTTGAAAGATGTAAAACTTATGTCTAAAAATCTTTTGATGATGAAAGACCAAAGTGAACAGTGTAGAGGTGGAAGATGATGAACAATAATTTTTAAATTTTAGTAAACTTTATAAAAAAAACGATAGTATATTACAGGAGATCCGATTTTCCGCGTTGAGCGATCCAAATCTCTGAAAACAATCTTCCATGGTATTCAGGGCACCACTATAAAATCTGTTTTATCTGAGCCTTGCCGAAGTTGATGAATTTTTATTTTTGATTATGAATGGAGATGTAAGCTGGACACATCATGATGATCTTCAAAATACGAAGCAATGAATGGAGGACCGACACAAAGATTCTAACTTCAAAAAAATCCACTTTCCTCCGGAGAAAAGTGATGTTCTGGAGGCCAAACGCGTAATTCATATAAGCTTAAAGGAACCTAAGCCAATTCCACCGGTTACTCAGAATTCTTAAAATGATTGAAGAAGTTGATCAAAAGAGTTCGAATTGGATCCAATATTACAATTCCCGTTCCCGAACCAATGCACAAACATCATTACAAATTGCATATTTTCATTTTTTAAAGCTCAGGTAGTGCTTTTTCAGACTACTGCGTGTTAAGCTTAAGGATGATGTCTTGAAGTTGGCATCACAATCAACCTACCGAGTTCTACAGGAAGTCGGGGGTTACCAGACTTGTAACAGATTGGCAAAAATGTGTTGACAGGAAAAGAGACTACATTGAAAAGTGAATTTACAACTCGTAGTTAAGCATATTATGTAGGTTAGACGTTAGAGAATAGGTAGTAGTTTTTCATTTATTTCCATAAAAGAACTCCATTCATATCTCGGGGATTAATTTAGTAGTCGCGTGTATTCCACAATTTTGGCATACGGAATTGAGTAAATATGCTTAATCTGTTAACATAACATTATAATGTTAACAAACATTTATAGGAAAAGTATTAATGTCCAAAATTATATTATTAATTGAAAATAGGTTACATACATCTTTAAATAGTAAATTACATTTATATTAATTTAATAGCTGTAGTCGTCTACAGTTTTAATTAATTATTTTTATAACTTTTGTTGAAATTGGTAAAATTTTATATATTAAAGTAAAAATTAATTAATTCGCTTAATACTATGAATAATCTTTAAACATGAATCCAAAACCCAATCTACATAGACACGTTGGCTGTTTAAACTTTCATACCAACGCTGATGAAATTGAAAACTAAAATTAAAAAATTCTTCTTGTTTCATTTCGATCTTAAAACCATCTCGAATGGTGAGGTTCTTTTAACGTGAGTTGGAAATTACATTTGTTTTGACGCCCTCTAAGGACCATCTATATTGATTTTTAAAACAAGCTCCAAGGAATTCATAGATTATTGAATCAATTCTCCCAACGATGATTTTCATTGCATTTATAATAACTTGCAACCTTTTCGAGATATGAACATTTCAGTTTCATTTTTGTAACTGCAAATTCTTAGAGTTTTCTAATGTGAATGCTTTCTATTCGGATATAATTTAGACATTCATACCATTTAAAAAGCTGTAGCATTGCAAAATTCTTTAAATTTGTATAAAAGGTATTCTGAAAGGATGTACAAGAAGAGTACTGTCAACTTCAAAGTCAAAGTACCTACTTCTATGCATTTTTTGAATGCTGACTTATTCCGACAGTTTTCAATTTATTTCAATGAGACAAAAATATTTTATCTCTATAACTTTTTATAATTATTGTATGTACCTTAGGATCATAGAATTACTTTTATAGCCTTGTATTACCTAAGGCTTAGTGCTAAGGTTGAATATGAATGAACTGCAAATTAACTTCGGTTTCGAACGGCAAATACAGACCCTATAGCTGCTTATACCAGGTTGGGAAATGTATTTGATTGGTTAACCCAAAACCTATGTACAAAGATCTCGATTGACTGGTCATCTTAGGCTCAAAGCTCCATAATATTGGTAATGATGCCAAAACTTAAATTTACTGACAATTGAGAATTTACACAAATTGTAAGGTCTTTTTAAGACTACTTACATATTATAACCAAAAATTACGGTTGTAAAATTATATTTGTAAAACGTCATTTTAGTAGGCACTTAAACATCATAGTTATGAACGGACAGCTAGATTTTAAGTTTTAATTATGCTAATTTGCTAAACGATTAAATGGATAGTCAAATACCATTACTACCATTTTATCAAAATTGCAAATATAATAATATAAATTATGATATTAATGAAATTAATAATACATCAACTCAATATACCCACGCAATACAATATTTCAATGAGATACAAAAACGTCAGCAATTGTCAAAACTAACTGAAAATTTAATTCAACTTACAAATTTAGCTAACAAACACAAATGAGCTCTCTAATTTTGAATTAAATATAACAATTTTAAAGGAAAATGTATGACCCTATTTTAATGCAGCTAAATTATTTATAGAAACTTCAAAATTATTTATTCAATGTATTATGTATAATTTATACTAAAAACAAAATTTTATTTCAAAAATTACAACGTTATTCAAGTTGTTGCATTCGAAATCGACCACACGCGGTTATCAGGCAAATATGGAAGCTATTTTTGGAGTTAATTAAGTTGTAACAAGGTTCATGGAGAAACAATTTACGAACGAATTTTTCTATCAGGAAAACGCATTTTAAACTATATGAACTGATCAAAGACGAATGGCAAAGAATTTGGACAAGTAACCTTTTTTCAAAATGGAAAATATAGTTCAGAAAGCATCTCAAAAGATTGGGAAAATTAAAAGGAGGATTGTCGTGATTGCGGGATAGTGCAACCGCAGTATTGATTATAAATTTTAAATAATTTATTTATAAATTTAAATGTATTTAATATTTTTTTAATCAAAATTGGAAAGCAGTGTTTGACACTCAAATAATTGTACAAGCCTATAACAATTAACATAATCTGAAAACTCTCACCGGAGGCTCGGCCTCCGGTGAACATCGACACGCCATCGCCATGTCATGCAGCTAGAAGGTGAAATTATACAGCCATCAAACATTTTTGATTTTTACCATATTACTTGTATCGTAACTTTAGGAACTAAAAAACAAAAATGCTTAGAATATAAAGATATCAAGTTTCTAAAACATTTTGAGTGATAACCAAAGATGAAGTTGCTCTGTTTTGCGCTGTGGTATAAACTGTGGTGGTGCTTTATCGTAGTTATTACGGCATGACACTATAAAATATACAAGGGGTGTAATACTTCCAATATTTGTATCAATAATTTAGCGATATTAAAAGATGTTTTAAGAGAAACAAAGTAATTAATTTTTAATTGTTGCAAATAGCCGAAACCTTTGAAACGGAAATTTAAATGAATTCTGTGTATAATCAAAGGACAATTCATCGTAGTGTCCTTTGAAGTTTTACCAGTTCCAGTAAACAGTTTAAAAAAAGTCTTTTGAATTTTTAACAAATGTCTATGTCATTTAAAAAAGTGAACTATAAGAAGTTATAGCTTTATTGGATTGCTAATTTGCGACATTCAGAAATTTTGATAAAACAATAAAATTGTAAAAATTAGAAGAAAACTTTCTTGTACGAACCTATTTACACAAAGTACGTATGTAAGTTTGAAAGAAAATCTTATATTTACCGATTGTGTATGCACTTTAAATTTTAAAATGCGGGAGTAGATGCATCTGATGTAGTGCACATTCTTACTTTAAAATGCACAGTTGAAAAATCTCATATAAAGTTTTTATTACCTGCACAATGCTCGTTTCTTTCTGAATAGGCGATAATCTGAATTGTACCCTCAAACCAAGGGGTATTGCAATCTGCACTTTTATCGTGGAAATTTATTTGAATTACTGTGCGCCATTTTCTAACACTAGGTATAGTATATAACATTACTAGCAAGGTAAGAGGGTTTTTACTGGCGAATGGAGGATATAACTGACGAGCCGTAGGCGAGTCAGTTACCTCCTTGAGCCAGTAAAACCCGTTACCTTGCGTGCATTGTTTTATATTTTATTTGTTTCTCATTTGTAAAAAGGTTAGATAAATTCCAAAAAAATCTCAATAATTTGTCGCAAATGTCGTAAGCTATGGAAGCGTTGCCATGAACATGTCTGTTTATTTTTCTTTACATTTGTTTTGGCGAAAGCGAAAATGAATGTACCAAAAGAAATTATTGAGGCAGCCAGCAGTGTAGCTTCAAGTTTATTACCTGCAAAATCAGCTTCAAGGTACGAGCGAGAATACGACGACTTCAAAAAGTGGCAAAACAAAAATAGTGTGATTGGGGTAACTGAAGATGTTTTGTTGGTATACTTGAATCAACTATCAGCTAGATTCAGCCCTAATACTTTATGGGCAAAATGGTCTATGCTGAAAAGCTGCTTGGAAATGAAAGAAAATGCCCCTGTTCGCAGGTTTGTTTTCCTTAAAAAATTTATTGAAAAATATGACGTTTAGTTGTCATTTGCAGATTTCAAAAGGTAATAGCGTTTCTGAAACGAAAAAATGAGCGTTATGCGCCAAAAAAGGCCAAGGTATTAAGTAAAGAAGAGGTTGAACAATTTCTTTTACATGCTCCTGATGACCAGTGGTTGCTGGCGAAAATTGTAACAATATTTGGGATTTTTGGATGTTGTCGATGTGACGAAATTCTCTCCTTAAACATGAATGATGTAGAAGATATGGGAAAATACGTTATTGTGACATTGCGGCAAACAAAAAATTTAACAACAAGAAGATTCACCATAACCGATGATGGCTGCAGCTTCAAGCCCTGCATGTTATACAGAAAATATGTAAATCTTCGGCCTCCTGGAACAGAAAGCCTAAGATTTTTTTTGACATACCGACATGGAAAGTGCATTTCCCTTAATGCTGGCCAGCACACTATTGGTGGTGTCCCAAAGCAAATAGCGAAATATTTAGGTTTAAAAAACCCAGAGTTATACACCGGCCACTCTTTTCGCAGAACTGGAGCCACTATGGTTGCGGATTCGGGTGGAGATATTTTAGCACTAAAGCGTGCAGGAGGGTGGAAGAGCACCGAAATTGCGATGAGTTATGTCGATGATTCGGTCAACAAAAAAATCGAAATGTCTAGCAAATTATTTGGTAGTAAGGAGAGTACAAATGTTCTGCAGTCCTCGAGTTCAGCAGTTTCTGAGTCAACAGATGGTTCATCATCATCAGTATCAACTCTTTCATCATCAAAAATCTGTGTTACTGGAAATAACAATTGTACCATGATTTTCAACATATATGACGATAAAACAAAATTTCCTAATGTAAATAATACTACTAACTTGTAAAAATTTTGCAAGTTAACTGTCAGTTTTACAAGTTAGTGACTTGATAAAATAAACTTTCTTGATTAATATTGTGTTTTTGGAAACTGACGTTTACAAATGAGAAACAAATAAATATATTACCTCAATACAAAAAGAATTTGACTTGGAACCTGTAAAAAACGGATCAAATATTTTAAATTTATTGTAAACGCTTTTTTATTACTTGAATTTTTTCGCTTTTCATTTGGGGGAGACAAATTTTCATTCTAAATTTTATTTGTAAATACATTTATTTACCGAACTTAGTTAGCAATTCTTATCGCATGTACCGCAGGATCGATTCAGATTGATCGACCTCAAGAATGAAGACCTCAATTTTGCCTTTTCAAAATTACCTATACATTCTAAAGGGAATTGTAAATAAGCTGTTCTAAGAATATAATCAGTAAATCAGGTACTGCGTGTGACACATTTTTGTAAAAATTATGTATAATTTATTTATTATTGACTGTAAAATTTATTTTTACAAAAACGTGTTAGATATCTCAAGCATTTTACCTCCTTACTCAACCTCGGCGTGGAGAAGAATATGGTGACAGCCACTTTTTCAAAAATTTGTATCTATCTTTTTTTATATTGAAGACATTAGCTGAATTTAATTTTTAAATAATATAAAGGAGTATTATTTAACTACGATATAATGAACAGTCAAAAATAAATGTGGAAGTTTAATCAATTTTGTTATGGTGCTACCGAATAAATTCCATTAAACTCGAGTATACTCATATTTTGTACGTTGAGCAAACATAAAGCTTAGCTAATAAATTGAAGTCAATTAAGAAAAACGAAAAATTGAAAAAACTCAAGCAAAACAAACTAAAAGAAAAACACAAATTGCACTAAATAGTAGTTGGCGTAACTAACTAAATTTGGATAATAGTAAACTGTATGTGCTGAGTTATCCAATACGAAATATCATGTTGAGTCCAGGAACTGAAAAACAAAAAGTTTAATTAATAATTCCGTAGATTGAACTGCATATCCAGTAAACTATGGCATATTTTAGAGACAAAAAATAAAAAAGTTTCTCATCCGGGATTGCGAGAATAAATTAAAAGAAAACGAATACAATATCACTAAAATCTCAATCAATTTCGAAAACTGACAAATAAAATATTATTTACTATTCATGCGATTTCTTTATTACGTAATGGAATTTACTGCATAATTGAAGAGAAAATAATAGGTTAAGCAAAGAATTGAAATTGAGTTTAAATTTGAATTAACATTAAAACAACAAAACCTTAGAATTACCTAGAAAATGTTACGAGCCCAGAAGGCTATCAATTAAAAAATTAATTTTAAAAGTAATTTCAAACTTTCAGTAAGTAATGAAATTTCGTTGACGTTGAAAAAATCTCATAGTGTAGTTTAGTAAAATATACAAGAGCTCTTTCGGTTAATTCGTTCAAACATTTTCCCACTTTATCATAGATTTTTAGGAAGCGCTCCACTCTCACCTCTGCCTCATTTTACAGCAAGCTGAAAATATTTAATATAATATTAAACTCCGACTGTACAACGTCTGTATAATATTAATGCCCTGCTTATACATTTACAGTCTGCGATTAATAAAAAGTATCTGACTACTTATGTATTTCCTAAATAGTCTTTCTAAATACCATTCGGCAATCGCAATTGCGCTTTCTTTAGAATAAATTTAATTCAAAGCGAGTTTTCTTTAGAAATTGACATGAAAAGCTCAAAGCGTTGCTGATTTTTCAAGTTATCGTGTTAAAATGAACTTGATTCGGATAAACAGTTAACTATTTTTCGTGTTCTGCGCTTTCCTAAAATTTTCCTCTTCTGATTTTGTAATTAACAAACAAATTGGATCTGCACGTAACTGAACTGAGCTGAATAAAATTGAAAAATTCCTGTAGTGCACAAAGAAAAATGTGTGCCAGCAATTCGTTTCTCATACAAATATTCAGTTTTTAATCTTTAAAAAACGTCAGTCGAAGCGGCGCGTCGCGGCGGGTAGATTCAAAATCGGAGGGTGCATTGCTCTCGTGGTCTCCTGTGGCGAAGTGGCTGTATAACCTGGATATCATAAATACTAATTTGCAATAAAATTACTTATTACTATAAAACCAATTGCTCAAACAAATTATATTTTCTTTCTAAAATGGTTATTAGTTACAATAAAATCGTAAGGTCATAAGTTTAAATCTTCATTACAGCACATACACGAAGACTATCACGTATGTTGTAAATTTTATGCGTAAGATTACTATTACACTGGAACTAATTTTTATCAGAATAACCCACAATTTAGTAAATTCCAAAAATTTGTTGATTTACATTATTCATGTAAGAAATTTACGCTGTAAAATTTACAACAAATTATTTATCGAGTGTAACTTATAAATTCAAACTAAGTTCAACTTGGTTAAAACTTTTCATAAAACTTCAGTAAGCCACAGGTATTTGTGCATTATAGGTTTTTGTTTTCGGAAAGTGCTTAAGGTTGCTTAAAACGCATTCGAACTAAGTTGAATTGTTAATTAATGAATACGCGGTTGAACTGTTTCATTAATGGATCGGAATTATTGAATACGAACAATTTGTAACTGTTATGAATATTCCTTAAAAATTAAAATAAATCTGGAGGGATAATTTGAATAAAAGTCAAAAAGTGATAATAGGAACAATAGGGACGAATTAAAAAAAAAAGTATGATCATCATACAAAGTAGGTTACTCGTGACGGATTTGAAAAGATAGGTGAAGCGTAAAGTAATATTCGTTATTATCCCAATTGCGGTTCTAAAACAACTTAAAACATATACTTTTTGGATAGTCTAGTTGTTCTGAATTTTGAATGGACACAGCATATTTCACAACCACCTACTGGAGTAAATATGGAAATTGGAAAACTTAGTTCTGCATATATAAGGTGAAATCCTCACGAGCTATTAAAACTTTTCTGAGCTTAATGGAGTATTAATAACCTTACTTCAGTAGAATATAGATTACTTTCCCGGTATCTTGGTGTATCTGTCGAAGTCCATTTCGTTTGGTTTATGGAAGCCATCACTCTTTACTAAAATTTTGTTTGTTTCAGATAGTACGAAGAGGTAGAAATTTTCTTAGCTTCCAGAGAGAATTTAACTTAACAAAGTTAGAAGTGAAATCCGAAGAGCTTTTCCACTTAATTGTCCTACTTTTGTAAAATCGTTCAATTGCCCAAAAGGAATCAGTGTTATAACATGCAAATATTTAAATCAAAGGACAGTTTTTGCAGTTTTCAATATCTGGGAATAGAAAAAAAAGCATGCAACAGCGTTGTACCCTCATGATTCAGGAACTCCGACCCAGAAGGGTTCTCTTAGCAAATTATCTCGGTGGTTTGCCATTGCTACCTGAGGAGAGATGGCCAGAAATAAAGTTCTTACTTCGTTCGGAGTCGAACCAGGTACCTACTCAGTATTGATAGTCAAAGTTCTTCTAACCGCCTTGGGAATAATATGTAAGTAATCAAATAAAACTGAAAAAAGCTAAGTACAATAAAGAGTTTAGAATGCAAATATGGTTTTCTGAGAGTGAAGCAATGAAATGCAGAGGGGGTGGGAGGGGAGGTTTTCTTAAGTCATTTCTAGCTGTAATGTTTTAGCATCGTTTTGTATTTTGTATGGAATTTCATCATGAGAACATCATTGAAGGTTTCAAACTTTTTTTCGTGACTTGACATTATTGAAGTCATATTATTGAAGACAAGAAGATGGAAGGAAGGTAGGTGACAAATAAAACTGCTAAACAATTAAAACTGGACTTATTAAATATGTTATAGAAAAAGCCAGGACAAAAAAAGACTACCAAATATTAGGACTTTCAATATGGTTTTAGATGTTTTAGAATTGGTAATGTTGAAGATAGAGTGGTAAAAATGGCTTTTTTTTATGATTGTGCAAAGTTTGGGAAGCAGGCATTAAATGATCAAATGCACTGCATTGGTGATTATAGTTAGTAAATAGAAAAGAAAATTATGAATTATGAGAAAGTCACGGAGTCCCTATTCAAGGAAATTTTAAAATAATTAAGATAAAAACAATGAACATTTAAGAATATATTTAAAGAAAGTGAAAATTCTTTAAAAAAATGTAACCGAAATAATAATTTTCAAGAAAAAAATTGAGAAAGAAAACGGTCATTAAAGATTTATTAAGTTGGTTATTATCAATCTAATTTTGGAAGGGAAGAGGAGAATTTTGTTGTAGTCCAGCGTATCACCTAAAAAATATCCAAATGTTTTCATACTATCATCCTTCACAAAATAATTTCCACGTCATATTAAGCAATTATTACTACGAAAGTGGTTGGGAGGGGGGGGGGGGTTACGGAAAATATTACGAAAGGGGGGCTAGGATTCAAAGTGTTCCTGACGACATTGTTGCTATTATTATAATTGAAATCACTTTATATTCTGTTTTCGAAATTACTTTTTCATGTAAAACAATGTAAATATGAGGGGGCAGGGTTGAAAATTATTTTTTAATTAATAACACGTTTTTCTCAGAAACTTATCTACCGTGTAAATCGGGGGATAGGTGTATTTATTTTTTAACTAAAAAGTAATGACCATAATAAAATAGTTCAGGCAAGGAATATTTTTAGCTTATAAAAATTCCGGGCAAGATATGCGTCCGAATAAAGTCCCTTAAAATCCTTTGTAGGTTTCTCCCCCAATTGGGAATTTAGTTCCTTCAACGTGATCTTTTGCCTATAATTCAATTAATTTCATTCAATATTTTTAATAATGTTAAACCAAAATTGAAGAGCAAAACAATCTCTACAAAACGTATTTTTCAGGATTCACTTCAGACGATTAAGGTGAGATGTGTAAAAAAATATTATTCGAAATTCGAATGATTCAAATCCTTTGTTCCAATTTCAATATTTGGAATAAAATCATTTTCGTCTTTCTGAAATTGATTTTTATTTCAGGAATAGTATGATGTAGGTAAATTCTGAAAATTCTTATTTTGTAGGTAGTTTAATGCATTTTAATTTCCCTTTGATGAGAATTTTTCGTAAAACGAAATTAAACGAGTTATTTAGGCCTCAATTAAGGAAGAAGCCAACTGAGATTTTAGAAAAATTTGCAGAATGTTTGTTAGAATATTTGAATACAGTCATGTTAAGCTTATACCCGGATTTCTTGTAAACGATTTGGTTGCCTGGACTAAAAGTTAAATAGAAGTATAGAATCAGTGCATTAAATTAATTGCATTAAAGAAAAGGATCTTTTATTGATTTATTTATAAATCCAAAAATGTGGAACAAAACGATTTGCAGAGTCGGTATAATGAGGATATAATTTAAGTTCTTTTTTTTGAACAAATATTAGTTTTATATTCTTTGAATTAATTCCATTAAATATAAATTTACAAAAGTAGGTAACCTTGTGCATATCACCTGGAGGTTACCTGGAGGAAGTTGAAAACCGCTATTAAAGTGTATAGCAGATTTGAGATAAAGTGGTCCAAATCAACATGAAGAAATTATATTATTCAATTTAATAATACCAATCATAATGATTATAATAAGACCCAAATCAAATTTATTATCAGTGGGGAAATAATCATACTATTTTCTGGCAGAACGACTCAAAACAAATAATACCTATGTATAATGATTAAATAAATAATGATTTATGATGACGAAATAAAAAAAACCAGGGCATGTGGATCCAATAAAGGAACATTTTAAAACGAAGATAAAGAATAATAGGAATTGAAATAAATGATGACGTAAAAGAAAGTCAAAGTAAAAACAAAGAAGATAAAATAATTTAATGGCCATCATAAACTGTTATGGGGTTGTTTAGGGTTTTTCTGTTCAAGTGGTAGTTAATTAATGAATTGAAATTAAGTAGATAAATAAATATAAATGTGAGAAGTAAGCATTGTTTTATTAGAATAATTTTTATTCTACATCAGAATTTATATAGTAAAATAATTTTATCATAAAATAATAAATAGAATAAAAATGAACATTGGAATAAATAAGGAATCTAAAGAAAATTCCTGAGAATAAAAAAGAGTAAACTCCTTAAACTGGGAATTTTATTTGAATAATGTAATTAATTTTTATAACTATCCTATTCTAACCCTAAGTCTATTTGAAACGTTCTTGATACATCATACTCACTCTACTCAGTAAGTTCGGTAGTTTCAAAATCAAATAAGATTAATTTGTCACAACGAAATGTAAAAGAAAATTTAACAAAATATTTATTAAAATATTTTAACGTTTAATTAAGTTTTCTTTAACTTCTGTAATTGTCGTGTTTCCTGGTTTTCGGTCAACACCCGGTTCTCTCCCTCATAGGTCAATACAAGAATGTGTGTGTTTTGACGTAAATCAAATTTTAATACAATAGAGGAACAACTATATTAGAACAGAATACAGAATATTATTTAGCAGCACAATCACCCTGATCTGAAATAAAGCATAGTTCGTGTTATTCTTCGAAAGGCAACAAATCGTGATAATTAAACTACAATGATTTTGATCAACAAATGAAAGGCAAAATGACATCCAATAGAAGTTTAAAGTAAATTGAGATTGTTTCAATTAAAAAAAAATTGGTTTCATTCTGATAAAAAATAAATATCTTATATTAGAAGTGAAATGTATTAGTGTATAAACGATTGATTATAATTTATTAATTTGAGAGTTTATTGAAAGTGAGTAAGGTTAGAGATCGACGTTGTATGATAAAAGTACGAGATGATAAAATCCATAATTATTAAGTATTAGGTATATTTTTTGATTAATTGATATTGATTGTTAACTTTCTCTAAAGTAAGTTGTCAATGTTAATATGAAAGCTTTTTATGCGGAAGAAGTTAAATCGTTTTTCGATATTTATAAATTTCACTATATTAAGAAAAATTTTACGTCATAAATTATTTTATTGGTTATCGCCTATCTTCAATTGCTTTAATTTTTTTTAACTATTAGTCAGTAATATGTACTACAATATAATTGTTTGGGACAACGAAAATAAAAATTCCGGTGTTACCAGCTTGTAGATCGAGGAAGTTATGCATATACCCAATATATCACAAATACATAAATATATCGGATATAGTTTAAATACAAAATATATCAATATTCCCGATATTCCGGTTACTTTTATCAATATCGTCCAGGCCTAGAAGGGTCTGCAGATGAGCTGACCCACCTGATCACCTTTATGTAGTCCTTTCCATTTCCAAGCTGTCAAAATTTAAACCTTCAAGAAGCATTGTTACTTTTGAAGCTTTAATAGCGTTCTTTATTTTAAATTCTATTAATAAATTATTTATGGCATCCTTCATAATATAGTGATAGAATTTTTTTTAAATCTATAGTAATTTAATAATTTCTAAAGGTCTACAATTAAGCTGCATTTAATTTGAATTATATTACTATTAATAGACACAAAAAATTTCCCGATAGTTTTCACATGTTTCTTCCTGTTGAAGAAGTTATTTGGAAGTTCTAGCACCTGTTCCGTACTTTTGTAATTTTCTGTATTTATTTTGCTCATTACCTTCTTTCTCGATTCCTTAATTTTAGAAAACATTCTATTTATATTTAAAGTTTCAAAACCTAATCCTGGACCTTGAAAATAATTAAATTTATTGATAAAGGAAACGCTTAATTAATTGGCTTATGAATATAGTAAAAAGATTTATGTGGTGTAATAATCTAATTTTCATTAAATATTGAGGTTTCGCTGTCAGGTTGAATCCTGATTTGATTTTAGATCAAAATTATTATATTAACTTCCCCTGTTGTTATTGTATTGAGTCACTCTGTATCAGTTAATCCGATATCCTGTATCGATGTGATAAATTCATTCTGGTAAAAATTATAAATTTTGTGCTAGAATAATTGGCAAAATAATTTGCCAAGCTAATAAGCAGTTCTGTTGATAATCTTATCGAAGGAATACTAAGGTGAAAATTGATTATACGTTTTATGGGTTCGAATATTGCACCTATGGGCTGTATATTTAAATGACTATAATAAGATTGTCGTGTCTACAAACCTTTCATTCTTTTATAAATATGTAAATCTGAGTGCGTTTAGCGTGCCTAAATATAGCTATATGTAAACTTAATAGCATCGTGTAGGTGTAGTTTGAACAGTCTTTCCTATTATTTATTGCCGTTGCTTAGGGTCATTCTCTTGATTAATGATTACATCTGAAGGCACATTAGTATTATAAAATTGTAAAGAATTAAGCGTTAATATTCATTACATCGTCATTACGCCCTTATTACGCCCATATTTTACAACTTCCATTTTCAAGTGTTTTCAAACGTGAGAATTATAATATTTATACAAATTAATCTTAGCACATAATTATTATAATTATTTCTTTGTGCAATAATAGTTATTATCCTTTTACAGAAGCATAATTGGATGTAAGCACCTCGGAGTAATTAAATAGTTATGAAATAAAATTATATGTAACAACAACTGTCTAAAAGTGATTCGAGTTGTACATTAATTCACATTGATATCTTAACTTGACCTCTTACGATTTCGACAGACCTCTATTTACATGCAGATCAACAACACGAATATATTTGCATATCGTTTTCAATGCTGAATAGGTCACAAACTATAATGGATCATTTATTCAATTAGTGGTGGATGAACTAAATTCAAACGACAACAACCTTGAACTACAATTAAGTTATTCCGGAAAAAGTTTTTCGCACTTTGTAGTAGTTCGCACAATAAACAGGGTCATCACTACAATACCAAAGGAACATTTCATTATAGAAAAGTGGATTATTATTTATTTGTTTGAAGTTTGAAATTGGTTTCGTGAATGCATTAAATTGGTAGGTTGGTGTATAAAACGTATTCCAAACCTTTTTGCGTCTATAAATATTTTATGCGAATCCTATCCATTTGCCTAATTTTACCTTAACCGAGTTTACTACACGAACTTTACTTAAATTAGAAAACTTCGATTTTCTATTTAAATTTCCAAACATATTAATTATTTTTTTAACAAGTTAATTCACTTGTCAAATTGCTTTCCGTAATTATTTTGTAAACTGTAATTTATTCTTTGTTTTTTAAATCGATATCGAACCTTTCGACCCAGATGAATTACCATTGTAATTTATGTTGATTGACATTATAAAGTCAAATTATACAAGGCCGTTTTGAATAAAACCAAAATTCTACCACTAAACCCATTCACCACTCTTCCTAAATTCGCTTCAACATTTCTGGCGCCTTTAGGCTAATTGAACCAATGCGTCCCAAATTATTATTCACATGATTTCCAAACGTTTAATTTTATTTCGTTTCTTCTTCAAGTTTTTTTTTACTATTTTGACAGGAAGAGGTCACCTCGTGCTTCTTTAAAACTAGCGGGTTGTAAAAAAAGTTACAAAAAAAAAACTATTTCGTTTGCCGAAATATCATCAAGCTGTCCATTTTAGAAGAGATTATGATTACATAAGTAATACCTGTAATACCTATTTTCAGAATTTTTGATTCACAAGAACTTCTCGAAAACGTATATTCGTTTTAACCCAGAAGTTATAAACAACTTGTAATTTTTAAAAAGTTTATAGTGATCGGCTTTTGACCCTCAAAGTTGGCGTAAGCCCGCCCCTGACAATTTGAATTTTTAATATGAGCATCCATTATTAAAAATTCTTTATCTAAATAGCATACTACCGAATAAGAATGTAAGAGATAATATATTTAGAATAAATATAAGCAGGTGAACATCAAAAATAATTAATTAGCATTGATTAGACGTAAAGATAATTAAACGAAAAATAAATAGATACTTCTTCTGTAATAAAACTTTATATTAAGATTTTCTACGAGCACAACCTTTACTTGGATCTAATTAAGGTGGTTTCTTTACAATTTATTATCAGTTCGACAATACCAGAAGTCGATAGCGAAAGAGTTTCCATTTTATTTAAAAGGAAATGTTATCAAGAGAGAACAAAGAAGTGGAAAGCAAGTTTTCTTTTAATTTGTGTTGTGACTCTTGCCGCACATTACGTTTTCTTGCTGTGGAAAGAAATGTAAGGTAAACGCGATTGGCCAAAATTGCATAAGTTTTAATGAGGTAGTAGTTTGTAAACGCAAACTTAGCTCGTTGAGCTTTCTACAACCTACAACCAAGGTTTAGTTTCGATACTTGCCTTTGGGTACTATTTTCAGCTACATATTCTGTTTTCCAGCTAAATTATTAACTTTCTTTGATTCGACTATTGATGAAGGAGATTATTGATAGGAGCGCATTATAATCAACCGAACAGAGCAAAACTTTGCATGTTCTTGTATTATGCATATTTTATTTCGATAATGTAAGGGCAGCAACAAACTACAATCGATTTAAATTTTTCATTATTAAATTTAGCATGGCTATTACCTTACGCACTAAAGACTCTTATTGTTTAAGCTCATTAATTACTCTCGTTTTACATAAGTTATACGAATTCAACGCAGGATGGAAATTTTAGGGATCTGTGATAGCGTAGATAATAACTACCACCCAAAGTTAGCATGACCAAAGGCCGTTAACAGAGAAATATACCACATCAAGGGAAACAATTAATCCTACCTGGAAGGCTTTTCAATTCTAATGTGTAGTTCGGATTAAGCATACTCGACCATGTTACATTAAAAACAATTATCACAATAAAAAAAAGTATTGACTCAGCAAATATATATATATAAAATTTATTTAAATTGTTTTATGTAACCGAAATTACCTAACAAATATATTTGTAAATAGTAATACAAACAAAGAAAATTTAGGCAAATAAAATTACAACCGAATAATTTTCGGTTTGAACAACTTGGGATTAAATGAATATTTACTCAAGTTTTTGTGATTTTCTAAACAAAGGATGACTTCTTTTTACACCTCATAAGTGCCGCAATGTTCGGTGGAGATTTCGTTCGGAACAATCAAAAGCGTCGCTATTCTCATTGGTATTACGAACTCCTTATGAATGCTGGCCTGTCAAACTAAAACAAATTTGTTTTGCCATTTTTTCTTACCAATCCTGTGTGCCATTATTGACTTCCGTAAAATTTGTAAAAGTATAGCTGCAATTTTTAAATAGTTTTCCTACTGCATGAAACTAAGAAGGATTGATAATGTCGGGACTACTATAAAAAGATTTCAGAACAATGAACTTTTTTGCATGACGGACTTCCGGGGCTGGATTCCATATCTGGAGTCCCATATCTTGAGGAAACTGGCGGTGGATTTGGGAGGTTTTGAAACTCTATTAGTGCTAGGCAGGATAAAGAAAATGTGGTTTGTATGTTACGACAAGGAAAATTATACGTTGAATTATACGTCCTGATGTCATGAGCCTGGGAGGCATACGACGGCATACGACGGACACAGACGGGTATATGAGGGGACATCTAAGAGAAAGGTGGAAGTTTATATTACTTGTTTAGTAGATCCAGGATAGATTTTGGTCAGAGATATACTTTTCTCATTCTGACTCTTGCTGCCAAGTTGTTGAATCAGTTCGTGCTGATAAAATGAACTTTGTCATCAACATTCTTGATTCTTTATATTTATAATCCATTACGTCACTTTTCAAATATTTACTCTGAGTGGTTGACCACTGAAGAAGAATTTGTACACCGCAACATTGCAAATAACCTTAAAGTGTGTAGGAAGTTAAAAGAATTCCGAATAATTTTTACAAACAATTGCAGACATTTTCAACGTCTTGTCCACCAAAACTGAAGAGTAGTCAACCCCTCGATTTGCTGCTTCCTGCTTTATTGGGTATTCCCAATTACTTTTTGTTTTTCTTTTTGAAGTGCCGTATCCATTCAGCGACCATTGACTATCAACTTGTCCGAAAACAAGACGACTTTTTGTTAGGATTTATTTCTTCTTCATTTCATCCGTCCGTGTTTATAGCAATGTAGTACATGATTGCTAAGGTTGCGGGCCTAAAGGCCGCACAGGGGGATTATTATTGTTATTTAGTACATTGCGCAGATATGCACTCTCTGCGTGACACAATATAACTTTAATTTGAGATAAAAAAGGAGCGGGGTCGCCTACGCCTGGAATCACTCACGACACTCGAAGAAGAGAAATCAAAATTAAACTCGCATAATATATCAGATCTTCAGATCTTTAGTACTTGGTATTATAATTTATATGTTGAATAGTACATATTGCGGTGTTCTCTTTTTTCTCGTTGTGCCGCAATAATTTTTTATTAATTAAGGATTGACTTTATTTGATTTTGAAATTAATAAATTCTACCACAGCTAGCTCTTTGAATAGTTACCTTTCGCATGAAAACCCCTCTCTCTAGTAGTTGGTTCTGCGATGGCTCCGTCGCTCTTTTTCTGAAATCGAATCTTTTTTGTCGGAATAGAAAAATCCCCGAATGATACGCCTATGTATTTATACAATTAGTAATTCAATTTATTCTGCATTAGTTAAGTTAAATTTTATAATAATAAACAAAATAAACATTTTTAAATACAAATAACAACAAATTCTTATAATTAAATTGTACTTCTACCCCAAAGTTAATCTCGTGTTTCCGCGAAACCGGTTTAATGTTATTTGAATTGCGCGCTCACGCCGCGTTATAAAAATTAAGTTTTTGTGTTCTTACCACCCATAGATGTCGCTCCTTACAAATAATATTTCGCCTTCTATCTCGTACTCCAAGCTTTTACCAGGATCCAGAAATTTGCCTCCAATATCGATTACGTTTTTGTGCATCTATGCTCCTGTTATTATTATAGGACCGTATCATCCAATCTACATACCATCATTCCAAATTATCAAGTAAGTATCGTTGCACTTTTATAACCACACTTATTTTTCTTTTTTACACGTGCTTATACTGATTTACTTTTAGTTCTACACACTTTTAAGTTTGATTTAAAATCAATCAAGAAACTTTCTCGGAGCCGAATTTTACACGTGCTCCTCGCTTTGGCTATCGTGTGAGAAGCCTTTATTTATCGATCCGTTGCTAGGCTTTTAAAAAAAATTCCTTTTTTATTCCCACTTGATATATTTTCTACCTGGTAAGTTTCCTTACACTTTTGATAATTAATTAATTTAATAAATGCCATTAAATTATTTACACCATTGTTTTTGTTTTAGCGTACATCTTACGATCCGTTTGCCGTTGCGATCTTTCGAACATCCCGGATAATCACCGTTGCATTATTGTTCAACCGATTTCAAAACCCACGTAATTTCTTATTTTTAACGCCCAACTTAATCTAATATAATTTTACATTTTCTATTTAATAACAATTTCTTACGATCTAACAATAATTTTTATGTGAATTAATTTGTGGATATTAGATTATATTTGTTAATATCATTCTTGGACTTTCCCATTCCTTACCTGTCTTTATTAATAACCGAATTTATTGAACTCTTTCTTTGAGTCTTATATAACATCGGAGAACCTTCTAAATCGTAAAGGAATTTTCATGCGACCTGTAATTGCTTGTTTGCATCACTAGTGATTGCCAATCCCTAGTGACGATTAAATCATGACAATATATTGTTGCGTTAAGCACCTTTTAAGAGCAGACCTACCTATTGGTTGACTTAATCTCAGGGTCAGTATTTTGCTTAAGAGTCACGATGAACAAAGAACAACACAGACAAAGATGTAATTTCAAAATTCATATTTATTGAACAAACTTAAAAACTAACAAAATGAAACACACAAAACTACAAATTGAAATTTACCTTAGTTTTTTGGCGTACGTATTCGAATGCCTCGCTCACTGTTTGGAAGACTTATATTCGCACTAGAACGTTGCACTTCTTCTAATGATAATGCACCTACTTCCTTCAGGATTGACCTCGTTCAAGCGATTCTCGTCACAGACGAGGAATTGGATTTGCTTTTGTTGGTTCCAATTCTTTATCATTCACCCACTAGGATGATCGTCGGCACTGTACTATACACGTTCTGTTCGGACGAATATTTTTGATGTCTTTGGCTTCGTCCACTTTGATCACCCACAGGTGTTAGAGTCCAATTTAATTAGTTGGTTTCTCGATTGAAGACTTTACGTCTCCTCCGTTTAAATATTCGCACGTACCTCACTTTTTGAGAACACGATCTCTCTCATACGAGAGCTTTTTGTAATTCAATTTTCAATCTCCCACACTCCTTTGCGTTGATTGAAACAATTTAAATTTCTTATTTTATTAAGACGAACTTAATTTGCGTCTTTTCTGTTTGGAAACTCACTTCGGAATCCCTTCTTTTTTTCTTGTTATTTTTCTATTTCCCTCGTTACCTCCTCTTTTTTTTGTTTTTATTTTAAATCAACGTTACTAAACGCGCATGTCATAGTCTCTTTTAAAAACATAACAACCAAACAATAAACAACAACTTCAAAATTTTAAAATACAATTCTATGCAACAATCTAAATAATACTACCATAACTAAACTAAAATACGACATGTTGAAACCACATCCCGTCCGTGCTGATCATTGTTGATCGCGGATCTTATGAGATGTTGTGGACACAACAATATATATGTTACCGATAATGTGGATAATGCAGTAAAAGTAAATAATTACTAGGGACTGCAGACATTTACTGGACTACTTAGGAAAAGTAGATAATTTACTTTTGATTCACAAAAAAGATCAACTCTTACTAGTGAGAGTCTACAACACCTAGCGAATGTATACTATTCCTACAAGAGGTCAGGAATAGTAGATTTTAGGGGTTTTAGTAGAATTTTAGGGGTGTGCATTCGAAAAGGAGGGTAATCCATCGTCAAATCCTACTCCTACGGGGCGCCGCTGCGCTCCGCTCCGCTCTGCACCCCTACGGAGCGGATTTGACTCTGGTTACTAGGCTAAACATACGAGAAGGCGCCATCCATCAAGAACACCGGGATCTATGCAACCGGAATGCGAGAGACCCTCGAAATAGCATTAAAAAGTATAGTTGCGGTATGGGGCAGTAAAAATATCACATTATGGGATTAGGTTTACATATTATTCCACATTTCCTAAACGGTATCAGTGACTGTATACATTCGCTAGTGAAAGTGTTTTTTTATGTTATTGTAAACTTTCACTGCCCATATTAGTGAGAGTATACCTTCACTAGAAATTGTATATATTTCCTAACAATCCACATTATCGGTGACATTATACATATAATTCAGAACGTATCATTGGGATTTTCATACTGATATGCTTAAATTTATAAGTAGCTCGTTGATTGTTGCATTGTAAGTCAATGAGAACTCTTTAGCGTTATATGAATAGATAACATTTATGCTAAAATTAATTTTAAGCTTAAATATTATAACTATGTAAATTCCAAGAGCACTAAATTAAAATATTTATAATTTTACAAATAGGTAAATGAGTGAGGTATACACCACTTAAATTGAATTTTGATGTTTTTAACTGTTTTCAAACCTAGCTTACTTATTTATAAGATAATGTGCAAAATTTTTCATTGTTTCGAAAGCATAAGTATAGAAATATCTAAAGAAATAACAATGTACCGTTAAACCAGTGTCGGTGGTGCAACTCTCGACTGCTGAGGTGAAAATACAATGTTTGACTGTTGGTAAAACTGCGCAGAAAAATTAAATACAAATTCTGCAACTAACTGCACCCAATTCCTCAACCCGCTGTAAGCAGCCGTGGGGTCTTAATGCAGAAACCATAAGACATTAAGGGGCCTGACCACTTGGAAGTTGACAAAATTTTTATTTTAAGTTTCGTGGTTGCAAACTTTACAGTTTTGCAACAAATTTAAGCCGTATTTGGCATTACAATGAGAAAACTGAACTGAATTATAGGTGTGTTTATACTCGTATTGCGTCCATCTCGAAATTACATTTTCGACTAGTCTGCATCATATATCTTGAATAATACGGAACCAATTGGCTTAAAATTTAGACATGGTGCTCTTAGATTTATTTTCTTTAATGTATCATATGTTTTTTTCGCCAAGTTTATTAGTTTTTTTATTCTTAATTTTTTCTTGTACAATTTGAGAAGAACAACGTGTTTCTTCTTTATTCCGGGGCGCTCTATTCCGGGGCGCCTCTCTTCTATTGCGACGGATGCCCTATGAGAGAGGGAGGGTAATGTGGTAATGTGAGAGAGAGCCTGTTGCCCTCCTGATATTCATCGTGGGGAATTCGCTTGGGGATTGCTGGATTGCAGAGGCGGGTCGTAGCGGAGGGGATCTGATGGTGGTAGCTCGTCCTTTACCTCCATTATATTATGGTGTATTGTATCTGTATGCCTTGGAACCTCCTGTTGGGACTGGCTGTGTTGGGGAGCCTTTGAGTTCTCTCACACCTCGGAAGTTGATGAATCTTGTTCGTGCTTGGACCGTCGGGTTGGGACTTACGTAGAGGAGTAATCGTATTAGTTGGAGAGGATGCTATTAGAGTGGTGAGGTGACCGCGGTGATGGAAGCATTTTCTCTCCATCCTTTCATTTCCCCGCCTAATGAAACCATCGCCTCCATGATGGCTCTCCCCAACTCTTCTTTCGATTGGGGGCGGCAAATTTCTTTTCTGAGGTGATTCATGGTCTTCTCGATCGTCGCAACATTCGTTATTGGGAGGCTGGTCACCTATAATTCGTTAAATGTCAGTTTTACAGAAAATTCTCATCATGTCAAAATGAAAGAGCATAAAATTCTTTAAAAAATATAATTTTTCAAAATTTACCTATACGTTTACTATTGCTGAAATAAAAATCAATTCTAGAAAGCCGAAATGCGGGCTATTTTAAAAATCAAAGTTATTGGATAACAGTTTTTATAAAATTTTCTTACATGTCACCTGAAGTGAATTCTGAAATATCTATTTTGTAGAGAATTTTGCGTTCTTCAATTTTTGTCTGACACTAATTTTTCCTAAAAATGAAGTACGGCAAACAACGTTGGAGGAAGTAAAATTACAAATGATTACATTTCTGGGAGAAATTGGCAGAGGATAGGGTAATTTTGGGGGGTTCATTTGGACACTCAAACACAAATTTGTTTGCCAAATTTATAGTAATTATCTGAATGCCAGATTAATACTAAGGAAAAAATAGTAGCTACTCAAATAATCTATTGTTCGGGACCGGGGAAGTACCTGGTACTTTCTATGAATGTTAATAGCGTAAAATTTTTAAGCTTTTAAGACAAATTAAGTAGATGGAAGCCCGATCTAAAGCTGGGGGTTCAAACCACAGCCAGAATTCCGTGGTTCGGAATTCACTTTAAGCAGTTAGGTCTATTTTAAAATTAAAATCAAAATTGTATCCCTACAGTGCACCTCAATCGCATTTTCCTGTTGGAAATGTAACACATAACTATGATTATTATAAAGTAATGATCATTATTAACTGGGCGATTTTGTATAAAAACGTCTTTTATATATTCTGGAAATTTAAAATAATAAAGTGATAAAGCATTTTAAAATTTTGCAATGGCGTACAACGTTATACCAAAAAATGATAACCCAAATCTTCTTACGGAGCTTACCTATGGATATATTTATTACTTTATTCTAAGTTCAATTCTAACCGAGGTAGACTATAAAAACAAAAAAAACTTACCATACCTTGCACATGGTACAGTTATTGTACAATATAATTTATTTATTTATTCATATACAACAACAAAATTTTGCAGGAAATACAAAAACACATTAAAAATTAATAATATGCGAGATAAAATAAAAGGAATTATTTATTTGTATTATGTGCATTGTTGGTAAAGTTTCTCGAGTGCCGATAAAGCCCCTGACCTTATAATAACATAACTTCATTAGCATTCGAATAAATACAATACACGCAGAGAAATCGATTTTATTTTGTGTTATTGTAATTTATAACTTTTATAAGAATAGCATCACTCCATCTAAAACAGAAAGTTTTTTTGTGTTCGAAATCAGTCAACGAATATATGAGTCCATATGTCAAACACGTTCTCTCGTTTCTGCTGTGACAATTCCCTGTTGTCCTATGGTCCTAAGGGAGGACGAAACGTTGACTCTTGTTGTTGCTAGAGGGTGGAGAACAATCAGACTATTGTTAGCCTTATTCAGTGACACCAAATGTATTTGCAACCCATTGTTAGGTTTTCTCTATTATTTGTTTTGTATAAACGCGCTTACAAATTTAAATAAATAACAAAAGTATGTTTTTTATTTGCGTATAATAATTATGAAGATATCGGAAACACATAAATAATTGGACGACAATTTTTGTTAAAGCATTTAAATTTATTTTATCGAAACGTAAACTCTTGTGGGGTTTAAAGTTTTTACAATAGAAAATGTAAATTTTAACATTGCTCACATACAAAGATGTTCTAAGTGTTCAACATAAGTTCTTTTATTGTGTAGTCGCGTTGTAAGCTTTTTGTACTCATTTTTCCCGCAACAAACTTCCACACTTTAAGTTTCATTACATAGAGTTACAAAGTTAGTTCAAGAGTCACTACTTACTTACAACAAATTTACTAGTTTGTATTTATTAAAGGTGAAAGTCTTAAATAAATTATTATCTAACCGCACTAGTTAAGGTATAAGTATTATAAAAGCTTGAAGCGTTTGTATATCAAAACTTTTATTCAGTTTTAAATTGCAATTTTTACTCCTTGATAAATTCAAAGACGTACAAATGGGTGGAACTTGGAAACTCGAGAAAATAATACAATTATTAGTTTTTCATAACTTGAAAACTACGGAAAGCTTTTTCCGATTTACCTACTTGCGATGCTTTAATATTTAATAATCATTTTAATATTCAAAATAAATCTGAAAATGCAATTCGAGACTAAAACAAAATTACGGGTAGATTTTAAGTGCTTGTAAACAACACAAAATTTCAATATCAGTAGCATCTCTGAAACTGAACATCAGTTGACAATATTAATTAAAATAAATTTAATACAATTGTATCCAAGCAATATCTCGAAACAGGAAACCATGAAAAATTCCGAAGTTCAAATAAATTTACATATAAATAGATTTGAAATGCTAATAGCGCTGATTTTGTTTCTTGTTGTAGTTCGTATATTATAAAGTAGATTTAGTTATTATTTTTTTATTATTCGTCGTCTTTAAATTATTAAAACGAACGGTAACATAAAAACTTCTTTTGTTTGAATATAAAGCAAAATTCAGTTTGTTACTGTGGTTTTCTTTATATTTGTTCGTCATTTCTGGTGTAATTGCGAAACGTCTTGCTTTCAATGCACCGCAATTCAGCTTTCTATAATTGTGTACATTTCCAGCAATATTTACTATTTTAAATTTCTTTATGTTCGCCATTTTAATAAAGAGCGCGCGGTAGTACGTCAGTCTGGAATTTATCTAATAAGAAGATCGATACTTTTTATAAAATTCTCTACCATGTTTACGAAAGTATTCATGCTAAGATGTAGAGTTAACGTTTTTGTTCGTTCTAAGGAACTGTGGGTTAGCTCGAAAAATTGCGGTGAGCGTGAGTGTGGGATCTGGTTTACTTGGTAAAAGTCTAATAAACTCTATAATGATAATGGCATTACTTAATATTCAGTTTCCGGTTAGAAACTGTAATTTAAATAATTATGGTTTATTTAAAATAATTAACAGCTAAATAACGCACTTAGCTGCAGAGGCTAACGATTAGCCTATTAGTATAATAACTAAGTAGAAACCAACAATAATTGACAATCAATAAACATCATAAGATTACTGCTAAACGTAACATTTACGAATTATTCACTTAAAGCGTTCAGAAAAATCGTATACGTGTATACCTACAGAATCCTTTATATTAGATTTTAGAAGTGGGTTTGCAATTACTCTTAATTGTAGAGTGTATGTTTGAAGTACGATAATACGAACAGTTTAACAAGATTACTGGAGTATACACCGTAAATCAGTCACGAATTGAGATTATTATTTTAAAAATATGAAATATTCCATGAATTAATTTTTTTAAATTATCGGATATAAAGAAGCGTAACGAACGTGATATTAAGTTTAGAAGAAAAACGCATTTAGGCAATAAAGGAGACAGGTGGTTCAGGAAGACAAGATAGAAGGCAGAGAAAATTCCAGGAAATATCTTACTGTTTGACAAACACAAAAATGTGCAAAAAATATTAGTCCAAAAGTAGTGAAATGCGTCATGTTGGAAAAATTAAATTGTGATCGAAACGATGTGAATATTTTCACGATCGTAAAGGGGTCATCCATTAATTACGTAAGGGTTTTTTTTGGGGGGGGGGTATTGGATATCTTACGGACCCTTACGTAGGGGGGAGGGGTCCGACGTATTCCTTACGTAAGTTTCTTAAAATATTTTTTTAAATTAAATTTAAAAATCAAATATAATTTTTTCTTTTTATGTTGGTAATTATATCCAGGTATAATGAAAATACTATATATTGAAATATATAGTACTTAAAAATCATTAAACATAGTGGCATAATAGTGTGAATTTTAGAAAATGGCATCAAACTTTGGCGATCTTTACAAACGGTTTTTCATCTATGTAAATAAAAATTTACTTAAAAATATAATATACTAGCTAACACAGTCGGCCTACCGGCCGCCTTTAGCCATCTAGACCATGTCGGATGTGGTTGTTCGGCATCACTCCAAGGTTCTAAAGTAGCCTATGTTTTTCGTAGCGTTGTAAATAACTTTTACACCAAATTTGGTTAAGATTGGTCAAATAGAAACGTAAATCACGTGCACGCGTATTTGCATTGTCGATCGGTTGACAGCTTGACAACATTCATTATTGTTTTTTAAGTTGATTTTGAGTAGCCTGCCTTCCTTTAAGGAATCTCGATAATCCATTCATGCGCGTCCCATAGGGACGCGCATGAATGGATTATCGAGATTCCTTAAAGGAAGGCAGGCTACTCAAAATCAACTTTCCTTTCCGAATTTGTGCACTATTTCAATACAAAAGCATGCGCAGGGACCTACATAATAACTGTGCCAAATTTGGTTCCGATCGGTCAAACGGTCTAGGAGTCTATAGGGAACATACATACTACATACTGCTGTGTTCTAAATTACCAGGGCTATGCAAATATCTAAATTTCTTACAAATAATCAAAATTTACATAAAACTTGACCTCGTTAACAAACACAAAGATAAGAAAGATGAACGAATTTAGCAATTTTAGGTATAATGAACCAATTAAGATCTTTAAGTATAAGGGAATGTTTTTAAAGGCTGAAAGATAAATTCAAAAAGGTTTTCATCACCTCAAAATTTCAGTATAAGGGATTGTTTGCCTCAAATATGGTAATATTAATGTGAATGTTATCACAAATATACATAACCTTAATGATAAGGTACAAAAATGAAATTTATTCCATGTACTACAATAATTGTGTAAAACCCATTATGTCAAAACTTGTTAAATAATCTATTCTATCAAATGTTCATAATTTCAAACCAAAAAACTCCAAAAGTGCATATAAAGGTCAATTTCGCTCAATGTGATAAGAAAGTTTGTGATAAACAAAAAAGGTATGGAACTTCGCTAAATGTTGCTCATAAAACTGCTACCGTATTTGTGAGAGGTAGGGGAAACACACGGTTGATCAACTCAACATCGAGGAAACAGCTCCTGAAAGTTTAAATTCAATTAGAACACATAGAACACAAAAAGGTGTGAAACTTTACTCACTGATAACCAAAATTCGACGAATTTGAGGCACAGCGCATCAAAATTCGACAGTCCACTTTTAGTTCTTGAAGAAGCAAGACGTATACTTCCTGGTTGAAAAGTTTAGTCCAGAACACCCAAATGTGTGATTAACTCGAAGTTTATCTAAAAATAGATAACAAAATTTGCAAATGGCTACCCTTCAGTAAACCAACTACGCCGTCAATGAAATAAAAGTGACTCACCTTTTTATAACTGAAGATCAACATCAACTAATATTTGCTGACACTCCACGAGCACGATTCTCAAAATCAACAGGTGTCAACTGTTAAATCAACTCCGCCTAAAAGCGAAACAGAAGCAAAATTCGTCGGGAGCGCGATCAACAACCGACAAGTTTGTGCATCTCCGAAAAGTGACCGTGAGCTAAAAATTGTGTTTGTGCGCAAAATCCTGTTTACATACAGGATGGATTAAAATTCAGGTATAAGAAACTTTATTATTTAAAAAATTTACATTTTGTCTTCAACATTTTACAATAGGACGTGACCAAACATTGGCACTATCCTCGTCATTAATTTAATAAACATTCTTGCTATTATTTAATTTTACAAACAACATTTTACTTATAAACATTTAACACTGCTATTGAAAAGCAGCAGATTTTTGGAATTTATTTCAAAAATCGCCCATAAGAAGGAAGAAGTTGGATACATCGATTTGAATTTTTGTTACAATATTGTCTATTTCTTTTAGATAAAAATTTATCTAAAAACTGTATGCGCATTGCGAATTTATTTAATTACTTTCATGAATATAAAACCATTTTCGATACAAACAATTTTTTATTCGTCAACTTGATTCATTACAGTAAGCATTACCAAACTTAAAGTTCATCAATGAAAGCAAATTAGTTCATCTCCATCTTAACGCCAATAATTTTAGTTTACAAATTCATTTCAACCCACAAGCATCCCTTAATTGAGTTAATTCAATGAACCTACCACACCCAGAGTGGAATCTCTAGACTGAGCTGGACAAAAAAGGGACAAGGATCGTGAATTTCTGAGTAATTTGTACACCCTGAAGATTAAAAATTCAATTTTATAAATTTTACTTTCACTTGAAAGTTGGCGCCTAACAAAAACCAGGGTGGTGCAGATTGCTCAAGGAATTACACAGCAATACATACATCCATTTTTATATAATGATATAGATATAGATTATTATTCATATTGTATAAATATAAGGGGTGGAGAGGGGGGGTCAAAATTAAGTTTCTTTTAAATAATCCTTACGTAAGATGTGGGGGGGTTGCTACAATCTTACGTACCCTTACGTGGGGGGGGTCCAAAATTGCAAAAATCATCCTTACGTAATTAATGGACGGCCCCAAATGGAAGATCACGGATTCAGTAAAAGTACACGATTTCCAGACAATTTCCATACCGGGCACCATGTTCATAATTTTATTAATTTTAAACTTTCAGAATATAAAATTAAGAATAGGTATGTAACGAATATTTGGTGCGCGTGGTGGGGTGAGGTACAAAGTGGTTAAAATTGCGTAAAATAATTTATGAACGACCCCTTGAAAGAAAATATTGAAAAATCAAACATCGATTAAAAACAAAGCAAAATAATGTCTTCTAATAATTAAAAATCTTAAAAAAACGCTTTTATATAAAAATGTCTCGCACAAAACTTCAAAAAATTTAATTAAAAACAGAAGTGTTTTGTAGAAAATAAAGATACAAAAATGGATTAAATGGAAGGATGTGCCAAGTTGCTTTTAAAAGGAGAACAATTGGTTTTATCGTGGAAACGTAGCAGATGGAAAAAGATGAACCATGGACACCGTCAATGTCTCACAACAAAAATGTTGTTATCTGAGATGGTTTGATTTAAAATAGAATTGGTTGATGACTTGATTTGAGATTTCATGAATGGATTGTTTGGAATTGATCAATTTTTAAACTATTGATTCGTTTAAGAGTGATTTTCATAAAAATCGAGCGTGTTGAGATTGGAACTCTGGATATAACTACAAGAAGTCGTCCCACGCAAAGTGGTAAAATCCTTTACTTTGAATTACGAAGAAAATTTATGCTGATGTTTTTGTAGGGTGTCTGGTGGAGTTAATTATACCACCTTAAGTAAAACTCGCCAGGTTTACCGACAATCTCACCATTGTGGCTACCGTCAAGTAGAAGGAAGAGCTCATTAGTAAGACATACGATGTGGTCGCAAATATTATGATGAAATAAAGTTGTAAAATATTGAGATACCTATGGAAAATTATATTCTAGGTAGCGACTCACAGGATTATGTGAGAGATGAAAAATTTTTGTTATTGATGCGTATGATTTCAAGTCCGAGAAAATAGCAGATGTACTTTTGGTTTTTGTTTGAAAGACGCTGTTAATGCCAGTTCATCCAATAACAGAAAATTATAACTATTTGGTAGGACTTTTAAAGAAACATTTCGCGAAGGAAGAAAATTTTGTAACACCAATGAAAGCAGAGAATGGATCTGATGGAAAAATAGGACAAGCAAAAACTCTGTGTAAAGAATTTAAAAATCAACGAAATATTGTTAATTTCAACTTGGACGATATAGAAAAATGTTTCTATGAATGTAAAAAAGAAATACATGAATTTGAAATAAAAACAGTAACAGATCAAATTGAAGTTGAAGAAAATTTAAAAAATCAATCTGATGTGATAAAAATAATTAGGTATTTAGATTTGAAAATCGCACCGTAAGCACAAAATACATTAGAAAAACAAATAAGATTTGAGGACAAATTCGCTAAGATATTAAAAAATACCTAGCGGTTAAATAAAAAAATTTATATAATAATAAATTTGAGAAAAGAAATGATTTAAAACATTGTTTGGATGAATATAAAAAAGACTACATGAATATGAAATAAAAACAATAACAGATGAAATTGAAGATAAAGAAAATTTCAAATATAAATTTTATGCAATAAAAATGGTAATTTAGATTTTAAAATCGCACCAACTTTCAGAATATAGAATCAAGAATAATGCGACGTAATATTTGGTCCATGGGAAGGGGGGTAAATTTTTGAACATAAATTATGACATAATTTATGAACCTTGAAAGAAAATATTGAAAAATTAAACCTGGCTAAAGAACAAAAGTGTTTTGTAGAAAATAAGCATTCAAAAATAGATTAAATGAAAGAAATTGGTAAAATGTTACGTCTTTTAAAATTTGTGGAAATTAAAAAATTTCAGTACTCATCAAGAAAAACCTGAAATATGAATATATGAGATATAATAATAATAATAGAAGTTTTAAAATGAAAAATATTGTATGAATATAAACGATTTTGTGAAGAATGTGCCAAGTTGATGGGAAAAGGAGAGAAAATGGTTTATCGTGGAAACGTGAAAATGATGGACCGTGGAAACCTTCAATGGTCGAAGTAAAACTTAATTTGAAAGGGATTCATAGCACAGCTTAAATTGGTAGTGGGTAATTGATACATAATTTGGTTGGAAGACGAAATAAGGCGAATTTAAAAATTGCACTTTTTTGGTGAATTTGACTTTTTAAAATGCTGTCATCTGAGATGATTTTGTTTAAAATGAGATTTGTGAATGATTTTATTTGAGATTTCATTAATATCTTAATGATAATTTTATTTTAAGTGATCTTTGTGAATTTGTTTTGTTGTGTTGGCAAAATAATATACATAGTACTCATAATTATCCTGTTTATTATTTATTATAGCAGGCTGTAATATTTTAAATTTTATGATACTGGTATTATTGATAGAGAATATTGTAAGATGACAAATAAAATGAATAATTATTAATAGACCAAATATTAGTAGCCAGTACACTGAAACCATGTCAGCATGGCTGAAACGATTTGGCTCCTTATTGGCTACGATCTTGCCCCGATGAAGTTCCAAATGGTAGGTGGGTGCACGACAGACGGAAATTCCAAAGGTAAGGTTGGAATAAAAAAATTCCCACCAATACCCAATACTCTTGAGAATATTGAATTTGTCCAAAAAAATTGTCATACACAAACATTTCTCCGCAAAATTATTGCCTTCAGAAGAAGCCAAAAGAAATCAGGCGAAGGCAGTCCCTTGCCTGAAATGTCAATAAAGGAGAGAGAGGAGGAAAGACCAATCTGAGAGCAGAATTGATAAAGCCGCAAAAAGCCTCGTTAACCATAAAACTATAAGGAACAAAGCAGTGATGGCATTCCGGTGGAAATCATCTAAGGATTTAACCAAGCTATTCTGGCCAGAATCTTCAGAATTCCGCAAAATATTATATAATTCTGAAATTCTCCCTATAGTTTTCTCAAAATCCAAGTTAATACCAATTCCCAAGAAAAGCACAACAAGAAAGTGTAAGAAATATAGAATAATAAACTTGACTACACATGCATAAAAATACTCATAAAGATCATGCAATGCAGATTGGAAAGAATAATTAAGGAGAATTTGACAAAGGACCAATTTGGGCTCCGAAAGAATGTAGGAAAAAGAGAAGCAATTCTTAGCATTTAGAGTCACAATAGAAAGAATTATTTGAACGGGCAAACAGGTAGGTATATTGGACGATAGTAAATTGGGCCAGCGGTCAATGTATTTTAAAATTATTTTGGTGGGTAATAGACGTAATAGACGAATACTATACTAATAAATAAGTAGCGGAGAAAATTTTCACAATTAATAAACAGAATACAAATGACCGTGTGGCCTAATGGATAAGGCGTCGGACTTCGAATCCGAAGATTGCAGGTTCGAGTCCTGTCACGGTCGTAATTTTTTTAGGTCTTGGTTGACATTTAGCTAAATCAGCTTTCATACAACCGGCTGCATTTTCTTATGTATTTACTTTTAATTATTTTTTAAATTAAATGAAATTCTTTACTGTTATTAATTATATAGCAGTTTTATTCTTATACAGCCGAATCAAAGGAAGAAATACTAGAAGCCCTGAGCACCATAGATAACATCCTCCAGAGAAATTGTAATGTGAAAATAAATAAACACAAAACAAACGAAGTGCGATCTGAATAAGGAGAAAATTCGCATGGAACAACAAAGGATGGAAGAAACAGTATAGAAATAAAACTGGAAAACTAAGCGTTTTATAGCAAGAAATCAAAAAAAGATTTATACAGAAATATGTATGTGTACAGTGTGGCTTTCTATGGACGTGAGACAGTTGGCAAAACCGAAAGAAAAAGGCGGGAGGCTCCAAACGGAGAGGAAAACTAACTCAAAAAAAAACAAAAACTATATAGAAGGTGTCAGAAAAAAAATGTGGTAACACATCACGAGAAGAAGAAACAGTTTGGTGGGAAATATTCTGCGGAGGGATGGCCTACTGGGAACGATAACAGAAGGAAAGATTATGGGAAAAACCCGATGGGACGACCCTGTCTACAATGTATGAGATAAATAATAATGGCAATTGAAAAGACTGGTCTCGGACCAACAAGGACAAAGCAGTCCTTGAACTGATAACCGAGGAGAAGAAGATTTAAAAGAAAATTCGAGGACCCGCCACTAAAACGTGATAAGTTCTCTAAGCTAAACTTTTCCGAAACCATCCCAAATATTCTATGAAACCACAATGTGGACACTCACGTCAATACTCACATGGATTACTAATAAAAAGGAAATTTGAGGAACTATTTCATTAATTTCAGCGGTTCGATCCAAACAAAATTATCACTTATTAACGCTTTAATATGTAGAACTGAATACCAACACTGTAGATTTCCTCCGTTAAAAAATTGCATTGCACAAAGCTTGTCATTTCGTAAGCAAGCCAAATCAGATGTTAAAATCAGTCAACCGAAACTGGAAATTTGACCATGAGTTATTATGGTTCTCAATAAAAAAGTCGAAATGGAGATCATTAAATTTCCAAATTGCAGTTTTTAACCCAAGTAGTAAACTAAAAGAAAACGTGACTTTAAATGACTGCAAAAATGAGCTCCTGCAATTTTTGTTTTTCGGGGTTTCTGAAGGTGTAATTGAGTAAGCTAATTATAATATCGTAATATACTGTTGCTGTTAAAGTGTATTGTACGACGGGTTGATGAAACATATTGGAGCGTCATTACTGTGTAATTTAGGTTGTCCATGCAATTGGGGTATAGCTGAGTTCATGAGGGATGATATTACTAAATCTATTATGAAATCTTACAAGTGTTTCTCTGCTTGCTTTGGTTTGCTTCGATTAATTAATTATTGGAGATTGGAGTATCGTACAAATCTCAGCGATTGTTTTGCAGGGTAGAAACTAATTACTATCCAAAAAGTGCTAGGTTAAGTATGTTTTAATGGAACTCCATAATACTGCATATTATATTTTCAAATCAATGAAGAAAACAATGAAACTATTTTAAAAAATAACCGCGTGCGTTAAGAGCAATTTTTTAGTAAAGTTTTAGTTCAAATAGGTACATTATTGCAATTTACATTTATATCATTTTACAAAATTATGGTTAGGAAATTGAAGCGCTGTACTACATAGCGATGTCTTCAGGGACGAGGGACCCCCACTGCATAGATCATATTCATAGAATACAGCACGAAAATTCATAATGAAATAAATTTTCTGATTGAAATTTGTCCTTTTGTTGTTGTTTTCACTTTTCAAATAATAAATTATTTTATCGGATTAAGAGTTATAGAATATTATAATGAAACTGCTTCCAAAGAATGGCCTTAACAGAAATAATTTAATTTCCGATTAAATGAAATGTTAAACGTTAAACTGAAATTCGCAAAAAGTTCAATTTCCTAAAATTGTAAATAAGGAGAAATTAAATTTTATGTTTAAAATTTACAATTTAGTTTTTGAATGTAAATTTTTTTAATATGCTGATCTCTAAAGCATCAACTCATTATTTGTATAATACAAATAAATTCGCAAGTCGTTTTTTAAAATAAAGAAATAAGATTTTCGTATTAAACCGAGAAAAAAGAAATCAGAACTGTGCTTACCTAAGGGACCAGGTTTGACATTAAAGTACGGTTTAAATACCTGACTGTTTTTTCAATAAGACGAGCGCATTATAAATGACTCAAGAAGTCTCGGAAGATGTGTGAACATTCGAAAGCATCAAAGACACATTTTTTTGGTTTAGAGCGTGAAGAACTATATTGGTTGCAAATGTTCGCTTTCAACAACCGTTGTAAGCCACATCGCATTCATCATTCTTGTCCGATCTGATCACCTTCAGTCCAGTTTACTCATTTTACTTTTTGTTTATACATACCGGAAGAAAAACTAACACATTTTTTTTGTACCTTCGCTTTTCAATTTGTTTCGCTAAAATAATTAATTAATTTAGCGCAATAACTTTGGCCTTTACACTAATGCATGGATTAAGCTTAAATTCAAGTTTCTATTTCCGTTCTCTACAAATCACGTTCAAGATTTCGTATTCTAATAGCATTCCTTAAACACTGCATTTATATAGCTATAAATGAGCCAATGCCGTGCATCCCCATGTTACACCAGTAAACCAATATTCATTACATTCAAATAATTTGTAATTTAATGCGAGCGGTTCTTGTTCTTATGGTAAGTCCAAAATAGGGTCAAAGGGTTGGTGACGGTATGGCCCATTAAAAATTTTCCATTTGTTTGCAAATTTTTTATTTAATTAATTATATTTAATGCATAATAACATAAAGAAGCTGTAGGTGTACAATTTTAGAAATTTTCATTAAAATTTTTGTTATTAAATTTCCTTAAAAGAAAATAAAACGTTAAATGAAACGTACAAAAAAGTTATATAACATTCAGCTTGTCTATATTAAAATTTAATTACGAGATGACCGTCACAAACGCCAAGCGTAAAAACGCCCATTTTTTAATAAATTTTTGTCGGTCTCGTTTTTAATAAACAGACAAATGTTTTATATTAAGCGTAAAAATTAAGTATTAATCTCTTTCAAAAAACGCTGACAAAAAGTGGCACATCTGCTGAAAAATTAAGAATAAAATAGCCAGGAAAGCTGTTCTTAATTTAAAGTTTTTTTTATAATATACCTGAATCTTGCAACCTTTATGAAATGATTTAGTTATGGACGTTTTTCCAATTAAACAAAATTATGTCGTATCACGAGCATTTCATTCTAAAAATTAGTAAAATCCTTTGATCATCAAAAATATACTTTCGAGATTTATTTGTGTAGAAAGGCAAAAGATGGACCGAAGTTTGAACAGTGAAACCAATAAAAAGTTATCAGTAGTCAGCACTCGGCTTACAGACTTTACTGACTGGGGTGCAGGTTTTTGTTTCTGCCGTACTGTCACGCTCTGAAAGACAAATGCGAATTTGAGCTTTTCCGGGAGACAAAGATTTCATTTATGATTGAATTCTTGTCTCTAATTCTTCAATATTGGAAAAAATATTTATTTTTCTTTCCATTGTGGTTGATTACATCAAGAAATTTGACAAATTTAGATTTGTTATTGTGGTACGTTTCACTTTGAAGCTTTTTTCTATTTTGTTGAAAATATTGTAATTGAACTAAACCCAATCAAACTTTTTTATATTTGAAAAGTTAGCTTTTTAGATATCCCATAACTTGATATATACAAGTGGAAGATTTATTATTATTATTTTATTAATTAAATTTAAATAAAACTTTTAAAATTAAAAATTTAACAACGCCTTTCGATTTCAGAAGATTATTAACCAAAATATGGCAAAAAGTTAGGTACTTCAGTTGTAACTTGAGATACATGTGAAAATTTATATTTAAATGTTTCAGTTAAGTGCTAAACTATAATAAATTAATTTTTTATTACACATATAAAACCGAAAGTTGGCTAAAATTGCTGCGACAAAACAGAAGAGACCCTCAATTTACTTAATTTAACCACACAAATAAAGACATTAGAGCTATACAAAGTAAAGAAAATACTATATAAACACAAAGCAGTACATGCTCGTGTTTAAATAGAAAATTGGTGTATGAGATCATGGATCAGGGAATACGGAATTTAAATGAGGACTAATCGTCAGTTTCCACTTCAAGAGGCTCTGGTCGCGAAATTGTGAGGAAAAACACAATAACTGTTAACGGTATGTAAAACTACGTACATATTATGCAAAATTAGTATAGTGAAGATACATTTAAATTGGAAATAACGGGCTCATTATAAGTTGTAACGCTATTTTGGCCTCGTTCAAATTGCCCCTTGGGTAGCCAGGGCTGAGGACGTCTTGTCGATTTCTTTTGACACTTTAAAATTAAACACTCAGGCGCCAAAAGCTTTTTGAAGAGAAAAACTTTAAAACTAAAATAAAAGAATAAAAAAAAAATGTTGATATCAAATTAAATATTTATTTTACTATATTTACAAAAAGAAAAATGGAAGCAATATATTTACAATGAATGAAAACGGAAACAAATTTAATAACTTATTTACAACAGAAAGACGGAAGCAAATTAATAAAAATAAATGGAGAACTGAAAATAAACGGAAGCAAATTACTAATTTTATTGAATTGAAACAAACTTTAAACAATTCCAAAATCTTATTGAATAAGATACTTTCTAATGAAATTTTATTTCGCACGGCACTGGGATAAGACAGAAAACATAACCAACATAACCTTTGACAATTATGTTTGAAAATTATCGGAGTTTGTATTTTAACGTGGTTTTATTATGCTCAAATGAAACGGAATTTTTCCGGTGGCGGTTAATCTTAACTCAGCAATTACTTAAGGTAAGTTACTGAATTTTCAAAACAAACGGAAGTAAAAAAAAAAAAATAAAATAAAATAAAACTACTTGAAGTGACTACTGAACTTTTTAGATTAGAAGATCCAATTACGGAAACGAAAACGGAGGAAGCCAGTGGCTGGCTTCAAATACGGGAGCAGATTGAATCTTTTGAGAACAGGTAAGGGGCAGTCTCGGAAAGTAGTTTTATTATAGGTTATATTATACTTTCAGCTAGAAGCCTAGATCCGTAAGCTTGTCGCTGGTATAATCGGAAAGTTTCCTTCGGCTAGAATCGTAACCAAAAGAAGGTTTGGTAACTGGAAAAATCGCCTAGAATCGTAAGCAATTTAAAGGAAAGCTCGGATCGGAATACGGGATAACGGTCGGTCGGGGGCCGGTGGTCAAAAAGACAACGGGAATGGGCGGTCTAAAAGACCTCGGACGGGTGGTCTAAAAGACATCGGACGGATCCGGGGTCTAACAAGACACCGGGGATTGGTGGTCCAAAAGACCGGACGGGTGGTCTGAAAGACACCGGGGATTGGTGGTCCAAAAGACAACGGGAATGGGCGGTCTAAAAGACCGGACGGGTGGTCTGAAAGACATCGGACGGATCCGTGGCCTAACAAGACAACAGGGATGGGCGGTCTAAAAGACCGGACGGGTGGTCTGAAAGACACCGGGGATTGGTGGTCCAAAAGACAACTTTCTTGAAACTTCAACAAGCTTCCTGCCGTAATGACAAAAACTTAATGAATTGGTTATTTCACCATTGTCATCTACCTTAATGTATTCTAATAAAAATTAGCAAACTGTAATTTTAATTCAGTTTCCTTTAATTAACAATAAATTTGGTTGGTTGTTTAGGCAACCAACAGTACTCCAACAATATTATGATGTTTGATTTTTGAAAAGTAAATTTTTGAAAATAAATCATAAGTGAGCATAATATTCCTTCTTTACAAAGTATAATAAATAATGTATATTAAGTGAAAGTACGGAAAGGACATAAAAGGATTAATATTGAAGAAATAAGTATAAATATTTTCTTTGGTCATGAACCCTACAATGCACAAGGACGAAATATATATACATAAATGTTAAATAAAAACATTGGTTATTTTATTTGTTTCTAAAATATCGTTAAAAAAGACTTAAAATGATGAAATAATATTAATATCAAACAAAGCCAAACATTCAACTGGCATTTACAGATTGATATTATTATTATTTGTTCCTTGACAAGTTTACGTCCTCTGCGTTGAATTTGTGGGGATCATGACCGATGATATTCACTCTACGTGTAATTGACGGATTAATTATTTACATTAAGTGATATTAAGTGACATAGATATAAATCCAGCACCCAGGGCCCCCGTAAGGGCTACTGGCGCCTGTGTGCAAAAAAGGATTTTGGCGCCCTTTAAGGCATTTTGGATCATGTTTTTTTATTTATTTTTTTGAAGGTAGGTAGGTAGGTAGGTGCTTGAAATAAAGCAAAAAACTGAACTTTAGAAGTCATATTTATTTGTAGACTAAAATATCAAAATGAAACAAACAGAATAAAATCATAACAAAATAAATTAAAATAAATTCTTGTTCACACCCATTTTAAAGCATTTACTTAACTAATGGGGTACAGACACGTTGTTTATAAATACTAGAAAATAACCCAAAACTAAAAATCACATTTTTTTTAGGAACAAATAACAGAAATATTGCCTAATATCTACCTATATATATATATTTATGTATCTCTGTTAAGGAGTGACTTCCGATGCATAGAAATGGCGACCTGACTTCCATCCCTACCAAGCATTTAATTGATATATAGATTCCTACTTATGCATGAGGGGAACTTTCTTAACGAGGTTTCCAACAGAGGGGAAGACATTTTTTAAATTATTTTTCAAGAGTATAAAAGTGACGAAGGCACTTCCGAGCATATATGCAGTCAATCTCTGAATTTGCAGATAAACAGAACGCGTACAAACTTCCAGCAGCGCTGCCACGTCGCGACATTCCAATCATACTTACATCATGATACGAGTACTTACACTTCTGATTAAAATGTTCAAGTGCAAATTTAAAAAATTAATTATTCATTTTAGATGTTTATAAATGTTACAAAATTAAATTAATAACATTAAAGGGGTATAATAATAATATGCTATAGGTAACAATAAAAATTGAATTAAAATCTTTTAATTAAATACAGCATTATTTCGACGGTGACCTTCAATAACGTAACAACACAACAAATCGAATATTTTTCTTCATTGGAATGAAAAATTTTGAAATTTATTTATAATAATTAAAGGCCAGGTGCAAAAACGGTATAAGTGCATAATTAAGAATTTAAAGTAAGACAACTTCAGAGTTGATTTTATTAAAAAAGTAAATTATGATCAAACTTTCACTTAAAAGGACCAAGGACGTTGACCGCTCGCATTACTAGATGCGGGGAATTCCCGGAAATATGCTTCGTTTTAATAATGTACTGAACGCAATTTTTTATCCTTTGCTTACATTATTATTTAATAATTAATACTTTTTAATGAAATTTTTTACTTTTTCATAATAAAAATTAATAAAACAAATCAAAAAAAGCCCTTAGAAGGTAAAGTTGAAAACTTAAAAAAAAATTCTTACCTATGAAAAAGTGAAGGGGTTGCTAAAATCTTACAATAAATGGGTAGAGATGGGTCTAATATTTATAAAGCATCCTTTGTGATTGATCAAGTTTTGAAATCTCGTCTAAACAAATTGATTTCGTTAGGATTATAGGATTCCCCCATAGTTAACAACGAAATTTTTTCAATGTTTTGACGTGTTAACTCCGAACAAGTACCATAGTAAACACAGATCCTATTAAGCCTAGTGTACGATATTTCCATAACAAATTCTTCAACATTTATGCAATTTACAAAGACACAAACGAATATTAAATTTGCATAGCTTATTTTATGATACTTATTAGTGATTGATAATTTTTTACTAACTTAAGTTTAAAAATAACTCTTTATAGTCCGGTCAAATTAGACCAAAAAATAGGAGTGAGGTTGCAATAATTCGCACCCAGCTGAAAATTGGTAGGATTGTTCAAAACACGATCATAAATAAAATCTAAAAAGTCCTCATCGATCCGACACCTGGAAAAAAATTTATTCGGGGTCAAAGGTCACTAAAACGGGTTTTTCGCGATTTTCAGCAAAACGGTAAGTTTTATCATAAAATTATCCCATTCAAAAATTGTAGATCAGATAATTATCTATAAAAAATGTCTAAATACGGGTCCGTTACTTTGGCCCCCCCCCCGGTTAATATTTTTACACCAAAAGCAAGCTCTGAGATCCTTAGAGCTAGCACTAGCTAGCACCCAAATATGAAAGCTAGCACCATTACAGTTTTTTCACAAATCGACTTTGAAACCGGGGGGGGGGGGGCAAAGTAACGCTAGCCCCCCCCCCGGTTAATATTTTTACCCAAAAACCTAGCACTGGGATCCTTAGAGCTAGCACCCAAATATGAAAGCTAGTACCATTACAGTATTTTCACAAATCGACTTTGAAACCGGGGGAGCCAAAGTAACGCCAGGCCCCCCCCCGGTTACTATTTTTACCCATAAACCTAGCACTGGGATACTTAGAGCTAGCACCAGCTAGCACCCAAATATGAAAGCTGGCACCATTATAGTTTTTCCACAAATTCATTTTATTTATTTGCACCTAAATGACGATTACAACTCTTTCAACTTTTCGAATCGTTATATCTCAAAAACGGTGACTCTTAGGAAAAAAAGTATTTAGAGGGTCCGTTACTTTGCCCCCCCCCCCCCCGGTTAATATTTTTACACCAAAAGCAAGCACTGAGATCCTTAGAGCTAGCACCAGCTAGCACCCAAATATGAAAGCTAGCACCATTAGAGTTTTTTCACAAATCGACTTTGAAACCGGGGGGGGCAAAGTAACGCTAGCCCCCCCCGGGTTAATATTTTTATCCAAAAACCTAGCACTGGGATCCTTAGAGCTAGCACCCAAATATGAAAGCTAGCACCATTACAGTATTTTGACAAATCGACTTTGAAACCGGGGGGGGGCAAAGTAACGCTAGCCCCCCGGTTAATATTTTTACCCATAAACCTAGTACTGGGATACTTAGAGCTAGCACCAGCTAGCACCCAAATATGAAAGCTGGCACCATTATAGTTTTTCCACAAATTCATTTTATTTATTTGCACCTAAATGACGATTACAACTCTTTCAACTTTTCGAATCGTTATATCTCAAAAACGGTGACTCTTATGAAAAAAAGTATTTAGAGGGTCCGTTACTACCCCCCCCCCCGGTTAATATTTTTACACCAAAAGCAAGCACTGAGATCCTTAGAGCTAGCACCAGCTAGCACCCAAATATGAAAGCAAGCACCATTACAGTTTTTTCACAAATCGACTTTGAAACCGGGGAGGGCCAAAGTAACGCTAGCCCCCCCCCCGGTTAATATTTTTACCCAAAAACCTAGCACTGGGATCCTTAGAGCTAGCACCAGCTAGCACCCAAATATGAAAGCTAGCACCATTACAGTATTTTCACAAATCGACTTTGAAACCGGGGGGGGGGCAAAGTAACGCTAGCCCCCCGGTTAATATTTTTACCCATAAACCTAGTACTGGGATACTTAGAGCTAGCACCAGCTAGCACCCAAATATGAAAGCTGGCACCATTATAGTTTTTCCACAAATTCATTTTATTTATTTGCACCTAAATGACGATTACAACTCTTTCAACTTTTCGAATCGTTATATCTCAAAAACGGTGACTATTAGGAAAAATAGTATTTAGAGGGTCCGTTACTTTGCCCCCCCCCCCGGTTAATATTTTTCACCAAAAGCAAGCACTGAGATCCTTAGAGCTAGCACCAGCTAGCACCCAAATATGAAAGCAAGCACCATTACAGTTTTTTCACAAATCGACTTTGAAACCGGGGGGGGGACAAAGTAACGCTAGCCCCTCCCGGTTAATATTTTTACCCAAAAACCTAGCACTGGGATCCTTAGAGCTCCAGCTAGCACCCAAATATGAAAGCTAGCACCATTACAGTATTTTCACAAATCGACTTTGAAACCGGGGGGGGGGCAAAGTAACGCTAGCCCCGCCCGGTTAATATTTTTATCCATAAACCTAGCACTGGGATACTTAGAGCTAGCACCAGCTAGCACCCAAATATGAAAGCTGGCACCATTATAGTTTTTCCACAAATTCATTTTATTTATTTGCACCTAAATGACGATTACAACTCTTTCAACTTTTCGAATCGTTATATCTCAAAAACGGTGATTATTAGGAAAAATAGTATTTAGAGGGTCCGTTACTTTGCCCCCCCCCCCAGGTTAATATTTTTACACCAAAAGCAAGCACTGAGATCCTTAGAGCTAGCGCCAGCTAGCACCCAAATATGAAAGCTAGCACCATTACAGTATTTTCACAAATCGACTTTGAAACCGGGGGGGGGGCAAAGTAACGCTAGCCCCCCGGTTAATATTTTTACCCATAAACTTAGTACTGGGATACTTAGAGCTAGCACCAGCTAGCACCCAAATATGAAAGCTGGCACCATTATAGTTTTTCACAAATTCATTTTATTTATTTGCACCTAAATGACGATTACAACTCTTTCAACTTTTCGAATCGTTATATCTCAAAAACGGTGACTATTAGGAAAAATAGTATTTAGAGGGTCCGTTACTTTGCCCCCCCCCCCCGGTTAATATTTTTACACCAAAAGCAAGCACTGAGATCCTTAGAGCTAGCACCAGCTAGCACCCAAATATGAAAGCTAGCACCATTACAGTTTTTTCAAAAATCGACTTTGAAACCGGGGGGGGGGGGCAAAGTAACGCTAGCCCCTCCCGGTTAATATTTTTACCCAAAATCCTAGCACTGGGATCCTTAGAGCTAGCACCAGCTAGCACCCAAATATGAAAGCTAGTACCATTACAGTATTTTCACAAATCGACTTTGAAACCGGGGGAGCCAAAGTAACGCCAGGCCCCCCCCGGTTACTATTTTTACCCATAAACCTAGCACTGGGATACTTAGAGCTAGCACCAGCTAGCACCCAAATATGAAAGCTGGCACCATTATAGTTTTTCCACAAATTCATTTTATTTATTTGCACCTAAATGACGATTACAACTCTTTCAACTTTTCGAATCGTTATATCTCAAAAACGGTGACTCTTAGGAAAAAAGTATTTAGACATTTTTTATAGATAATTATCTGATCTACAATTTTTGAAGGGGATAATTTTATGATAAAACTTACCGTTTTGCTGAAAATCGCGAAAAACCCGTTTTAGTGACCTTTGACCCCGAATAAATTTTTTTCCAGGTGTCGGATCGATGAGGACTTTTTAGATTTTATTTATGATGGTGTTTTGCACAATCCTACCAATTTTCAGCTGGGTGCGAATTATTGCAACCTCACTCCTATTTTTTGGTCTAATTTGACCGGACTATGATTGGTATATTTCGTATGTTATTCAGAGCTCTACAAAAATGTAACGAAAGTAAAGTGGAAATTGATTTCCTACTCTTTCTTTTAAAAAATAAGACTGTAACGTGATAATGATGGGCGTTTATTTAGCCTCATTTTTTAAATAAGTAAATTTTTATCACACTTTTAAAAGAAATTACTATTTTTTCACCATTTTTGTTGAGAAAAGGTATTTCACAATAACAAGTTTAAGAAAACAATTTAAGTTTGTTATATTCGTATGTTGTTCAGAGCTCTACAAAAATGTACCATGTAAAATGGAAATAATTGGTTTCCTTCTCCTTTGTTTAAAAAATAATAAACCCATACCAACAAAAAGCGTAATCACCTTGTTGTTAAAACGCTATATAAGAGAAAAAAAAAATAAATGTCATCATTTTTAAAAGTAGGTAGTTATCTAAAACAGAAATTGGCACGTCATGGGATACGTCATCAAATAAAATGGGAACTTGATTGCCGATATGATATGCTGTGTCCCCTAGCTAGTTTCAATGACCTATAAATATTTTGAATAAATTTAAAGTTTTTTTTCACTCAGATGCCTACTTTCAATTACTGTACGCCGCGCGCGTCTCGGCGCATTCTACTAGAGAAAAAGCCGTAATTATAATAGTTCAAAAAATTTTAAACAGAATTGATTTTAATTATTTTTAATTATTATAATGTATAATCAACAGAAATTTGCACAGATTTTTAATGGTATACCATTAATCAATCTAAAGAGTATTAAATTAATAATTCTAATCAAAATTAAATATAGAAACTGATTTCCAAGAAATGTCTAATGCAATGTTGCCGATAAAAAGAAGTGAGAACGTGCAGTCGTATTAACGGAAGTTGCACGGTCCCGTTGTTACTTTTTCATATATATTATCATATATGCGACGCTAGCGCCAGCCATATACAGTGGAACTAAAACATTTTTTTGCAAGTACGGGTGCACCGGAGTCACTTCCAGTAAAAATTTCGGATTTTAACGCCTGATCCCATACACTACCCGTTAAACACTAAAAACATGGAGATTCGTAGTGACTTCCAAAATCGGAAGTCACGACGATATATATGAAGTGACTCCGTTGCAAATGTATCTACTTTGGAAGTGACATGATACACTTGATAAATATATATAAGTACTACTTTCTACTTATACTTAGATATTTTAAAAAATATGCAGATACTTCTGATAACAAATACCTAGGTAACTTCGTTATAAAATCAAAAATGATAGCTAGGTACAATAGAAAAATAAAAAATAGCTATTGTAGTAGCGATATTTTCCGAGACTTTGCTGTTGCAAATTCATTAATTACATCGCTAAAATTTATACCATCAAAAATTTCTTGTTCAATTGCTAATATTGCTAGCCCAGACAATCTTTCTTGAAGCATTGTCGATCTTAAATAATTTTTAATGATTTTTAACTTTGAAAAAGATCGCTCGCCAGAAGCTACAGATACTGGCAATGTCAGAAGAATTCTTAGTGAAATGCTTACGTTTGGAAGGGTGGAGATTAAATTGTTTTCAATTATATATTGTAAAATACATAAGGGGTCAGTATCATCAGGTAATGAAAACAACTTTAACGCTTTAATTTCATTAAACAAATCATTGGAGTCTATATCCTTATTATCCTGATCTGTCAGTCGTTCTTCAAGAACAGAACAACGTTTTAAAAGATCGCTGTCACTTAATTTGAATATGTCGCTAAAAAATCCGAAAATATCATACTCATTTAATAAGTCAAATCGGTTTTTTAGAGAGCTTAAAGTTTGATCTATAATTTTTAAGAAAAAACTAATTTTAAAGGCGGTTTTTGGATCATGAGGGGTCTCATCTCGGTGTTCCTAGTCAAACAGTTTTGGTTTGAATTTCCTCCTGACCGTTGGTAACGGTGGAAAGTCTTCTTCAATTTCGAGAGAGAGTGCTACTTCTTTCGCTTGTACAAGAATTTCTTGAAATGATTGGTCAGATCTATATTGCTGGAAGTGATCAACTAAATTTTTTAGGTAGGTTTGGCATACTTTAATATTAATTGTAGCACTTTGCATTTGTTTTGCAAGGGTTTTGGCGCCCCTAAAGGATGGCGCCCGTGTGCATTGCACACTTTGCACATATGGTAGCGGGGGCCCTGCCAGCACCATAAACATGGCAGAAAATTTTAATAAATATTTCTACAAGGTTTTGCACAAAATTATTATTCGCAATAACAAAATTAGCTTACCACCCCAAAGATGAATTCCACAACATGTGGACAACGTCTAAATGCATCATTCATTAAGGATATCTTTAGGTAACATCTTAGCTGCTATCTTTCGATTGCAACTGCTGCGTTGGATGACACTTGGCATTTATGTTTCGTATGACGTATGATGTGTTGAGTTAGTAGCTATCTAATCATGATAGATCATTGCGACTGAACGAATAATAATTTTAATTTTTAGTCGCTTGGAATGTTAATTCTTATTTAAGAAATGTAAAATATTAGCATTCCGATTTAGACAGAAATAATTGTACACTATTATATAAATACTTTTTGAATATTACAATACAAATTTAACACTTAGAAATAATTAGAACCGACAGTGAAAATGAAAAATGGGAGAATTAAAGACCATGTTAATGAATTTAATGGGGGTTGTCAATGGAGGCTTCCGAAAAAACAACAAACAACGTGAAGGGACTAAAGAAAAATCAGAGAGAGAGTAGAGGCATAATGGTAGAAAAGAAATAGAGATGCTAAAACAAGCAATAGAGGGACTTTAACAGAAAGTTAATGGCCAAGATCGCAATTTAAAAATAAAATTGATAGAAGATGTGAGCAGAAAAGGATGTCATTAATAGGAATTATAACGAAATGAATTTCTGAAAATGGAACTACAAGTCAGGATTAATATATCTGATCTGTTTAGAATAGAAACGACACTAGGGAAAGAGGTCATCATAGTCAAGATTAAGGATTGCGGTTAAAAACAACCTGTAATGGAAAATAAAAATAGACTGTAGGGGAAAAGCCTTGATAATATAGGAAATGTCAATAGAATATACGATAAGATTTAGAAAATTACAAATAGTGATGGTCAATCTTCATTAAGAAGAAAGATGTTTATGGGGGATGAAACCACCAACAGTTTAAGTTAAAAAATTGCATAACATGAAGAAAGGTGCTATTAGATTGCCTCAAGTAGTGGCACTAGTTATGGAAGATGAGATAATTACCAACAAAGGCGTAAAGAGTTGACAAAGATGATGACTAAGCTCCCATGAAGTTTTAAAAATTGAATAAGACCAATTAAATGGACCAGAATTACTAAAAATTAAAATATTACCTTTTTTAAGTTATTATGTAATGAATTACTCCATCCATCCAATGAACTTTAGCTGGATGCTTCCTTGATTACAACATAGCAAAGCAATGATTAAGGCGATATCAATTATTAAGAGCATTTTCAAGATCTAAAAAGGAAACTATAGAACATTCAACACATACAAAAGAAGAATCTAATAGAAACTAACGAAATAGAATGCAAATAGTACCTGAATGGCTAACGATGGATAAGCAGTAAGAAATAGAAAATTTTACAAGAAAAGGAAGAGTACAAGATCATAATAAAGAAAACAGACAACAAAGATGAATAACACAGAAGAATCTGACGATGGACATAAAAATGGAGAAATATTATATGGAACAGAATCGCACAGAAATCCAAAAGAGCGGAAAAAGTTTTATGAGAACTAATCCAGTTCAATAAATGGATTAGAAAAGTCGTTCCACGGGTAGCTAATATCTGTAATAAAATGTAATGCTAATAATAAAAACCGATGCAATACTATGCAATTTAATTCAAAGATCGTATTTAACTGACTGAAATATTAAAAATTCGTGTTTGTTATGTAAGCTATAGATTTTTACTAATACATTTATTATTGTATAGGAAATTAATAATTATTATAGTTATAGTAAATAATAAATGCAAGTTATATGAAAAAAAATTATAATATAAGATATTATCAATATCCTATTATATCCATATTTTATTAGAATAAACTTTAAAATCTAAGCAATTAATTAAACAATAAAAAATCTAAATAGTTTTCTATCTTCCTCTGCCAATTTCAACACTTAAAACGTTATGAATATTTTTTTATAACCCTGTTGGTTGATTTTTGTGGAAGTGGGATTAAGTTTTTTAAAGCTAGAAACTATAATATGCTTTTGTTGATGACCATTTACCAGAAAAAGCTTTAATTATGTAATTTATCAGAAAATAATATAATTTAATTGATAAAATTATATTAAAATAATCTATCAGTAATTAAATATTATTTTGTGAAAATAAAAAATATTCCATTCTATTAAATTAATATTGTAATTAAAATCAACTTTAAAAATAATTTTTATTCTGGTTTCGGCAACGTATCTACTTGCTGCTTTATAGATCTTCACATTGCTATTGATGGACAGATGAGTATTTCGCCAAAACACGTCACGAAGACATCCCGACATCAAAGCTCCCCTCGTCGTCTGTTGTTGTACCTTCCTGAATATGTCTCGCGGATTTCCCGAGGAATTTGAACATCATCGCCTGCTCTATCGGTTTTCCTTCCATTTCCAATTTGCATCTGATCGGTTCTTTTGATATTGTTAAGCATTTGGTAATTGGTGCAATAATCTTTGAAGGTCGATCAGGACCGCGCCGTCAGCACAGTATAAAATATGATATTGATTACTCTATAGCCCATTCTGTAACCTCTCTTAGATTTGACGCTAATAATTATCTCGTCCATTATTACATTAAACAGCATTGGGATAACCGAGTCACCTTGCCTTATTCCGTTAGAGGTAGATACTGCGTTGGTCATATCAGTTCCAACCCTTATGGATGTCTTCTAGATGTCGTTTATTAAATTAATGAGGGGGCGAGGTGTTAGTTTTCTTGCCAGTACTGCTATTACATTCACTATTTTCACTCGATCAAAAGCTTTTACACATAAAGGCCGAAACGTTGAACTTCACTGAATTTTTTGCATATCTGGCATATAATGAATATTCCATCTGCTGTGGGCCTGTTTTTCAGGAAGCCGAGTTGTTCTTCATTATTTTGTAAATGATCATTTACAATGATTACAATGAATGATCAACCAGAAGTTGTTGCTAAATACGCCAGGTTATGTCATTAAAACAAAGAAAAAAAATATCATACCAGGACCTGGTACCATAATTACCAGAATGATTTATTAGGGACTCGACAAATCCAGCACAAATTCAAAGGGAAAGTTTAAGCAGTTAAAATTTTTGGTCTCGAAGTAATCATTATTAAAAAGAAAGATTTATATTCTGAAAAATAATAGTAACATTTTTAGAAGGATAACGGGAGGGTCCCCATCACTTTATTGGACTTTGGACTCGGGTCCTAGTTAAAGGTGAACATGCAAATTAAATTGTAAAAGAAATTAGGAAGGTTTTGACCGGGAGGTCTGGGGGGTATGGAATACCTCATACCATTTGGTAAATCTGTGGAACAGCATTTAAAATTTATGTAGAAGCGTTCACTTTTCTATTGTTAACTTGAATATTTATTCAACAATGGAAAGTATAAGTATTACCAAAATTTTGCTTGAGAAGTTTCGTTTTACTTACGAGTTCCCCTGTATATCGTTTGACGCTATCGCCATGGTAAGGGAAGTGTTGGTGTGTACCACGCGAGGTTATGAAGTTCTGATCGAGAGTCCGATAAGCATTTTGTGGATACGCACGGATCCATTAGATTGCGTGTGGAAGGAGTTTTCCAAATGTAAACTCTGTTAGTGGATGTATGCTACCCGATTCGTATGAATACGTTTATGGATGAAGATTTTTTTGGCGCGTTGGTGTCGTATCGCAAAGCTACAATTTTGAGATGGGAAGATAAAATAGTTACAACATTTTATTCAACCTTATGCTGCTTCGATCTGGTAGTGGGTTACCAGAGTTTGCATATTGATTTGACACTTTCCATTTTAGGTGCCTATTTTGTTTTAGGTTACCTGACTGAGTTATCAGAAAATATTTTATACGAGGTTATTTTATGAACTGTCACCTCCATTGGTTTACAATTGTAATTTATCAACAAGTGTGGTGGTTTTTGGTTACATGCAATTAAAATATGTTGGTCTGACACCAGTTTGCAAATCTATTTTGATTAGACCATCAACAAGTTCTTATAATAGCAGATTGTGATAATATACAACACCGCTATATGCGTAAGGTGAGTTATATTGATTGTATTTTTATCATTGATCTGCAATTTGTGTCATTGCGAAGACCCGATTGTTTGCTCTATTTACCGTTTGTAAATAGGTATTGGTTAGTCATGAGATTATTGTTGGACCATTTTATTCATTTAAATATTCGATCAGCTGTTATTTGAAAGCTGATAAGACCTGTTCGATTATTTTTACACGTTAAGATAACTTTATTATATTAATTTGTTATTATTGATACAGTATTTTATTTTGTAAAGTGCTTGTGAGGATCCCTTATTTTAGCTTACCTACGACTCTCGCACATTGTCTCGATGCAACAGAAGATAATGGACAGTGATTTCTCTACGTTTTTTGAAACAAGTCCTTATCGGAATTTGGTTCGCAGAGTCTTTTTCCATGATTGGGTTCTGTTGGGGAAGTAGAGGAAAACAATTGCGCGATAGAAGTTCTCCCCAAACTCGATAAGCAGTCCACAGCACGGGGATCTCATGCCAGCCTATATTTCTTGAAGATTTTTAATCATATTTATGGTCAACATCTAGAACATTGCACTTATTAAATGGGCGTTATTATCCTCATTGTTATCGATTATAGCTTCGTTGAAAGTAAATAAGTAAATAAAAACAGGGTAAATAAATATTTCCTTTTTATTTAAATTTTGTACTCTCCCATTAGAAAAAGTCACGAACCGGCATGATTATATAGGTACAACAAAAGTTAATTCTATAAATCAAAATTTATTTTTATATAATATATTGATTTTGTATAGTATTATGAAAAGGACACATTAAATCAATAAGATATTCAGCACGATATGGATCAACAGTTGTGGCCACCTTTAGAATCACCATTATATGTAAATACAGTAGGATGACGTTTTGATGTTAATCAGGTTTGATTTGATATTCATATTTTATATCCTCAGACCTGTAGACTTTTAACTCTTTCGAACAATGGCAGAATCTCACACTCCAATCTTGTTCGTTGGTTTACCCTGTGGGTTTTACACTATTTTTTTATACACACACTCATAGACAACCATCCTGATAAAAATTATATCGGGCATCATAAAAAATCATTGAAGACCAACATTTTTGGTTTGATTGCAATACTTTCTTCATACCTTCTTATAACACTGTAATGAGGACTGTGAAAATTTGAACAATGTGAAGAAGGTAAATTTGAACAAAAACTCTTTAATAAATAATGTACTTAGGTATAATACTAAATAATCAATAACGGTGAAAACAATAATTGTATTCGAAATAAACCGCATGATGATATATCGTTTATTTACTATTACTATGCAATTATTATTTATTATGTGTAATTCATAACAATTTATGAAAAAAAAATCATGCACGTGTTTTTTCTATTGTCGTTATATGCAATATCATCGACATGTGCCAGCCGGAAATTTTTTCAATTTTTAACAATTGGAAAATAGCAGTATAATAATAATTAAAGTCCGAACTGTAGTTACAAGAAATTAAACCGAAATTACACATAACAAAAGGACAACAGGAGGCGGTATCAGTTTTGTTATTAGTAACGCGTTCACATTTCCTATTAAGTGCTTTGCATTAGGTGTGTGTGTCAAACGTAATATACATTCAAATCGTTGCAAATCGAAATTCAATACGCATAGGCCCAGAGAGCTAATGCATAATTGCTCCACAAGGAAAGCGCGTTCGTGCTTTGTTAGTCATGGATCTTGTACGGCACGTGAGCTTGTTCCAGTTTACCATTCACACCATTTAGAGATTTCTGTGACCGATATTAATCTAATTATTAATAATAGCTGATAGCTAATTAATAACACTTATCGACTTTATTTAATTAGCAGCAATAAGCTTTCAAAATTCTGTAATTTTCTCCAATTGAAATATGGATAATTTAATAGCAACACTTTTCGTAACAAAAAATTACACAATTGATAATCATAAATTAGATTAAACATTTCTTCACTATTGATGCCGAATAAAAATGTGAAAAGAAATTCTGCAAGCGTAAGAAAAACCTGTGTAGAATCAAGTTATGAGAAGGCATTCGACTCACCCTCATGGGTATGGAGTAGAAATAAATACTTTTTAAACGTTAAACCGGAGTTGATTAATTCAACAACTCGTCGATCATAACGTTAAAACGGCTTATTTTGTTTGTGGTACTACGATGCACCCTGGAACTTCAATCAACCAGGAAATAAGATGACTCTCGAAGACGACGTGATCGTAAAGAATTATACAAACTGGAAGTTAAAATTTGAGTGTGATGCCTCAAGGGATCCAATTCAAAGCAAAAGCTCGACTCCGCAACCAAGATTAAAGCGGTGTCGCTACGAAATCAACGCGGTTACGCAAAACCACAAGAATTACTAAGTATTGAGGTTATCCTCAAATCGTCTCCAAATTTTTAAGTACATGTAAATACTGACTAAAGAAGATAATGATACGATAATGTTGAAAAACTTCTATTAAATTAATACCATTTTGACATAGCAGTTATGTAGTAGAAGTTTGAGGATAGAAATTGATGATGACGGTCAGAATGGTATTTAGAATGGCAAATGCTGTTAATACCGAATAATTTTGAAATCCCAAAGATTGGAATATTCCAATATTGTTGAAACATATTTGAAATTCTATTACCAACAGTTATATTTACAATTATGACAGTTCCGATGGTGAATATTTTTATTCCAATCATAAAATTAGATTTTGTTTACATATAGGTATATTATGGGCGATGAATTTTACCCGATGATTTAATCAAGCAAAAACATTTGAATGTGCAAACACTTAACCTAAGAGTTGCAACCCTTAACTTCAACTTCGTTTTAGATTGTTCTCGGAAGTTTAACAAGGTTTTTTAAAGTTTTAATTGTTTTTGTAGAATGTTAACAAGAGTACTTAGAGGTAAAGTCGATTTTCTTCATCTGCGTATCATTACTGTACTATTTCGCGATGCTGCAAATAAATCATTAAAAAGATTTCTAAACAATTTGTTTCGTAAGTATTTTATTCTTTTGGTCGAACTTATTTATGTGTTACATTTCTGAAGTAATGCTTGTGTGAAAGTTTGTCATTCATTGTGTTATTCACACAGATTGAACTACCAATTCTAACAACAAAATAACACGCTAGACTCTTTTATATTTTGTGATGCAAAAGCATCTTCATAAATGTGTATGAGTTTTTAGAAACTTTAGTGTATATGGATTGGACTGAAGTTCGTGCAAGAAGCTCGTATGTAGTACCTTCTGTGTGGTTTATATGTACTACATATGCACACATTGCATTACTTTTCTCCCATGTTGGATTTAAAATCTACCAATAAACGTAGTACCTTTTGTCAGCTTATTTTCTCTATACAGAATCCTTCCAATTTTTACGATTATAATACTTCGTTTTTCATGATAATTGAATATCATCAGTTGGAGACCAATCAAAAATACGTTTTGTGCTATTTATCTCAATTGCACACGAGAGTTATAAAAAAGCAATTATAGCTTTGTAGGACTTCAGAGAAGCGTTCTATTATAAGTTGTAGGTACTAAATTGTTTAAGTTCGTTGTGCTAAACTAGGGTGAATATGGCGGATTATTCTAGCGAAGAGATGAAATTATAAGAACAATTGCAAATCCGTTTTGTGTCAAACAATCCTTACGTTTTGAAATTAAGTTTGGTTGAAACATTCAACCGTCTCTTCCGTCTCTGAATCAACCACAAAACAATTACAAACTTAAAAGATTTTCTTTTACCGCCGGATTTATTACTACTTCTGGATTAAATTTTAATTAATTGTCAGTCGAAATTAAACGCATCGGTTCTGGTGGGAATTGTACCGATATATTGTTGGATTCATTAAGTATATATTTTATCTAGATGAGTAGATGATATAAATTTTTAGGTTAGAGTAGCTATTGCTATTATTCAAGCAATCAATACCTCTAACACTACCAATAGGGAAATTAAAAATTAACAATTCCCATAATGAACCATGATTGAAGCTGAAAGCTAGAATCGGTACCATTTGAACAAACGAAAACACCGTTTATTTATTAGGTTCGTTTGAATGTATATTGAGCATAATTCTCTAGAGCTATAAAGTATGTAAACCCAATTTTCATTCAACTACAAATGGGATTTGAGCCGAAAATTAAGGTGAACGTTATCAGCTTTAGGGAGTTTCCTGTAATCAAACAATAAAGTGATGTCAGAAAGCAAATTTTGTCAAGTTGTTTACTTAACCGGTGTGTTTGGACACAGCGAACCCTTTGCAAAGCGTAAAACTACCCTACGGCAACCTCAATTAATAATGGATTGTGACGTCATCCGATGAGAACGTTGACACGCAAAATCCATGTCATCGCCAGCTTCTCATTAATGTCCACGATATTAATTGTCAACTCGTTGATATGTATTTGAAGTATTGACTAATCGTGTTTAACAAAGGTACGCGCACGATCGAGTTTAATTTACAATACATCCTATTCACTCGATTATACTTAAAAAATGTTATCCATGTTTGACATGTAAAACCAGCCCAGCATACATGAAAATTGATTATCTAACTAATGCTTTGTTGCATTTGCGTTCCAAAAAATTTCATAATTCGTTTCAATTATCTATTGTATCATCAAGTACCGTTACCGCACTAATCGCATTAGCAATTTTGTCAAAAGTTTCCTTCAATTTTTACATTTTTACAAAACATTAAACGGCACGACGAATAAATTCAATTAAACAGCAAAAATACATAAAAGGAGTTAATAAAGCGTGGAGTTGATAAAACTCCGCCGTTTGGTTGGTAGTAGGTTTGTACCTTTGATGAAGCTAAAATGCGAGTGGAAAATATTTCTTACCTAATTTAAATTGCGCAAAACTATTGTCAATTAAGCGTTGCTCTAAATCATTTCCACAGTCAGATTTGGCCATTTAAGTCGTTATTTTCAAAATATGCACGTATACGCAAAATGTAACCTTTTCAACCCCCTTTAACAAGACGTTGCTAAATTTACCTAATAAATGTCAGCATTATTATATTTGTATCATTCAAAAATGCTGTGCAAACAGATTCTGTTGTTGGTTTTATCTAAATTTCGTTATTATGTTCTACAAAAACATAAAAACGCACCTAACTCATTTTTATTTAAGTTTTTAAATTTAATTATCAACTTTTACCCCTTGACTATGGAGTTCAGCAAGCTATTATACGGTATTTATACTTGAATTTGTAAAATGCAAAGCAATAAAGGGAGCTTAACTAAATTTGAGTTTAGTTTCCAAAGCCGCTTAATTTAGTAACAATACTTGAACTTAAAACACGCTTGTCCGAATTTTGGCTTTGATATTAGGGAACAGTGTTTACTTACGAATAAGGGAATAGAGATCACGTGCGCAATCTTAGTATCATTACAGGTTTGGATTATGCACAATATTGACGGCTACAAAAAACGTCTTTCCTAAAATTGCTAACTGCTTATAACAGTTTCTTTTGGCATGAACGTGATGCATCGAGAAAAAATGACGAAGTTCTTCGATCTTTATGGCCTTAAAAACCCGTAGACCTGTGCGCGGTTTTATCACGACGTTTGTGTTTGGCACTTTCATGCATGATGCTGTCAAGCACAAACACTGACTATAACACCACACCATGAAATAGAATTACATATATTAAATGAGTTGTTGAAAATTTCCTTTGTGAAAACGCCCGACTATCCAATTCCAGGAATGTTCTTTACAATTTCAAATTTATTAATAACGCGACTTTCCAAAAAATGACTCTTTAAATGCCGACCTAAGAAAAACTCTAGGAGATTGAAATCCAAGGCACGCAGTTGGTTTCTTCGACCATAATCGGGCAATTCTATAGTTGCTTTCAATTTAAATTAGCCATAGAAATTTCATACTAAAATTTGACCTCATTCGGGACTAATTAATTTTATAAAAAGTTGTGACCAACTTTTAATAAAATTATACTGCTGCAATAATTTAAATTATTAATTGTGTTTATAAGTGTTAATTTATTACAACTGTGACTGACTGTTGTGGTCAAAATAGTTTTAAATTATTACAATATAATTTGGACATTTGCCTATGTAAATGGTTTTTTAGAGACGGTGGTGACACACCATAATTCTTAGGTAATGATGCTAAAATATGCTGATGCTTCTTTACCTTTTTGCTTAACCTTTTAGTTTTTCTGTGCAATGGATTGGTTTTTTACAAAAAACATTATTAAACTAAGGTGAAATTTGCTATCAGAAACTGGCATTAATTTTATTGTAAAACTTTTTTTTGTTAAGATACATGATTTGTATGAAAGACAAACAATAAAACTTAGAATTTTCTTTACTTAATTTGCTGCAACACTCAAAAATTGTTGATTTTAGACAATTGTTTTCAGATAATTTAAACCTCTTAAACGGCTTTCGAAGAAGGCATAAATTTAAAAAATGGCTTAAAAGGGACTTTCTCCAAACAGTTTAAATTTAGACAAAAATTTTTCTTAGAACAGTGTCTTCTATCACTGGGTGTCGCGGGGACACCCTGTATATATAATAATATTTATATATTGTTTACTAAAACGCAATTAATTGTAGTGTTATACACATGTCATGACAGCTGTCCTACAAAATTACTAACATAGTTTTCACATTTGAAATGGTAATTATTTCAAGTTATGCTTTTATTTTGCGTATTACCCTGTGCTCTCAAATTGCAAATCGGGTTCGTACTGTTTTGATGATTTTCAATTTGAGAATTTACTTTCTAATTAGCTGTGATCAAAGGGTCTGAAAAAGATTTGAAGCGACTCGAGATGGATGTTTGCAGGTATTGCGATACATTTTATTTGCAACAAAATTTTTTCAGCTTTTATTAGTACAAAATTGGAATTTCCTTATCATTTTTGGGTATGGCTTATTTTATCAGAAGAAATTAATGAATCTTGCCTGTAGCTTCGAAGACGCCATTCAGTTACTTTAGACCTTCTTGGAAGATTTTAATTTGGATTGGTTTTATATTCAAATTCGTCAGTTTTTATGCAGGTTGTGACGTCAGATTCCATAGTTATGTTTCTGTTTTCAACCATACATATATCAGATTTTCAGGAAAATGCCCGTATTGGAACTTTGCATTTGATAAAAACGATATTTAAATTATTAAATATCACTTTCACGACTTGTGTATTAGGGATGATAAGGATTGCAAGTAATTGCTCTCAACTGAGGCTTCAATGAATTAAATAGTCTCTAAGAATTCTTAATTTCTGGAAACTCCTAAAATGATGAAATAATAAAAGAGTATTGCTTACAAAAATTTTGATACATTTTTTAAATTTCTGTAAAGGTTACGAGTTTTTTTTACGGTTTCCTCGTCAATTATTAGAAGTTCCTTTATTAAATAAATAATAGTAGACATATTATTTTCATATACGATATACTAAGCATCATAAAGAGCATTGAATGGCAAGGGCTATCTTTAGAATTAACATCAAATGAAAAACAAGTAAGTAGAACCATAAAGTTTATTATAAATCATAAAACTTTTATTAATTTTCCTAAAGAGTTCTTATAAGAATACCTGAAATTTACTCAGACTTCGTAACAAATTATAAAAATTATATAGGTACAACTTGAGAAATGCGTCTTTTTAATCTACAGCGCGGGGTTTGGGGGTAAATGGAAGCATTGGTAGAACCATGAATCCCTGTATTCGACGGGGGGAGTGAAAATAGTTTTTTATACTAAAAATACAAAAAATTAGGTTATTTAAAAATCAAAATAATATGTATCTATCCACAGGTTTCTCAGTTTTGGGGGGAGGGGGGTCACCTACATATGACCGTATCCAGTTTGTAGGAATTGTAAGATGTCTTGTTAATTGTTAATAAATAAAAATGAATTAAATGTACTCTTCTCTTATATAAATTATATAATATTCTTATATACTACCTATTTGTGACACGTTTCGGCATACAAACTGCCATCATCCGAAAAACTATATATAAGAAATATTCAATTGAAATTACAGTTATGATCATTTAACAAAAAAATCCTTATATATTTATAGTAGAATTAACCAGCGTCAATTATGGTAAAAAATTATTACTGCATATAAATTTAGATAATGAATTTCCAATAAATTACAACAGGAAAATGAAAATTACGTAAAACACTAAATTGGCAAATTTAAAAATTAGCCTTTTAAATTATCAACAACTTCAAAAAGAGGAGGGTTAATCAGCATCAGTTGTTGAATTAATAAAATATTATTGTCTAAACCATTGTTAATATTTTATTCTTGTCTATATATAATAATTTTGTAGACTTTTCGTTCACTCTTCTTCTTATTTCATGGCTTTTCGGAGCATATTGTGTGCTTTGCACGTTTCAACTAAATGCAGAAACTGGCTTTGAAATTTTACGGCCAGGGGCCCGGAATCTTCATATTAGTAAGTAGTGTTTTTGTTGGTTTTTAATGATTTTAAACTATTGACTTAGATTTGGTTTCGATGGCAGTAATTTCCCCTACTTGATGTTGTGGTGTTAAACCGGAAGATGCGAGGAAAACATTTTCGTCCAATCGTACAGAATTTCTATTATTCATGAGTATTCTCAATCTATCTGCGGATAGATATAATATATTGAACTGTTCTTTTCCTTCCAGTCTTTCCTTTATTTTCACATCCGAGCTGGGATGATTTTTCTTTAGATTTGGAGCCCCACGCTGTATCTTTCCATTTATGCATACAATTGTAACATAAAGACCTAAGTGAGACAAGACGCTATTTTGATCCATATTATTTTCGCGAAAACCAGCAGAATGGAAAGTTTGCATTAATTTATTATTGATAAATTTCAATTTTCGCCATCAATTCAACGTGAATTTTATTTTGAATGAATTTTGTTAAAAATTAAGATTAAAATTTATAAGTGCTTAAAATTTCCATCATGCAGAATTTCCAACTTACCTGTAGATATCAGTAATAAATTGATTGAAAAATTAAAAGAAAATGTACGAGCAAGGGAGATAAGAAGAGAAATGCGTTCTAACACTGTTATAGTGACCGAAACGAAGAATTTGCATTTGGAATCGAGTTTAGACGTTAAGAGTTGCGGAATATAATTTTTGCTTTTAGCATGAGATTACGCTGAGGTTTTTGGAGATTTTGGGTCCAAGTTAAAGATCGTGGGTGGAATGATTTAATGACCCCCATTATTGGGGGACCCCATTTCTTTGGTTTTATTGTATTCCGGTGTATGTATTACAGAGCTTGATGTTGAATACTTTTCACTAGAAGTTGATGGTCTGATCCTTAATAAGCACCTGGTTTGGTTTATTTTTACATTTTGGATGGTGGTTATCCATCTACTTTGAATCAATAGAGGCGATTTTGATCTCTCAGTTTTTTAATTTGCCTGCGCACATGGTTGAGAGGTTTTGATTCAACAAGTTTGATTTTTAAGATTTTTATTAACAAGACTTTTAAATTTTGTTCTTTTATTCAAGGAAGGAATCAACCAGCTTACAAGATTGTCATCTTTTTAAATTCAAAACTTTTCATATTTAAATATACTAATTAATAATAAAAATAAAATAAAAACACGGCAATACTTATCGTAAAGAACGTTAAACAGCAAAGGACGTCTACAGAATTAACATAAAACGAAAAAACTTTCAGGAGAAATCATGAAATTTATATCAATGTTCCTAAAGAAGTCTTAAAAATAATGAGAGTTCTTCAGACTTCCTAAAGAATACCAAATAATTAATAATTATTTGTAAATAAATTGAATTTTTCTGAGCAATGCTTTTTTTATTATATTATTATTTTATAAGTTCACTTCAGAAAATTAAAGGAAACTGTTAAAAAAAGCTTTGCGGATATCTTGAGAAAAACCAGCAAGAAAAATCATAAAATTTATCTTACACAATAAAAATTTTATTAATTTTTTAAATCATCATCATCAACAGCTATGCCATCCATCGTCGGATGTAAAGGGTCATTCACATCCACGTAACGTACGTTCCGGACATAGAATACGTAACGTAAGGAAAGTTGAAATGCATTGTTTCAAATGGCACCATTCACATTCGAAAAAACATGGGAGACATAACGTAACGTAACAAAAAGTTCGTTCAACTTCAACTTGTACGTTATGTTTTTTATGTTTGACCAATGGAGATGCTTACATTTTATTAGGCAACACCCCTTTTACTGTATTTTCAATTTTTAGGTTAAGTCACAAAAATTAATGCTGTCAAACTGTCAACCGATAGCCAATGCAAATACAGGTGCCCGTGCTTTTCGTTTCTATGGAAACATAGTAAAAACATAGTAAACTAAGTGGATGTGAATGGCAAATAAAAAACTACGTTTTCTACGTTACGTATTCTATGTCCGGAACGTACGTTACGTGGATGTGAATGACGCTTAAGCCTCCCCCATATTTTTCCACTGTTGTCTATTCCTTGCCCTCTGCATCCAATCTCTTCCCACATATCTCTTCACGTCGTCCGTCCACTTTGTCTGAGGTCGTCCTACGCTTCTCTTTTCACTTCGTGGTCTCCATTCAATTACTCGACGCGTCCATCTATTGTCCTCCAATCTAGCAACGTCGCCCATCCAGTTACATCTCAATTTACATAGTCGATGTATTACATCTGTTACTTTGGATCTGTTTCGGACTTCAGTGTTGAGTATATGATCTCGAAGTGTAACCCCTATCATACGTCTTTCCATGGATCGTTGGGTGACTTGCAATTTTTTTACAATTGCATTGTTATGGGCCCATGTCTCTGTACCATAAGTTAGGACTACTGGTAGTATATATTGATCGAACACTCGTGCTTTAAGTGTATTTGGTATCTAATAAAGAGTGTCTTCAGTCCTCCAAATGCCGCCCATGCCAGTGATATTCTTCTACCCAAGTCAGCTTTTAAATTTTCCTTTGATATCATAATTTTCTGCCCAAGATATATGTAGGAGTCAACTCTTTCAATAATCTGATCTTCCACATTAAGGTTTCCTTTACGTATCTCATATTTGTTTCATCAGTTATGTCGTTGGTCATGTACTTCGTCTTTGTTATATTCATTTTTAGGCCGATCGTTCTGGATTTTTCATTTATTTCATTTATCATTTGTTGTAACTCTCCTTTATCGCTTGATATTATTATAATGTCATCGGCAAACCGTAGATGATTTAACCTTTCACCGTCGATAACAATGCCCTTTTCATCCCATTTTAGTTCCTTAAACATGTCCTCCAGGGCAAGATTAAATAATTTCGGAGAGATCGAGTCTCCTTGTCGAACGCCTCGATTAATTTTTATCTTCTTAGTTTTTTCATGTAAAAGAACTTGGGATGTTGCGTCTTTGTATATATTCTGTATCAGAGATGTATATCTGTGGTCTATACGGTTATTGCTTAGAGCGTTTAGTACTGCCCAAGTTTCAATGGAGTCGAATGCTTTCTCGTAATCTATAAATGCCATTCATAGTGTGATGTTATATTCATTTGCTTTCTCGATGATCGTTCTGACCACCTGTAGGTGGTCCGACGTACCAAATCCTTTTCGAAAGCCTGCTTGTTCTCGTGGTTGATAACTATCCAATTTATCAGTTAACCTCTGTGTTATGCTCGTTGTGAAAAGCTTGTATAATACCGATAACAAACTAATAGGCCTGTAGTTGCTTAATTTGAATTTATTTCCTTTTTTGAATAATAGAATCATTAAGGCATTATTCCAGTCTTCTAGTATTCTTTCTTCTGTTAAGCATTTGTTATATAGTTTCTCGAGAAGTCTTAGTATTGGTTTTTCTCCATATTTCAACATTTCCGCAACAATATTGTCTTCGCCTGATGCTCGTCCATTTGGCAGTTTTTTCAGTGATTCAGCTATCGCATCCTCTATTATGTCCGGTATTTCTTCTGACCCTACGTTTTGAACTACAGTTCTTTCCACTTCTGTTTTTCGAAAGCCTGCTTGTTCTCGTGGTTGATAACTATCCAATTTATCAGTTAATCTCTGTGTTATGATCTTTGTGAAAAGCTTGTATAATACCGATAACAAACTCATAGGCCTGTAGTTGCTTAATTTGAATTTATTTCCTTTTTTGAATAATAGAATCATTAAGGCATTGTTCCAGTCTTCTGGTATTCTTTCTTCTGTTAAGCATTTGTTATATAGTTTCTCGAGAAGTCTTAGTATTGGTTTTTCTCCATATTTCAACATTTCCGCAACAATATTGTCTTCGCCTGAAGCTCGTCCATTTGGCAGTTTTCTCAGTGATTCAGCTATCTCATCCTCTATTATGTCCGGTATTTCTTCTGACCCTACGTTTTGAACTACAGTTCTTTCCACTTCTGTTTTTCCTTGTGGTGGATTTGTTTTTGTTTCATATAATGTTCCATAGAAGTGTTCCGTTAATTCGATTATCTTTTCTTTACGAGTTATTACATTGTTGTCATGATCTAGAAGTTTAATTATACCAGGCTTCCCGTGCGTCATTGATCTCATCACAGTCTTCAAGCTCCTCCTCTCTTCCAATACTTCTTTTATTTGCCGATCATTATAATATCTAATATCCGCTCTTATCTTCTTTTTAATCGTTTTATTGATCTCCGCCATTTCAATCATGTTCACCTCGTCGCGTTTCATTTCTTTGCGTTTCGTAATTAGTGAAAAAATTTCGTAATTTTTTAAATAACTCCCGAGATTCCTTCAGACCTCCTAAAAATTGTTCAAATTATATAGTTGAAAAATACCATATAAAATACCACATTTTCTATAGCACATTATGTACGTATTGCAAAGAATATTAAATGACAAAGACCGTTTTTTAAATATAGGTACATCAAATGAAAAAATATTAGGAAAGATTATAAAAATTTTCTCAATATTCCTAAAGAATTCCTGAGCTATTCTAAAGAATTTTTGAAAATTTACAAAGAATTTAATATAGGTTTTTGTACATAAATTGAAAGTTTTCTTAGCAATGTTATTTTGCGGTGCACCCGAATTGCACCACGAAAAGATTAGTTCACAAATCTCCTACCCGAATTGCACCACCGTAATTTCAGGTAAACACCTCACCAAGGGTCGGTCGTCCGAATTGCACCACCTCTATTGTAATATTTTAGGTAAGGTGGTTTTATTGTTAAAAGTTAAAGCACAATGCTGGAGTTTAACCTGATGATGCCTCCTACATGTAACATCGATTATTTTTTGTTTTTACGCGATTTTTTGGGGGTTAAACGTAATAGATAACTGCCGCATACCGCGACTATACTTTTTAATGCTATTTCGAGGGTCTCTCACATCCCGGTTGCATTTATCCCGGTTTTCTTGATCGGTGGCGCTTCTCGTATGTTTAGCCTAGTAACCAGAGTCAAAACCGCTCTGGAGGGGTGCAACCCGGAGCGGAGCGGAGGGGCGCCCCGGAAGAGTAGGTTTTGACGATGGATTACCCTCCTTATCGAATGCACACCCCAAAATTCGAAGGCAAAAAAATTTAATTTTTTCACTGTTTTGGGTTATTATTTTATTAATACCTGCTCCGACCCTGTATAATATAATATGAATTAATATATTAAACTCGAAATTTAAATTGCAAAGAATTTAGATATTTGTGTATTTATTTCTTTATATTATCTGTTTGCTTGTGATACCTGCTCGGTTTGTTCGTGGTGCAATTCGGTAAAGCGATTACGGAACGACATTTGACCGTGGTGCAGTTCGGTCAAGGGATTACATTTACCTGGGTACAAGAAATGACCCCTGATAAGCCGTGGTGCAGTTCGGGTAGCACCGTTTGATGATAAACAAGAAAAATTTTGTTTCCGAATTTTGAGAATCAAAGGTTTACCAAGATCAAAGGCTTATTCTGAGTGGTAAAGGAGCCTCAGGTTGGGTAATTTTTGTCAATATAAAAGACCTTTTTCTTTCACCATTTAGCTTCAATTTTGCTGGATCATTTGTTGAAGATTAATTGTTTAGCCATGGCTAGTGATAATTTTTCTGGCGGTATTCGTAAATTGTAGGGTGTAACTGTGCCAAATGCGAATACTGGTATTGCAAACCCTATCCATAACTCCGAAACGGTTCACTTTAGAATACAAGAGATATTTTGGCAACTTTAAAATGCAAAAGTTTTAAAGCTGATATGCGATGACATGATATACTAAAGCAATGGAACATTTTTGTTATGGTCATCTAAAACCTAAGTAGAATTGTAAATTATAAATAAAATACTTGTGCTTTAACATTTAACAATACGAAACAATTTTAGTTGAACGAAAAAAATTGTCTTATAATTTCAGCGCTCTTCCAAATTAGGAGTCTGAAGGAACCTCTAATGTGCCTCTAATACAATCCAACACTGTGTCACATACAGGATTTCTTTCTTCTACCCTGCTACACTTTAAATAAAGAAACGTTCTTAACGTTTCTATTTGATTTTCCACGAAGTGAAACAGCACGTAGAGACCATTCTATTGTTGTAGATTTAAGGTTTAATCTGTTTAATACAGACACACCGGTTTAATAGTCGCCGGTGACTTAGAAACAACATTTTAGTGGAATCTATTGTAGAACTACTTGTATGCGGCTAACTTTAGCTTTATAATAATTACCTACAGTGTGTTAAGTTCGTGGTTAAACACACATGAAGTTCTAGGATGAAGAACTGCCGGGAGTTTCAGGATACTTGCTGTGGATATTCTGAATGTTAAAATAAATTGCAGCGTTGCTGCATTGTTAATTTCTGCAATTTGCCATGGTTAGTTTCCTGACTAAGCCTAAATTATAATAATCTCAGAAATCTATTTAGTACTGCTGGCGAAATTAAGCTAACGACCACTTCCTACGTTTCTCGCTAGTTTTGTTTGCTAATAGAACTAAATGCATAATCAAATAGCTAATTTGGCAATTCGGGATGATACCACAAAATTTATTAAATTTTGAGTTCTCCTCCGAACGGTCGAATTAAAAAATAGATAGCTAAATGTCACAAGTCATTTGATGAGTGAAAGCGTTCTAAATTAAACACGAAGTCGTAAATCATCAAAGATATTAAGGTAGGGTACGACAAATTACCCACCGGAATAAAATGAACGTAGAATCGCTGGAGAATTAAAATTTTGTCATTTAATAAAACTACTTGTAATTGTGAAACTTGTGGTAGGTTTATCCGTTATGTGTACAGGTGGAATGAATTAAAGTTACCGCGATTTTGAAACTAACAATTAATTTTACTTAAAGTAAATAATAATTTTGTAGAAGATTAGTGTCAAAAATGTTTTCCCTTTAACAAGGATAATTAATAATTGTTGACGACCATAATTGTTGCTTTATGGTTGAAATAGTAACTGGTGCTTTTCTTTATTTAGGAAGGCTAAACACCATGTCGAGCTCCGCCTATTAACGCCCAAAGCACCCGAACCATCGAAAGATTATGGTGAAGTTCGGTTCCGGGCCACTAAAACTGACATCCGGTAACCTCGTCAAAATTATTTAATAGCAGTCGGTGGTAAATAGGTGGGGTGTTTTGACAGCTTCGTTACTTACTGGTTAGTGTTAGTAAACGTCATCGTAGACCGTCTGTCTGTCATTTCGTATAATGGTTAACAGTTTACACAGTTGCTCGCGAAATTGATGAAAAATGCCTCTGGAATTACGTTGCATTTTTCACCCTATTTGATGATTTAAATATTGCATATACAACAAACCGTCATCTACCAGTCCATTATTATTAACTCGAAGCAATGACATTGACGAGGGATAATAAAATTATTCGAAATGATAAATGATCCCAATTAAAATACAAATTTAACTTAGTAGTAATCAATGTTCCATTTAACCATTTCAGAGTGTATTTATATGTTGTTATAATTTTTCTATATGATTTTCCACTATAGAATACGTCGAAAAGCATATAACAAATGTGTTTACAGTTGCTTTACGACTTGACTAAAAGCAATATATTATTTTTCGGATAACACGAAGCAGTGGGATATATTTCATTCGTGTTTGTCAATATTGATACTAACTTTTCTTACTCATAGTCACTACATTTTCAACATTCTTAAACTTACAAGTCAAACACTTAAAAGCAATGATCAAAAGTAATAGATTTTCCATCATTGACAGACCGCTTTCTCTCATCTAAAGCGTTCAACATCAAATATATGGATAATAGATTTTCTCATTTAGAATACATTTCGAGGAAATTCTTTTCAGCAACTTTTCAGTATTGTGGCTAAATTTTCTTTCTCATAAAATACCCCAAAACGTTGCCTCATTATTTATTTATTAATTGCCGTGTCCAATATTTGTATTTCCAACTACAGTAACCACTAAATCACTCGGTTCATAATAGATTTTTTTAACAAAACCTGAAAAACAACCATTAATTATTATAAAATGATAGACATTAATTTTTATGGTAAACTAAACTGAATTCTTCATCAGAACTGGAGAAATTTATTAAGCGTCTCTTAATTCCGTAAGAGTTGACAAAGAAAAACAGATCTATTTTACGAGGACCTCATATCAATAACTACTTTTTCTAAAAATATGATATTCCTTTACTATTATACCATTTTATATTTTTGTAACTTATTATTACCGTAACATCTCAATTTTATCAGAAAACTTTTTCGAGAACTTTTTTATTTTTCACACATCATATTATTTATTGTTAAAATGTATCGGTATTTTGAAAATTATTTTATGTTTTATATTGACGATAAAATATTGATTTAAAGTTTGAAAGGCGATGTGATACAAACTTTGATGTCAATTTCAATAATAGAAATAGCTATTTCAAAGGTTTTGCCGTTTACAACAACGTCGATATTTCTATCGCCAAGTTGCAATTGTTTTATTGTAATCTTAAGTTTAACAATCAACTAAAATAAATAACCTATTCTTTTAAGAAAATGTGTTACATTCGTTACTTCAGAAACAAAAGATGATAGAAAATCTTGCATGTGGGGAGGATAAATAAAACATAACATCATGAAACTGTTTCGTACTAAATCGGTTTAAAACTAAGGAGGGAAAGGTGATGATTGCATGATGGAAGTGACAAGGGGAATATAAACAAGGTATTGATGAAGACGTCTAAAAACCGACTTGATGCGACTAACAAAAAGATGATCGAAAGAAAGCTAAGTGAGTGATGACAAGCAGTGAAGGAAATGATAACGACAAGCTAGATTTACAAGTTAAATTGGAAAGAAAGGAATTAAGGAAACGTGATGGCATATGATAAGAAAGATTTATTTTAAGTGTGGCAAAATTTTAATTATTTTATGTGGTTAGTAAAATCAAATATAAATTAACGTGAAGGGAAGCCTTGCCTGAATAGTTCTGAGTTAAGCTGCACTCATGACCTCAATTATTTAAATTATTAAAAATTATTTAAAAAATGTAGTTTTATAAAATTGCAAACAAATTATTAAACAGTTTAGAAATAACATCAACTTCAACGGTTAACTCTCTACTTTATATTGAAGATATGAATGAATAATACAATCTGGTACTATAATTTTATTTAACTTTTATAATATAATGCATCGTAAAAGTTTGAAAAATACATCACAGTTGGTGGAAGCCAAGATATGATAGCACATAATAAGTTGTATCTATTTTTATCAAATGAAGTTAGATTTAATTCTTCTACCTCTTAAACTGCATTTACAACTTCAAAATTAGCTTCTTATCTCAACCAATATTAAAAATCTAATCAAATACAGCTTAGGAAAAAATTGTTCTAAATGCTACAAAAATAAAACCTAAATTTAGTATATCATACTTTTTTCGATTTGGAGCCCAGGTTAACCTGTAGGCCACCCAACATTTTGTATGCACACCATGTAGTCCATACGAGAGAAGATGATTATATAACAAAGTCTTAGTAACGAAGAACGTATATGGGTTTTGAGCGCAGTTACAAGAATAAAATTTAATTAACAAATAGTTCACGCATCAAATGTATGAATTTAACTAAATGAAATTAATTGAATACATTTCTGACCATTATCAAATCACAGAATGGTAAATTATCTGGGAAGAACTGATTTAACGCTTTTTTTTAAATATTGATTTACAATTTCATTATTATGTTCATTAAAGAAACGAGGGTCATAGCCCGGTCACACTTATGATAGGGGAATTTTTGATCTCCCCTTCTTAGAATAATTATTAACCCTATATTGTATGAAATAATTTTTGGCCTTTTTCTTAGTCATTCAAAAATTAAAAGATTTAAAATGTGCCTATTTAAATTTATTACTAGTTGCACAAGTTAGAACCAACTATGAACAAAAAACTGAGAACCAGAACCGAAATTATTAAGAACCAAAGTTAAACTATAAGTTCCCTTTTATTTTCGCAAGGGAATGTAGATTATTCATTTACTGTTAATACTAAAAGTATTTTTAGTAAACAGTATCTATTTTAGTCAAATAAAGTAAAAAATACATTATCTTTCTGATAACATTTTGAATATAGGTACTTCAATTTCAAATTCCAACGCTTCGGTGTTATTAATTTGAAAAAAGTTTCATTAGTAACTGATATTACTATTGTCATTTACAACACTTAATGGAGGTTTTTTGAGTAGATATGTTGAACAATTTTAGTGTTTTCGAGGGCAATTCGAGTAAGGGCCTATTAAAAGTACCTTGCGAGCGCAGTTGTTTATTACAATATATATTATTATGTATTATACTATACACCATTATATAGTTGTATACCATTATATATAAATTATAATATACGTAGATATTATGAAGTACGGCTGACGACATCATAAAATGGTATAATAATATAAGAAAAACCTGAACTAACAGAAAAAATCAAAGGATAAAATATCCTTGATATTCTGAAATAATACTTGTCATTTTAGAATTAAAAACTATTTTTAATTTATTTAACACATTTTTTAATGTAAACTATATAACATACATATTATGAAAGTCAGCTAACGTCATTATAAAATGGTATAACAAGATAAAGAAAACCTGAAGTTACAGAAAAAATTCAATGAAAACAAATAATCCATCAGATATCCTGAAAAAATACTTGAAATTTTATAATTAAAAACTATTTTGAAATTATTTAATACATTTTTTAATGTATGAACTTACAGAAAAAATCAAAGAAAGAAAATTAACCTTAATATCCTGAAAAAACTTTAAAGTTTTGAATTAAAAATGCTTTTTAAATTATTTAATACAGTTTTTAATGTAAATTATAATAAAAGTACATATTATGAAATACCCTTGTTGACATCATAAAATCCCATAATAACATATGGAAAACCTGAATTTACAGAAAAAATTCAAAGAAAGAAAATTAACCCTGACATCCTGAAAAAATACTTGAAATTTAAGAATTAAAAATTATTTTTAAATTATTTAATACATTTTTGAATGTAGACCATCACATACATAATATTATAAAATACAGCTGACAACATCATAAAATGGCATACTAATATAAGGAAAACCTGAACTTATAGAAAAAAAAAGAAGGAAAAAAATTAAAAAAATCAAATCCTATGAGGTGCTATCTATAGAAGAAATTTTCGCTCACCAAATGTCTATCTGCTGGCCCCAGATAACATTCTTTATGGCTAAAAAACTTCCCTGATGGAGTAGGCGGTGTAAAAATCGTCTATTCCCGTGGTTTGGAATCCACGTTAAGCTGTAGGTCCTCTGTGCTCGTCACACATTTTCAACACGCAACGAGCAGAGACAGGGAGGTATCGGGAAAATGTCGCAAGACGTTCATAACCGAATATAGAATAGAAGAAAAAAATTAACCCGAATATTCCTAAGTAAAACTTGAAGGTTTTTTAATTATTTAATACACTTTTTAATGAAAACTGTAACATAAGTACATATTATGAAATACAGCTGATGACATAATAAAATACCATAACATAAATATGGAAAATCTGAACTTATAGAAGCAAACCAAAGAAAAAAATTTACCCTGATATATCCTGAGAAAATACTTGAAATTTTAAAATTAAAAAAGTTTTTTATATTATTTACTACATTTTTAAATACTATAAACCTACATATTATGAAAAACAGCTGAAAACTACATAAAATGGCATAATAATATGTATTAAAAAAACCTGAAATTAAAAAAAAAATGAAAGCAAAAAAGTAACCCTAATACTATTTTTAAAAAGAAATGGAAATTTTCTAACTAAAAAAGCTTTTTAAATTATTTAATGTAAACTATAACATAAATATTATGAAAACAAGGTAAACCGCAATTAACTGAAAAAAATTCAGGACAAAAAATTAACCCTCTGAAATCCTTAAAAAAATACATGCAATTTTAGAATTAAAAAATATTTTTTAATTATTTATCACATTTTTTAATAACATAATGATTATGAAATGCAGCTGATGACTTTATAAAATCGTTTAATAATAACGAAAACCTGAACTTACAGAAAAATATGAAGGAAAAAATATTAATCCTGATATCCTGAAAAAAATGCTTGAAATTTTAGAATCAAAATAGCTTTTTAAATAATTTAATACAGTTTTTTAATGAAACTAGGTATAAAATAAGTATGAAATGTTGATGCCATGATAAAGTGGCATAATAATATAAGGAAAAGCTGAACTTATAGAAAATATGAAGGAAAAAACATTAACACTGATATCCTGAAAATACTTGAAATTTTCGAATTAAAAACGCCTTTTTAATTTTCTAATACATTTTTTAATGGAAACTATACCGTACATATTATGAAAGATAGCTGACGACATTATAAAATGGAATACTAATATAAATAAAACCTGAATTTATAGAAAAAAATAAAGGAAAAAAGTTAACCCTGATATCCGGAAGAAAATATTTAGAAGTTTAGAATTAAAAACACTTTTTATATTATTTAATACATTTTTTAATGTAAACTATAACGGACTTATTATGAAATCCAGTTGATGACATTCTCAAATAGCATAATATAATAAGGAAACCCTGAACTTATAAAACAATATGAAGGAAAAAAGTTAACCCTAATATCCTGAAAAAAATATTTGAAATTTTAGAATTTAAAAAGCTTTTAAATTATTTAATACATTTATTATAAAGAATGTTTTTGTAAAACTTGTTTTCATTAAATTGTAAACAATTTTCATGCAAACATGAAAAACAAATAATACCGCGTAAAATAAAAAAATGAGTTTGGGAATCCCCGTAACCTAGTTTTCATGTTAAATCAGATTTCTTTTCATACTTGCACGCACAAAGGTTTAAACATTCGTGAAATCTAGGATTATTTAAATGTTTGTAACATTGTGGAAATAAATGACATAAAACATGAATTACTCACTAAAGCACTTAACGATGCTCTAAAGACAGAGATATATTTGTCAAAAGCTCTTATTATAAAATTTAATTTTAATACTATTATTGTTTACTTCTCTTATTATTGCATACGTAGCTTGTTAATTGCTTAAAATACAATTTAAAACATTTCCACAGAACATTTTGGTGCCATTTAGAATTTTGCAGTTAACTTTCGTCAGGACTTTAAAAAGTAATATATTATGATAACTGAAACTACATAGATAAAAGTTTTCTGGTGACAGGTGGAAGTACAAATGATTATTTGAAAGAACTTGGAAAATTCATTTATAAAACCATGGCGTACAAAAATATGCGTAATACTATTACCTACTACATCAAAATGTAATCATAATAATTATATAAAGAAGATATGTTTGATGGAACGTTAAATTAATTTAAATGAAGTACATACGTAAAAGGAATTAAATTAACTGAGTTTTCATTTCCAACATCTTCTTCTGTTGTACTTGATTCTTTGCAATAAACCAGCGAGTGAAGAGCTTAAGCTAATGGCTTGTATACGGATGCCTTTACAAGATGAGAAATTAAAATTAGAATTTTCTGTGAGGCTCAACAAGTTGGGCTATACTTTAACCCGTTTAACGTAAAAAGAATATTCTATTTGTATTTTGCATGAGCGATGGATAGTAGCAATAAAACCGACGATCAATGAGATATTTTGAAACAATAAAATAAAATCTGTTATTGTATCCATTTTTTTTACATTGAAAACATGTTTTGTTACCAAAATTAACTACCAGTGCAAAAAATGACAATATACCTTGTTACTCAAACGAAGTGGAATAAAATTCTAATATGGTTCCATCAGTTTACAATTACAAAAATGGTAAAAATTTGGCAAATCTAACAAGTGATCACATAGCAGGAGCGCTGGTTCACCTTGAAATTTTCACATTGACAACTTAACGAGCACGGATATTGAACTTGATTTATTGGGCGATAATTATTAGCAATTAGGGGTGAAAATACAAAGTTTTCAGGAAAATTCAGTAGTAATTACTATTCCAAAAGACAATTTTACCTCGCGGTGTCGATAAGAAATTGATTGAAAGGTTAACCTTCTGGTAATTTACATGTGATTCGAAAATCGTAGATGGAAATGGAATGGAAAAATAACAGATCAAATAAAGAATCACATGAAAACTTCTTTTACTTTTTGTTTATTACGCCACGCCGCCGCGCCGGTTCGAATGTAAATCTTGGAAAATTATTGCAGCCATCGTCTTGCTAAATTGGTGATCCCGCAAGACCACAAGTACTTTCTGTTCTAATAATCTAATTTATAGGGAATCTCAGGCTTACATTCCTTCTTCAATTCTTTCAATCGCTGGATATTAAAATAACTTGATTCTCGATTGCCTTGGTTGCGCGGCTTAAAGGCCGCACTTAGTTGTGACTTTTTATTAATAATAAAAAATGTGATTTTTCAACTGTTGGAAATTAATATTCAAAACATCTGAAAACAGCAATAAGTAATTGAAAGTTTGTGTGCAAAAATAATTTTTATTTATTGTTTATTTTATTAATACTAAAATAAAATTTAAAAGACTAAAAACAAATTCCAATTGAGATTTGTATCATAATAATCAATTTCCACTCTGCAGAATTAATCCTTTCAATATTATGTTCACACTTTTGAGCCCTGATGTAGAGCAACCTAAAGCTCAAAACGTAGACAAAAAGTAAAAGTGTTATTCAAATTTAGATAAAAATTGTGAATTATATTGATCCTTTCATTCGAAAAATTCTCTAGATTATTAAAACTTCAGGTTTTTAATTACATTTAATTTAATTTGTGGAAAAAGTAAAAATGAATGTTGATATATCTTATATTAGAGGCAAGAATCGCTTAAATAGGCCAGGCGACTGTCATCTTGACGATTTTTGCTTCAACCGCCCAAACTGATAAATCTATTCATGCTTTTTAAAATTTCCCCACAACTACAGGCCAGCATCGAAGTTTTAAGAGCTCAACCATCCCCAGCTACTCGAAAACCTCTTACAGTAAGCCTTACAATTTTGCGAGGGTATTTTTGATATAATTGAAATAATAGATCATTTTTGAAAATCTTAAATTTAAAAATTAAAATTTGTAAAATGAGATATCTACGAAAGAACATTCCTGTATGACCACTTTAAGTTAATATTTACCATAGTTTTGCTATAAAATTGCATGGTTTTCCTGCAAAACTGAAAATATAAAAATAAAAGATAATTATAGAAAATTATAAGAAATATAAGATATTTTACATAAAATATAAAAAGCAAGTTAATATACGGATAGATTGTTCTATTCTTTTGTAATAATAAATTGTATTTTTGTTCATTAAATATTGCTTAATTGTTATATAAAACACAATAAACTCTTCCTCGTTACAAACAGCGTCACGGTGCAGTGGAACCTAATTTTAATGCATGTAAATTATATTATATTAAAATAAAAAGACTACAATGGCTTGTGAAAACTATTAGACAGTCTAAAAGAAATGAAATTTTCATTGAAGGAGTAGGTTTTGATAAAATTACATTTGTCATATCCTAAGTACAATCCTATTTGAAAAAGTTGTGTAACAATGAAATTGATAGTTTAATTTTAAGTACTGAAAAATGTGAATCCTTTATCAATAAAGGACAAAACTTTCCATTTTATAATTGAAATAAATCACCACTATGTATAGTGGTGATATTCCAGGAAAAGGAATACCTTTAGCTTGTGAAAAATCCGGGAAAGCTGCAATTTGGGAGATATTTGTGTATTTTGGTGTCCGAATGAATTCCCTATCGTCTTCTTCCCAAAATTATCAATTTTAATTACTCCTACGTGTAGGAATTCCAAAATTTTGGAAAAGTCTTGTTTGTAAATAATTTTGAGCTCTTCAGTTTTGGTCGGAAAATGAAATTAAGCGACTCATAAACGCAAAAAACACATTGGAAGAACTGAAGTTACTAATTAGAGGGAAGGGGTCAGGGGATTTCAGGGAATTTCAGGGGGGGGTTATTCGAACACACAAATATGCATGTCTATCAAATTTTAGCTTGTCTGGATTTTATATACTAAGTTAATAATAATAAAATTATTATTTTACCTTATTTAAATGAATTACTCAAACGGAAAAAAAATTGTAATTAACAAATTTCAAGGTGTAGAAGTCGTAAAATGTTTTTAATACGTCTTTATTCGCCATTTATTCACAAAAATCGAACTTGCGTGGCGCCATTTATGCATTAAAAATTGTAACTACGATCATAAAGGGAAAAATTTTATAGATCAAGATTATTTAAAAACTGTAATATTACGAAACAACTCAAGAGACCATTTTTATTCGTCTTATCATTTTTCTTTGATGACGATGATCTTGATTTATATATCCGTTCAAAAAACGGGAAAACTACAATCTGCGATTTTTTGCGTGAATGCAAATCTAAATTTGAAAAGAACAAAAAAAATCACCAACAATCGAAAATTAGAGAAAGAAATTCTCGAGTTTAATGGTTCTCGGCCTACCCCTACCAAAATAGTTTTCCATTATTTTAGATTTTTCCCGAAAACTATTCCGTACCTTAATCGTTGTGGCTCTAAGAAGGAAAATATTTTTTTTTCAAAAGTCAGTAAAACATGGCATTGTTTAATTGTACCCCCCATAGTATCACTATAATCCCACTAGTCGCCAATTCTGACTAGTTCCAAGTAGAAGCCACTCACTTCGAGGTCATCAATAGAAATTAATCCATAATTTTTTTCTTCGAATTAGGGACTCTACTATATCGGCAAACGTAAAAATTTTCTTTTTCTTCTCATATTACATTTCACAGTCACAGCTCAGGTTTTTACCAGTCAGTCCGCCAAGCGCCAATTCCCAGAGACCCACCGGTCTCTATAAATTCCAATGTCATTAATGTATTCTTTCAGATGAAGGAGAAGGCCGGCTGCGCCGGGATGCTCCATCAAATACATATCAGGTAAAGGTAAAGGTTTAATTGTATATGTTACAGTTAAAACCCGAAATCAGTTAAAACCCGATCTAACTAGTAAATTCTAGTTTTAACTAACCCCTTTAGTTAAAACTAGTTTTAACTGAGATGACTTTAGTTAAAACTAGAATTAACTGACTGCCGTTAGTTAGTTCTAGTATTAACTGAAATAACTTTAGTTAAAACTAGATTTCAAGTAAAAGCAAACTTAATTAGATTAAAATTATTGTTTTATTAAGTTGATTCTGTTTACATTATTATTACATATTTACAATTTACTTGTTGGCACATAGCATACTCTTATGACATTTGGAATTGCAAAGCATTTCCTTTTTTAAACATAGGCATTGCTTGAAAGTGCAATTTATATGCTAGAACTGCACAAGAATTCTGTACGGCCACTCCATTCCTTTCGATTATGACTCCTATGATGTTTCGTAAGTTTGCCTTAGCTCTGTCGACATCAGGAATTGGAATTGTTACATCATTACCTCTGATGTCAACCGCAGGATGGGTTGCATCTGAAATCTTTTTCATTCTTTCCGCCTGTTTTTTCAAACTTTATCTGTGCTTCATTTCTAGCTGAAGAAATGTTTGATGATGTATCAGCTAGCGGCGCCGGCGTATTCTCTTCCTCCTGTGCTTCTCCTTCACCCTGTTCTGCATTCAGTTGCTCAATAATTTCATGAAAGTCATCTTCTTCATGGATATTTGTAAGTAATACAGATGGCAATGAGGTTGTTGTCAGTGCTGCTCTTGATTCAATTCCAAACATAGTCTTGTAGAGAGATTGTTTGATTCCTGAATGATGGACTTAATTCTTTATAAATTGTACAAAACGGACACCTTTTGACCAATTAGTGGTATTGTTGTCCTTCACCCATGAAGCCAACGTTTCTTCTATGTCCTGATTAGTTCTTTCAACCGGACTCTGACTCTGACTATGGCGTGGTTTTCCATGAACACTTTTTAATTTCGTAATATAAACAGAATCGACTCCCTACAACAATTTTACGTTTGCTTTTACTTGAAATCTAGTTTATTACTAGAATTTACTAACAGCAGTTAGTTAATTCTAGTTTTAACTAAAGTCATCTCAGTTAAAACTAGTTTTAACTAAAATTATTTCAGTTAAAACTAGAATTAACTAAAGCGGTTAGTTAAAACTAGAATTTACTAGTTATATCGGGTTTTAACTGATTTCGGGTTTTAACTGTAACATATACGCACATAAAAAGTTTTACTTTTTAACTACCGGTGTCAAAATAAATTTTTAACTTCATAATCTACTTTTTCTGCCGCCTGCTACCGATAGTAATCGTAAATAATGTGTACCGAAACTTGGTAATTTCGGATATCAGCCTCTTTTATGCTCGTAGATGGACTTGACGAAGTGGCGTAGCTCTGTATTTTTTATACCAAGTCCCGAGAGCTGGGTTATAACTGGTTGCATTCGTGGGTTCTGCTAATGCTTTCAGATGGCAGATGCGCACAACTAACTGGGAAAATGATGTTATTAACGTAATAAAACAAGGAAACGAACACAAAGTAAAATAAAAATTGGAAAATAAGCCTCAAATTAAAGATTTGAAACTTTTTTTTTTCCTGCAGGGAAGGGGGAAACCTTCATAGGCACCACCCCATCAGGGATGGTAGTGTTAGATTTTACTGACTAAAACCCCCTCCCCGACGACAGCGGGCTTTACCTTCTCGGCATTACTTCCGCTGTCGTCTGCGATCTTCCCTGCTGCATCGATGATGCAGGCTCCCGATGACCTCCCGGTTTAGCACGAAAGTTTGTGTCCGGGAGGTCAGGCACTATCACTTGATTCTACTTTTCCAATTGAACCGGACACACCGCTCGCCGCGATCCAACACGTCGCACCGGGTCACCTAGTGGTCCCTGAACGTCAGTATAGGTGAAAGTCCACTCGTCATTAACTTAATAGGCGGAAATTCCGGCGACAAAGTTAAGGCCGAGCCGACCGTCATCCATACCGGAGGCTCCGAGCCCTCAAGCGACCCTGCAAATCATATTAAATCACAGAGCGCGATGCGACCGGGTCATCTTGAAAAACTTGTGGTCGCTGGCAAAGTGCCAGTCCACTCGACTTTATATTTGACGGCACTATTTTCGCGATCGTCCCCCTCTGGATTAGCACGAGAGTTTGTGTCCACAGAGGGTCTACGCGCTATCGTCGTACCGACAATAATCTACCCCGTCGAACGACCGTCACTACTCGACCCGACCCGACCCGCCGATCAATGACGATATTCTTCGGGAATTCTCTTGGGAACTTTTTGCGCATCTTTTCGCGGGAACTTCTCAAGGGAACTTTAACAGGCTGTCAATGACTTAACTGTAGGGCGAGGACTCGAGCTTCGCCTTGCTCAGCTCGTCCGTCCCCCTCCTTGGTCTTCATCACTTGACTGATGAAGATCGCTACAGCCAGCCATTCGTCTTCGCCGGACAGCATGAAAGCAATCATGTTGTCCGGGTTTAGTGTGTCGCCCATCCGGAGCGAAATCATCACTCTCTCCCTCTACCATCTTAGGCATCTGAAAAGAGTGTGTTCCGCCGTATCTTCGTCCCCGCAGTAACGACAGGCAGGTGACTCGGTCAGCCTGAACCTGTGGAGATATGCCTGGAAGCATCCGTGGGCGGTGAGAGCTTGTGTTATATGAAAGTTCACCTCTCCGTGCTTTCTCGCTACCCAAGGACGAAGATCCGGAATGAGCTTTCTGGTCCAAGCGGCATTCGTGCCGGAGGACCAGCTCCTTTGCCAATCGTCGAGCGTCCGCTGCTTAATGGTGGGGTCCGGTCCCGCTCGTACGTCTGCTCTCTCTCTAGCTAAAAGCTCTATGGGAGGCATGGAGGCCAAGACTCGCACGGCTTCGCCGGACACGGTCCTGTAAGCGCAAGTTACTCGAAGTGCCATCTTGCGCTGGACCGCTTGCAGCCTCTTACGGTGACGCTGGACGTTGACGGCCTCTTGCCAAACGGGAGCGGCGTACAACATCACGGACTGTGCGACGGTGCCCAACATCCTTCGCTTCGTCGGTTTTGGGCCACCGATGTTGGGCATTAGTCTAGCGAACGAAGTAACTATCGCCGTCGCCTTGTTGCACGCCGTACGGACGTGATCGGCAAAATTCACGTTCTTGCCTATCTTTACCCCCCAGTATGGTGACGAAGTCTTTGACTGCAATTGGGGAACCACCCAAAAGCAGCCTCATAGTGGGGGCTTTTCTTCTGCCGCGGATTACGACTGCCGCGGATTTCTCCGGCACCAGAGTAAGTCCGCGGCTGCCCGCCCAGGTGTTTATGGTGGCTATCGCTGCGTTTGCTTTGGCTTCCAAGGCCGGCGACTCCCTGTCTACAACGATGAGGGTGAGGTCGTCGGCAAAGCCGTACAGCGTAGTGCCGTCTGGGTATACCAGCCCGAGAACTTCGTCATACATTACGTTCCACAAGGTTGGGCCAAGTACTGAACCCTGTGGGATACCGCTGGAAACTTCCCTAGTGGCACCGTTGATGATAAGACTTCTATCTTCAAGGTAACTGGCCACCAGGTTGAAGATCTCGGGACTGATATTTCGGGCTCTGAACGAGTTCATTATGTGCCTCCACCCTGCGCAATTAAATGCGTTTCTTACGTCCAGGGTGACGACAAGGCAAAAGCATCTAGTTCTCCGTGTACCTTGCACTGCTTCTCTCGCGACACCGACTATTGCTTCCAGAGCATCCACAGTCGATCGGCCGCACCGGAAGCCAAACTGCCTTTCGTTGAGGTCGCCCGATCTCTCTATGACCTGGATGAGCCTGTCCAGGATCATTCGTTCAAAAACCTTGCCGACGTGATCGAGGACTCCTGGAGGACACCACTGGTCGCCAGCGTTAAATCCAGGTTGGAGGTTGAGTTTCCCCTTACGAACGTGGGGGTGTTACCAAAAAGATTTGAAACTTAGGAAATTAAAAAAGCAAAAGTGAAAACAGATAACGCACTGAAGGTACGCAGGCAAAACAAACAACACACAGTCTCCTGAAGGGAAAACGTACGGCTTTCAAAAATCGTTACGTCTTTGAATAATTTAAACAAATTACAACGAAAAAACCATCGTCGTAATAATCAGAAATGAAAACAAAGAAAATAAGTACCGAATACGTCTATCGAATTGCATATAAAAATAATTTCAAGTCCGCTTACCCTTCCACCCTTAACCTTCAGGCTTTCCTTGGATTCTGAATTCTCCGTATACGTTACTTTATTCATTAGTCATAGTTCTGGCGATCGAGGTATCCGTGAAAGCTAAAACTCACAACAAATATTCGTACATAAATCACAATCTGTACCTGTACTCTTCCCATCTCCAAAGATCAGCTGTGAAATGATCAAAATTACATCACTCAAAGACGTATCACATTGTTAAATCGCACTATGAAAAGTTGACGTCAGAAATATAGAAAATAATCGGTATAAGCTTCGAGGTTAATATTTGAAAGGAACATCTTCCGTCTGGCGATAAAAACTGGTGGGTATGGTTTTCCAAAACGTGGACATTAAATGAAGGAATATCTTGACTAAAACCAGTTACATAAATGTATCCAAAAATAAACCATTCAATATCAAAAAGGGGGAAATTGATCCACATCGCAGAAAAATTTTGGAAACAGAGATGTCCTCGAAACTGGGAATGTGTCATGGAGTTTCACGGATAAAATTTTACATAGTTAATTCACAGAACTATGAAATATGGTACGTTTTAAAAACTAAAAATGAGCGTAACTGCACTCCTGGAACATTACAGTAACACTGGCTTGTAGTTTGACCGCATACTCCTGTCGTGCGACGCGTACGATCCAAAACGGTTTTAAAATAATGTACCCATAGGGTACGTTGTAATTACAAATTACTCTCTAGTTTTAATCAAAAAGTTTTCAAAAATATCAAAAGTAATATAAGTAACGTGAAACCTGAATTTTTGAATAAAACAAAATTTATTTCGCTCGTTCGCTAAATCCTACCGACTAGCCACAAAAGTGACACTTTAATTCCTACTTATACAATATATTATTTTTTATAACAAAATTCCATGATGATCGTTGAAAATAAATTGCTATATCTGGCTATATGCAAAATATTTTTTATAAATCTATTAATAAAACCTGTTATCTCTTAATATGTGATTTCCGAGCACTGATGCAAACAAATTAGCTTAGTCATGTTGACAATAAAATAGTAGGTACATATAATAATAACATTCGAATCGTTAATAAGATAATTCAGTCCAAACAAAATTAAAATTAAGTAAGGTATGTTTAAAATGACAACAAAAAACTTTTAAATTTGCCTCACAGGGACCACCTCTACGTATGCTCCTGAGATGTACCACACGTGTAAGTAAACACTTAGTAAATTTTTGCGATTTATGTTTTCGGGTTGAAGGGAAGGTTCAATCATAAGAACCTCACTCTAAATGCGAATCCAAATTATCCTATTCAAAAATAAAATGTTTTAATTTAATTTAAAAAAAAAACAATTACGTTTTAATCGCAAATACGCCTCCCCTGAGCTTTCTTGCTGCTACTCAATAGTGGCGGATCGTGACTTTTTTTCAATAGGGAGCACAAAATTTAAAGATAAGGGAAAATTAAAAAATTTACCGTATTTTCAGAGCAATTTCATTCCCAAGAAGTTCTAGACGATAATCCTTAGGATAACAATAGAACTGAAAAATAGCAAGCGGGGGGTCTGGGGGTATGGAATACCTCTCAGGATAACTTCTTCTTAGAGTGCTATCTCCTCATATGAAGTTGGCTACCATGATGTCGTACTCGTCTTTGTTCTTTCCGAGTCGTATTAATGTTGCGGCGTCCCAAGATATGCCCGAAGGAAGCCACCTTTATGCTCGATCTTTATGCACACGATGCAAAACCTCTTCGTTCGTGATATGCTCAATCCAGGATATTCTGAGCATTCTTCGGTACATCCACATCTCGAAATCCTCCGGTTTATTAATCGATGAAACCTTCAGAGTCCATCCTTCCACGCCATAGAGAAGTACTGATAGGACATAGCACCTTGCGATACGGCAGCAGGTTTTAAAATCTAGTTTCCGGCCACATAACTAAGTCTTCATCCTAAAAAAGGAGTTGCGTGCTATTTCTATCCGTTTCCTGATTTCATCATTGGGATTCCAATCCTCGTGCAGCCAACAACCCTCTCCAGTCCACTCTCCAGTCGATCGCCCCTTTATTAGTCTTTTTGTTATTATCATTACTTTGTTTTTTTGTATGTTGATGCGGAGACCTCTGCGGTGCTGGTATAATTTATTTTGTTTATCAATATTTGCAAACCTTCAGAGCTTTCGGCAAGAATGAGGGTGCCATTTGCATATTTTATATTAGTAATGAGTCTTCCGTTTACCTTAATTTCGTGTTGTGCTTCTTCGAGAGCTCCCTCAAAATTGGCCTTTTTTATACCCCTGCTTATATTCCTTATATTATACTACTCCTACTTATATTTATACTCCGAGTATACATTGAAAAAGAGTGGTGAGATTACGCACCCCTAACGAACTCCCATCTGGATTTCCATGTCTTCGGAAAAACCGCATTTTTGTTTAATTATTTTTTGATAGTTAGTATTTTCGGTTTTGATAGAAGCGAAGACACGCGCCCTTGTACCCTTTCGAGCAAGCCGCCAGTGCTAAACAAGTCATCAAGCTTATTGTAAATCTCCTCTAGTATAATATTGAACGTTATATTATTTTTCATTTAGCAATATGTCCAATGCCGTCTTTTATTCATTTAAGGCCGTAGGCGATTTGGTTGCGTGACCCATTGGCTTCAGAAAGGGTTTAATTATTCAGATTTTTAAGTAACAACTTCGCAGAACGGTTTACTTTAAAATATGTGTATACCTATAAACTTCTACAAAACCTAAATTGAAAATCATTGATTAAAAGTGGTTCTATTACTATTCTAGAAAAAGTGGAACCACCAAGGAAACGGGACAGGAACGATCAAAGTATCTGTTCCATTATGTACATAGTTTGTTTTTATTATACTCTTTGCAAGTTATATATTCTTCCCGGTTTGGTACCATTCTGATCCGTCTATATTGTTTCTTTTTCTGCAGTTGGAAAGCCGAGCTACATGTAAGCAATCATACCTAGAATCAATTACCATAATAATTTTTATATTTGCATTTAGCTATAACAGTTTCATTTTTGATCTTTCAATGTAGATTTTAAAGTAAGATATTCAATTTAAATTCAACTGCTATAAATGAAATTTGAATTGATTTTGTTTTATTGCCCTTTAACATGATTCAATTTAGTAATGGCATAACTGGGACAAGTCTTATACAGTACCCACCAGTTCAAATAATCGAATTTTTGGTGAGTAAGCAATTTTAAAACAACATGCATGGAGATAGCATCAGACCTTTTGTTATTAATTATCTTGCATTTTTAAATACAAGAAACACGAATTCGATAAGCTCAGCACTGCATTTTGGTCGAGTACGTACCATGTTTATCGTACCACTTACAAATTGAAGTAAAAACATTTTACGCTAATTTTATTGCTTTAAACTTGCAAGATACCTTTTAACTTTTATGCGGGTGCTCTCGGTCAAATTAACAACAATTTTAACGAGGTAGTTTGTTTTATTTGACGAAACTTAGTTTTATTGCTGCAATTTACAACCTTATAAAGTACCAATGTACATACGTCTATTTATTTTAAACTTTTCTATAATATAGCGGTCGGCGTTTAAGAACTCACAATTGCTTTAATAAAATTACATTTCAATCTTTAATGCAGCATGATTGGCATTTTGTTAAAGTTGTATTAAATTATGTTTCATATATCGTGACTGCAAGTAATTGAATTTTGTAATAATCGCACATGATGTATGTTTTAATGTTGTTATTAACATATTGTTTAGGGCGATTTGTTCAGATATAACGGAACTCGAGAGCAAAAGTTCATGTCACATTTGTAATTTTTGTCGTTTATTCAATGGACGTTTAAATATAATTAATTATTATAACTACGAGCTGCAATTTTAATTGAATATGTTGTTTTATTTTATTTTAAAATAATGCCGTTACAATACACAATCAAGATTGTTCAATTTGCGATTTACAATTTTTGCCGACGGCCTGATTACATGCAACGCACTACTCTCTAATTATTTTAAGCTAGGGTACCTACATGATGTTTAAGTAAATTTATAAAAATATGTAGGTGCTAATAACCTAGTTGTTGTTACTCCACGTAAAAATTACATTATCGACTTACACGAGGCGTAGGTACGCTCTCGGCCGCACCGAAACGACCGCTCCGTAAAATTTCAAGAGCGCGATTTTCAACATTTAATGTTTAAATTACTTTTGCAAATAGTCAAAAGGAACTGCAACAATAAAAGTCGAAATTCAACATTTAAGTATCGTAAAGGAAGTTCTAAATTGATTTCAATTGTTGGTTCTGTTACAATAATTTTATTTCGTGCTTTTAATTTTAACATACAATTAATAAGTAAAGTAATGGGCGCGATAACAATTTATTATATTTTTGATTGTGCGATTTGGTTACAACATAGTCGTTAACATAATATAAAACGAAAAGTTTTTAATGAGACCAACAACTAAAGAAATATTTTATGCTTACGATTTCTTCCAAATGAAATCCTTTGTTAGATAAAAATTAAAAAATTTAAATAATTGGTTGGATAATTTAAGTTAAATTGTGGGTTAAATAAATTATTAAGTTAAGGTGAATTACGCTAAATTTAGTCAAGTTATGGCTGGGTAAATTTAAATGTATTTTTTTCTTAAATTTAAACATTATCTACATACAGGAAATGCTAAATTATGTAAATACAAGACAATTTACGTTTTACTCTCACTGGTTTATAGTTATTCCGTATTTAAATTAAAAATCTTGCATACGCGAATCGGGAAAACCTGAGGCGTTTTAGATCACTTGATATTTACAATGTTTTGAATACAAAGGTTTAATTTACCGATGCGTACCGAAAATTTATTTGATGGTAATTAGTTCTGTTAAGTTGATTGTATTTCATTTAAGTAAGCATGCTGCAGGTGGATACCCAATAAATCTCAACACGAAATCTGGTTAAAATGTATTGAAATAAGAAACTAAAATTGTTTTTATCTTCTAATGAAATACACACCTTATAAACTGTGGAACATTAATCACGATAAGTACGTTATAAATTATGTGCGAAATGGTCGATTCTAAAATTATAAATTGGAAATTTGCAAATATCTGATACTTCGCATCTTTATTTAGCCAAACAAAATGCATCTCATCGATAGCATCGCTCAAAACTGTTAGGTTCCATATAGAGATATAGATATTTACAATACCCATTAAATCCGTTGTCACTTGTCATGAAGATTGTTTATAATATATTATTATTGTATCAAAAGAAATTTGTTGTATTGTCCCAACTAACACAACTCGAGATGTCTTAACATAAATGTAATAGTCGTTTTTTTCAAAAATAATTTTAAAATTAAATTTTATTTTAAAACTTCATACTTTATTTCTTAATTTCTGAAAAAATACGTCTCTGTATTACAAGGTAGTATTACATGTAATAATAAATTATAGGTTGATTATTAACAGTTACTCGACAAAACGAAGATAACATAGGAAAGTAAATAATAATAATTATGTACATTGTGTATAGAAACCTACACAAATAAAAACAAAATAAAATACGAAATAACTAAAGCAATAATAACTCTACTCTTAAGCCCGCATTTCACTATAGCTTCTAGCAGCCGAGCTTCTAGAAGCCCAAAATTTGTAATGCATTGACTCTTATGGAACCAATTTCACCTAGGCTGCAAGAAGCCGGTATCGAATTTCACCAGCCCAGTATCGAATTTCAGCAGCCCAGCTTCTAAAGTAGTCCACGTGGACTAGTGTACGTAATTGGTTAATATTTAGAATAAGGACTTATTATTGGATAATATAAAATGCTCGACACGGAGTAGTGTAGTTGTAATTGGTTAATATTTAGAATGAGGAGTTATTATTGGATAATATTTGTATTACGAAAATTCTGTTGACAGGCATACGTCAGGTCCACGTGGACCCTGATGCAGATGCATTTCTATACCAGGCCGGCTTGTGACGCCGACAGTTGTAAATTTTTACAAGTGAAGCTTCACAAGCCGGTGGTAATTAGATACTTCTAAATATTAGATAATAATATGTGTTGTAAAGTTATTACTAATAATAATTTATTTATGTAATTGATAAGCAATATGAAAAAAATGGAATATTGATGTACAAATTTTTTCGATGCGATTTTTAAATTTTTTTTTTATTCCGGGATTTTACGCATTTTTGAATCGAAAAATAAAATTTATCATAGGTAATATTATCCCAAATGAGTAATAATTTTCTTACCTTTCCAATAATAACATCCAGTAGCTTGATTCGACGCCTACTATTTATTTTATACATTCTTGTTGTAGGTGTCAATCATCGTAACACAAATTTTGTTATTCCATGTCATCGTTAATTTTTTACGTTATCACATTTTAATATTCTTTTTGGAACAACAGAATTTTCTGTTTCAAAATTTTATATTCAATTATATCCCACAGTAATAATTTTTATTTTATTTGAAAATTCACATAAACTACCCCTATTATAATTTAAAAATCGCATCGAAAAAATTTCGACATCAATATTCCATTTTTTTCATATTGCTTATCAATTACATAAATAAATTATTATTAGTAATAACTTTACAACACATATTATTATCTAATATTTAGAAGTATCTAATTACCGCCGGCTTGTGAAGCTTCACTTGTAAAAATTGTTCGATGTTCGATGTAATAAGTGGAAATAAATACCCTGAACAAGTTAATTAAACAAAAACACAATTATATCATATAATTAATAATTTAAAAGTTTATTAAATATCAACTTGAACATTCGATTCACTTCACACTTGCGAGTGTAAATGCGATAAGATAAATGGATATCAGCTCGCCGCAGGAACATAAAATTTGCAAGGCTATCGCAATCTTGGCAACCACTCTAAGAATAAAAAATGCAAGACAAAAAGGCAAACCAAAATGTTACACATAAAAAAATACATGAATTGGCCAAGGGTGAACTCCAACGTCATCGTTCTCCAGGTGTACGGAAAAAAATTTTTCCAAATTAATTATCACGTAACTGCGAAGCAATTAACAAAATAATTAGGTGACTTACCATTGTGAAATGAAGGAAATATTTCACAGGAAGTATTGACCATGGGGTCCAACAAAAAAATGTACGATCCGGGAAAAATCAACCATCCCTCAAACCACGAATGTAACATCCCCATGAAGGGTTTGGAGCGCAAGATCCAAAAACCATTCGTATTGATGGATGGGAACCCTCACAAAATCGCATCATCCCTCTTCAAAATTTTGAACCAAAAACTTATGATAACCACCTCACAGTACCTTCAAACATGACCGGAGCGTTAGAGAGCTCACCAATGACTTGCCATACCCGCGTGCGCGAGTTTTAATTTCCCTGTCAATTACGTTCGATATACAGGGCGTCACGAAAGATGTTGCAAAATGGAATAGTTGAATTTAAATAAATTCAACGCTGTTGCGAAAGTGACAAAATTTCGTAACAGAACTAGTAGAAAAACGGGTACAAATCAAAGCATAGGGTCTAGGCGATGAAGCAAGAATGGAAACATGTAAAATATTGACGCAAGAAATAAATAAAGCAATCAAAATGCATATACAATATCAATATGTGAAGAGATCGAAATATGCCAATAATAATGAACTTGGGGGCCTTCTCCGCAAGGTAAGGCTCTTGATGCTAAATATTCGCTCTAGTTCTCTCCTTATCAGATATGAATCCGGCAAGCTGATTACGAATAATTTGGAGATAATATAAAGATGGCGTAAATATTACCAGGAGCTAATGGCTGAGGTTGGGCCAGTTAAGATAAATGCGGACGAAATAAGAATGAAAACAAATGCGGAAATCATGCAAATAATGGAGAACGAGCATATTGTAAAGTGTATCAAGGCACAGAGAATAAGATGGATGGGCCATATAATGAGAAGAGGTAAGGATGAGATAAAAAGAATGGTGACAGAATGGAAACCAACGAACGAAAGGAGAAGAGGACGCCCGAGGTTTAGATGGCGGGATGAAGTAGCCGAGGGCCTGATAAAGATGAACATCAAAAACTGGAGAGTGATGTGTAATAATAGAGTCGTGTGGAAGGGGGTCGTCAATACAGCAAAGTCACATAGGGCACTGTAGTAATGGATAGAAATGAGGACTGATCCACCTTTTCCTTAGTTTTCGCGATATTTGAGAAAAAAATAAACAACATCACGTTCTTTTTCCAGTAGAGTGCTAATAACTTTTTTAGTCCGAGGTAATTTTTCTAAGCAGAATGAACCTCATGTATAGAAACTCAAAAAAATGGTTTTTACAGCAACCTGGAAAAACTAATTGAAAAGATAACCCTTTAAATTAGTCTAATATGAATAAATGTTTTTTAAATTCGAATAAAATATTCACCTTACATTCAGTATACTATGTATTGCTATGTGATATCGTAGCCTCACGTTGGGCTAGCCAAAAAGTGCTATGTACCCTCGGAGCTTTATTAGGGCTACACGTTTAATTGTAAATGTCTTGTACAGGTGTACGTAAATGTACCCCGTCAATAGAGATGTATGCAAAATTTTTGACAAATACAAATAAATGAAATTATACCTCGGCTTGGCTATGGCGATGAGCACAGACCTACCTTCTCTCACGTTGGGTTCCTTCCTTGACCAAATTGTAATGCTGAAATAAAATATCGTGGTCTTCGGAATGTGATTACAAAAATTATGCTCCGTTTTAAAATACAAATGGTAATTTATTATGATTTAGTTTTTAAGTGATTTAAATGCAATAAAATTCTTATGCTAATTAACAAATGTCTTATTCTAATAAACTTGAAACGTATTAATGCACGTGTAAATTGGATCGCAAAATTTTCACTAATTTTTATGTTCAATATAAATTTTTAATGGGACGTTACCTTTAACAAAATCTGGGGTATTTCTGGTTACGCAGTTCATATACCATGAAACTATTTATTTCCACTTGATGGATGACCTTCGATGCGTATAATAATTCAAGATGCAAATTTCCTTGTGAGTGCATTTACCTCGTGGTGTGACCAAATTTTTCCAAAAATAATCGTAATCCGTCGTTATCTTCTACCAATTTTACTTTTCAAATACGTAAGTACGTTGCTTTTAACTATTAATACACTTTTTTCTTGAATTTCTTTAAAATTTTCACTGTTTTATATAATTTTAGCTGGACGCACACAAAATCACCACCATTAATAAAATTTTAATCAACAACCTCTTTTTCAATTGTTTTACCATCGCTACCGTTGTATTTTCAAGGCAAATGTGATTCTTATTTATTGGTCGAAATAAAATCAATACTATTGACGTTTCAATTTGCAGGTTCGGCTCAAGCCCAATGTGACTTTGTAAAATTTTAATAAAATTTTTATGTTTCAGATTGAATTAAATTTCTTGCATCACCTGTGATTGTTCGGTAAACTTTTTGAAGAAAATGTCCTTTCCATTTGTGATACATTGAATTGCGACGCACTACGATAGGTGTAAAGATTTTGCTTATTTTAAAATTTTACGTTTAACACATTTTTATAAACTAACATTGAACAATTATTTTGATTTTAAATTACATTTCTTATGATTAATTAATTTGATTTATAATATTAACAAACATTTTTATTAACGTAATTAAATCGTTGCATTTTGAATTTATTTTGTTACCTCGTTCCGTGACTCTTTCTTCATATAAATTTATGACGTTAAACAAATATTCGGTATCGGATAAACCTTTCCGTTCGAACAAATAAGTCATGTGCTCTCTTTATTAATAAACAAAATTCTGAATCGTGACGTTATCATTTCTATTGACGTGGTGGTCAGTGTCGGACATTGCAGTATGTACTACATACATATTATGTACGTATTGTCGTAAGTATGGACATGTGACGTCGGGTTACACCATGAATAAAATTATTCGCCATCACAATACAAAGCGAAACAACTAATGTGCATATTCTCTTTCATAAACGAAAGAAAACCAGTAACACCTAGGGGAGACTGTGGTAACACGATTCCCCTTGTTCATTTTTATTTATTATTTTTGTTTTTGTGCAGTAAAACAGCTCAAAACGCAATCTGATATTAAGTAAGTACTTCTTTATTTGGGTTGCAAATGTGAATATTTCTATTAAAACTGGATTTTGCGTGAAGTAAATAAGAGAATGAATATTAAAGAACAAATATTTGTCGATCAACTGCTAACGTAGGGCTCCCCGGTTCGACTCCGGTACAGTCTAAAATTTCTTGACCGTCTTCCGTGCTTTCGGAGGGCACGTAAAGCAGTCGGTCCCCCTGTGTTAATGATTTGCCATCATAACAATAAAAAACATGGTGCAGGCACATCGAAAGGCAAGCCTAGCAAGCTACCTGAGATGTAAAAACAAAAATGTTCACAGAACTAATTGTATAAATTAGTAAAATACAGGTCTTGGACCTATATTAAGAGGGAGACTTCTTAATAAAAGTAGAAGAAGAAGAAGAAATATTTGTCGCGTTTTTTTGAATTAGATCAGTAGTAACATTTTTGAGATAGATTTATCATATTTGTGTGTTAATAAGTATATAATACAAAATCATAAAAAAATTATCACTAATAAAACTTTTGGAATAGATTTATTATATCTATGTCGGGATCTCGGGATCTTGAGATTATATTACCCCACAACACATAGGTACATACTAAATATGATAAACCTAACCCAAAAATTTTATTAGTGATTTAATAAAAAAAACACTCGACAAATTCCCGAATCCCGGAATAATTTTACCCCATCACCGCTTATTAAATTACCTTAGTTATCATTTCTTCTTAGAATATTAATTTAGTTGTTACTTTACTTGTTGGAATATTTTCAATGAATTTGTTAATACTGGTATAAATGTATTCTTTAAATTTAAATATTTTCTCATTTGCTAAAATAATTAATTAAATTTAATTTACATTTTTAACTTTTTAATAAGGGATCATTTTACCCCACCTATAGGAGCAAAATGATAATTTGTATCATTTCCTTACACAGCCATTTTTTTAAGTACCCGTTTTAAAAGAATCAAAATAAGTCACCGGTTAGAAGAAAGATGTAGTAAGGAGCCTGGCAAAGGAGAAACGCAAATTTGGATTATTTTAGTTTCCAGAGCAATTCTTCCTGAAGAGGATTATTTTACTACACTTTCCCCCTAAATTATTACGAAATAATGATTGATTTAAAGTAAAACTGCAATTAGAATTGAAGTCCAAGTTTCGAAGTTTTGTTTTGCATTTGTTAAGAAACTTCTCATATAAGAATTTTTGGAAAATTGCGTAATAGAAATTATAGAAACACTAATACAAATTATTCTTGAAGAATTCTTGAAAACAACAATGGATCAAGAAGAGAACCTTTGGGGATTCCCAATTTTACTAATATATTAAATTTACATCGAGAGTAAAATTATTTGTAATTTTATATTATTTATCCTAATTGGACAATTCAAATTCAAAACTTAAGGAAATGACTAAACCTTTGGGCTGAGAGAAAGTTTATCATTTCTCTTTACTAGGACCGGAAACATCTATAACTATCACATAATAAGGACGAATAGAACAATTAGGACTGGTAAAACGAGCAAGAGAGGTGGTAGATGGTTTTCAAAAGTTAACCAAAATCAAGAAAAGAAAATGAAAAAACGTTTTAAATTTCTGAAATGCAAATGTTACTGAAGGTAAACGCGCAGGACATTAGCAAAGACAGCGTCGTATTATATTGTCAATTTTACTATTTTCCTTCAATTAGAAAATTGCATGATACAGGATATTTGTGAAAAATTGAACCGATTTAAGGTAAGGTAGCTCAATTAAATTCTTTCAGCTTGCTGAAAAATAAGTAAGTAATAGTATAAATAAATGTCAGAAAGCTTTGGAAATGGCATTATTTTACATTTATAATAAATTGTATTTGCTGATGTTTTAAGCACTCTTTTTGAAAAGCTGTTCTGCAAGAAACTATTTTGGCATAAGATTGCAATTCGAGTCAGTAATATTACAATATTATTACAAATATATCTTCCGATAATACGAGACTTGGAATCCCATCTGTACCTGTTAAGCAAATGCACTAACCACAGATGTTGGAAACAAAAATAGATGAGGAGTTTTGCTTTACGTTAGGAACACATTTATTAATTAATTGGCCATATATTTCTTCATTAGTACTCCGAATTAATTAATATTTTTAAATAGAATAAATAATTATAGATATTATAACGGTTAATTATAAACAATTGTAACGATGTGACTTTTTTTCAACAAGAAATATGCATCTCATTTTGAGCAACACCATTATTCACTTTAAAGAAACATTTTTAAAATTATGTAACATAAAAGAAAAATGAGAATATGGTGTGAAGTAGACTGACATGTACTAGCTCAAAACAATAACGTTGTGTAATTTTGATTTAGGAATAATGTTCCGGGAAATATAGTATCGAGCTTTTATGTTGTTTCTCATGCATAACCCTTAGCAAGAGAGGTGATTTCAGCCACCAGTTCCATTTGCTAAATGAACATCAGAATATTTTATTTTTCTTATGATCGCGTGCTCTAGCAATTTTTGTGTTTTTCTGCCGCTCTCGAGTCACGGGAGGTTGAATTATGGTAAATTGTAAAATGAAAATTAGCATTAAACCATGTTTATCAAAATTTATTTTGATACTATTTTACAGATTTTATTCAGCTTAGTAGAATTCTATAGTGGTTATTAGCCACTGATAACCGCAAGTAACCGCAGTATAGCCTGACGTGGTTCAAATCGTACTTGTTGGGTTCGAGTGTTAGACGTCAAATCATAAATTGTTTAACAAATTAATCATCCGCTATAAGTATTTTAAATTCCTATTTTATCTCTGTGCATATGCAAATTTCCATGATTATACCTATTTTGTGTTATGGTAAATATAGATTTAATTTTTAATAACTGAAGTGCTACGTAGAGTATTCTATGATTCATGATTTATTCACAACGTGTTTTCGTAATCATTTATGGAAGATATGTTTGTATGTTTGTGAAATTACTTTATTAGTTATTGCGATATTAACGGCCGTATTATACTTTTAAATTGATATAAATATTAAATTATTTTAATTATTCGTTATAATATAGGGTGGTAAATAATTTAATTAAAATTTCCCTTTAAGTGTATATCATAATCTAAATAAAAGTAAACGAGATAAGTAATTAAAAAAAGCTTTCAAATTTTTAAAATTCTGAAATTTTGGTTATCCATTAAATATTTTATTTTAAATAAAATAATTGCTTTCTCAAACCGCTGGCGTAGTCGTCAAACAACTTGGTATGTTTTTTCTTCGAAATTATTCATTCGGATGTATTATCTTCCAAATTTATAAAGAAAATATTTAATTTGTTGGCGCGGATTCTGAGCAGATGTTTGTATCGTTGTAAAATGAATAAAGCTGGATTATTAAAATTTGCTATAAATTACAACGGATTCAACCCTTTGCAAACCGAGCATAATAAAGGACATCTACTAAATGTCAATTGTGGCTTTAAATTTATCCATTTTAGAAGTTCCGGTAATGATGATTTTCAAATTACAGTGTGCGTCAGAATAATTTTGAACTAACATTTTCTACCTAACTTAATTAAAATGTAAAACTGATAGTGGTAATATAAGTTCAAGAGACATCGATATTCATTTGCCCATCATTCAAATGAGACCGGATACGATTATAAATGAAGGCTGCAATCAAGAAATTGAGAATGAAATGTTGATAAAAAACATCGATCTTATTCCCGCCCGGGATTTTCAGGATATGAAAATTCGACCATCTCAAACTCGGCTAACTTTATAGCTTTTGCAATATATAATTCTACATATCCTAATAACTTTCCAAAAGTGGCAGTGGATAGTATCTCGTAAACTAAATTATTCCTCCGTATCTTCCGAGTACAAACTCCGAGGTGTAACCACCATGTAACGAAATATCGAATCTACAACAAGTTGGCCATTATACTTTGAAATTTGCATTAAAAATGAGAAGAGTTGAGTACAATTGGATGATTTACATATAAATTCAATTGCGGTGCTGGTAGGACACTAGTTTATCAATTATTTGTCATTTATTCTTTGTAAACGAATTTATGACTTTTATAGTATAGACGTGTATTGCTTAATAATATTGTTTGCGATGGAACCTTGTCACCACACAATATTTAAATAAGTTTTATAAACGCACCCAACATAATGTGAAATTCAATGTACATGCTACTCGTTAGTCTATTCATGCGCGTAAAGCTGGATGCACATTGATAGAGCAAATCGTTTCAAAACAAATCATTTTATCGCATTAAAAAGCATTTTGTTTCATCTAAAAACATGATAGAACAAAATTTTTTGAAACAAAGTATTTTGTTTTGTCTTAAAGGGTTTTGTCTTGGGTAGAAACGTTTTGTTTTGCCTTAAAAAGTTTATTTTTAGAGCAAGCAAAACTTTTCTAAGTGAAACAAAACGGTTTAAGATAAGGCGAAACGTTTTGTTCTATCATGGTTATAGATAAAACAAAATGTTTTGTTTCCAAACGTTTTGCTCTATCAGTGTGCATGCAGCCTAAGTATCAAGTAAGATTTTTTGTACATAAAATATATCGTGTATATCTTAATCTCTGCTATTTGTAAATTTATTCTTGGAAGAGAGTCGCGATTTCAGGTTCACTCTCATTAAATGATTTTCATTGTCACCGACTCCTTGAACTATCTCTCTCCATTGCTAGCCAAAAGACCAAGCATTCGGAGGTCACTTCAGGTTGTTTCAACTTTTCCCAAGGTATTTTGGGGAAATTCCAACCGGTGCCGACGACAATAATTTCCTACTAAGAATTTTCATAAAATAAAGAAATTGTGTCATTGGGCACTTTAGCGAAAATTACTCCCGAACGGGTTTTCCTGTTGTTTAAACCATTTAGTTTAACATGGCAAAAGTTTTCGACATTAGTCATGATCCGGAGCAGCGGCAAATTTGTTGAAGAATGTTCCAAAAACCATATCGCTGTGGATTGGCCTTTTCCTATGCCCAAAACAGTTATTAGTAAAATTAACAAAGTAAAATGCAATTTTAAATTAAAAGAATGATTTTCAATATTAAAAGTAAACACTATAGGAAAATAATATTTAAGCAATTAAAATGCAATTTTTAAAGGAAAAATAATTTTCAATAGAGAATATTAAAAACGTATTTAGAACAACCAAATTTAAGCAAGTTAAAATTCGAATTGAATGAAAAAATAGTTTTTAATCGGAAATATTAAAAAATACTTATGACCTCATTTACAAAGAAAATATTATTTATACTTACAACTATAGTGGTACAAGAAGCAAGAAGTGAGTTTTGTCAGTGAATTTTATGAGTATGTAATTGAACTTGTGTAACGACTATGAATTTGAGCGTTATGAAAACCATACTTGCGTAAGTATTAAAATGTAATTTGAATGAAAAAATTTTCAATTGGATATTTAAAAACACACTTAGGAAAACCATATTTAAACAAAGAAAATTTAAACAAAGAAAATATTTAGAAAACCCATAATTTAGTAAGTATAATGCAATTTCAAATGAAAAAATAATTTTCAATAAGATATTGTCATGTTCTGTTTATAAGAGATGGGGGGTATGACGTAATTGGGTCAATCTATTAAGGCACTCATGATTTAGTTAATTCAATAAGACCATAACAGGCAATTAATAGATTGTATCTGAATCTTCTTTGATCGAAGGATTGTTTGACTGCTTTTTCCTCACATATCTGGAAGATGCAGACGTTGTTAAATCTAAGAATGTAAAAAAAAAATTGAAAAGGACAAAATATTGGTGGTTGTTTGATTAAATGAAAATATGAAAAACAAATTAAATTAATTTGGTTTATTTGTTAAGTTAGGATTTTCGTGAAAATAAATAAAGTGACAATTTGTGAGATTTGTGAATGCGCGAGTTGAAGAGGACAATTTTAGTGGGGTTTTGAAAATGATAAGGGAGCGAAGAGGATTCTGAAGTGAGCCGTCGAAGTGTGAAGACGGGTCGTTGGAACTTTGGAAAATTAGTTTTGGATTCTGAGTTATGATTTTTGAGTCAGTCGTCAGCAAGAAAAGACGTTTTTTTTTTGATGATAGAAGATAATTAAAAGTGATTAGTTTTGGATTTAGATATTATTTTTGAAATTTATGAAAAGTTTTGGAACCACTGACGCTAATTTTCATGGTTATGTTTTATGGATCTGTAAATGGGATTGATTGGAGAAAAATTGTTCAAATTGCTTACCTGTCATTGATTATACGATTCGGAGGAAGATAATTATCTACTGGTCGTTCCTACCTGTTTTGTTTGTTTGCTGATTTCAACTGTTATCATCACGCTTGGATGCTCCACATCATATCGGCCGCATCGGTAAACTCCGGAAAAACATTACACTTCGGTAAGAGTTTATGTGACGCACTAATTATTTTGATAAATAGACAAATCGTTTTGAATTCGGGCGCGTATAATAATTTGGGGGATTTTATTGTGTATGCTTGATTTTGTAAAATTTGATTTGTTTAGGTTTAACAAAACTAATATTTTGTCTGCAAAATTTCTATTGTGTAAAATAAATTACACTCTATTTGGTTCTGATAACGTTTGCGTTTAATTTAATTTATTCACAGCAGTAGTAGATCGAAGAATAAACAGATACAATTTTCCATTTCATTGATTTATCTTTATAAGAAAGATCACTAATTTAAGGTGACGTATATGAGTGTTTTGATTGATCTAGATGGACCCAATTTTCGACCCATAAATAACGAGTTTTCAGGCAAGCTATAGTCGGAGCATAATTAAATTAAGTGCCATTAATATTCTCCCGCTATATAAATCAAATTTTGAGCTTTTACAGTAGCAATACATGGCAATATATTAAAAAAATATTTAGGGAAACCATATTTAAAGTAACATGCAATTCTAATAGCAAAATAGGTTTCTACAATTAATATTAAAAAAACACTTAGGAGAACCATATTTAAGGAAGTAAAATGCAATTTTGAAAGGAAAAAATAGTTTTATTTTTCCTTTTTTTATTTTCCTTTAAAAAAAAAGGAAAAAAAAGCTTCTTTGTAATCATAATTAAGGGTTAAAAGACCAAAAAACAATTTAAATGTCACCCTCATTTAGGGCCCGCAGAAAAATTTTCTCTTTGTCCTGTATTAGTAGCTTTTCAAGTCATCCTGCTCTAGGGTGTCTTTAAATTTAATTTTCCCTTTTTTTATGTTTCATTATAATTTTTCTTTGGTACTGAAAGTTACTTTTCGCTCAGATTATTTTTAAAAAAAATATATTTGTGCATTATTTTAACGATGGCTTATGATATTAATAGTTATTTACATGAAAGTCAGGAAAATGATGTATTACTGACGAGGAGCAATGTTGAAATACGAGGCACTTCGTGCCGAGTATTTTAGAGCTCCGAGTAAAGTGAGACATTTTCCTGACGTATTTTGTATTAAATTTTACCGAAAATCGTAAAAAATCAAAATTTTAAAACACTAATTGAACAACATTTTTAAAATGAGCTAAAATCAAGTTTGTCAATTTGTTGACTACATAGTTACAAACAATAGTTATTCCGAAAATTGTCATTGTTACCTGCGTTACTAAATATTACCGGACTAGTCAGTAAGATTCAATTTCCCTGCGCGTAAATACGCAGGGAAGTGTTGTTTCGATGACGATTTCCGGTAAAATACAATTGTTTACTGTAATCCAAAAAATGTTTGCAATACACACAATAAAGTTTTTTAACCACTATATCGCGGATAATAAAGTCGAATGAAGTTTAAATTCCACTGCTAGCTTATATCAATAGCAATTGGTACAAGCCAATAACAGTGACAATGGCAATTCAAAAGTAATTAAAGTGTGTACGAAGCACTATAATAATAATTTTAATTGACACATTTATAAAGGTAAAATAAACGCAACTGTAAAATGTGTATGAATTATGATTTATGGTTCATGTCGTTAATTTTGCATGGCTTTTTAGGAATTGATGTAACCTGCATCGATAAAACGTAGAGCGATTAAAATTTAAAAAACAGTGTAGCTACAATTTATAACAACATCAAGTAAAAAATTCATGTATGGAATTTAGTGGTATAAACATCCCAAAAATATAACCTGTTAATATCAATTTCAAAGGTATAAAATCATTTAATTGACCTTTTCAATTAAAATTTTTATGAGCGATGCGATCGCCCAGATAGTCTACGGTCTAACCGTACAACGAAAACACGAAAACAAATTTAATTTCAAAATGTTACCAACATGAAATGCAAAATAATTCATTTATTGTTTTATTTCCGAAAAATTTACATTTTATTGTTTTGGAATTAACATGCAGAAGATGAGTCAAGTCACGCATATAATGATCGCTATTTAGGCAAATTTTCATCAATACTTTTCTACAATTGCAAATTTTAATCACGCGTTATCGGTAAATGCTTTCTATCATATAGTTCATGTTAATATAATTTATTACACGCTTTTGAAGCAAAAATCGAAACCAAGTCGATCACCACTACAGAATTGGTTAATAATTAAATTTTAGTATTTAACCAAATTAATTAAATCAAAATATAAATAATAAAATAAATTAAAGCTTCATTAAAATTATACAAAATGTTGTTAATATTTTATAAACACCCTGTAGTTTACTGTAGTTTTAGAAGGGATACAAAAATGAAATTGTTTTTTAAAATCAGCAATATCGTCTCTACAAAGATTAATTAAAAGTTATGAGGCACAGTATGATAAAATCAATACACGACAAAAATAAACTAACAAAGGAGTTTACGAAGATTCACACTTTCGTAACAATGCAATATAAGGAAGTAAATCGAGAATCGTATTAAAATTTTATTTCCTACATTTTTAATGTTCCGGTGTTCACTTTCATACACCTAATTTTGTATATCGAAGTTTTGATGCTGGTGAGGTTCAGTATAAAAATTACGTTTGCCTTGAAGCAATTCGTCTCTAGAATTTCCATTACAAAAGTTATTTTAAACTAATTAATCCAACAAAAAATGGACAAAACACTGGTAATAAAAAATTAATCTTCTGACACACGAAAGCACGTTATAATTGTATTTGTGTTAAAAAAGACGTCTAGTCAACTGGTATCTTAATTTTTTAGTGGGATTTTAATTCTTAGTCCATTAACGCAACACGATGGATCATTGATTGGCACTCGATTACAAGTGTCCGTAACATTATAATGTCGGTTATTAAAATGCATTAGAGCCGTCCGTGCATGTGAGATAATATTTGAATTGCTTTCTAAACGTATACTATAAAAACAGGAGCAGCTAATTAAAAAGTTATCAGAATATGTAATTTCTTCAAATGCTATATCACTCGTAATGTAAATTCTACGTTTGATTTTTATTCCTTTTTTTTAAGCTGGTAATTATTTTAATGATTCTTTTCTTAACAACAGACATGCTTAATGCTTATTCTTTAATTAAAATTTGTTTTTCATTACATTAAATGTATTATAATTTGTTTGCGTTAAGTTATGTCTTCTAGGGTATAGTTGACACAGTAATAATTTGTCTATAATGTACTTCTTTCCATTCTGTTATGTTCTTAATGAGTATTTCGTTTTACGGTTCTGTAGGTGTAAATCAGGAGCACTATTGTTTACGCTAAGTTTTCTGTCTTCCATCTGTGCGTGTGTCTGTCTCTTTGTTTGTTTGTCACAGCCTTTCAGCCCCTAAACAGAAAATTTTTTAATTTGAATTGTTATTTTTGATATAATTGTATTTTGTGTAAAATTTATATACCCTAAAGGGTGAGAGTGTAATAACCACCGCCACTACGAACTGTCTTGTAACCTTCCTAATGGAAAGATGAAGGTTTATATAGGCCCCTCCTGCAAAAAAATTCTGAGAATGTATTATCAAAATTTTGAGTAAATCGATTTTGAAGTTAGCTAATTTTCATGTAATTCAGTGGTGGATTAACGAGATTCGGGGCGGTTCTCTCACATCCCGGTTTCATTTATCCCGGTTTTCTTGATGGGTGGCGCTTCTCGTATGTTTAGCCTAGTAACCAGAGTCAAAACCACCCTGGAGGGGTGCAACGCGGAGCGGAGCAGAGTGGCGCCCCTGAAGGGTAGGTTTTGACGATGGATTACCCTCCTTATCGAATGCACAACCCAAAATTAGAAGGAAAAATTTTTTTAATTTTTTCACTTTTTCGGCAATACACGGGTTATTTTCCATTTTTTGATTATATTTATTACTAATATCCACTAATCACACCCCCATCTATCCGAATTTCAAAGAAAAATTCAAATCGGAGTGAAAAAATTTCACTCCATTTCAAGGGACCACGGGCGACCGATGTCACTTCGACCCGGGTCGGCCGCATACTCGATGCTACTTTCCCGTACTTTTCAAATTGATTTTTCCCAAAATTTTGACTATACATTCTCAGGCGAAATTTTTACAGGACACTCTATAAGGTTCCTTTTGCTATAAAAAAAAAATTTGGGGAAATTTGGAGTGGTGGTGGTTAGGTAATTCTTCCCCAATAAAGAACTGTGTCCTAACATGCTGACCAGGCAAGTCGTGTTTTATTTGAGTAGAACGATTTATAATAAATTTTATCACCGAAAAAAGAATTTGCGTGGAAATCATTCGAAAATACGATTTTTTTAAACTTAAACCTTCTAAGGAAAGTATTTGCAAACAGCCCCCAAGTTTTCGACATCAGACTCGGACCGGAACAGAGGTAAATTTATGAAAGAAGATCCCAAAAATCGTAGTCATGAATTGGTTGTTTCAATTGCATTTTATACCAAAATACACAATCACCAGAATTAAACTAAGTAAAATTCTGAACAAAAACTAAAGAAATGTTGTTGCAGCCCGTATATATTCTAAAATACAACCATACAACACTAACTTTTTTAAATTTTTGCCCAAAATCTTAATCAAATTTAACAAACGGAAATTGAAGCGATAAAGTTTTTATTTTGCGATATAGACTTTTTTTCTATTTATTTGGCGCAAAAGTGGTCGATAAATAAGTGAATGTAAACTAAATTCTCTGCATAGAACAACTTTTTAGCCCTAATAGGGCCCTAGCTGTAATCTTTCAAAGCTGATCATTTTTTACACTTTGTTTAAGGATTTTTTCAGGATCTCAATTTTTCATCATTTATTCGTTTTTACTGTATTCCACGACAAAAAGTATACGATAAGATTTAAAGTAAATGAAGTTCTGGAAATTGCGCAAAATTATGGCTTCTACAACAGTAATTTTTTATTTTTATTCATGGGATTTCCAGGATGAAAATTATTTCCAAAAAACTAAGTTTTGAAATTTTCAGGCAAAATTTAATAATAATTGGGGTTATTTGCAAAAATATTCCGGAAAAACATTAATTTATTTTTAGTTTTACGTAGAATTTTAGGGTACGGTCCCCTATCTTTGGCAACTCCAAATAAATTGAAAATTTCCTATTGCAAAGAGGAAGGTTTATATACTAGTATACTGATATAATTTAAACCTGCGAATATATTATCAAAATTTTGAGTAAATCGAATTTGAAGTTTGCAAATTTACATGTCAAATTAACGAGATTCCCGCGCGTCGCTCATTCTGTTGACGGTACGTGCAATATGAATGACCCTAACACTTAGAGTATTTCGCACCGGCAGATGCAGCTCGTCTCTCGTACATGTAACATCGATTATTTTTTGTTTTTACGCGATTTTTTGGGGGTGAAACGTAATAGTTTACTGCCCCATACCGCAACTATACTTTTTAATGCTATTTCAAGGGTCTCTAAGCTCCCGGTTTCATTTATCCCGGTTTTTTTTTTATGGGAGGCGCCTTCTCGTATGTTTAGCATAGTAACCAGAGTCAAAACCGCCCTGGAGGGGTGCAGAGCGGAGCGGAGCGCAGCGGCGCCCCGAAAGGGTAGGTTTTGACGATGGATAAACCTCCCTATCGAATACACACCCCAAAAATCGAAGAAAAATGCGCTAAATTTACGTACTTTCAAATTGATTTTTCTCGAAATTTTGATAATACATTCGCAAGTGAAATTTTTACAGTATACTCTATAAACCTTCCTCTTTGCAATAGAAAATTTTCAATTTATTTGGGGTGACCAAAGTTAGGGGACCGTCCCCGTAAAAAGTGGCTAAACAAGGGTCAAAAATGATAAACTGTTCTGTTAGATCTAGAATGTTGTTTTGTATACAGGGATTATTTACTATGTATTGGAATATCGTGGATGAACTGCTTAGGTTGGCAATACTCGTATGTTGACAACCGTCAACTTAATCCTTCGTTTTGGTTTGAGTAGGAGCCCGTGCAGGGTGGGACGTGAGATTTATACTAACTAAAAACCCCCTCCATTAGTGAAGACGCACTTTCAGTTGGAGATTAGAGGTATCGGGATTCACCATCAGGTATTTTTTACGAATGCCGCTGAAGTTGAAAAGTCGCTTTCGGGGTTGATCGATTCGGCCCTTCCGGGACTTTTCTCTTCTTTTCTCGTGGTCGTATTCATTTTCCTTTTCCCTTTGCCGTTATCGTTGGTCTATCTCCATTTCGGCTATTATTTTTTTGGGCACGATTTCCACAACTTTGTGGAAATTTCGTCACGGGTCAGTCTATCGCAGTTTCCGTCTCTAACCAAGCATCTCGCCAGTGGACGCGCTCGAACATTGTATGCTATTGTGCGTCCTCTTCTCCATAGTAGAGGCAATCGTTTGTAAGTACCCTATTGAATCTGTGCAAGTACTTTTTAAAACATCCATGGCTTGTTACCACCTCGTGCCCACCTGCTTTTGTCGCTAACATCTCATCTGTTTGATGGTCTTTGCCGGATCGTTGTATTTGTTTTTACGTTTAAGTGTCAGTAGGTCAATTGAAACCTGCGCCGCGCCGTGACCATAAACAGCGTGTCAGTGGACTCCATCCTGTAGTCTCGTGTCAATCGAATAACCCTGGATTATTTTCCGGATGTATTTCTTTTTTGTTAAGGCTTTCACCCATATTGATGTCCCGTATACAACATCACCTACTGGGTAACCGTGGCCAAGACTCTTTTTTTGAACTTGAATGGGTCCGCCACTTTTGGAGAATTTGATTCAATGCGGTAGTGGTGGCAAGTGTTTTCTCAGCCACGAGGATGACATGCGGACCGAAGGAGAGATTTTTATTAATGTGCTATGTACTCCTCATATACGAATAACATTTACGGGCTCGATGTTTGTGGTACTCATCGTGAAGTTTATAGGTGCCCACTTTCTCCTACCTTTAGTTAACACTGCTTCAGATTTTCCCGGTACTAGTGCGAGTACCTGTCATCCACGTCAAGATGTCGGCGATAATGTTATTTACTTTTGCAACCGATTTCGCTTCTGTTTGCAAGGTGGCCACCAGTGTTAGGTCTTCGGTGAACCCCACCAAGCTCACACGGGACAGGTTGAGCAATCTTAGGACCCCGTTGCACGACACAGATCGAGTTTCCATACCCTGTTGCTCGACAATAATGCAGTCAACAGTCATCTATATCATTCCTTTTGTCATTTGTAAATATAGCACATCATAGCAACATAACAATATCCAAATCTGAAAACTCAAAACTGAAAAAAAGGAAAATCGGTAAAGAACCCAAAATAATTTTGGGCAAAATTCGAAGAAAAATACAGGTTCTTTGGTACTCTCAGAAACAACAGAGATGAATATTCTTTTCATTATAATTTAATTTAATTTCTTCTTCTTCTTTTGGCTAGGAATAACCCTCTGTGCTTGGCCTTCGGTTCATTCGGTGGAAGAGGAAAACCGCCTCTGTGCCCATCTCTTGGGCGGTCGTCCAGGCCGTTTTTTCCCCGTTGGTCGTCCATCATCGCAAATTTTTGACAGTCTGTCCTCTTCCATTCTATCGACGTGGTTTCTCCAATTTCTTCTCATCTCCTTTCTCCATTTTGTCACATCCTGTATTTCGCAGTCGTTTCTTATTTAGACATTTGTTTTCCTATCGTGTAGAGTGTACCCCATTGTAGCTCTGAGAACCTTCATTTCAATTGTTCTCAGCTTCTGTTTTGTCAGCTTTGTGTCCGCGCGTGTTTCTATCTCATATGTCAATATCGGTCTCACCATCGTTTGTTGCACTTCCCTTTTCAGGTCTTTATCGCTTGTAATATTAACTCCCAGATAATTGAACTCCATCACCAGTTCCACAATACTTCCTTCTATCTCTAGCTTACATCTTCTTAGGTCTTTACTAATTTAATTTAATTTTACTAATTTGTATTTTGGATATAAAATGTACGATGTTATACTTAAGACTTGGTGATTTTTGGAATATTATTCAACAAATTTGCCCCTGAGGTCAAAACTTAGGGGCTGTTTCTGATGACAAGCTAAAAGGTTTAAGCAAACAAAATCGCATTTTAGAGCTATTTTCACGCAAATGTGGAATGGCTTTAGCTATTTTATTGTGGACATTTCTTATTTCAAAGCCAATTTCGATTTTATAAAGACTATACATAATATATTTTTTGGCTACTGTGCAATAAGTAGACCCACTCAAATAAAATTTTCGTGTGCTACACACTAAAGAACAAGGTTTATAGAGTAGATTGTAAAAATATTTTTCGAGAAAGGGGACCAAACTTTTGAATAAATCGAATTTGAACTTAGCTAATTTTACACGATTCAGTGACGCGCGGGTGGAATCTCACTCATTTTGTTGACGGTGCGTGCAGAACGATATGGTCTTATACGAAGCGGTGTGCACACCGGTAAACCACTGAGACTAGCCCAATGCGCAACCGGAGAAAAGCTCCAAAGTTTGACGAAAAATCAAACGAATCCACAGCCCGAGCCAGTTGAGACAAAGAGAAGGCCGGCTACGCCGGGATGCTCTAAATGACTTTTATACAAAGGTACAAAGGTGCACACCGGCCACATGCAACACGTCTCCCTTACGAGTAACTTCGATGAAATTTTACTATAATTTTTGTTTTACGCGATTTTTTGGGGGTTAAACGTAATAGGGAACTGCCGCATACCGCGACTATACTTTTTAATGCTATTTCCAGGGTCTCTAAGCTCCCGGTTTCCTTAATCCCGGTTTTCTTGATCGAAGGCGCTTCTCGTATGTTTAGCCCAGTAAACCAGAGTCAAAACCGCCCTGGAAGGGTGCAGAACTGAGCGGAGCGGCGCCCCGAAAGGGTGAGTTTTGACGATGGATAAACCTCCTAATCGAATGCACACCCCAAAAATCGAATAAAAACAATTATATCTAAGTATAATTTTAATTTTTTCACTTTTTCGGTAATACACGGGTTATTTTCCATTTTTTTGCTAATATTTACTAATCCCACCCCCACCTATCCGAATTTCAAAGAAAAAATCAAATCCGAGCGAAAAAATTTCACCCGTTTCGAAGGGAACGCCGATGCATTTGATCGCGTCTGCCTGGGGGGCGCGGCCTATTCAATGCTAATTTCCCTACTTTTAAAAAGTCGAAATTGATGGGGTTGTTTTTAAGGTTTTCTCGAAAATTATTTTTTCTATAGACTATATTAACCATGTTCTTTAGTGTGTATCACACGAAAATTTTTTTTGGCCGGGGCTACTTATTGCACAGTCGCCCTTTGCATAAAGTAGAACCTCGATCGAATCTCGAAAACTCGGATTACACTAAATTTTCGTAAAACTGTATGAAAATAAAAATGTACCTTATGCTCTGTGCAGGTTACACTGACTGATTAATTACATCATTATCTTATTCTCGTAATTTCAAAGATTTCGTAATCGGGAAAGCTCGAATAAAGTGGATCATAAGGTATATTGGCACTTCGAATAACATACAGTAAATTTTTGTAAAATAAAACATAATTAAACACAGATATTACTTAGGTAATATAAATCGAAATAAAAATAATTTTTTACATTTGTTAAAACTGGGGAGGGGGGTATTAATAATCCTTAATGTAGAGTGTAGAAGTGCATATAAAATATATTATCAAATTTTGCGTTGTTTCGGTACGTTTAAATGGCAAAGAAAAAGTAAATAATAGGTGAGCAAATTATGATAGTTAATTGAAAACTGTAAAAGCAAACACCCTCTAAAATTGGAAATTCTAAATAAATTAAAATATTAAAATTACATGCAAGAAATTTAAATAGTAATAGAGATAAAAGCGACCGCTTATATTACTCGAACAAACAACTGTGGTGATATTCAAGCAAATATCATTTCAAGAAAATTAAATTAAAGAATAAAGTAAATTTTAAATAATATAAAGAAATTTAAATAGAATATTTACTTGCAAATAGTGGCATCCCTAGTTTGTAAAGCGAAAATGTTATCTCAATATATCACTATATTATTGCCCAAAACTGGAAAAAAGTTAAATTTTTTAAGGGCGAGTTTTTATATGGAGAAAAAACCGATGGAAATTTTTTTTAAACAAATATTTGTAATATCACCGTGTAGAGTTCCACCAGTAGATATATTCTAGAATTGTTTTGATTCTGCTTAGATTCTATTTTGAGTATCTAATATTAAATACTGACCATAACATAATAAATTATATTATATTTAAACACAAATAATTAAATTTTTTGTTATACAATTCCATCGCTTTTTATAACTTAATTAGCGAAGGTAGTAAACATAGCAATATATTATGTTATTTACGGTTTACATCTTTACTCCAATTCAATTTTCATGATTTAGACTAAATTAATGCCCCCGTATTCATTTAAAACCAATTCACTGGAAAATGTTTAAAGCATTAAAGTAAAGAAAATTAAAATCGCAGCATTTATTACTAAGATATAGCCCGGTTGTTTTCAAGTTTATCACCCTGATTATCTCGGAAACTAGAAAATATAGTGAGTTTAAAGAGACCAACAAGGACTCATTATTTTACTTTCCTTAAGCGGTTCTGTTTATTTTAATTTATAAAATTTGTTACTGTAAGTTTTTTGTGTTAGTAAATCTAAAACATAATAAAAACATAATTATAACTTTTTAAAATAAAAACAACTTGTAATTGGAATCATGGCGCTCCTAAATTGGCAATCCCAATAGAATCTCAAGCATCTTCTGATCTAAAAATTCTAATTTATAGGAAATATTACGCTTAACTATCTCCTTCCAATCATTAAAGGCTAACTAAGCCACAAACATGGCAGAGCAGATCCGAGCCAAATAAAACTAATTACTTCAGTATCGCAGTTGGTTTAGCGCCTGTATTCACGCCAGGGTTCGAATCCAAATTGATCATTTTTTTATTGAAAACCTTATCCATCGCAAATTTATAATAATTAAAGATAAGCAGAAGTGGAAATTAGTGCTGGGTGGGTCCTATGTGCGTAAAGCATTTGCTTTATTACATCTTACATTCTATCTAGATTTGATTGTCAGGTACAGTCCTATGGGGGCTGTACATGCTCTTAAAAGCATTTTATGTCGAGCTGACATTGCACCAACGAAGCTGTATCTAACGTACGTACAATTATTGGCAATATATCTTCACATTGGCACTGTGACTGTTGCAATTTACAATGCTGATAGTATTCCTGCATTATTATGTGAAATGCACTGAACGTTTTACGAATTTTGCTACTTTTTGTTATTTTATTTAACATCTTTTTAATTTGCGCGTTTCAGTCGATATAAATATTTTTTTAACCTGTGAAAATGTAACATTGGGTCATTTTTACTGCGCCAACCAACAGCCAAATTTTATCCAAAGTACTCGATACGAAAGTAAAAACGAAAATTTAAACCGGCAGCGTCTGAATAGGGTAAGAAACTGTAACACGGTTATAACCATTTTCTAAGATTACTGCAATTTGTAACTGCATTACCACCTGAATTTATACCTCAATTCTGTGTTACAGTGACAATGTAATCTGCAAAGAATGCAATTTCTTTATTATGCTGAATATTATGTAAATAATGGGGTGTATTCCTGGTAATATGTTATATTCTGATAGCCTGCAAGTTTATTGAAATTTTTGATCTGATGAGAAAAAATATAGCGAAACGTATGCATATGAGATATTTCCTTAAAGTGCACTTTATTGAAATAATTTTGTTGTTGTTTATTTATTTTGTATACGTATATCTCGTATCAAATAATATATTGTGAAAACCTTTACTGTGATACAGTTAAATTTGAGTAAAAATCACATTAATTTTATTTAATTTAAAGCATCCATTAATTTTGAACAAAATAAATCAAGTACCTATAGTAAATTTTCATTTAAATTTTATTCGATTTATTTCCATTTTCTATTATCGCAACCTTCGGGTATCTAATTTATTTCCTTTTTAAGAGGTTTTCCATTCAGCTATATTATAATGTATATTTTGGTATCATTTTCTACTGCAGCGTTAAAAATGATAATGGTAACAGAATGTTTTACACAACTGATAATCAAACATTGATTTATGTCATTGAAAAGTTCTTATAGAATTTTATTAGGATCTTTGAATAATTTAGTATGTACACAAATTTTTAGAATGAGTCACTATGTGCGCTAATGTCAATTTATTAGTATGGAAATCGGCGTGGCGCATATTGCGGTATTTTTGATATAATAATGCACCCTCTTAAATTCAATCGAGTGGATTAAAATACCACCATGGTAGACCCTCCCTTAGCTGTTTATCAAACCCTTCTTATATCCATATTTTAACGATAAATGCAGCTGCGAACCCCAGTAACACCTTAACTAAATAATACTTCTCCAAAATTGAATATTTTAGAATTTTATTAAAATAAACCGGAAAAATATTTTATTGAGCATTAAAAGCGTCGAGCTTAAAAACTTAACAATTCAGAAGACGTTGTATTATGTAAATGTTTATTGAGATAAAACAGGTATTGCTTATAAAGCTGCGTTAAGTTAATTTGAAAATTTTTAATGTTAAATTGTACTTAGAAACTGACAGGCTATAATTTTATTATCTTAATTTAAAATGTTTAGCAGACCACAGCTGTTGGAAAACAGCACTCAGTAAAGATTAAATTTAGCGTTTTAAGTATTTTGAACGCACCGCTTAGTTTAGATTTTTATAATGACTAAGCACTGTGCGCTAATTCATTTATAGGTGGGTTTCGTCTAAATTACGCATGGTGCTTCTGAACCGCTCAATAATACCAATCAATATCGGTTATTATTTTAACTCATAAATAAAGCAAAAATATTAGTGCACAACAGAATTTATCCATTAGTCTAACTGGCACAATAGTCTACTATGTACATATAGTCTCAATAACCAGAGCTTACTCAAGGGAATTCGCAACAGCCCTTTCTGCAATGCTAATCACATCAAATATAATTTAATATTTTCTTCCATCAATCACAATCAAATATTACATTACAATGCGTGTGTGTGTGGTTTTCATAAAAATAATTGTATTAGTTATACTGTCGCCATATTTTGTGTGGTCTCATTGTTCGCCTTAGGGGTGTGCTTATTTCGTTAAATTTTTGTGATATGTTTACTTGCACGTGCACTTATTATAAAAATTACATTTGTACGTCAATAAAGCGCGAGTAATTTTTGTTGACTTTCCCAATAAGTAAATTGGAAATCATGACAAACCATATTTTTCATATTCAATCGGTTACTTAATTCCAAAATTCACTCAACAAAATATGTAATTAAATAATGTGGGGTCGTATTTTGATTATTTTCATTCCGCATGAAACAGCTGAAATAAGAAAACTTTCTAAGATATTTGAAATTCATTGTATTAAGCAATAATTTGAATATTCATGGAGAAATGCGTTATTCAGGCATCTTTGTTTTTCTTACATGCGACTAATTTAAATATTCAAAAGTTGTTTATCTAACGCCCTACGTGCTCCACCATGTTGGGAATGTTAACGTTAAGATTTTCGGGAATGATTTTGCAGATCAGCCTCGATCCCCGCCAGATGTGTTGCTTGAAAAAGTGGAAAATGGAATATAAATCACATGCTGTGAAAATGTAAGGCTGATAACATATAGAATTATAACGATTAAAACGCTACCAAACCTAGGCTGTTCACCATCTCGCGTTCTTTTACGTTCACCTTATCTTTACAGAGAGAAAAAATATATAACTCGTTGCGTTTTTAAATTAGATTATAATTATTATGTACTTAATTTTTAAGAAAGATAAATTGTTCTAAAAAATGGCTTTTGTTCCATTGTGCCTCATAGTGGGAGTACATACAAACCTAAGTGGGGCACATTGAGGAGAGGTAAATGTATGGGCATCTTCCTTCTTAAAAATTCGTTGAAAAATTTTAAAGTAAAACTTAATGTTATTACGATATCAGACAGTTTTTGGACTGATTTTTGATGTTAGATTTTCTCGTCTCTTCTGCGAGTGTTTTCTTTCTTTCTTAGTATATGCAATGTAATATTTGTGATAATAAATAAGTAATAAATAGAACTTCAACTTCGTACTTAATTTAGCATAATATTTTAGCAGTGTTTTACAAATTTTGATAAGTTCTTATAAGTACAAGTTTTGTATACCTACTTGAAATTTTTCTTTTTCCAAAACAAATAAATATTGATCAATTTATATAAATCTAAGAGAAAATCATAATTTTCAAAATATTTCAGTAAAAATATCAACCGGTAAATACCCGGACGATTGTTTGACGATGAAAGTAATATCCTGCCACCTCTCAGCCCAAATTAGAAACGTTTCTCAAACTCCTCGCTTAACGTTATGCTACACTGTTAGCAATTAACAACTGCTGACGAATTGTACACCACAGCTGCTATGATTATGCGTTTCCAATAACGCTCCTGGTCGTTTACTAGGGTGATGTTTACTTTGGTCATATTCAAATTTTAATTCTCCCACCAGCTAAAAAGTCTCTAATAAATAAAAAACGATATGGTAAAAATTTCTGGTTCTTTTCTCAATTCTAAATATCTCCCTAAAGTTTTCCAATTTTCCCATTTAATGTTAGGTATGAGACTTTGCGGTTAATTTTAATTTCTATTTAAACTTTGCTATGTACAATTGAATGTTTGATAATATATTATTATCGTATCGTAATATTACTTTTGGTTATTGTAATTGTGGACCACATTTTCGTAGTTTCACTGGTGGTCTTTGGTTTTACGCTGAACAGCATGGTAATTTAAACTACGTGGCGCTCATTCCACCATCTACTTCATAATATAATAATAAATTGTTAAAAAAATATTGTGTAAATGAAAACAAAAATAAACACATATCTACCGCTCATGGAAGTTCGGACACAAAAATAGTAAAAAAAAAACAAATTAAACCAAGGAAGAAGAACATTTTATTGTGTACATTTACAACATTTTAAATGTGTACAAAATTTTATTGTTAATAATAAATTTTTATTAGGTGTCCGAACTTCCGTGAGCGGTAGTTTTTGCGCGCACAGATCGTGGGCGAGTATGTCGTATAATTATGAGATCATTAATTTTTTATTTAAGTTTTCAACATCGTAAATAAACTTAGAGAGCAACCTGAACACCCAAAGTTAAGGTCATACGCTTATTCCGAATGTTGCAATCGCTCCCTTAAACATGTGTAGGGTACAAGCAAAAATAAGAAAAATCCACTTAACAAACCTTCCCTATCCATTAAATAGGGAGATCCCGTGCCTGAAGCTTCCAATCTGGCCGCTTCTTATATTGGTCGACAGTCTATTGTAAGCAATTGCCCCTTTCACAAAAATTAAATTATGGGTAAAACTCAAATTTAGTTAAGTTACCCTTGTTTCTGGTGTTATAATATTTATCTACTCAAATTTTGATACCGAGGAAATAACATCATCTGACATCAAAGCTGAAACTAAAGTTTCAGAATCTCTTGGAACGCCCTTAGGTAAGGGCAGTTGTTTTTTAAAAAAAATTGTGATTCCTAATTTTTTTAATTTATAGTCATCCCGAGTTAGATTTGTTGTATACTATTGCGCCTTACCTCTTTCATTATTTCTATTCATAATATTTTCATTTTTAGTTTGATTAATAATTGTATTATTTGCATTATACCTTTTTGTTTATTTTTACAAATTCTCGGTTATTTAATATTATTTTTAGTAATTTCATTGTACTAACTTGATTCAAAATCTTCACTTCAAATTTTCCATTTCTTATTACTTTTTATTTTTAATTTTCTAACCAAATTTGTTTTAATTTTATTTACATTTATCATTCATTCTTTGCTTAAGCTTGCCTGATGATGGTATAATAATATCGAAACATCAACGCCGTCAGCTATTAGTTTTACTAAATTTTTTAGAAGAAATTCTGTGAGTCGCCAAGCAACTGCTGTATGTGGCAATTTCATAAATGGGCGAATTTATATAGTAGAAGCTAATGAAGCTGAAGGTTTAGACTTCGTTCTAAGAGGAGCTCTGTATAGACCAACATGGACCCGGGCATTATACATGCATTTTATCATTTTTTAGATCGTTTTTTGTTAGATCGTCACATTAGCCTGATTTGTACCGTTTTGTTACAGAATGCAACACAAAGGGCTGTATCCCAACAGGACTTTCAGAATCAAACATTTTCGAATTTAAAAAAATAAAATAGAGTACAATTCTTATAATGCAATTTACTCTCATATAGTAGGTAAATTTCAAGACAGATAGAAGTAAGATTTAAAGACACACATCTCGTATAAAGGGTAAAGGGCCCCATGACATATTTAGCTCCAAGTTCTTAATTAAGCTAAATTCGCTACGACTCCAGTATACGCCAATATGCAGTGAATAGGTTAAGTGATAAAATTAAACAAAAAAAAGAAGATTTATCCATCTTAGAAAATGGATCGTAACAACCTGCAGAGAAAAAAATTAGCAATATTCCGAATGGAATGAAAAAGCTTGATGAAATGGAATTATTTACCTACAGGATTACAATTTTAAAGAAATGTAGGGGAAGGTGGGGCGGAATGGGGGTCGGGGCGGAACGGGGGATCAGGTTTATTTGCTGATAGTAGCACTGCAGTTCGCTGCAACTCTCTATACACCTTCATTATGCATCTGTGCAGTGCTAAGAACGGTCGTTGTGAATTACCAAGTGTTTCTCCTTTGTTCATTAAACACCTCCCTGAAATCTGTATAAAACTACAACTTTATGAATATTTGAAAACAAGGTAAGATATATTTCACATTACTTTTCGTTATTCCAATTTAATCTACCGAATTAAGCGTTGTTTAAAGTATCTTTTCACGTGTTAACATGTTTTGGAGAAGTAACATGGCTGTCGCTAACCTTGCGATGTTTGGTTTACCAACACTTGGGGCACAACGGGGTAGGGCAGAACGGGGTCCTACCCCGTTCCGCCCCGACCATACTTTTATTTTTCACCGATCTAATTTCTTTTCTTTTGTGTTTGTTATATATTCACTATAACTATTCACTATAATATAACAATAGCTAGCCCTACTTTTACCAGCTTTCCGAGGTTTTCGCCTGAACATATACTTCCCATACCCAGAGTAAAACCGGGACAAAAGCGAGTGACGAGGAAACGAGGCAAAACGGCAATCCTGACAGCTTCCCCTTATAAGACTGAACTCGAAGAAGCGGCTAATAACGCTAAGAAGATCAAGGAAGCCAAAGAAAATAGACTTAAGAAAAAACTGTTCACCGGTAACGAAAAAAGGAAGGAGAATACCCAGAAAACTGTTAACAAAATAGAAAAGAAAAAAACACAGAAAATTGTTAACAAAATAGGAAAGAAAAAAACACAGAAAATTGTTAACAAAAAACCACGGAAACAAAGCGTGGAATCAGATGAAGAAGACGATGCGACCTGTTTATATTGCAACGACTTATATTCAAAATCGAGTGAAGGCTGGATATCATGCATACAGTGTAAAAAATGGGCCCATAATTCCTGTGCCGGCATTGATACTGACGATGATGAATCACAACTCATCTGTGAACTTTGCCAGCCATAAAACATGATTTTGTTTCACCTTTTAATGAATACCCCGTTCTGCCCCATGCATGGGGCAGAACGGGATATAATCTTTTTTTTTCAAACGTTTAAAATAAATACAAGTATTTTCATTATTTTAATTTTGAACATCGGAGATGTTAAACGAAATGTTAAATAAATTTATTCACACTATAATAGATTTTTACCTCTTTATTTACACCTTCAAATACTGTCCCAACAACATCGGCCCCCGTTCTGCCCCACCTTCCCCTACGACTTATTATGTACGACCAAAAACGCACACGTGTGACAACTTCAGAGGCAGGTTTGGCGATGTTCAAGCGCAATAAAAAGGAGTTTTTGCGTCGTTTCATAACTGTGGATGAAACATGGATCCATCACTATACACTGGAGACCAAGGAACAGTCTAAACAGTGGATTTCTACTGGTGAATCTGCGCCGAAGAAGACTAAGGCGGTTTTATCGGCCAACAAGGTCATGGCCACAGTTTTTTGGGATGCAAGCGGCATAATCCACATCGATTACCTTCAAAAGGGAAAAACAGTCAACGGCGAATATTACTGCAACTTATTGGACCGTTTCAACGACGTTTTGAAAGAAAAACGACCGCATATGGCGAAGAAAAAAGTTCTCTTCCATCAAGACAATGCACGGGTGCACACGTGTGTAGTTGCCATGGCCAAAATCCATGAATTACGCTTCGAATTGCTTCCACATCCGCCATATTCTCCAGACATAGCCCCCTGCGACTATTTCCTGTTTCAGAACTTGAAGAAATGGCTCGGCGGAAAGAGATTCGGCTCTAATGAGGAGATCATCGATGCAACAAACGCCTATTTTGAAGGGTTGAAGAAATCGTATTATTCGGAAGGGATCGAAAAATTGGAAAAACGTTGGACTAAGTGCATCGAGCTAAAAGGCGACTACGTTGAAAAATAAATTTTTTTTTGGCCGAAAAAATTATTCCTTGTTTCATTTTTACCAGACTTCTCACTCCGCCCTCTATAAGTCAAGTTAACAAAAAATAGTTGCGATTGAAGAAAATATCGTGTGTGTAAATTCGAGCGCAAACAACATTGTCCAGCTTGTAATGGAACTTTGAACTTCATTGTATTGGTTTATTGTAAAACTTCATTGCTTTAACTATAATATAAATCGTTCTGTTTGTGGAAGGTAAACTTAATATTAGATAATATTAAATTATTAAAGTACAGAAATTTTTCAATTTAAAGAAACTTCATAAAAAATTTAATATTGGTTAAATAGGTCTAAAGTTACCTTTAAATTTCGAACAACAATTTCTAATAAACGAACAATCTGAGGGTATGGCATGCCCTGCCTTAAAGCGTTGGCCTGACCGTGTATGACACTTTTAGGTCATTCCTGCTCACTACAGATTTATAACCTTAAGTTTATTATAATACTAATATAAACTACACATCATCGTACAAAATATTGCACAAAATTTGATGTAGAAGCAAAAACTTAAAGAATAAAAATACTTACGTCAACGCTATAAACATTTTTTGGTCTAACTAATATCTAATTCTAAGGTGCCATTTATTCAAACTTTTAAGACCAACTACCCTGAACTAAAGGAACCCTTTTACCAACTTAGGCAGTTCTAACTATAATTTTAGGTAGTAAATTTTAATTGTCCAAATGTGCCCCACGTCCTAATATACCCCACCCTGCCTTAAGGAAACATAACATTAATTGGTACTTTTGCGTCGATCAAGAATGTTTTCAGTTTGATTTAGAGTCTGATTTGAGCAGTAGTCTTAGTTAAGCTACATTCCTGAAGTAAGAAAGCCGACAATTTAAAATATATGCAGTTTTTCAGTAGCGTACAATACCTTGTATTGTAAAGCAGAGAACGAACAATGTCGAAGAGTAATTAGGTACCTACGCAAAAATAAATAAATTACGTGATAAATTATTCTATAAAGTTGTAACAATACCGTCGTGTTCTCAGCTACCCATAGAATTACCTAGCAGATTTATTTAAAAATTTTATCCAAACCAAGCGGGGGTCAATTAGATTTTGTATGAGTATCCATATCTCAGCTTTAGTTTTTCTTTACATTTCAACTTTTCAGTAATTTAATACAACACTTTTAGCGGGCTAACTTAATTTCAATTTAAGCATTCATTATTGTTTTGTGCTGAAAACTCGGTGCTATTTACGTACACTATATTTTCATTTTCACATGTTTAACACCAAAACATACCTAAAAGCAACAATTGCACACATCCAAGCAGTATTTTTTATTGCAAAATAACATTGGTCTAATTTTCATTATAAAGTTTGAATATTTCAATTAAAATTTATGTTCAAAAGTCAACGAACAAATTTAATTTTGGAATATAATTTAATTTAATTTTTATTTAAATTAAAAAACTTTGACGAACATCTAGTCAAAAAATTTCTCTTTTCATTCAATGCCAATAAAGTATAATTTAGTGGTGTACTGAAACAGTTAAAAATCAAACTCAAATATTTTTCCGTGTATCGCAAAACCCGCGGTTATTGTAGCTGTGGCAAAAATACGAAATATGATTTTAGATTCACATTCGAGATAAGCGAAACGTTTTCTTACCTTAAAAATTCTTAAAGTGAGTTGTACTTTTTGTGTCGTAGGTGTACCGACAAAGCGAGTTCTAAAAAATTAGCTTGTTTTGCTGCATCAAATTGCAATGAAGTCTGGAACGATTTTACTTTATCAAACAATAGAAACCGCATGAATGCTCTTTGCAGCACAGCAACAAACAAGCATACAGCTTTATTTAAGGTTCTAGAATACTTGGATTATATCGAACTGCATACTACAATCAGAATGTAATAATCCAGAAGAATACATGCAGGGCACAATAGCGTTGTTATCTGGGCTATGAATTTTAAACAGTTTGCCATTTATACAAATTAATGTGGAGTGTAAATATAAATTTGCAATTAACTCCCCTAAAGATTAGTAGGTAGTAAGTTGTAGTGGTTGTTGGTTTTTTTTATTAGCTTTGGGCGTGTTGTTTTCGAATAGTTTATGTTGGATTGTTGGACTTTACCCACCGCTTGCAATGCTGTTAAGGTATATAAGGTAAGCATGCCTTTACATGTATGGAACTACTTGTTAATTTTTTTCATATCTTTTATTAAGAACAATGGCTTCTGAATCCCATACATTGTTTCTCTGCTACTTAACAACATAAATGCATTCTACAATGTAATTGTTTGGTTTAGTAATGCCGTACAAGACTAGCGCTCTTGTTAGCCTTTGTTTTAAATTGTCATTAGTAGTTGGACGCTTGCAACCTCTATTTAATTTATTACAATAAGTAATTAAGTAGCTAGCTGAGCAAACAAGCAACTTATTAAACACATAAACTTAAAAGCTTTGAAGTACGGCATATACATTAATTACGGAAAAACTATTTAAATTGTTGTGCTGATGCTGTAAAGAATTAATTCGCGAATTTACTTTAACCCATCATGACTGGAATTTATTATTTTCTGAAAATAACATATTTTACTCTTTGAGTTCATTGTAATAATAACATTGAATGGAGTATAAAAAATTTCAAAATTTTTGTATTGAAAGATGATAAAAAGAACTCTTACATCATGTCAGTGGCGAGAGGTACATTAGAACACTTTCCGTTTAACTTCATTTTCCAGAAAACTGAAACTTTATTAAATCTTTATTTCATTGTTCATGCCCTAACGCCTAACCTATATATATATATATATATAAAAGTTATAAAATACTTCACAAACAACATTATATTTTATCTAAGTAATTAAAAATAATGTGAACATTTTATATACCTATATTTATAATCTTTTAAATTGTACAAATTTAACCCCTTTGCGGAAAAGGGAGGGGGGTATGATCGATTTTTACATTACTGAGAGATTTTGTTAATATTCCAATTTTAATTTCTTATAATGGTATGATTTGTGACATTGAACTGTAATGAATGGGATATCTTTTTTTAATGCTGTTTGTTCGGTTAACAGATAATTGACCATTATTATTTGTTCATAATAGTTTTATGAATTAGTGTTTACCATAATTTTTGGTTGATTTCTTTCTCTGGAAGCTCCTTCCCGACAAGTGATTTTTCCGAGTATTTTGTAATTTGAATGTTTTGATAATATGACATTCTCGACGGATTCCATGTACATCCTAAATTAATTGAACACAAGAATTCCCAAAGTAAAGAATTCTTGGGAATTTCTGGAACTTTCCAAGAATTCCTGAGACTTTTTTAGCATTCTTAAAGACTATTTAACGTTTTCGTTTGAATTCTTAAAGTAAGCTCAGGAAAAACTCATAAAATGATATAATAAAACATCTCTTGTAAAAATTTAAATTTGTTTACAAAAACTATAAATTAAATAATTTTTGAAATCTCTGTGAAGGTTCGCAACATTTTTTTGCTTTCCTTGGTAGAAATTAGAGGTTTATTTAATAATCAATAATAATATGTAATTTATTATTACGCAAGATTTTTTATTTGTATTTTTAGAGCCTCTTTATAGACTGGTTGTTTTAAATAAAATACTTTAAAAAAATTGAATGTGTAGAAATGCATGAAAACGTTAAGGGGCATACGAAATAAAGATATGTAAGAAAAGAAAAAGAAGACAGGCATTAAAAAATTTCCAAGACTAGTTGAGGACGTGAATATTTCATGTTAAAAATAGAAAAACACTTAAATCCAATAGTATTGATAAAATACAATATAATCGACGTACAACACGAAACTCGTTTATTATGGACGAATTCTCTAAATCCCTTCAAACTCTCATGTTTTCAATGCATTAAAATTTGGATAAGATGGATATACGATAACATTTTGAAGTCTTTTCCCTCAATTGGGGATTTTAATTCCTCCAACTTGGCTTTTCGTTTATAACTCACTTAATTTCATTCTTAAGGAAAATTATCAGCAGACCAAAATTGAAGAGCATAAAATTCTTTACGAAATAAATTTTTCTGAATTCACTTTGCTTCAGATGATGAATAAAATATATAAATTTTTTTTACAAAATACGAACTATTCATTAATTATAATGCATTTCGCTTTTGTGAAATTGATTTTTATTGCAGGAATAGTACGAGGTAGAAAAGTTTTGAAACGCTCAATTTGGAAGAAAATTTTATGCTGCTCACAGAACTGTCCGCAAAACTGAAATTAAGCGAATTAAATATAAGCGAAAAACTACGTCAGTTTTAGAACTTTTTTCGGCTTCGTTGGGTGGACAAATAAAAATTGTTTCCTTAAGAAAGTAAATTTAAATATTTACGGTTTATTATTTGTTGCGTTCCGTGTATAAGAAAAATGCCCTTTTCAAATTCCACATTGCATCACTTTTGATAAGCATAAATTATTAACTCCTACTTTTGACCATAGCATAATATAGAAACGCAATTCACTATTTTAATAAAAAACAGACATCAAAAGGTAGAAATACGCACAATATATTCAGCAAAAAATTTAATATGTATACTTTTATAACTATTTGAAATTAACAAATAAAACATCATACTCAATGTGCATTCATAGCGTTTTTACCAATCACAATACAATTTATGATGAAAATCAAAAATATTCCATTTTTCATTATAATAGGAAAATTGAATTTGGTGAAAGGTTCTTAAAATTTACCCTATTTGCTCCTATGGTGCCCTAGGAAATTTAGGTGCTGTGTTTTTCTAACTTTGTGTGATGGTTATTATATAGAAAATAAATAATTTCACAATTCATTTAAGTTCTTAATTTGTATATTTTCTTATATTTATCGATATCTTGATTATCCACAAAATGCATTTACCAAAATGATTTACCATCAATTGCAGCTATTAGTTATGAAGTATAAAACATCTTTTAGCAGATAAATTTGCTGCTGGGGGTGAAAAATGGGTTGTCATTTTTTTTCAAAAATGGGTTCAGCTTTGCATTTGTAAAATAATTTCAGTCCCATCAATTCAATTATTAACGGAGATATTACACATGCACTAAGCTAAGGGATTAAGTCATTGAAGTGGTGAAATGCTTTTGCGTAAACAGAGGTAAATCGACTTAACTCCTTTTGCGCTAAATTATTATGGTTACAAAATAACGATGTAATGTGTAGAAAGAGTAAAGTCAATAATATCATGGAAAATATAAGCCATCAAAGTTTTAAGCTTCCAAAGAAAGTTTTGATGCAAGAAATTTAGAAGAAAAGGATTATTTTCTACTTTTGAGTTCATCTGTATGGAGCTTTTAACTGGAAAAACTTGCTTTTTGCTTCGATTTTAAAACACCCATCTTAGAAAAACGAGGTCGTAAACAGTCAACAAAAAATACTAGATCCAAAACAGGCGTATAGGAATCCACTCCAAATAACAATGGAAAAGAAGGAATAACCACTGGAACTTCTTCCGTATATTTCGGAAGGAAATTGGGAATTTTATAAGAATTTAATAACCTCCATCGACAAAATTGATGTTACCGGATGCTTATGATGAAGAAGAATTTTAGTGATATTTTTTATTCATTATATTTTGAATAAAAAAGTATTAAAACACATTTTCTTCTACAGTTTCGATAGTGAAAAAATTAAGCAAGAATATGTTAAAATCGAACATGGACTTTGCCAATTTCTTTGACAAACGTTTACTCAAAATCGACTTTTATGACTTAGCCCTCTTTTCACCCCAGCAGCGTATAGATTACTGGATTTTAGCTACAGTTAAGACAATTTTAAGAAAAAATGGAAATAGAATTTTAAGATTTTAAGAAATATTGAACCGAAGTGTTTTGAAAAACTAAAACTTTGCTGAAGAAGGCAAAATCGTACCACAAAAATATGATATTCCTTCTTTTTGTGCTAATAATTTAAAGATTTTTGTTCACTTTCTCGATGTTTTTAATACTACAGACTTTATTTAGTTTTAGGAAGTTTATAATAATTATTATGGTAAAGTGAACCGAAATAAAGTGAAGCAAAAAACTGTGTTTGCCCCAGTTTGTCCTGAATAAAAATCCGACAACCGTAATTTCAGTTGAAATATTGTTTTTGAATCAACCATATCCGTATTTTTTTATCCAGGACTTTGAACTACGACATCCAATTTAATCGAATACAATTGGGTTATCGGTCTTTCAATTGTCTTCTTCTTCATCGTAGTTATCAAAAATGTCTTGATTTCTGGTTTATCGTCATTTTCTATACAGTACATCAGAGACTGCGAGATCCTTGCAAAATCTAGGTTAACGCTTTGAGAGTTTTATCTTCCTAGAGCTTTAAAATCCTTATGTGCTGGCTGGGTTAGCTTTCATTACGTTTAATGTTAACACCAAGTTGACATCCACTCAATTTACCGAAAGGACCATCACATTCTTGCTGAAGACCGTTGCGGCGAACGGATGTCTCAGTGTTTGATTTATGACATGAATTACGTTCCTATGTAATTTTTCCGATCTTTAATTGCCGAAATTTGAAATTAGTTAAGTAGTCCATGTATTAATTACAGAGATAGCCATTAAAATATATTGAAATTCAGAAATATATAAAGTATGTACTATAATATTACAAAACTGGCTGTTTCAAATTGCGAATACGGATGGAATCACAAATATCATACCCATGTGTTTTTGATCCGTTTTATTGCATTTCGTGTCGACCTAAAGATAAAAAATTCAGTAATATGGGCATATTTGTAAATCTCCTAATGATGCAAATGGGTCAACACATCACATTCAGAAAGTTCCATACAAATTTCATGTACTTCATCGATATATGCTAACACTAAAACTCCTTTAAGCGTAGACCTTTTCTACGATAAAAAATCAATTTTCCCGTAAACGGTAAGTTATGAACCCATCAAAGCGTATAGGGTTATAAGTCCTAATTTTGTTAAAAAGTAACAAAAATTAAAATATATTATTGAATATGTTTTTAAAACAATGTTACAGTTTTTTGGATCTTTTCAAGACTACCTTCCGGATATTGCAGGAAGTAATTTTTTGTACTTATTTAAAATTATAGTAGCAATTGAATACTACTACTATGTTAGCAGCAATTACTACTCCTGTATGCTTTACACATGCATATTACATGTGTGTATATTGTAGTTATACTTCACAATTTGTACTTACACTGTAATGAAAACTATGTAAGTACATATTATATAATATATTACCTTTGCAGTAGTAAACGGTACATATTAAACAGTAAGTGGTTATAGGTAAAAAATATAATATGAAATTTATGTCAATATAAAAAAAATATATAGTATGGCCGGTAACCATATAATAGGTTAGAAACAAAACAATTTAAAAATATGGAAAAGTATACTAAAACAACTTTGGACATCGGGCAAAAAAATCTTACCATAATATTTTCGTCCAAGTTGACGTGTTTGTCCAACACGTCTGAGTTTTTTGTTCCATATTATTTCCTCGCGAAAATAATCGTGATGAACTCAAAAACGTGATTTTTCATACTATATCGATTTGTCTGGGTGTAATGTACCATTTCTAAGGAAATTAAATTAAATTTAGGCAATTTATCAAAACCAAGTTCAAAACCAAAAGTTTGGAATGGGTATTCTTATAAAATTAATTAGAAAACAATGCACCAATTGCGAGTAGGAAGATACGGCTGAAAGTTTGAAAAGAACAAGGGAGTATGCTTATATTTATAACAATTAAGTTTCTACGTCTACTGGTGGGAAGTTAATGAGAAACATCTGCTTTATGGATAAGCAGTTAAATCTAGCCAAGTGCAGGTTAAACTGAGTCTAACTGGGTTGATGCAACCCTCTGATGTATTATATCCATAAACTATATTATAATCGTGCCATGTGCTCGCTCCTTTCTACTTCATAAGTTTTAATAGCTCACTTACGATCAGTTGATAAAATAATTTTAGTTATTCTCCACGTAGTATATGTATAATAGCAATTAAAGTTATATGTATATCTGCCTTCAAACTTACTGTCTCATACTGTTATATTATTACCCAAATTTTGAAAAGCACATAAATTTTATAGAGGCTCGAGTATCGTACCATTTCGTTTGTTGTCAAAAGTTCATGTTCGCAATATTCTGTGAAGATGCTGTATCAAGCAGAATAGAAATTTATCTATTAAGTTAAAATCCAAACCAAAGCGTAGTACATTTAATTCTCAATTGCAAAATTAAACTACTCTTGTTGACCGAGATTTATTATTAGCTTCACCGCACACGTGCAGCAGTACTAAAGTTTATTGAGGTAATTTTTCAAATTTCGTTAGGAAAATGCGAAACGTAAAAGCGATTCAAATCTAAAGCTTTCTACACGATAGGTTATTAAACGATAAATTTCCAAAATATTTGATTAAATATCTTGCATAATGAAACTGTCATTCATAATCTTTATTGTATTTTCTCTAAGAATTACACTACAAAGATAATCTCTCAGATTGTTAAACGAGACGTTGTTATAAAACATTACAACTACGGTAACGTGCCGCTTTATGGGAGTGTAAATTAAGGAATATACGATAAAATGTTTCCTTTGGCCTGAAAGTTGTTTATTTGCTATAAAAAGCTAACGTAAAAAATCCCTTTTATGATGTCTAAATTTTTATTATTTTATTGAAGTATGTATAGTTGAATGTAAGGCAAATATTATTATATCCACTATTTTTATATAACGAATATCAAATCTGCAAGATGAAAACAAACGGAAAGAATTCGTCATGTATTATTTTTCGAAAACAGAAATTAAAGTTGAAAAAATTAACCCGGATAAAAGAAATTAACAGTTCTACCCTAAACTTTAAGATAAACGATTTATACACAGAGTAATGTTTTTTTTATTTTCGCATTGAAACAAATACGTCACTTTTCCATTTATTTTAAGTGGTGTAGTTTGTGAAGAAATAAAGGTAGAAAGAATGATTAAGTCAGAAACCTTTCAAGTCGACTATTAAGTAAATCTATTGAAACTAAGGGATGTTAACGACACACCAAGGAAACGTTTGGATAAAGACTTCAAAAGTTTTAAAAAATTATATGTGTGGGCTCTGTGGCACATAAAATTGTAGGGGCAATTTCATCACTTAATTTACGTTTTATATTTTTTTATAATCTAATTAATCATCAGTTATGTGCAGATGTTAACGAAGAATTTATGGGAATTTTTTTGATAGTATGGATTTTTTTTATAATTAAGAGTTTTCAATTAATTTCGAAATTTTTTATTAATATTTTATACTTAGGGCAATCGACAAAGCGTTTTAAAAGGTCTATTATGGAAATACTGGAAGGTAATCTGGAATAAATTTTATTTTTATTATTTCGACCTCTAAAAAGGAATTTGATGGAAAAACCATGAGAAAGTGTTTCTATAAATATTCCTGAATAGCTCGGTTTGGCTTTACATTAGATCAAAATATTTGATTATAAAAAGAAAGTAAATGAAATTTTCTCTAGAAAAGATTTTATACTTTATCTTGTCCCAGTCAGCACAATAACGTATTTTGGACGTATCGAGGACGAATATTTTCATCCAACAGGACGTACCATGTACGTACCGTTATGTAAGTTGGACGTACTGTATACGTACACAGTACGTCCATTATGCACAGTGTTGTACGAATCGGGTACGTATATTATTCGTACAAATGCGTACGTACTTTGTACAAACTATGTACGTACCTCGTACGAATGAGGACGTAACTCGTACGAACGGGGACGTACCTCGTACGAACCAGCACGTACCATGTTCGTACATTATTTGCACGAGGTACGTACAATTTACGTCCATTATTCGTCCATTACGTACGTCCATTATTCGTACAAATGTATACGTACTTTGTACAAACTATAATTAACTAAAATTTACCAAATTAATTCGTAAATAAAATTTATTTTTAATTTATAGAACATTCTTTATTAAATTTATTTACATACTACTTAATAAAATAATTTTTTTTCTTATTTCCCCCTTTCGTTTCGAATCCATTTCGAATTTGTCGACTCGACATCCTTGACAGTTATATTGGGAAAGCTTCTCATGGCAGATTCTAAAATAAAAATTACATTAAATTATATCAAAATGAAATTTTGTTACTTACTTGTTAACAATTCGTTCAACTTAAGCACATGGAATGCTTTTTTATCCCCTTCCCAATATAACTGTATTCCGCTCCACAAAAGCGGTTTGTAATGAGCTTCTTTGAAGCTCGATTGATCAAATCATAAACGTCGTTACCACCTAAAGATGATATTTCTTCAACCTACAAATAATAAAATTATTACGCCGTATAATAAAAAACAAATTTACTTACGGCATTCTTCATGTTTTCTTTAACCGACAGATAATTTTCAAATTCTACCAAATTTATATCACAATTTATCGGCAGATATGATACCGATGAGTATAATGAGCTCCGCCGAATTGACCAACTTTGCGTCTATGGCATCGATACGATTGCTCATATCTGCCATCGACGCTTGCATTATGTTCATTTTCCGAACTATCACTTCAAGGTATTCTAAAACACACCAATTAGAATACAAATTCAATACAAAATACAATATGAACTTACCTTAACTTTTAGATATTTCGTGTAATATGAACAAGTTGAAACTTATATAATATTGGAAGGATCGTTTTATTGCCGCCGATAGCGATCAGAAAGAAACACAGAAATATCAATAAATACAAAAATATATTGTTGAACAAAATTATAAGCTTGGTTGAACACATAAAACAAAAGAACAATGGTAAGCAGTAAAATATTCAAGATGGTGGAGGCGTTCGCTTCACTTCTTGTCGATGTCTACTAGCTTCTTAGGCTGGCGCGTGCGTAATTGGTAGGGACACGAGGTAACGTTTGTACAGGGTGTTACAATATTATAATATTGAAATGTTGGAATATATTTTTTTAAATTATAGGTTACACTTATTAATATTACTAATTTTAGGTAATTAAAGTTGCACCGATCGTACATAAATTTTTACAAACAGGTAAATTTTAAAAGTTAACTGACTATATTATAATGCGCGTACATTGGCATTCTCGGTAGATCGTTATCGTGACCCTTTTTACCGATCAAGTTAGTAGGACATACTCGTACATACGATGTACGTACTTCAAAGTACCTAATATGTACGTCCACTTGAGGTACATACTCGCACATACGATGTACATCCTTCAAAGTACAGGGTCTGTACGTCCACGTGTGGTACATAAACGAATGTACATACGATGGACGAAATACGTACGCAATATTTACGTACATACTCTTACGTAAAAGGTACGTACAATAAATTACGTTATATGTACGTCCGAGTTTCGTACGTGGACGAATGTACATAAAAAGGACGAACTTTGTACGTACTGAGGACGAAGCGTGCTGACTGGGGTAAATCGATCGGTTGAAGAGTTACAGCCATCAGAGCTTGCGGGTATTATTAATAAGCTATTTAACTGATTTATATACAATATGAAACCAACATTTCTTTGAATATTCATAAAAATGTCTTTTTCGCGAGGATTTTTCAAAATGGCAGCCAAATGAGGAGTCGTTAGATTCTGCTTTTTCAAAGTCCAAATAAAACTCTTGTCGACTAGTCCAAAAAATAGGAAGATAAAATTAAGGAAAAATATTCAATCCAAGTTTACAAAAAATAAATACATATGGATCAACCAAGTCAAAGAAATAGCGAATGGGTCTCATAATATTTACAATTTTTTGGGATTCTATTTAATTTTAATTTTAAATTTTCGTAAAAGCGAAATTTGTAAATTATTGTTGACCCGGTGTTAAACAAACAAATTAAAAAATCATTTACAATTTTTAAAATAGACTGCCCTAAAAAAACGGGCTACTTTAAATAGTATGTTAAATGAAAACAAGTTAATTTTTATTTACTATTTATAACATCATTGTACATACAAAAAAAATTAAAATTAAAACTTTTATGACGGGTCACAAATTTTTTGAACCTTTTGCTTACTTCCTTTCATGAAGATTTATCCAGTTACTTTTTATTTGTACTTATTAGGTTTGTTCGTTTTAGCAACACTTTTTACACTTTTGTACAAAGTGTGCACTTTTCTGTTCGTGCTAGCAGAGCGCTCTGTTCGTGTTATAAAGTGTAGCTACACTTAGTTGTACTTTTCGACACTTTCCACACCTGCTCCAGAGCAGGTGTGCAAGTTAACACTTAATTTTGATTGGCTGTTATTGGCGGTAAGTTATTTAAAATTTTATTTTAAATTTAGTTATTTTTTAAAATTTATTTAAAATTTAAAATACAAATTACAAACCTAAAAAAATAAAAGTAAACCGTTAAAAATGTCTTATACCTACTGTATGAAACCTAGTAGTTTGTCTCTAATTTATTACAACTTGCTCAACTTTTATATATTTTATTTATTTATTCAATAATTTATTTATTTATTCAATAAAATGGGTACTAATGTTAAAACATCGTGGTTAATTCGAGATGCGAACGGAGACATTCCAAACACAGACGGCTTTGTGACTTGTATATGTGATGGTAAGTTTGTTGGCGTTTTTTTTTATAGTATTTTACTAAGTATTATAATTATAGATGGATCGCTATTGCAACTGGTTAGCGCTGAAATCACATTCGAACATGATGTGTTTCGTTGTGAAGTGGATGGCAACAAGTTAGGTTAGGTACCAACACAAATTTGATTTGCTTCTCAAGGAGGGATTACACTTTTGCGTTCGTGTTAAACGCACACTTTCGGAAAAAAGTGGGAGTGTAAATTACACTCGGCCACACTCGAGTGTAAAAAGTGTTGCTAAAACGAACAAACCTATTGTATGGGCCAGCTTTTTTGTGTACATTTTTTTGCATATTATGAATGTTAGTGGTTGTACTTTTGGTTTTCTTAAGTTTTTGTTTAATTGATCTTGTATTTTTTCAATTGGGCGAAGTGCCAGGTAGTTCGGAGGATTTGCATTGCCAGTACAAAGTTAAGGCAAAATAATTTTGAGTATAAAATGAAAACATTTCTTACTGTATTAGCAGGTATACCAAATCAGGTCAGGATAAAGATGGGGTGAACTGGGTAGTCAGAAAGAGCAGCAAAATTTTTTCAAGAGAAGCGACAAGGAAAAAGGGTAAAGAAAATCATGTAATTTTTGGCAATGTTTTTAGACCTAACCTCTAACTTCCGCAACACAAAATGAAACCAGTTGACTTGAGAAATTTTAATAATTTTCAAATTATCTTTGCCATTAACTTGGCAAACTAACTTAACTGCATTAACTGGCCATTAACTAACCATTCCAATTAACTGGAAGTTTTCTGCTATTTGATTGGTTGATACGTATCCAATTGCCTATAATTGTCAACGTATTTTCAAGAATAATAAATAAAGAAAAACAACCCACTCTGTACAGCAGAAAACCCGATTGGAGTATCTTCAGAGATAAATTGGATCAACTCGTATCACTTAACATCTCTCTAAAATCCGAAGAAGATATAGAAGAAGCAGTAAACAAACTGACAACCAACATACAACAAGCTGCATGGTATGCAACTCCAGATGCAAAAGAAGGGGAAATAAAAGAAGATACACCATCCACAATAAAACAAAAAATAATTGAAAAGCGAGTACTCCGTAAGCGGTGGCAACAAACTAGATACCCAGGTGATAAAACCAAACTAAATAAATGCACAAAAGAACTGCAAGAAATGTTAATGGATAACAAAAATCAAGGAATCAAAAAATATTTGAAACAATTCTTCTGGAACAAAGCTTCTGACTACTCCCTATGGAAGGCAACAAAGAAGCTATGTCGACCACAACAAACAATACCCCCAATCAGAAACGAAAATAACCAGTGGGCAAGGAACGATAAAGAAAAAGCTAGTGCGTTTGGAATGCACCTGGCTAACACATTTCAACCATTTCCACCTATGGCTACAGAAGAGGAAGAAAGAGAACTTGGCAAACTAACTTAACTGCATTAACTGGCCATTAACTAACCATTCCAATTAACTGGAAGTTTTCTGCTATTTGATTGGTTGATACGCAAAAATCCCTGGGTTAATTCTGACACGAGGATGATCTTATACAACTGATTCTTAATCTACTAAGGGCTAGTTTATCAATGTCTAGTTAAAGTTAACGATTAGATAAATTCATCATGTGATGTCTTTTAGTCTGATGAAAAGACGTCAAGCTTCACTACCTGACAGATAGATTTAAAGGAATTTTAAATGAAGATTTATAAATTGACCCTCAGTAAACGACAACTTTACAAGCAACCGTGGGACCAATATTTGTTTCAGGACTGCATCCAGAATGAGGCTCCTAGCAAAATGTGATTTGAATGAAAATTTGGTGTGTATTCAATACCAACCCAATGCCAACAACTACTAAGCTAATAATAAGAGTATTTGAGAGTATTTGATCACAATCGAGTTGCCCATTAATGATATTGCCGGCTTCTCTTAAATAATAATAATAGGCCTTTCATTCCAGTAGGAATTTGACTGTCTACATGACTTAACAAATTCAATTTTTCAGTTGGATTAATCCTCGTTTACTAATACATTTCATTTTTACAATTTATTATTCGTTCTCACCTTCACTGTTATTGTCCAAAACTTGGTCATACTTCCTCAAGTTGTTTTTCCCTATTGCAGTCCCCCGGATATGTAACATCGTGATTATTCTCATCACAGAACTCTCATTTGATTATTGTCTTACTGTTTGTCTTTGGTTCTTGTTATTTTTGATAATTATATTTGTCGGCTTCCTATCTTTTTCATATTTCATTAAATGTTTTTCCAAAATATCTATTTATTCCTCCTGCTTGTTCGGTTTTTTTTTTTCAACTTTTCAGCTACCTGTTTCACTTTGTGCATTTCCTAGCTCCAGCGTGTTACCATCCCATACAGTTTTTCTTTCATTTCTCTGATTTCATCCTGGTTTATCTATGGAACCGTTACTTAATACTGTCGTTAATTTCATTAGCATATTTTTGTTCCTCCATGCTACCTCTGAGGTTTGTTGCAACAGTTATTTTATTTTGTGACGGTGTTGTTTTATTACTATTTCGGATTGTCTTCTCAATACGATATCAAATAGTTTCAACTTTAGATTTTTGAAAAAAAGAAATTTAGTAACTATTGTAGACCGATTGTTAACAAACAAATTAAACTTTATTTTATAATTTTTAAAACTATAAAATTCTTACCAATTAACACAGTTTTTGCTCAATAAATATTAATTATTGACTAGATGTGACTATTAACTGCAATATCTGTTTTTGATATATGAATAGCTCGATTAATTTAGATTTTAGGAAACCCTTGAACATTTCTCACTTTGACTTTGACAAAATAATTTATTGTTATTGAAATAAATGTATTTTCTTATGTTTAAAGCGAAATAATTATATAGGTATTTGAGAAAAGGGCGTCTTGCATTATTATTATATTATTATTTATAATGTAATAGTATTCTCCTCGATGGAGGGGGGGACCAAAGTTAAAAAGAAATAAAGAAATAAAATAATGCCATAGAAATAGAATTTATAGGACTGTCTAACTTATAGTATTAAATTTAATTGCTCTACAAAATAGTTATATCGGGAATAATTTATTGACGAATCTTACTATAATATGTTCCAATGTTCTAAGTTGTCCCACCATCTCCTACCTAGAAATCTTGTTTTTTCCCCTCTTAGTTTAGTGTATAATGATTTAACCAAGAATCTCAATTTCGTTAGTAATAAAATTTAAATTAATTACTAACATTAAAGTTCTATATTGAGAAGAAGAAATACATATTATTATCTACATAGCGAAGTTCCTGTAAACTGATCCGATAATATAGTGAAGAGTTCTAACTAAATCTCTCGTCAAAAAATCACCATTAATGTCAAATATACTAATAAAATACGCACATGTAAACCAAAAGTCCTCACTCTTAAAATATAAAAATAAAAGTTTATTTGTTCAGAAAGTCTTGGTTGGTTGATTTCCAACCATCAAAATGATGTCGGAAGATGTAGAAATTCATCAACATATCTCAGAGTGCCAATCAGGTCAGTTGAGAAGTGAATTACCTCTCTCCCGCGGATGCAGGATCGAGAAACTTCCTCCCACGCGAAGTGGAAAACCACCTCACTTTTTTAACGTGGGGAGCCCTGGATGGAATTGACTAGCTCCTCTGATGGTAACGTCGGTCTGCGAGGGACGTGGGTCCTGATCTCTAATCTCACTGAAAAGGCTATAAGTACCCCCTCTTCCAGGGAAATAAAATTCGGTGTAATAATAATTGATTTAATAACACACCACAATCAATACACAAAAAAAATACAAATGGCAACAACCTTTCGGTGGCGAATATAAAATGAATTGCTGGCTTCTGACGGAAGCCAGCCAAAATACAATGCGTGAATCAATCCTCCTGTGAAGAAGGCTCGGCGAACAAAAAGAACTGAGGTGACAAAGCAAGACACCTCGTTGTGACGTTAATTAAACAACTCGTAATTGAAATATGGCAATCACTACCCAAAACAGATTAGGAAAGTAAAATTGTCTTACCAAGTACTCAGCAAGCTCACAAACTGATGGTGACAGGTACCCCCAACCTGCTTGGATGGATTGCACACGAGAATTGATGTTGATGCACTGCTCGCCAGGTCTCGGTTCTCCAGGAAGGATTGCACGACTCGAGTGATGAATCCTCAGCGACCCCACGACTCGGTGATAGGACAATGGCTGGACAGATGTGCTCCAAAAGGTAACTCCAAAATCGCTAGTACGTCGGACGCAGGCTCGCTTGGTTACTCGGTGGATCGTGCCACAACAATATTAACAGTACGACGAAACAATCGGCAACGGACACGACGACAAAATTGACTAATTGCACTAACCGACAAAAGCGGGTTGGTAAATAAATAATTCGGTGCGCTATGTTGACAACTTGTCACTTTCCAAAATCCCGATAGAGGGCGCGAGAGCATGCGCAAAGTGCAGTTGGAATAAAATACTCGGGCACACAAAAAAAATGGCGATTGACCTCCAGATGTCAAAACGAAAAATGTGCTACGGTAACTTCCGTATTCAAAAAATTATGTCAGCCTCACCCACGTGTACTCGATGTAGATCTTAGTTAACTCGATTGTATTAATCTTCACTTGCAATAGCAATAAAATGAACTTATACTGCAGCAGTACACACACTCCGAACTATATGCTTCGACGGTCAGAACCAAAAGTGAACTTACATTGAACATCGCGGACTCATCATGCGTATTCACGGAAGAACCAAGAATGGGGGTGGAAGTGTGTATAAACCCGTCTCAATAATTTTGAATAAAATTGGCAGTGGTCAACAAATTATTGATTTAGGTTGATCGATAACGGATATAAGATACAAAAATCCGTTATACAGTGAATCTCCAGTAATTTTGAAGTCTCATCAATTGCGTGTATTCAAACATTGGAAAAATATTCTGAATCGCAAATAACCTAAGAAATGTGAAACTGACACTATTTAACATCATAGTTGACGAAAAATCAACAAATCTATTCAAGAAATGATTCGAACACTTTCACGAACATTCTTCTTCAGAGATAAACTTATTAATGAAGACGAAGCAACAACGTATTCTGTAGAATTTTTGACTTCTTTATTGAATCCGAATGAAATTCAGACACACGAATTAGTGTTAAAAGTTGAATCTGCAAACATGCTTTTCGAGTCTCTCAACAATCAGTTCCACGTCAATTAACTTTCATGATAATCGAGTTGCACATCAATCGAGTTTCAACTGATTCACCCAATAAATTTTATGCAAACACCGAATTACCTACAAGCGACGCGCATGAATGGATTAACGAGATTTCCACTTTCAGAATTTCTGAAATTTCCTGAATTTTCTGAAAATGACGCGCATGAATGGATTAACGAGGATATTTCAGATCCATTTTTTTAAATTTTAATTACTTTAATTAAAAGTAATATAAAAATGAATTAATGTAAAATTATTAAATATTGAGTAAAAATAAGATGTGTTTATGTAGGTACTTAATGAGAATAAAATAAACGTAATGCACTTTTTTCCTAGTAAAATTTATTAAAAATATCCAGATGGTTTACACGGCCAAAAAAACCATTACACCTGCTTTATGTATTTCGTTTTTGAATAACCGATTGATGGTTGCATTCTTTCCTAAATTTCATTGTTTGAATTTTACATTAAGTTTACAATAATTATTAGTTATTTAAATTAAATTCTTTCTAACTTGATGTTAATTGGTCAAGTTTTTAATTTGTGATAATATGTATTTTATTTTGTTACGAATTTCATAATTAAATTTTTTTGTTTTGTTTTGTTTTGAAGTATAGTTTTGTACGACGATGGCTGTTTAACGCCCAAACGCGTCACAATGGGCTAATCCCTCAAATTTTTTTTTTCATTAAAATCGAAAATTTAAGTGATTTTAAACCCCTCTTGCGTAAAAAAAAATTTTTTTTAGCAATTTTAACGATCGTATTGAAGTTCAAAAATTGAAATATTTTTAAATAATTAAAACGCGGTAAATAATGACGTACATAAAGGTAAGCCAATTAGAAGCCAATACACTCCCACTATTGAAATTTAATTATTTTTAAATGTCAGTTGGTATACTATAACCTTAAAAGTTTAAATAATAATGTATTTAAATGTAAAGAATGAATTGAAACTATATATTATTATTTTTATACTTCAAAATGGGTAGCAATTAGAAATTAATTTTGAACAAGCATCATTTATTTATTTACAAATTGCATATTTTCATAGTGAACGTAGATGGCGTATTATGTATGCATGTTTGCCATGGTTATAATAAGTATTTGAATTTACGGATTTTTAACAATTTTTAAACACATCACATGGGTACACTCAAGGATGTAATTTTCGCATACATATAAACGTGGCATCGTGGTAAATGCAATTTTAATTGCAAATTGTGATTGGACTACCTTTTGGTACGTCACAGAATGGCGACTTTTCAAACGTATACGTTTAAAAAAGGCACTTTATTTAATTAGTATAGCGTTTTAAAATTATATATTTGTAATTATATATAGTATTTTGCTATGGGCCATCGATTTTTATAGGTAAAAATTATATTTTTGACAACACGGGACAACCCCATTATACATTTTTAACGATGGAAGAGTGTTAATCTAATTTTCGTTATAACAATCGCCAATTAAAATTTGTAAAACTGAAATTTTCAATTTGAAATATTCATAATAATGGTTCTTCATAAGCGAATATGGGTTAAAGGATTAATATATTTTATAGATATACATTTTTATATTGTAATATTTATTGTTATCAAGTACTACATCTACAAATGGATCATATTATGTTCAAATGAAATCAATTAGGGGGGGGGCATTATATACTTTATCACTTTTTATCAGCATTTCCTAAAACGGTTCAATTAGCTTGGTGCAAGGATAAAAATTGTAAGAAGTCCTTCACAGTTGAAAAACGTTGTGACTTCACATAATTTAAATTTTTAACGCCACCTTCTATTGAACAACATTTATATGTGATATATAACAATAGGTATAACTTTATAACCATGTCATAATAAAATAATAGTTAGATAATAGCTTTTATTGTATAAACAAATAAGGGTCATTTATTCGCTCTGATAAAATCTCATATATTATAGAACAACGCAGTAGAAAGTGGCGGTAAAAATTTATATTTTGTGACGTAGTATTTTAGCGTGTAATAAATAGTAAACCATGAAATAGCTGGTCGTTACCATATATGCCTTCTTTTGACATAAAATATTATAATATGTAGTAAGTTTCATTTAAAAATACAGTTGAAAATTACAAATAATAATTTATAATGACTTTCGATTTGTTAAAATTAAATTTCAGGAAATTGTGATCTTAGCGCCACCTACTACGATCTTACCTGATCAATATATTGATATTTTAAAAAAATAAATAATTTTAAGAACTCATTTTCGGTAAATTTCAAGTTTTTATGAAATTTAAGTTGGTATGATTTAGTTATTTTAGTACACAAAAAGGATTGAAGTGTTTAAATATGTATAGAAGCCTACATATACACCACCGCCAAATTTTGCAAGTGACCGTGTGGCCTAATGGATAAGGCGTCGGACTTCGAATCCGAAGATTGCAGGTTCGAGTCCTGTCACGGTCGAAATTTTTTTTTTACTGAAATGGTAGAAAACGAAAGCATGAAAATAAAAGGGTATTATGTAATAATAAATAGTTAAAAGAAGTAGAAGTTATACCTGTATTTTATTGACGAAGATGTTTTATTTTGTCAACGATATTTTCCTATATGATATTATATGTATTTAAATATAATTTTTCAAATATTTATTGTAAATTAATAAAAAATAAAATATCGGTAAAAACAGCAGGTCACCGATGAAATTTAACAAGGTCGAAACACGTCTCTATTATAGATGAACCGTCTAGAATAATATTTGATAAAATGTTATTATCATTATTTGTCCGTTTTCTATATTCAATTTGTTACGTTTTTAAACAACAACATTGTGGTACTTTTTTTTTGTATTGCGGTTCAATTCAATGTCAACATGTTAGGTTTGTTATAAAGTTATGCAATCCATTTTAATTAGCGTTTGGCATTTGAGAGCATCTAAACTTTTTTGTTTGTATTTTATATTAGAGATAATAATGTTAAAATTGTAATTAAGGTAAAATGATGAAAGTGATGTTGGGAGCTGTGTAAAATAAAATGGCTCGACCATAGAAGTTCCCAATTAAAGGAATTAATTTAAATTTTTTAATTAATTGTTGGGTTAGAATTTTTCACAATAATTTAAAGTGGAAGGGAGTAAAGGTGGTGCACTAAAGAGAGGCATAATTAGAATCTCATTAACATTATATTGTCCTTTAGAATAATAGAAGCAGCTTATAATGCTAACATAAAGGGAGAGTTTGTGTAAGAAATGGTGCGGAAAAACCGATATGCTGTCCTTTATGTTGATGTTTTCTAGTTGAAGTCATTATAAAGACATCACTTTAAAGTAGCTATAAATAGCTCTTAAAACAGCTACTTGATTAGCCTCTTTTTGAACCAACCAGTTAGTTATTGAAAGAGTCAGTGGGAGGTGCGCAATTCATCACTATCACATTTGATACACAATTCGCTTGACAGCTGATTCAAGGTTTGGAAAACGTATGCAAATTAGATAAAATTGTACTCGAAATGGCGTCATTTGTTCAGCCCAAAACAATGAGACAGTAAAATAAATTAGTTTGATTAAATATTATACTTATCAATCAAAGCTGGTACAGAAATCCCGAATTCGTTGGAAGATTAAATCCTAACTACAAATCACGATCACTATCACCCTATCTAGCTGTCATAATCAATAACAATATAACATTTTATGGTTGTATTAATTATAGTAAGTAGGTAGATGGAAAAAATTGCAAACAATTTAACAATTTCAATTGCATATGTGAGACCTTATCAAAAAGCAGCCACCATTAATCATTTATTATGACATCCATGATACGACACTCATTAATAATTTAATAAGTAAAAAATTGAAGAAGTTAGACTTCACAATCTTTATCAGAAAAAATCAATAATTTATACATTAATCATACAAGTGCCTGTGACAAATAGCAACTTTTGTCGACTCCCTGATAACTAAGTTAATGAAAAATTTCAAAACTGGCCACGTATTTGTAATATAGAAAGAATTCAGATATGAAGTAGAAGGATGTGGGCTCAGAATTCATTAAGAAAGGAAAATTACATCGTTTGAGCTTTATTACACTTTTACGAGAATTTTTATTTTTATGTTTTGGAAACTTGAAAACCAAGTGCTTTCCTAAGCAAATTATATAATTGATGCGCTAGCGCCGTTTTGCCAAGTTAAAAACAAATATATTGCACATTCTCCTCTTACACTTTAGTTTTCCTTTCAGTTTTTTTAAATATAGCTCTGCTTTCAAGTACTCTATTTGGTACCACTAACCAATAGTAGGATTAGTAGAGTCATTACTTTTAACCATTATGGCCTTAATAGTTAAGCTCTTGCTATAACATAGGATTACGAGGGTCTCTCTCTTGTAAATTCTATTAATACGAGAGAATATTGCTAATTACCAATTTTATTTACGCACAACACATGTTGTGTGTACTGCCGTACTTGGATCCTATCGACGTTGATGGGAAAACAAAATGACAAATTATACCGGGTCAATAGGTAGTAATCAAAAACTAATCACTAGCACATTTCACTTTTCTCTTTTCGTGTTTCCTAATAGAAATAGTAAAAGCTCTATACTAATAACACTGAACTTATGGGTTGCTATAATGTCGGTCAAACTGAACAATACTTGGAAATTAGTTTTCCGCAAGATGAAACAAATAAAAAATTTATTCCCTAAATAAAGTGAATCTAGCCAATAATGGTACGATCGATATCTAAATATTATCATTATTAAGAACACCATTTTAAATTAAAAATTATTATAGGTAAGTATTGCAAAATTTTTGGACTGATTTGAATTAATCGAAAAATAAATTTCTACGAACTTTAACTCAAAGCGCTGAAAACATCATAAGATATAAAAATTATAACAGACAATTTGTAGGATGGAATGGAATAAGACTTATAAATGTATGCATACATGGAGATAACAAAAAGGAGTACTAAAGTCTATATTTCGATATTTTTCCAACGATTAAACCAAGATTAAACCAACGATATTTCAAAAAAACAAGAGTATTACAATTGCTATTGTTAACGTACCCTTAGGATTTATTGTTACATCTCTACATGGTAACAAAAATTAATTATACAAATATGTAACCGAAAAAAGCAAAAACACTAGATAACCCATATAAACCCCATGAAATAAAAGTGTGGCAAAATGTGATGAAGACAATCCAGAAAATCAAAGAAGCGCCAAAATTCAAGCAATAACGAGGTCATAGGGAAATCGAAAGCAAGAAATCTGTAAGTAATCGAACGTTGTAGTAAATAAATCGAATCGACAAACAAATCAACGGCAACGGCCGCAATATTGCGCCATCGAGCCAAATTTGAACCAGTGACTATCGAAGGAAGAAACTGATAAATATAATAATTTATGTACGTTTTAAAAACCGTGCTGCTCCTTCGAAGAAGAAATTTTGTGAAAAGTTAGATTAAACATTAATAACGGAAAAAGTTTCATTAATCAATCAACGCATAATAATTATATTATTGAAATCATCACGTTTTACGAAACGGTGAAGAAAAATGTTGATTCAATTACATTGAGTCAACTAAAGTAAATGATGCAAAAATTGAATGTATACGATTAATAAAGAGGGATTTCCAAAATATTCAATTAAGATTATTTGAACATGCAAATACGCAATATGAAATTGAAATGGTAGCACACGAATTAGGAGGATTTGAAGATAAGCTATCGCAAATGAAAACATAAGTTAACGTTTTAGTAAATTCGTTTGGGAAAAATAGTAACAATATAACAAATAAAAACAATACGACAGGGAACAGCTTATTATAAAGAACCACGTTAATGCAGCATTACAACTACCCATTATAGACGAGAATTCAATGAATTTATTAAGATCTGATGTATAAATGCATGCAATATTGTCGACACGTCTAGAATAACATAAAAATGAAACGGACGATATAACAGAGCTTATAAAATCAAACACTTCACGAAAACAGAAGAAAAATCGCAAGAATTAAATGAAGTTTATTTCAATGGCCATGCCGCATCAAATTCTCAAGTTTTACTTTCGACAATACAAATCATGATAAAAGATAAAAGTGGGAAAGACAATAGAAGTTAGGATAGGAACAACTTACATTACAAGAAGCGATATTTGGATGGGTAGCATCAGGACAATTGCAAAAAATCAATTGCTCATCGTCATATTGTGTGGTTTTATTAGCATTTATGAACTTCACCACAACGTTCGGAAGATTCCCAAATCAAAAGAGGTCAATTGATTAATAATGGGATGCCAAGGAAATCAAAACCAGTGTATTTCGATATCAAAATAAAATCTAATTTTATTTTTATTGAGTTTGAAGAAGCCCGTTTGAAACGTCAAGGATGACAAGGAACGCAACAGCATAGCCGAAAACGATCGAAAAAGGGAAAACATACTCCGGTGGTCCAAAATGAGATCGATCTGGAGAAAGGACACAATTGTACTTTATTTAATTTAGACGACATGATTTGTTTATTTTGCTGTACCAGGATTTCGAAATACCTAAAAATTTGTTGAAATGCTGTTGGTTCAGATTTGTATTAAACTCAAATGAAATCCTTTCAATAGATGCTGTATCTATAAGGAAAATAAATGTAAGAGACAAAACATAAAATCATAATAAATGTCGGTATTTTCATAAAAAGAAAAAAAACAAATTGGGTAATGAATCATATCTGTTGAGTTAGGCGAAACGCAATTAAGTGATAATAATTAAAGTGTTTAAATGAAATGGAAAAGGACGGGTTTATTTTCCGACAAGTTTGATATTGGTGAAACACGCCTGCCAGTAAAAATTTGGAAAAGATAAGTTTCTGAAAAGACAAGGACTCTCCTCACGTCCATCAACAAGTAAGGACGTACTTGATGGATTGTCGTACGAACGGTTGACAAGCTAAGACGTGCGAAAATTTTGGTTTTTGAGAAGTTAAAATTTATTGGTTTCTTTTTTTTAAAATACGCCAAAGTTAAAAGGAAAAGTTAATTGATGAGATTTGAAGAAGAAAGAATAGCAAGTTTGTTTATTTCAAGAAAGTTATGAAAGTCGTTTTTAAATGCTATAATGAAAATTTTTGGTACCACTGTTTTTTAAGAAATTGTTTGGTTATGATATGGAAAGAAAGGATCTCAATTAATAATTTGGAATACTTACTTAAGATTCAACTGGTTCTCACTTTGTCAACAAGAATTCATGGTGTGTCACTTTCCTAATTCGTCACTACATTCAGAAGAGATAAGTAGGCCGGCACTTCGAAACGACATCCACGGGAGTCCAAGCAGCTGTGCATCGACATCGACAAATTTCGGTAAGACTATCTTTACGCGCTCTTTTTGTTCGGTTAAAACGACGCTAACGCGAATAAACTCAAATAATAGTGCGATATTTTCGGAGGGGGTTAGTTTTATCTTTAAGAAAAATTTTGTATGCTTAATTTGTTTTTTTCTTGTTTAATTTTATGAGTTGTCTCGATATAAAAATAATAAATGAACAGGTATTAATTTGAATTGATTTATTTGAGTACATTTTGGTTTCACAAGGCCAGCATAGGTACAAGACAAATTCTGGTATAGCGTTAAGTTTTTGAGTCTTTTCAAATTTTAAATGCAAATTAGCATTTATGCAAAGTGTTTTTCTTCATAGTCGGACCATTTACACGCCACATAGAGTCTCATTGCCGAGTAGCCGTAGGTATTATAATAAAAAAGAGCCGTACAATTATTCCTCGCTATATAAAATCAAATTCAGTAGCTTAACACGGCAATACAGAAATAAAACCAATAGTAATGGAAGGAAACATGGGCAGAAAAAGGTTGTTGCCGCTACGGCATATTAAGAAATAAAAACGAAATTATTGCGAAACAATATTTCACAGGGGGCATCATGTTAACGCGCCCTTAGGACTTCTTACATCATCAAGTTGGTAACAAATATTAATTGTTCAAATATGCAATCTAAAGAAGCAAAAAACGTCCATGATCCACAGAAACCCCATGAAATAACAGTGTGGAAAAATGCGAAGGAGACAATCGAGCAAAATCAAAGCAACCGTGTGCAAAAATCGACGAAATCAAGTAAGGGTCACCCAAAATTCAAGTAATAACAAGGTCACAGGGAAATCGAAAGCAAGAACTTTGTAAGTAATCAAACGTTGTAAACATTTTTGCAAATAAATCGAATCTACAAATAAATCAACGGTAACGGCCGCAACAGTTACAAACCAAACCACCAAAAAGCTCTAGGAACTATGGAAACTAAAATGAAATAAAAAAAATCTAACTCCCTACTGGTGGAATGACCAAATAAAACAGAAAATTGATGGAAATAAACGCGACAAATATATAAAAAATTTAAATAGGTACAAGAAGCGTAGAAGACAAAATAAGGTTTAAAGCAGCTCAAATCAAAGTCAGACCTAGGAAAAACTTTGTAACAAGATCGATGAAGCACGGAAACCTGGAAGTTTTTGAATGCAGTCAGAAGACAGCCCACTATAATAATATTATAATATATCCGCAATATCTCACAATCTTCTTCTTCTTAAAGTACCGTATCCGCTCAGCGAACGTTGGTTATCAACTTGACCGAAGTCAAGATGACTTAACTAGGGAAAGAAATTTAAAGAGGTGGTTTCCCGTTGCTTTCCCCATAGCCCACAGATTTATATTGGGCTTGAAGATCACAGCAGTATATCCGGCGCGACTAGGTATAGAACCACGGTTTCCCGCTCGCTAGTCTGCCGGTGTAAGCTTAACGCCACACTGCTGGTGTGGCACCAGCAGTGTGCTACTCACTCACAATATCTCACAATAAATGCCAGAAACGAGGCCTGAATGTAAACATATAGAACAACCTCGAACCTCCTTCAATAATGGTAAAAAATGCATGCAAAACTCAAAACAGAGTGGTCCAGGAGGAATATCAGCCGAAATGTTAAAAAATGGAACAGATACACTACCGTAAAATGGTATTGCAAAAAAAACACCTTTCAAACATCATAGTCAAATATCTCCAAAACGATCAGAAAATGCAAAATTTTGTAGGTAACGAAAAAGTCTTATCTAACCTTCATGTTCGCCCTTGAGAATTAAGAAACTGTTAGTCTATTTGAAAATATTACTTTTTTAAAAATTATTCGGTGTTGTGATTCACCTTCCTACCGGGGTCAAAAACGCAAAAACTGGGCATCCCAATATCAGAAGACACAACATTGTATTCGTTACATTTTGCAGATGATCAGGTCATTATAACGCAGGACTACGAGGACATGGAGTACATGACAATAAAATTTATAGAAGAGAATGCAGAGTGGAGGCTAGAGGTCCCCCTCTACAGGATCTACGCCTAGAAAACGGCCATAACATAAAAAATGCGAAGAATATAAATAACTAGTGGTGATAATAAGTCAAGAAGGAAGATGCCACTCAGAAAGTCTCAAAATAAAGCAACTACGTTTCTACTAAAAAGGCGTTCTCCGTGCTAAATTCTATACAGTGGCACGAGCCTATGTTCAAATCTAGCAAGACAAGAATAATTAAAAAATAAACAAATTTTCATATTTTAAACGTTAAAGGTGTGACTTCCACATTTAAACAGACATTTCATATTTGACAATTAAAACAAATTTTTTATGTAAACAAAAGAAAATCAAAAATACATTATGTCTAAAATATAATATAGTTCAGTTCAGTTAGTCTTCTTTATTTAATGTTTTTGTATTGTGTCAAAAAAAGCTTTTAACTATACATTTTAAACAAAAACTTTTTAATTTATTTGTTCGTTGTTAAATTATCGTTTGTTACGTAGTATGATATTTCTTCATTTCCAAACAATTTGTATGAAAAATGCATAATATTTTGTTCAAGAGTAAAATTACTCTAAAGATAAGGTTTAAATAATATTATTTTTAAATGAAAATTAAATCGAGCTTTATTTGAATAATAATTAAGTTATAGCATTATACAGTTTTTCAGTTTTTATTAATTGATACATATTAAGGATATAACAGCTGGGGCATGCAGAGCAAAATCGAACTAATCCACATTTTTCCGTTTATTGCTCAGAATTACCATTAATTTGTCAATGCATGACAAAATGTTTCCCTTGAAGAGGGTAAGAAATGACATATTTTTTAAAGATTCGCATCCGCGAAATACATCATTATATAATATTAAATATAAGTATTACATTAAAAACTCTGATCTACATCAGGTTCTAATTGTTTGGGCACTTCTAGATCACTAAAAACCCGAAAGTTTGCACTGGCGTAGATCCGGTATTTTTTCAAATTAAAGCCATAAACTTTATTCTGCGAATATATTTATCGGCGTTCCTCCGATTTTAATAGACACACCATAGTCACACAAAATTATAGTAAGGAGTAAAGGATAAGATGCTGTGATAAATGTATCAAAATCTGATTAAGATCGATCTGATACATTTATTTTTGTGTTTGTACGTGGTACCAGTGGCGACTGACTTGAGAAAAGCGACAAAACACCGACTACCAAAATGGAAACTAAGACAACTTTTCTTTAATGCCAATGTAGTTACACCGCTGAATACAGCTCAATTTAGCATTACAGATATTGATACAGTGGCGGCTAATCTTGAAATGCACAAGGGTATGTGGTCCCCTATCCAAAATCTAACACAACAACTATCAAAAAATAATAATTTTAAATAAATAAGTAAGTAAAAATGCAGCAAACTTATAGTAAACTCAAATTAAACTTTTTATTTACATATTGTGTCCTCCCATTGAAAAATGTCACAAGTCTATATTGCAAATGAAGTTATAAAAAATTGACGGCTGCGGAGACCGTGGGTATGGAATACCCCCACAGCACAAGACGATCAGAATGGTCATCTTAATTTGCTGGGATTATTCCATAAAGAAGATCATTCACATAATGGACATCTTCGGAAACATCTCATAAACGAGAAAAAAACGTAGATGCAATTTGACACGCTACAATATTATGTAGGTCAAGTACATGTAAGTACATAACTTTTAATTAAATTTTGTTTTGTGATAATATTAAAACAGCCGTATCTTCCTATCGAAAGTTAGGATACACAGTATTTATTCACCATGCATACCGCGATGTAATTTTAAGCGAAATTAAATTTAAGTGAATTTAACTTTTAGTTAAATTCGAAACAATTTAAACACTTGTTTGCAATTGAATATTTAAATTGATTCATTGTTGCTTGATGTGCATATTACAATAATAATTACGATGAGATGTTTCTTTTTTGTGCAACCCTTCCAGCGTTCATAGAATTCAAATAATATTGTAAACTATTTAAATTACATTTTTGCTGTTGTTATTTTTATGAATATAATATAAAATAAAATACAAGGCTATTGTTAAATTTTAAATAACAATGTTAGTAAAGAGATCACATAAAAACATATCGATCGACCATAAAACAAAAGGCGGGTAATACGAGTAAGAGGTCCAATAACTGATTACCCCCCTGAGGGAATAATGCTCCACGAGATGAGATGGGGCAACATAAAGCATTCCATCAAGCAGCCCATGTATCACTCTTAAGTAAATTAGTTGTGCCACATTTATTAAGCTAAATTAATTAATAAGCGTTAGTCATTTTGTATTCTCAGCAACGACGGTACTCACCTGTACCCATATTGATAGTAATAATTGCTTGTGTATCCTCACATCTTCACTTCGTTTATTACAATAGTTCAACGTATAACGACATCCCATCTTCAAGTTTTGGCATCGTATAGTTAACATTTAACGATAATTTAACGATTAATATTCGACTTAAGCTTTTAGCGGCCGTATAATTCAATTAAAATTTGTACTTTGCTTAAAGTAATGTTCACATTTAAAGTATATCCAGAGTTTATAGATTTTCTGGGCTATTTGAAAATGTGAACAAAAAATTTAATAATTTTATAAAAACACGTTTAACAATTTAAATTTTAGAAAAATACCTTTTTTGCGATGAAACGGCTTGTGGGGATTTAATGTATTAGTTATGCCACAACACATTCGACATGTGGTTATAATGAAATCTAATTATTTAAAACATTTAGATAGGGATCCTAATTCGGTAAAAATAATGTACTTTAATTATATAATTAGGTACGTATACTCGAATCACCCAAGGCATTGGCATATGTTGGCTAGAAATCTTTAAAATACATTGTTCTTTTCGTCTTTGTGCATAGTGTCGTATATCCTTAAATCGCCGTTCGGTCCACATAATTTTATAATTTTTTTGTAAATTTCCTTAAGGCTCCGATATTTATGAGAGAGATAAAATATCGCGATTAACATTCACAAGACGTTGGCTTGTCATCCTAAGGCGTAAGACAGTGACCTTTAGATTCTTTAAAGATAATAAAAATTAACAACTAAAATTATCGATTAACTTCCCTCAGGATGTATTAGACGATACAAATATTTTAACATTTTTCCTTGCGTGGTTGCTGCCGGTTCGAATTTTAAAAATAATAGCTTGATGTATGTATATCAAAATACCAACCTCTCATTATCAAACAATATTATAATGGTAGAGTTTCTACACCTAAATTACTATTATTACGCCTGATTCAAATTAGGAAAATTTCGGAATAAGATGTTTGAACTGTATACTGTTTCTGTTAAATCTTTACAAGATAATTTTAGAATAACCACTTTCCCTAAATATGAATTTAGGGTGCTATAGTAAAATTTCTGAGGAAAATTTAAATTCGTTATTTATCAACAATTTATTATGAAAAGCTCAAGTTTTCAATTAACTTCTGCTGAATACATAATAGTACATACCGACATAGTAAAATGATATAAATTCTATTTAATAGAATTAAATATATATATATACACATTTTAGCAGGCATTTAATATTATTTTCTGTACATTTGTGATTAGTGGTATTGCAACCACAGAGAGAATAGATTTTATTACCATTTTTTGTTAGATTTATTTAGTATCTACATATCTAAGACACGATAATAGCTTATATGGCTTATATATAACCATCAGCACAGCTGGACCCAATTTTAGGGGCAAGGGGTCTAAAACTTGCTTTTTCAATTTTTGTCCAGGAAATTCGTCGTCACCAAAACAACGGTCGTCTGAACCACAAGTGGTGTATTAATGAGTGAAACAACTTTCTAACCCTAAGGACTCTAACTGTAGGATTTCTAGTCGATAATCTTTTACCCTTTTTGAAGAATGTTTTGCAGGATTTAAATTTTTACAAAACTTTCTTGGTAGTTGCACTCATCTGCGGACCTTTGTTTCAGATAAACAGAACAAAAGCTCTACTTAAGAAAATTATTTTGTTTTGTTTGGACATAGGATGCATAATTTATAAGCAACTGTGCTAAATAATATATTGAAGTGTTATTTTTTTTATGTTACCAATTATAATTTTATATTAAAATAATTATTAGTTTTTATTCCCAATAACATACTTTTCTTAATCTACCACAGCAACATACAGGTTTATCCAATTCAACTCCAACAGTTGCGTGTTAGCTTTCGATACAAATTTTTAATGTGTTAGGTACTAATTTTTGCTTCAAATCATTAATCTTCCTATACTTCCTCAAATTTGTCGAATGATCACTAACTTGACTTTTAATTTCACAACAAAAATAAATCACTTCCATAGAAATAAATTTATTCTTTAATGTTAACTGATTTACGTACAAAATTTTAACACGCCTCTTATACAATGGAAGCTCAAAATCTACTTTTCTTTAACAAATTTTTCGCTTGTCTGCCCCGGCAAAAGCCAGCAGCACACTTTTTTAACAACTTTCCTAGTCCCGTCCAGGGTCAATTACTCACCGGCTTACCATCCGGCTATACTAATGCATCTTTTACCGTAAAAACATATTGCTAACCTAAAAATGAATTTCCCTAACAACAATTTTCAAATTCAAATATCATTCATATTCGCACAAAATCAAGTCTTTATAGAAAAAGCATGACAATATAAATCTTTAAAGACCATATCGGCTCAGGGATATGGACAATTCGGGACACATTAATAAACTGTCTATTATTTTCGGACGTTCGGACGGAAGAGAAACAATTAAGAATAAAATTGTTATAGAAGATCAATCTCTGGAACAGATATCCCAACTATAACTTTTTGGGATATGACATAATAGGTTTCGACTGAGACAATGACATTTCCATGAGACTGGTTACATAAGTTTCAACTGGTATATGGACTGATGGAACGATACACAGAACTCTTAAAAATCTAACTCGAAGAAAAACTAAAATAAAATTTTATGAAACAATGGCGGTAATCATCCTAACGTGTAAAGATATCAGCGATTAATTAACGATCTTCTCTATTCATCCAAAATTTCGGAGTTTAGAGAAAATTAGTGATCACATGTTAATAGAATGAAGAACAATAGATTCCTAAAGAACATGCTCTTCTTAGAATAGGCAAACACTGCCTATCCCTTGAAAGGAAGAAGAACAAAAAAATTGGGAAAATATTTCTTTTTCTAACTGGAAACTTTTTCTCTTTCATAGTCATTCAAATTTTTACAACAAGCAATTTCTTTTGAGATACTTAACCCCCCCCCCTCCGCTCGTTATGCCTATGACTAGAACAAATTAAAATTGTCATGCAGTGCTTCGGTATCACCTATAAACTTTCAATCTTCTTTTTGTTGAAATTTTGAGACCATAAACCAAAACATAATATCTGTAATAATCCAAATAAAAACAACATGTGCGAGAATGATCGCTTTGAGATTACGAATATTGACCAGAGATATAAACCATAAGGAAAAATTATTCGAAGAGAGATGCATACTAAGTTTCTTTTTCTTAAAAATATGTCACACCTTCCGACATTTTGTCGACATTTTCCACATCACCGGACATCTTACCACATTTTTAGACATCTCTCTCGGATATCCCAGACATTTCACAATATTTGTTCATATTGTTGTGACCCGCTTTGAGCGAAGAGAGACGTGATACAGCCAAGTACAAAGGAAACACAATTCGGGGAGGTTCTAATACTCTTAATAATAGGGAAGATGCATAAATTTTTTTATAGCGTAGTTGGATCAAAAATAACTAAATATACTAATTAATGCTATTTAATTTATTTATTTTCGTTTTGATAATAATTTAAAAAACATTTAAAAATCCGTCAATTTGAATTGAAGGAAACGACCGCGCAATTTGCCACAGAACTTGTGACGTCACAAGTCGAATTTTACATTCATTTATATTATTTTTCTGTGGTTTTGTGCTTTGAAAGTTGAAGTTTGTTAGTGTTAAAAGCTGTTATTTATCATAATTAAATCAATTAAGAACAAGAAAGTTAAAAAAGTACTCTACATGAGTAAAGTAAACAAGAAAGTGAGGTTATTGCAAGCAAGCAAGCAAACGCGTTGCATTTAAGGTCACATGATTTATTTTAAATTATCATTGAATTTTAAAATGGATTATTTATAACAAAATACAATAAATAGAAGTTATTTTTGCTGATTTGATATTTAATATATAGGATTAATCGGAAAATACTGTTTTAACTAAATTTTTTTATTCATGCATGTTCCCCATTGTTCTAAATTGTTTATTGACTTGAATTGAAGGGCCTAGTGGAAAAAGTAGTTAAGTCACTTTTTTTTCAATTTTGTGATTGTTCAATTTCATTTTTCATGTTAATTTTAAGGCGTTTAGTTTAAGTTGGTACATCCAAACACGTTTCATAAAAACGTAGGCTGAAGACATGCAAGATAAATAAACGAGAAAATAAGGATATCTGAAAAAGAACCAAGACAAAACGAAACAAAGATCCGTATCCAGGAATAACAACCGGGATGCAAGGGAGTAACCATTTAGAGAGCGTCCGGATAAGACGTGTCGTGTCGTGGGTTGAACATAATCAACCATTGAAATTAATTTATCGACAATTACTTTGGAAGTAACTACTTTGGGAGTTACCATTTAGAGAGCGTCCGGATAAGACGTATCGTGTCGCGAGTGAACATAATCAACTATTGAATTAATTAATCGACATAATCGACAATTAATAGAGAACGGACGTGCTATCGGTTATTCAGATGTGAGGTGAATTAATCACCTAAGCAAATTAATTCATCTACAATTAATTCGGAAGCGGACGTGGAGTCAACGTGCTACAGCTTCTCATACAAAGAGATCATTCCGTGGGTTTTCTCTACGGAGAAAGAATAGTCAGAGCCAGCATTTGGACTGGGATCGTGTCAGGACTGGAACCTAACGAGTATAGGCGACAAATTGGACCAGGCGATTACAAGAAGAAGAAAGAAAGTGCATGTGCAATCGTGTTGTGCAACGCAAGCCACGAGTCACCACAAAGTAATCAAGGTTAGGACTAGATTTATTTTTAATTTTAAGTTTGCTTTTGTGTTTGAGTTGATTGTTGTATTTCTATTTTTTTATGTGTTCTTTGTTCATAATAAATCTGTTAGCTAAACCCAATTGTGTTTCTTTTATGCTGATGCTAAATAAGAATTGCTAAAGTGAGACAAATAACAAAAAATATCCTGAGATTAAGAGCTGCTAAAGGTAGGTGCTGAAAGTTTGTTGTTCTTCGTCACCCAGAGCTATAAAGGGTGGACCGGGACGCAACAATATATTACGATTATGGTCAATGTAAAAATCTCAGGTCACACTTAAACAGAATGGAAAACATACGAATTTCATTGAAAATACTTTCTTACAATCCAAAAGGGAAGACGAATATTGGCCGTCCGAGAAAACTTTGGCGTGACTAATGAGGTCGGAACAGGCAACAATGCCTACACCTTGAAAGGAAGAATAAGAAGAAGAAATTGCGATTACAAAATTACAGATAAACTGGAATGTCATTCATTGTTACACAAAAAATCTATTAAATTAGCCTTAATTATCTTGAATGATATTTTTGGGTATGGGAATGATCCATCCTGTTGGAAATAATAATAATCATCTTCAAATAAAGTTTGAGTACTGGCTGGAAGAACTGCCTCCATAACTTCTTCCAGATAGTATTCTGCGTTTACTTGGACCTCTTTTTCAATAAATTTCAATGGGAGCTTACATTTTTTTTGCAAACTGAAGTCCAGTGTCCAAACCATTACAGATGAGCACCCTGATATCGCGGCATAAAGTTTCTGTCTTCGGGAATATCGTCCATTCGATGGAGCTCACATTGCATCATTTTGTGGCTTGTGGGATTGCTGCAAAACAAAAAGGTTCTCATTCAAAAAATTGACTTTCTATTCTTCGTGCTAATCAAGTATGAGAGCAACTCTTTGGTTACGTTGTTCTTTGGACGCATTTATAAGCCTTATTAGGGAGGTCCTTTTTGAGAATATTCATCGCTGATGTTTGTCAGACTTGCAAGCTCTGTGCCAGCTTTCACGAAGATCACTGACAATTTCAATGAAGTGAACTATAATAGCAGCTGAGTGCATGTTGTCTGTGGATGACCAGATCTTATATGGTCATCTGCCGAGGAACTATCGATAAATCGCTTGATGGTAAAATAAACAACCCTCTTTTGATTCCAATATCTTTCAGACGCCGAATACGAAATCCCGAAAAATGTTGTATTTAGAAGAGTCACAGATTTTTACATGGGTCAAGTCAAAGAAAGGTCGAAAAAACCAAACAATTGTGTGTTGCACTTATGAAAACAATCACCATCTGTGCAGCCTTTAGACCGCACAATCTACGCAATGGAAAAATCTCAGAATACAGAGAAAATTGGAGGTCTCACTTAAACAGAATGGAAAACAAAAGAATTTCAATGAAAATGCTTTCTTACAATCCAAAAGGGAAGACGAATATTGGCCGTGCAAGAAAACTAGTAGATGGCTAAAAAGAACCTGATGACCTCTTATGCTAACAAGTTCTAAATACAGTTAAGATTCCTCACTCACTCCCTAAACAAAAACTCAGAGATTAAATTATTTACAATGCGATTATACTACTTCTAATAACATATTTTTCTTAAATAGGAAAGTAATCTGTACTATGGACGAAATTAACGAGTTTCAACTTTTAACCTAAAATTTAGTAACGTCGATTAGTTTCTTTTTTATTTCACATACATAATATGTAGAATCTTGAAAAAAATTGCAAATTGTGTTAAGGCGCATTTAAGAGGCACCCTAGAATTTATTAGCCTTCACATTTGCCCATACTTCTCCCATATCTCTCTATCATCTCTCGATCCTTTCCGGAGTACTTTCACAACATCGCCCTCAAATCTCCCATATTTCCTACACATATCCCGATATTCAGTGGCGTAGCGTTACTATGAACTTTGGTGTTCTTTCATATCGAATTGTTACGAAGTTTGCATTAAGAAACGCAGTATTACATTATAAAATATTTTAGTTTTAAATTTTAGGAGTTCTAAAATCAAAATAAACCAAAAAATTAGAAATAGTAATAATTCCAAAATTCTATATTATATGTATTGTCGTGTCCCGCTTGTAAGATAGGGTGGTCTGGCGTAATTAGGTGTTTATCTGTGAAATGCTCATATCGTGATAGTATTTCAGATACCATGATGATAAGAAAAAACTTGCACCTACAATTTGCTTAACTCCGGAATAAACTGCTTGAATCACTTTATTTATAAAAGAATAACAAATGTAATTATTTTGTACCCACAAGGATCAATAATGTTGAAAGACAAAAGAAGATTTAGTTGTTTTAATTTAGAAAAAGTTTGGAATTAAAACAAAGTAAGGTTTTATTTGTAAAAGCATAGGGCATTTAAATTTAAATAATTGTGTTTTTGAAAACGAGTGCGCAGTCAGAAAGACTATTTGGTGGGGGGGCAGGAAAAAGAGTGCATACGAAAGAGTAGGTTGGGTTCCGTCCACGAGATAGTAAGGACGTAATTTTGGACTCTCTTTGTATGTCCGTAGAGAGAAAACGTCAATTTGAGAAGTTGAATTTTGGAATTTGTTTTGAATGATCGATTGTTAAGTTGTGAATAAAATGTTTATTGATGATCCAAGAATTTAGAAGAAGAAGTTAAAGTTTTGATTGTTATTTTGAGATATTTGGAAAAATTTGGAGACCGCTGATAGAATTTTTATGGTCACGTTTTTTGATGGTTCCGTTACTGCTTATTGGAATGTTATTGAAGATTAACGTTTTATGGACCTACCTGAGCGAGTATCCTGAGAGACGAGAAAATTCAATTTGTCAGTAATTCTGTTTGGATCTTCATTGTATGGAAATTGGTTTCAATCGCATATTCATTTTTTCCTGGTTATCGGCTGTTGGTTCTACGTCAGTTGTGCACGAAAAACTGAGCGGTAAGCATTGGTCGACAAAATTTTAATAACATTTAAAATAACCGAGCTCACGCGTAAAAACAGTGGGGGATTTATAAAATTTTTATTGATTGTTTTTTTGTAAATTTGATTTAATTCCAATTATTGAATATCCATCTTTTGTTTTTCTTAAATAATTATGTTTATGAATAAATGCATTACTTGTGTACAATAATTACTTTTGATTGAATTTAATTAACAGCAGTGAGGAAAGGAAAAATAGGTGCAAGGCATAATAAGTTTGTTGTTCGGCATCTCTTAAAAGTTATTAATTTAAGATCGTTGCATATGAGCACTTCGACAGATACAGGAATCCACTTTTGACCCTGAGAGTTCTCTTTGCTGGCCGAGGCAATTCAAAAGAAAAAGCTGTTGTTTTTTTTATTTTTTTTCGCTATATAAATTTCAAAATACAGTAGCTGAACACGGCAGTATATAATTGCTATTTTAATTTCATTCCTCTTGTTCTTTCGTTTTAATAATTATTTGATTTGGGTCCCCCTTGATTTTCTTATAATAATCACATTCTTATAACTGTTTTATTGTCGATTTTTGTTTCCTCCACTTCTTCCTTTCAATCTTCTGCAAACTAATTCAAAAATAAAAATAATTCCCACCTGAAAATAAATAAATACAACAAACTTAAATAAAAAGGCATCGACCCGGGGGATGATCACAAGTATCATTGCAATATATAACTAGAAACGTGATTGGTTTGGTTGTGCGGCCTAAAGGCCGTACTGTAGGAACCAACGAATCAATTTAGCGCTCACAAACACACAGATAAATGAATTGAGAGTATTATAAGTTATGTATTATCTATTACTAAATATAAGACGACGTTGATTAAATAACAATTTTAAGAAATTTTAATATTTAAAATTATTTTATGAGAATGATGTTAATAGCAAAATAATGGATTAATAAATTAATCTTTTTGTGAAATTTACAAGGTTTACATGTAAGATTTTTGATTCACCGAATGTCTAACTGTTCGTAATATTTCTTATTGAAGTGACATCATCGCTATTTTTCAAACTTGATTTTTTAATTGCCAGGTATTATAAGTAGACTTTTACCCACTCCTCAATTCAACTGTTTTTGATAACGTCCCTAAAATTACTGCCCCCTGTGCCAGTCAGACTATGCTACTTCTGAAGGTTTTTGCATCATGTACTACATCAAATCTGCCCAGTCCTAATTCCGGTAATATTCTTTAAACCATGAAGAGAAGAACAAGAAGAGAAAGTATGTTAGAACCACTCAGGAACGCTACCAGATTCTAGAGCCAAACTGCTAATTGGAAGACTCATCAAGAAGAAGTGCTAATCCGAAATGGTGGTAACCGGGACGTCATAAACCCGCAAAAGATTGGGAACAACAGTCTGCATATAAATGTTTAGATTTCTTCTTAAAATTTTATTTGAAATATTATGCGATAATGAGAAAACTGGGAGACGTGAGATTACGAAGTTATCGTTATAAAAAGGTTCAGAAAGATTTTGTAAGTTGTGGAAACGATGTTTCCAGAATCTAGACTATGAAGTATTTGGAATCGAGAAATAATCGGATCTTTTTTCTTACAAGAAAAATGATTATAAAGTGCTGCGCAAATGACTTCCACTGCAATTTAAATGCAATGCTATTCATCCACCGGAAAACCCTTTGCAGAGTACGTTATTGCGTCACGTTTGAAAGCAGGAAATAGCACTCGCACCTAACATTTTTAAAGAACCATTATTATGTCGCAAGCAAGATTACTGTACGAATGTTACTCTGTCAAACTAAATAATTTCAGAAAGAGAAAACAATACTGAACTGCAATGGAAAACACAGATATTGTTTATGTTTTCTTTTAAATTAAAAACTACGAGCGACTTCATTTTAAGAGAAAACTCGGAGAGTAATCGTGGTAGTCCAGTGGTTTGAGTGCTTAAAATCTGATAGATTTAGACGTTGAATTCCGCAATAAAAATTATATATCGTGGCACTCAAGTATTTTTAGGCGGCACATTGCTTTTAATTAAAATTTACTTGTATAATATTTAAGCTTTAATGAAATTTTTTATGCTTGAAATAGTACGGTGTCGTGATCATACAGCCCACAATAACTTAATTTATTAATTTTGAATGATGCGACGTAGAGCAGAAAATAAAAGTGCTGTAAGCTTTCAAACGATCTTTTAATTAGAAAATGATGTTGGTCGTATAAAGGGAAATTTAAATAACCGCAGTGAAATTTTCTTAAGGAATATCAATTTAAAAATTTATTAACTGCACGTTAAAAGTAGACAAACGACATAGACATCTGCTAAACAAGTCTACCGCAATTTTAACAAACTACCCTCTTACCGTGCTTCATTTCCCTGTAGAAACAGTCACACACTGCTCATTATTTCTTTCAAAGGATCTCTGTTGACAGTGTAAATATAAAAACGCTATTTGCTTGCAGTGGAATTTAAACGACATTGTAAAGATATCTTTAGGTTGTGTATCTTCACTTACTTATGAAGGGTATTTATAATAAGATGTACGTTGATATAATTTAAATTCTTAAAGTATACACAGTTAAAATTTATTCGAGAGTTGAGTGTATAAATTTTATATAACGTCACTTTGTGTCGCAGTTTGTACTTCAAGTTGACTTAAATTCATTTATGTAGATATATTTGTATGTATAGGGAAAAAATAAATTTAAACGTCGATATAATATTTGCACGATTGTGAGAAGAGCTTTACCTATCATAAATCACCTCGCAACCACAGCGACATAAAATTCTCATATAGCAGTCGCTGACGGCTACAAAACTAGCGCAATAAGTCTCTTTTGTAACATTGCATCACATACAAATAATAAAGGTAAAGTTAGAAAGGAAAATTCTTTGTTCCAATTGCAACCAATTTCAACGCTCAGGATAACGAACTGTCAAATAATCTTGTCAAGCATACACAACATAAACGGATTTCACAAAAGAAATAGATGCAACGTAAAGCAATGCTTTCTTTAGACACAAATCGCTTACTTTAGAGTTTACGGAATATTTTTATTGCAATACCAATTTACCGAATATTTTCCTTAGTTATGCTAAACTTGGCGTACCTACATTTAATTTAATTTTTTACGTTGAGACATTTGTAAGGTAATAAAAATTACAAGCCAACTTTTATTACAAATGTAAATGCAGCCAAGTTATTAGTGAAAGGAAAACCATAGCTTTAAGTTTATATTTTATTTCAAAAATTTAAAAGTTATTGTAGCACTTAACATGCAATAATAAAAACTTAATCTTCTTTTAACGTTCGTTCACTCCAGTATATAGTTAAGCGCGTATACACGTTTAATTTTCAAGTTTTCTTTTGGCTAGATTTTCAATAGAAACGTTCCATTTAATTTTATTAACTTTCCTGATGTACATAATTTTTGATTAATTTTTGATTGTTTTAGTACGGTCGAGTAGTGCTGATAACTGTTAGGTTTTCACGAAAAATAAACACATGTGTACCTGGGGGGTATTCCATACCCCCCAGACCCCCCGGTTTGAAACTGTGTTTTCTAAATACAGTCGACTGCCTTACATGTCTCTCTTGATATTTTTTTTAAATGAAAACGTTGTCATAGGTACTATTAGTAGTCAATTTACAAAGTGTACAGTCACACCTAAACTACAAAAGAGAAATTAACGATCTTATGTATCAAGTGATGAAGAAATGTTTCTTCTCAGGGTGAGGAAATTTTTAAAACAATTCGAATAGAAAATTCTATAACCCCCAGACCCCCCGGTCTGAAATCTTGTTTCCTGAATACTCCACTTCACTGGAAAAAAATAATTTTAGACTTCTTGATATAAACAGTTGATTTATTCCATTTATGGGATAGTCAACAACAGTCTTAATATGGAAATAACAAAATTGATAAATAAAGAATGGGAAATTAATGATTACCTCACGCTCTGAAGATTAACTCTGTAACCGGGCAATGAATAAAATGCATAATATAAGGTTTTCTCTATAAACAGTTCAGTTTTCTTTAAGGGGGTATTCTAGTCTACAGGCATGAATTTTAGGTATTTTTTCAAGTGCAATAAAGAAATACCAAACAATAATTTTACTATCCATTTTTTTTACCACATTTTTACTGTTGTTTGAAGAATACATAAAAAAAAAATCAAATGAAAATATTTTAAATTTAAAAAGTTACAGGCTGATAAAATGGGGGATCTCAAAAAGATGGCGCATCCTGGTTGACATGATTCCAACCCTCCTAGTAATCCGAAATCAAAAAACAAAATAGATTCTTAATCAAAACTAATGCCGCTATCGTCCGAACCAGGGAGAAGTAAAAAAAAACTTTTTTCGCAAAATGGCGGCTGTTTGTAATAAAAAGACATTTTTTTACCAGTTTTTTTTACTTTTCCGAATTTTTTAAAAATAGTAAAAATTGAAATTTTGTTATAATTCTAGTTCGTCCGATAGAGGGATGTATAGAGAAGGTTCACACCAAATTTCAAGTAAATCGGTCCAGTAGAACTTGAGATTTCATGTCAACCGTCTCGAAAAAGGTAATATCGAGAATATCGCGTTTAAATATTCGCGCAGTCAGTCATACAATGGTACTTTATACTTACATTTTTTCTATTATATTCTTTCTAATAGCTATTTCTCCAAATATAATTTGAATTTTGAAAAATCGTTTTAAAGACATATTCTTAAAGGTTTAAGCTTGGAAAATATGAAAAAAAAATAAATCGAATTTTTCAATATTCTAGACTAGAATACCCCCTTAATTTTAATGGTTTGACATTTTGCTCTAAAATTAACATAAACTGAGATATTCATAAAAATGGTTTTTCCAATTTGACGGCAAAATCTGGAGTTTTGATAAATTAGTATGACGTTTTAGACAAAATTTATTCAAGCCCTGTTGACTGGCCCAATATTAGATGTTAATTAAACTCGACTGTTTACTTTGCTTTATTATATAGTTAAATACCTGCTTTTGGTAAAATTATGCAGCAAATTGAAAAATTACTTTTATAGTGAACTTACACAACCTAGTGTAAGCAGCCGCGAGATCTTTATTACCGAAATGTTTCCATAAATGTATCTTTTGGCACCGACGTTACTCCATACCTTGACGCTGATGAAAGTATCCTATAACAGAGGAAGAAACCATGCTCAGCTGTGAACGTCATAAGGCGTTACAAGTTATATAGTAAATTTTTAATTTAATTGTTTTTATTACATAATTAGTAATATTATATTCTTGCTATACAGCTAGGAATCACATAAGTGCGGTTATAATCTGCTCGTCACCCATGACACTTGGAATGCTGAAGTAACTGGATATAATTGATTACCACTAAAGCCATTTAAATACATAATAACAAACAAAAAATTATACAATTATATCTACCAATGCAGGTACTAATTCAACAATTACTGAAAGCACTTAGGGTTGGCTAATCGACATCTTTTCCAATAATCGTGAAATCCTACGTCGAGCTTCTACTCGTACTTTAAAATACAACAGGTATTGAAAATAAAACCGTATGGCGTCTGACGTCACAATCCAGGTTTGGAAAGTATAAAAAAATGAGAATTAGAAAAATTCCGAAATTCAAATTATAATAGGGATTCAAATTATGACTTCCCGTAGTAGTAAACAATCACCAATTTGAAGTCAACTAAAAGCTCTAGAAGCATTGTGGTAAGCCACAAGTAAAAGAGACTATGTAGAAATTGTAACCCCTATTCTATTCTATGTATTTTTAGGATAATTTTCCTGCAACCCGGCAAGACCAATGAAAAAATGCTCCATTTTTTGCTGTCAGCTATCGGCGAAAACTTTAGAAGGGAGTGGAGAACAAGAAAAGCGGTAGCATTAATCACGGTAGACATAAAAAATGCATTCGACTCCGCCAAATGTAGATGTATTATATGTAGAAGAAATGGTGAGTAGGGGCATTCCATCCTACCTGGTGAACATCGTGGCAAACTGCTTTAACGACAGGACACTGATCGTTGATGAACAATTATGGAAGAGGATGATTAAATTGACCAGGGGGGTCTCACAGGGCTTCCTACTGGCGCCGTTGCTATGGAACATAATGTACTATTGTGTTGTCAACCTCCCCCACTCTACCCGGGGTAGAGGTTTTTGAATTTGCTGTCGATATTAGCATAGTAGCGGGGCAAGAGAGGTGTCAGCCCTCTTGAACGTCTCAAATACGATTATCGCCGATAAAGCAGTAGGGGGCTCTAACGCGTCCCTGAGAAGCCAGAAGATGGAACTGGTTTCCTTTATGGTGGAGGGTAACTCCTTCGATACATCCCTATCAGCAAGAGTCCTGGGGTGGACGTCGACAAACACCTGTCCAGAGTGGCCGCAAAGGCAACGACATCTACAGTGGCCCTCCATAGGCTGATGCCAAATATAAAGGGACCGGATAAGCTCAAGAGAAGGCTTATGTGTAGCGTAGCAGACTCAATCATGATCTATGTGAAGCCGCTCTGGATGGAATCAAAACAGAGGAATCAATTAAAATTGGCAAAGTTCGAATGAATGAATCTGCTCAAAATCTGCAGGCCCTATAGTACAGCCCTGATAGAAGCCCCGTTGGTCCTCGCTTCCCAAATGCTAATTAACCTGAAGGCACAAGCGAGAGAGGCAAAGTTCAGATCCGAGATAAACAAAGAGTACGATCAAAAGCATCTTCAAATTATGGCTAACTGGCAATTTAAATAAGGAACTACCCAATGCCTGACCAAGCATAGCTGCTTTAACAGATACCTTCACAGATTCAAGAGAGCTGCAACGCCGATCTGTAGCTACTACACAGACGAGGATTATGCGGAACATACAATCTTCAATTACGGCAGATAGGTACAAGATTGACAGGACACCCAACTGCAACTGGGGATCAAACTGAATCTCGAAAAATGGCGCAGTTCATGTTGGAAGGTGAAGAGAAGAAAAAATGTTAGTGGACCATTATGACGAGAAAGGTTGAGGACGAAAGAAGAAGGCGAAATGAAGACATGGACAATCAAGCTGGAAGGAAGAGAAAAGTAAAGGCGAAAGATAGGAAAATAGACAGAAGATAACCAGGCAGAAGGCGAGAGAAAATGCTCTGAGCCACCCCGGTGCCTCTAAACAAGAGGGGGTATACAAATTTTGTCATATTCTAACGTAATTCCGATTTATTTACTTATTAGTTACCACTCTAAGAAAGTTGGAGAATTTTGATCACAATTTAGTCATATGAGAAAGGCACAAATTTTGAGACCAGGGTCTAAGTGCTTATATAGTTTGTAGTACTATATTATAGAAATATTATCGAAAATACCTTTAAAGGAATTCTCGGTGGTGGAGAAACCTTAATATTTCGTGTTCTGTGATAGTTAAAAGGAATCTACAAATAAAATTAAGATAATGTTATCATAAATAGTATCTACTTAATTATTTGCTACTGAAGTGTTGTTTAATGTTATCTTTTTCAGAATTTCCGAATCCTGTTATATAATTTAAAAAATCTTTGTCAATTTTGTAACTTGTGAGATACTTATGTGTTCCCAATTTAAGACTCTCGTTTGCGAAATAGTAACCATAGTAAGTCTTCTTATGCTCGTGTGAACATCTGTGTATTTATTATGTTTTCCGCATTATACCAAGTGACCCAGTTATGTTTATATCCGCCATAAAATAGGACCTATAAATTTATTATTATACAATTCTTTTAATTTCGACGATGATGATCATTTAACGGCAATGATAAGAAATGTTTAATTGCTAATTTCTATCGAGCACCTATGTACATTTATACTTAACATTCGATGCTAGTATGAAAGCTGGCTAATCTCTCTGTGAGGAAAACTTCACTCAATGGGACTGAACAAACTAAATAGTCTTATCTAAACTGTCAGTGCTTTATTGGACACTCCTATACAGCGTTAGTTCTTTGATATCTGGTTTCATAAAACTTTTAATAAACCTACTAACCGATAATTTCTATTAGTTGAACGACCAATTTTCATTGGTCTATTTAACGATCTGTTAAATATGTGCTAATTAAAACGCAAATATAAAGCTCAATGGAAGTCTTCATTGTTTATTTGTGGTTGTGAATTAATATTGTTTCTTTTAACCTGCTTTCACTGAAAATCACAGTTTTTCCGTAGAATTTCATCATTTACGGCGAAGTGGCCACATTATTGTGATTAATGTTTTCCACTTCCGTTTCACTAGCTCTCGCACACCGGTTCCACTGAAGTTGGTTTCATTTTTTAGATTAAAAATTCACTTAGTGTTGTTTACATGCCACCTGACTTACACCAAAATAAAAGTTTAAAATAGGGAAAAAGAGAGCTACAAATTTTACGAGTACGTATACGATAAAAACTTTGTTTTATATTTTTTTATTATCGTCGCATAAATATTTAATTGTATTATAAATTTAAGACGTTTTTAGTATCTGTGCGTATTATGGCTATTATCTTATTTGCTATACATTTATATTTCAAGTCGTTTAAAACTTTAAACAGAAAACATAACAGCAAAAAACCTCTCAGTATCTCCATTATCACTAATTTCTAGATGGATTTGCAGTCGTTCTGAAATACTCTTTGTCTTCTGTTTGATAGATGCGTTTCAAGTAGATTTCATTTATAAAATAAAATCTAACGACAGGCTTAATAAAATAATCTTGGCAATGTATAAGAAAATTTTGTCTAAGCACTTTTGGAAATGAACATGAAGTTTTTTTCATGTACTGCAATTATTTAATGCGGAAAATTAATCCACTATATAAAATAGCAAGCAGTTGCAATGAAATCAAAAATCCTGAATGTACATTTCAAAGTAACAAAGAAAATTCTAGTTTTGTGTAAACAGTATAGGAAGCTTTACTGTGAACATTACATTTTGTTTACTTTTATTTTTCAAATATGAAATTTATTTCTAAAGAACAAACGTCATTTCAGATAGCTTTAGAGCGGTAAATCGCATATAAATATGTAATTATGTACCTACTCAAGTATCGATACCGCAAAGCTATCATTCATAATCCCTTAAAAGCAATGATACTACTCGTAATGTGGTCATTATAGTGCTTATTAGAAGTTAAACTCAACCCGACTATTCGACAATTTGATTGTTGGGCTTAATTTACCACCAGGATATAAATAAGAAAACTGCTTATCATAATAAATTAAACCATAATTGGGGGAACAGTTTTTTCTCAAAATTGACTTTATCACTTTAACAACATGTGATGTTTAAAAAGGTTTTTTCTACGCCATTAAGTGCATACGAGTTTTTATAAACGTGTGAATAAGATGTAGGATGCTTAATTTTTTACGAGAAAAATGCACTTCAAAATTTCTTTACGATGTGTTTATTAAACAAAAATGATTAAAAGACTTTTCGGGTCGATAGATAACCACATAAGTTTTAATTTACACGTCATCACGGATTTCCTGAATATTTCTAATAATAGTCGTATTTTTTTATGAGACAGAGTGGTTGTGGGGGTCTGGAGAAGTTTGGTAATATTTTAAAAAAGATGTTAAAGATATCAAAAATAATATGAATAAAATAATAGTGAATCAAAATTATTACCTCGTCTTTTGGAGAAATTTGAAATTCAAAATAGAATTTTTTAGATTAAGATGTCTAATTTATCAATGTTATACAAGCACAACAATTTGAAAAACAAATTCATAATTAATTGTTAATAATTTTTAAACACAGCACATAAAATTTTATTGGCATATAAATAAATTGGACAGAATTTTGGTACAAGTTGGACTTTGTATATTTAGATTAGTAACATGGAAAACAAAATTGTGTTAAAATAAGCGTCATAAAATATCCAGAATATACGTTATACCAATGCAAAGTAATTCCAAATAAACTAGTTATCGTGGACGGGCACTATCATGATATATGGGGGCGACCAGGCCCACCACGACAAGATAAATACACTTGTCAAAATTTCAATTTCCGAACCCGTGTTTCTATACACCATCGTATCAACATCAACATGTAAATGTATGCAATTATTCAAAGATAAAATTTGCATTGCCGTTCTCGAAGCATCTTTCTCTATATGTTTTACCTAAGACGACAACGAAGGAAGATGTTAAGATGTATTGCATTAATTTTATTAATGCTATTCTTTGTCATTATATCTTTCGTTAAAGGGAAAGTGATTATGGAAAACATTGTATAATTAACGTAAATCATTCCTCTTAAATAGCAGACAAACCCATTTGTTGTGATGGAAAGGCATTAAAAAATTAACGAGGTGCTTTCATGCATTATAAATTTGCAAATCGAATCTGTCTCCTTAACAATTTTAATTTATTCACAATTGAATTACCGGCATGTTTTTAATTTCTCCCTGTAATAAAGCAAAGCATGAAACAAGAAATGTTTATTATACAAAGGAACGATTGCAATAATTTTAACTTTGCAAGGCATAGCGAGATATTTCCTAACAAGTCTTTACGATACCACAATAGACATAAATGTATAATGGTTCTGTTTTAAACGAGCTTTATTTACTTTGCTTTTTTCATTTAATGTGACGTGCGGACAATTACATTTCTTGACACAGATGGACACACAATGTGTATAAAAGCCACTAAAGCCAGTTTGACTTACAATTAAAATTGACTCAATGTATCTTTTTTAAATTCCGCACAGGACTTCAATTTGCATATTAAAGTACACGTTTTAAAGTATTCACGTCTCCCTACATAAAGTTTATTACTGATTAAAGTGAATTTCGGTATAACGATTGCTTCATGGAGATTCGACGAATTTGCTTAATTACTACTATAAAGTCGTTAAAATTATATTACGCTCGCTACAAGATGATACGTTGTAAAGATTAGAATATTCCTTCTCCAGTAAAAGAAAATTCAGAAGTAAGATTTCACGATAAAGTGAAATATAAAGAAACCCCTTTTTAATTCATTGAAAAGTTTAACAAATTCTTTACAATCCCTATTTCGTTTAGTTCTTAGACTGTAAAATACGAAATATAACATTTTACTTCTACCTACCTACCTGCTACTTACAAAAAAAATTAGACTCCGACATCTCTTTCAGGAATAAGAAATATTCTTCCAATAAGAAAACCAAGTTAGTTTAAAGTTTATAAAAACTCTTATGCTTGGATCTGAATTCAGCTATCTTAAAGTATACCTACTGACAACGTTTTTTTACTTGCGGATAAATCAATTCTAAAACTAAGCAGCATGTTCTAAAAAGTTACTACCTTAATATAACGAAAAAGTCGGAAAAAGTTAAACAAAAAAGGGAAAACCGACGGATCTACGCAAAACCATTTAAAAACTTGTAGAATAAATAGTTAAAAAGCGAATGAAGTTTCGTTAAATTTGTTTGAAAGAAAATTTCACCCCCCCCCTTATGAGAGTGGGGTTTAAATAATTATAATTACTAAAAATGCAATACTATTATTTTACAGTATCTATCGTTAAAAGTTGGAAAATGGACTTCAAAAAGAATGCAGATCTGCGAACTGCCCAAGAGAAGAAAAGAGAGATCACTTCAAGAAGATGTAGTTAGAAAACGACCTTCTACAGAATATGGATTATTGGCATTTATTATACGAAACATGATCTCGATAACAGTTTTCTTCTTCCAGGTTTTCAGTCCATGCCACATGATTCTGGCAAAAATCCAGTGGAGAACTGCCATGAGGGTAATTTGCGCCCATCGAACCAACAAACGTAGTACTGGTGATTTCACGCATCATGCCGGTGGACCTAATGGCCAAAGTCAGACACACTACCGAAGGGAAGAAGAAAACGAAGATTTAAATAAAAGATATTAAGGAAGAGGCGAGGCGGTGAGAACATTGCAAGAGAGATGGGATGTCAAAAATACCGGAAGATGGACAAACAAGTTCATCTCAAATATTGAAGACTGGCTAAGCAGAAACCACGGATAGATCGACTTCTACGTCACCCAGTTCCTAACCGGACATGGGTGTTACAATATAGCTACTTACACAGAATGCACCTGAGAGAGTCGCCGATATGCAGGTATTGTGACCATGACGACTCGCCAAAGCACACCATGTTCGAGTACGGAAGACAAATGCTTGAATCCAATGAAAATGAGGGATAATATCGGTTTTCATCGGAACCACTATGAAGATGAAGGAAGAGGATGAGCCTGTGGAGAAAAGAATCCAAGCGCAAGCTTAAAAGATTAAAAGTAAGTATACAGTGCAAAAAAGACAATAGTAAATTAAAATTGTGGGACTTGATAAAAGCAACACGTTTTCTATAAAACACTCATCAAAGTGCGGGAAAATCTCGAGTGATTAGAGATCACTAATGTGTGGGGATAACCCCTAGTTATCTCTAGATAGCCGAAAGTGCGGAAGACAGTGCCACTTATGAAAAGATTACGGTTTTTTGATAAGACCAACACCAACTTCAACAAAATGGTAGACAAAGCCAACATGGCGTAGACAGTGCCTGAAGGCGGAAATCCACGTTCTGTCAAGTCTCCAAAAGGGAGGTGGCTTTAAGGTGGTAGAAATTCAACACTACCACCTAACCATCTGGGTGGTGTCTTTTGAAGATTTACCCCTCCCCAAAAGCGTCAAAAAACAGGTTGTCAGTCTATGGGGTGGTTTTTCGAGCAATCTATGCTTTTCTCTCTGAGGTCGTTTTTTATTTGTTTGTATGTTTTCTTATCTGCATCCACTATTATTTACATTTCTTTCTAATCGCATTCAATAAAGCAAAAACCATCCTGGTCTCTTCGCCTTTTGTTATGTGATTCCACGTTTAACTACCAACCTTCGTTTTCATCTCCGTCCAGATTATCTTCGGAACCATAACAACATACAACAATGATACCAATGATGGAGATACAACAATGTATCTCCAGGTCCTCCAAATTTTTCCTGTTCGGTTTGGCAGAAGTCCATGTAAATGGTGAAATGTCGAAAAATATAAACATTACCTTAATTTCCATATGTATGCTCTTCATAGTTGTTATTAGCTGTTGGTTCCTACAAAATGCTTGCTTTGGCGAAGGTAGCCTATTTTTTATTTCTCTATTCTTAGTCTTCCAGTTTTAGTTCCTATGTTTTCTAGGTAAGAAATTTACCCACGGCAGCATAGCGATCTACATAATATCTTCTACATATCTGATGGTGTCAATTCTCTCTCCCTGATGTATTTTCTATCCGGTCAATTTATATTTAAAAAAGACCTAATTTTTTTAATTGGAATTTGACTGTACTTTCCAAAATTGCATTTAATTTCAACGTTAACTAGCAGATTATCGTTGTCTAACACCCGATTTTTCTTCTTATCTTTTCCTTCCTCTGGTTCCTGTTAGTAATCCTTAAATTATTGTGATTTGTCCTATCACACCTTCTGTATTCCCTTAATGAAAATGCTACAATTTTAAAATTTTACCTTGACTTCCGTTAATTCTTAATCAGAAATTCCTACCACTAATCAACACTTAGCTGCTCCAATGTTATTAAACAACTTTCACTTGCTTAGGGTTCAAGAGCACATTCTATGAAAATACCAAATGTGGTCGCAGTTGAGAATGTTAAAAACTTCATCATACCAACATAACCCAATAACTAGTTTTTTTTTCTACTATAGCGTCCGTTGCGTTCAGAATATTACCACTTTAAAAAAAATTCTCAATGTTATTTCTAGGTCTATTCCTATTCATATAAATCTATTTCTAAGCTAGATACTCCCCTAGAACTCACTGTATCCCACAAAATTTTCTAATTGTCGACACCCTTCTCTCTCAGATCTCGTTTCATCTGGTTCATCCATCTTGATTTTGGTCTTCCTCTATGTCTTTCTTTATTGGGTTCTACATTCTGTTAATCTTCTTATAAGTAAATGCTTTTTGCTCCCTCCTCATTACATGCCCCAGTCATCCTATTTTTCTCGACTGTATATATTTCGCAATATGTGAGCTCTGTATCTCTTTCATTATTCAGATATTTTTTTTGTTACTGTTCATTTCTCGTTTTCATTGGTCCCAATGTTACTCCCAATATTCTTCTCTCCCTAGCAGGCCTACACTTCTCCATTCACCTTCTCTCCTCTATCGTTTTTGCCGTTCAAAAATACTCCCAGATATTTAAACTTTTGTACTTTTTAGAAACTGAATTCTTCTATCAACATGCTATTCCATTTTGCATGTTATGTACTTACTTCGTCTTTTCTTCGTTAATTTTAAGGTCGATTTCTGCTGCTTTATTCACTGTCTTTTCAAAACCTACTTCCCTGTTAATTATTATTCCGTCGCAATTCGCGCTCTTCATTACATATTCCATCATAATATTGAACAATGTCGAAGACAATGCATCTTCTTGTCTCACTCCTGCATTACCTTCAAAAACGTAGAATTCTCCTTTCTATTATATGGCTATTATTTTCCCAATTTTTCACTCTTATGACATTTTTTCCCTAATCCAAATTTTTCCAAACAACTCATACATTAATCTTCTCAGCTCTTCTCGCTCATTTTTTAGCATCTCACCACATAATTGCGTTCTTTCCCGACTCTTTTCTATTTTTCATTTTCTCCATTACCGTTACAACTTCGTCCTATTTTGGCTGCAACTCTATTGGCCATCTTCCTCTATTTCTACATTTTCTTGTTTTTCGTAGTCTGCATTATGTTTATTCTATAACCCTCCCCAGTCCTTTTTCCATATTTTTTTCATTTTTTCTCTGTCGTTTTCTGACTTTCCGTTTTCATCTTTCATTATTACTGCTCTAAATTGTCCTTTTCTATTTCCTTCATCTCATACAACAGCCCTTTTTCTTCTTTTGTTTGTATATCTTATCGTCTCTTTTCTTACTCTTGAGTATGTTTCTCTATTTGCTGGTTGTCTTTATCTTAACTATTTGTCCCTAGATTTTCTTTTCTAGTCTATTGCCATCTCGCTTTCCTCGTCGAACCATTTCTTATTAGGCCGACGATATCCACACTTATTCTTTTCCTACATATCTTTATTATACTTTTAATATTAACCCACGTTTCTTTAACACTTTGGTGCTCTTTCAATCATGTGTCTGGCTTCTCTGTCAATCTCCACTTCATATTTGTCTAATAAATCTGTCGAATTATTTTAACGCCCATTTTTTCCTTATTGTTTCCACTTTCCCTTTTAGATTTATCTTCTGATTAATTTTTGCAACCACCAGGATAATACAACGTATTAATAAAAATTCAAACAATAATAATTAAAATTTTCAAATAGAATTTTTTCAGCCTCGGCTACCCCTAGGTTAAAACCGAACATGACAATATGTTAAAGAGTTATGATGATGGGGTGAACCTACAGTCGATTATCGAAGTTTGTTCCTATGATATAATATTACTGTGTATTACCTACATATATTATGTCCTTATCCGCAATTTCCAGTATTTTAATCAACATCTTTTTCTAGTCCACCCTATCAGAAGCCCTTCCTTCGTCAATAAATGCAATAATTGTACTTCCCAATCATTATTCCTATTTGAACTATCAATGATAGAATTATTTCTTTTATTTCCATCTTATTTCGCAACCCATATTGGTTGTTTGTGAAATTATTTTCCAGTATTCTCTCTAATCTACATAAAATGACTTTTACGATGATTTTTTTGCATGTTTAGTCAGGATCATTATTATTCTTTTATTAATTGCTACGTTTTTTAGGGATTTACAAAACTTTGCTCTTAAGTATTGCCTTTCCTCTTCATCATTTTTATTTATTCCGATTTCAGGCAAAAGGGTTTGTCCAAAAAAGTTTTGTTGTTCCATATTATTCTAAAATAGTTTTTTGCTAATTACAAAAATAACACGAAACATTATTTTTGATTCAATCCCTCAGTTTTAAAAAACTGATAGAACACAAGCGGAGAAATAAAAATTAGACCAAAATTTCGACTTCTTCGAATTTCTTCAAAAATAAACATTTATTGGAGGAAAAACGAATTACTTATAAACTTAAAATAAGGAAAACTATTAAATGATTAATAATTATAAATCTCTAGAAGATCTTTGAGACTTGGTATTATAATAGGATATAAATTTAATGCATAATCTTAACCATATAGTACAAATAATTTGTACTTGTACTTTCGTGATCTTCCCAATAGATAATTATTTTTAAATGGCAACTTATAAACCTTATAAATAATTATTTAACATTTTTTCAATAAAAAAATCTGTATGTTACATATTATGAAAATTTTTAAGGAAAATATAATAAAACAATTAGTTTCCTCGAGTTTTTTAAATCAATCATTTTTACCTTATTTTTGTGACAAGTAAATAAAGATAGGTTTTTTGATAAAATTGATAACTAATTGATAGTGTCAAACATAATTGGTTAGTTTATTTACTTATGTATTTTTCACATGTTAAAACGTCTTTTTTCGTTTCCGACCTTGACGTTTCGTCAATTGACCAGGCCTATGAATGTACTAAATATAGAACAAATTCTTAAATCCGTATCATGTTGATATTCGCCCTATAACTCAATCGGCAATCACACCAAGCCATTTCTGTGGTTAAATGTCAAAATTTTAAATTGCATTTAACCAAAATGTAGAGAATTAAAATATTAATGTTGATCGGTGTCGGTGACAAATTTTTTTTTGACGAAGATGCCTGTCAGTTGAAACACGCAAATCATCCATCCTTAACTTAATTACAAGTCAAATTGTAAAAATATTTGCAGACGAATAAAAGGATCGCAACATTCGGAATATTTTTGTTTCAATTTTAGCACTTATAAGATCAATTGAGAAAATAATGTTATCAAGTTTTATAACTAGACAGCTCACCAAAATTATCACATTTTGTATTGAAATATTATCATTTAATAAATTATTAGTCGTCATTTCAATGTTTGAACATCGCCATCTGAATCGGTGAGTTATCGCCTGATAGGACGTTTCGGCAACAGGATACGCATGCAAAATTTGATATAATTAATTTCCTAATTGTCATCTGAATAGAAAAGCTTAAATATTAAATAGTCATAAATTTTTAAAAAGCGCCGTGATCTTTGTCAATTATGATCAGGTTACCTTGTTTTATTTATGAACCAAATGATGCCAATTGCATCAACAAGCATGGTGTGAAATTGTTGCTTTTGAACAAAGAAAAAAGGTTTAGCAATTTATTTTCTAGCTGATATTTCAGATATCGATACTTTACATTTTACCGAGCTATATTTCGAAAACAGTCCACTAGTCAAATTTCTATTAGATCAATTTAAAATCGCATGAACATCTCAAATTTTCAGTATGTACATCACGTTGCATGCAGAAAACTGGGTATTTATCTAATCTCATGAGCATATTGCACGTCAAGGACTTAGTTTTATTTATGTAACCAGAAAATCGGCCAGTTTAAATCCAATACTACAAGAAGCTGTTGGTTAAATTGTGAGCAAAGCTGCATTAAACAGATCAGATTATCCACAACAAAAACCTCCCACGTTTATGTTTGTTGCTTCAGGAGACCAGTCCCAAAGCTCAATCTTAATGCTTTTCCGATACTTTAAGTTTTTATGGTTGAATTGCTTGAACTATCATTAATTTGATTTAAAACTAACATGAAAACTTCAATTTAAGCGTTTAGCCAATCATCGATGTGAGGCACCTAATGAAATTAAATACAGTACAAGTAGTCTTTATCAAATTTCTTTTATTGGTTCATAACTTAAAAAAATAACAAGATGTGCAGTGATAAGATTAATCGACTCCAACCAAACAAAATGGTCATAAAACCATAAAAATATTTAACAGAAAACAATTGTCAACTAATTCTGCTGTAAGTCTGTGTTATGAAGTAAATATATTTAGTTTTGAAAAATAATAATTGAAAGGCGTAAAGTAAAATTAAAGAACAAAGAAATGCATAAACATTTTTCAATGATACTTCAATGTACTCGTTTATATCAGATTATTAAATGTAAATTAGTAATGTCATGTTTGTTGAATGCTAATAATATAATTAAAAAATCATTAAAAATGTATAGTTATCGTCTCTTTCACATACAAATAGGTAAATTAATTAGTTATTATTTAATAATTTAAAAACAAACCAATAAACATGTAAAATACATTTAGTAGAGGTAAATTCAAATCGTTATCGTGTTCAAAATCTCATTAATTTAAATTAGCGTTTCTAATCAGTGTGGAAATTGTTAATATTATCAAAACTATAGCTTGAGCTTTTCCTTAACACATGTGTCTTCTCCTTATCATCTATGCGTACTTATGCGTATCGTTTTCCGTTATGTCATCCAATTCGCCAAACCGTGAATATTCAGTCTTGATCCGATTCTAACGCAAGTGTGAAATTCGGAGTCAACTGTAGCATTTCTGAGAGGATAATTTGTACTTAGAGTAAACTATATAACATGAAGTAATATAATTGTACTTAAAAATCATCACTAAATACTAACAAATAATTTACTTGCTTACATTAATTTACTTTAGACAATTTTTACCATAACTACATTTTTCTTTTATGTTGTTTTAAATTTCACTATCGAACCATTGCCCTTAGATGCGAATTTTAACGCGTCAGAATTCTAACGAAATTAATATCTTCTGCTTAACCTTGACCGAGTTTTCCCGGTCTTGGAAAAACTGGGTGGCTTAAGGGGTTATGGGTAGTCAGGATTTTCAAAAAATTAATAATTTTTTTTTGCATTTTCTTAAAGTATGATACTTCGAAATTATTACCTGAAAATTTCAAGGTAATCCAATGAATAGTTTTCGATATATCCTACAATTGCTGATGGGCTCTCTGACATTCGATGTCAGGTAGCTAAGGGGTTTCGACCGGTTTAAGGGATCTATTTCATGTAAACATGAACGCTGTAATGACACATTTTATTATATTTTGTACTGTATTAAGTGTAAACAGTGTAATGGAAATGTGAAATTTCAGAAAATTCAAATAAAAGACTCAGTGTAAGTAATTAAATAATTAGTATTTTTTATACATAAATCGAATGTAAAACTTTAAATGTAACTATTTATTTCGAAAGTACGTATTCAAAGTCGGTGATCACTGTAATTCAAAAACTACTCGACCGATATTAATGAAATTTATACAGTTTATTGAAAACATAAAAAACTAGGGCCTGATCGAAGGATTTATTTTTTTATTAAAACTGCTAGTTTTTATAAACAATAAACTACCGCTTTTTTCGTTGAAACTGGACGAGTAAATTATCAGAGGCTGCCATTTTGTCAATTTTCAAAAAAAAGAGAAAACCTTCCGTTCAGGCCCGAGATTAACTATTAAACTAATGATTTTTTTTGTTTTATTGATTTTGGATGTACCAGTAAAATGTTGTAATGATCACCGCAAAGCACGACTTGTGGAACAGGGTCCACCAAATATGGCAATAAGTTAGTCAACAATAAATATTTTTGTTTTTAATTTTTGTCAAATAAAGCTAAAACATATTATAATAACTTAGTATTATTTGTTTTATAAAATAAATTAAACTACTGTCAAAAAAAAATTATTTAAAATACTCATTTTTTCACGCCGATGACTACCCATAACCCCTTAATTAAAAATAAAATTAAACAAATTAATTTAAAAATAATTTTTTCCACTATAACAACTATTAATACCTAATCAATTTAAATGTAATCATATGGGATAGGGTAATCTTTTTCATGCTCATCAAATATGTAAAAAGAATGGAATCATCTCCGATAAAAACAGAATTTAATATCAAGAATTGAAGTTTGAGTAAGCAGAATAAGGGGGAATGTTAGTGGTAGAAAGTATGCGATCTAACTGAAAAAGCCAGAAGCATATTTATAAGAAAAGAAAAAGTTATTATTTTTATAGCGGAAGCCCCAAAAATAATTTAATTATAAATTTTTATTTTATTAACTTATAGTTTTTTCTGCGTTGTTTTTTGCAAAATATTTTTAAAACGGCACGCATTAGATAAGATATTACCAAAAGCTTCCGTTTTAAGCGAAATTTTTTCGTAACACTTGAAATAAGGAATAATAAATTTATTACAACGTACAATAAAAATACGTAGAGGGTTTATATTAAACGTTGAATTTATGATAAACAGAGCTTTTGCACTATAAGGAAACAATTGTTACGAGGCTAAATTTTAACGTCGTATTACTTACATTTTTATATTTTTGTTGTAAACAGCTGTCTACTTTATTTGTAGTTTTGTTTTTAATAAATTTAATTTTGTAGTGCAATGTTCGAGTGGCATAAAAGCAGTAATTTTTTTGACGAACAGCATTCGATTAAATATTCAATAGCCACTACATAATAATTCACACGCCATTCATCAAAGTATCGATTTCTAATTGGAAACATGAAAACAGAGTTTCCATTTTCCTCTTTGTTATATAAAAAAGCGGAGTATGAGTCAAACGTACATCCCAAAGCAGGTTAGCACGCAAGTTATATGGAAGTTGATATTTTGAATTTAATAATTTGATAAAAATTTTCAGAAAAGCTCGCGCTGTTGCAAAATAAAAACGTGAATGTTATTATCCCAAAAAAAATTATATACCTATCTTTGCTTTATTAAATTACGAACACTTAACTTGTATGGCACAGCTTGGTGTTTGTGAGGTGTAGAATATTAATTGTTAATTTACAGAACTTGTACGGAAAAGTCTCTGCGGGATGGTATTACACCTGTCAAAATATTTAGAAAATTAAGTAGGCGAGCCAGCACCTGCTGTCTCCTAAGTAGTAATCCTAGCTATTTAGGATTCATTTTGCGAGTTACAATTTGTCACAAATCCTTCTGAAACGGTAACCGAAAGGATATCACAAATTTGTATTCCGTTTATTTTTCCAATCGTTGACCCCGGACCCAATCATGGTAGTTACCTATAGCAAAAATAATAACACCGATTATGCAAATTAGTTACATACACGCAAATTTAATTTTAACATAATGACAATCATTATTTACGAGGCAATATATTTAATTAAATTCCAAAAGAAATAAAACACAACGGCGAAGAAATTTTCAAGTTTTTATTTGGCAAATACTGAAAATTGCTTCTCTACACAAAGAAATTAGATTTATATACAATTTATTTTTAATATCAACCTAGGTAATTTCTTTCATTTGCTATAGACATCACTTTCTCTACTCCTTCCTAACAAAATGTTTCACTTTCCGCACCAATTATTTTATTACATCTATAATTGTTGACAACAGAATAAATTTTCAAGTGTTACGTAGAGTTTCAGGAACGGGGTAATTAAATTTAAATTTAGTATAATTTATAGAAGATTGCTTATAAGCTTGATGAATTTGTAGCATGCATAAATTATAAACTAACATGGCACACATATATTACAGATTATGGTTTCGTAAATTTCATATGAAGCTCTAATGACGTTAAAGACGATTTATATTATTATATTAAAAAATTAGTAGGTTCCAATTTATTTCATTTTGCAACTATTTTTTTGACTTACAATTAATTCGGCACGAAAAACTCGGAAGCGGTTGGGCTTTCGGAAATTAAAAGAAAACTTAATCTTATCTTACTATCATTTTTATATTATAATAAAATAACTAAAACGATGGTTAAAATAAGATTTAAATATTTACCGCATGATTATCAAAATAATTGAATGTTGTTTTCATTAAATGAAAATAAGCATTAAAATATTTTTTAAATTAACTTTTTTTTTATTGTACTGTCTTTTATAAAAAAAACATAATTATAAAAAATGAATTTATTCCTTTTTTAAAATAACAATTTTGTTTTATGTCGTCTGTAATAATCCAATTTCAAGCTATGTCATTTATGCCTCAGGAAAATTGTACGAATAAAAAAATACTATTTTGTGTAAAAGAAATATTTAATTTTTTTATAAATTGATCTGCCATTTCATTTTGAAAAATTTAACATGATCAAAAAACTATTAACAACATTTGGTGTAATTCAATTCAAACGTGGTTACATTTAAAAATAATGATGGTGTACTTTAAGAAATTAGATTTAGATTAAATAAACGACATGGAACTTAACCTACTATTATTTATTAAATAAAAATTTTAATACTGATAAATTGATGTTTAAAATATTGAATGTTAAAATATTATATGATAAAGAAGAAATACCGTAATTCTCACATTCATTAATAAAAAACGTTTTTCAAAATTCAATATAATCACAATCTCATCGCTTATAATTAAGCATAACGTTAAATTAAATTCAATTAATCGCAGCAGTTTATCTTTTATATTAAATAAAATAAATATTAAATAAATATATTAAATAAAAATACGTGATTATAGAGACAATATTGCAGTTATAAGGAGAATTCTCTGCAGTGTACGAGTTCTTGTAGCCCGTAGGCTATCAGAAGTTTTAAGAAGATGCACATCTGAAAATGTTTTTATTGTGTTTACCTTTCTTGCAGAATTTTACATGTTCGGGATAAAGTCAAGTGATGAAGGAAAAAGCCGCTATCAGGTCAAATAAAAGGAAATATTCACATTTCGAACATGTCTGTTTTAGATCAAATATCGCATTCCAAAAAAACTTCCAACAACTTATCCAAAAGTGTGGAGAACAAAATATCAGATGGAGACGTTTGTGGTCTGGAACGCCTGTTATCCTCAAATCATATTTTGATTCCTGATAATTTACAAACCTTGCAGACATACAATCCAAACATTCAGCTCCGTCACGAATTCTCCAATTTTCTGACCAACATTCAGAAAAAAAGAAAGAAAATAACTCTATTCATCATTAATTTTTACACATTTACAAAACTTATAATTTATAAAAAAATAACATTTTTGATTTATTTAGCTGCTTCTATTCTTCTTTAGAATTTTTTATCGTAAAGTTTTGATGGAAGATTGTCTGATGTAATTGGAAATATTTCGATTTAATGTCCACCATCGATTCAGAAATGAGAACTCTTTTAGAGAAATTGTTATACATCAAATTAGAAGACTACTTTTCAAACAAGCTTCTTCACCAATACGTTTTGGTAGTGTAGGCGTTAGAAAAACGGTAAACTGGGCTCTTCCAGCTTTTAATTTTTCTACTTACAGTACTGAGACATTCATTGGTTCCATTATGGGTTCCATTCTTAGTTCATCCTTACCGGATTTTCAGGTTTCTTACTTAATGAAGCTGTTGTAGCCTGGAAGACAATTTGCCCGTCTGAAGATTTTCCATTCATTTTATGCTCTGGGGGAGTTACCTAATGTTGACCATCCCAAATAAAATTAAAAATTTCCTATAGCAAAGAGGAAGGTTTATATAGTACCTATACTGTATAAAATTGTATGTGTGAAAGTATAGTCAAAATTTTGAAAAAAACCATTTGGAAATTTTGGGGTTTGGATTCGAGACTCGTCCGGCTGTGCGCATCGAAAAACCCAAGCCTGCGCTCCTCCGGAGGTCCGGCCGGTTTTTCATCGCGTACGCCGCTACGCGGCGAAAGCTAAACATACTTGAAGGCGCCATCCTTCAAGAAAACCGGGATTCGAGTCATGTTACTATTGTATTTTGGGTCAACTCTGTATTAGGAAGACTTGACTAATCAGCTGTAAAGATAACAGTATATTTGCGATTGGTAATTGTCATGAGCCTAGGTTTAGTATATAAACGAAGAAATATTATGAAGAGTTAAGAGAAGTAGGAAAACAGAGGCATTGGATCGTATTGTAACCAAATGTATCATATTATTAAATAAAGTTAGGCTTCGGCCAGTAAACCATAAATTACGTACTTAGACGACATGATGAATACACAACAAATTGGCGACGAGAAATGGAGCGAATCTAGCGGAATGAGGAAAGTTTGTTTGAAGTGTGGTAGAAAGCATCAACAAAGAAATTGTCGTGTCGGGAATTGGACCTGTTTTAAGTGTAACATGAAAGGACATATAGCAAAAATGTGTTGCTATAGGAGTACAATAGCGGAAATGGAGCGAAGTTCGATTAACGTAAAAACGGAAGTGTACCAGTTGCGAAAAATATGCATAAACTCGGTGAGTAATATGGCACATAAAATTAACGTAGCGATAAATAACAAGATAATTATGTTCGAAATCGATACGGGCGCGTGTAAAACAATCATTTCGTCAGACTTGTTTAAGGAAAAATTTTCAAACTTGAAGCTAACCCCAGTAAGGTATAGCCTATCATCAGTAACCGGTCAAGAAATAAAGGCGTTAGGAGAAATCGCGGTAAATGTTGAAACAAGTAAGGGAAAATACGTATTGCCGTTAACAATAGTGGAAACACAGCAAGATTTTAGACCACTATTAGGAAGAAATTGGTTAGATGTTATGTTTCAAGGCTGGCAAGATAACTTCAAAGTGGCGTCCATGTCTATAAATACGGTGGATAGGTTAAAGGAAAAATTCAAGGATGTTTTCGATGGAAATATAATAAAGCCGATTAAGGATTTCGTAGCAAATTTTCGAATTAAAGAAGGGGAGCATCCAATGTTTAAGAAGGCATACAATATGCCTTACGCATTACGAGATAAGGTGGAAGCGAAACTAAAAGCAATGGTAGCAATAGGAGTCATAAAACCGGTGAAGACTAGTGAATGGGCATCGCCCATTGTAATCGTGCCCAAGAAAGACGGAGACATTCGTATATGTGTTGATTTCCGTGTAACGGTAAATAAAGTATTGGAGGCCGAGCAGTACCCGTTACCTACGACTGAAGATATTTTTGCATCGTTGGCAGGGGGGGCAGTGTTTGCAGTAATAGATTTAACTGGGGCGTATATTCAGTTAAAAGTGGCAGAGAAGTCTCAAGAGTTATTGACAATAAATACGCATATGGGATTATTTCAATATACAAGATTGACGTTTGGAATGTCGAGTGCGCCAGCAATTTTTCAATCGGTAATGGATCGTATATTAATGGGATTACCAAAAGTGAAATGTTATTTAGATGATATTTTAATCGCAGGAAAAGATATGGATGATATCGTTTCAAATGTTAATTCATAACATTTAAATTACTTCAAATTGGTACTCCGAGCGCCCTCTCTTTCCTCACTTTTACAACGAACGAGATAGGGCAGAATATAGACGCGCGCCGTTAGAAATTAACTTTGGCTTTGAAGTGCTACGAGAAAGGTCGATTTTTATTGATCGAGTGTAAATCAATTATTTATCAGTTGATTTTCGTAACAAAATTAGTAGTACGCAGTAGTTAGTTTCACCGTCATTACGGATTTCGTGAAAACAGTGCGTAACTATTTTGTTTTAGCCATTTCAAGTATTTTTGGAATATATTCGATTTGTTATCTCGAGCAACCATATTTTCTTTATCGAAGTACAAAGTATTGCCAACTATAATTTTATTTGGTAACATTCGTCTGGTGAATATTTTGACAGCTGCTTTTATTTACATTTGGAAGTCGATTGTTATTGTCAATCGCAGCTTCAGTTTTTGTGATCAAATTGTACTGGACGATCACCTTGTCTTATTTGGATCGTCAACCTGTACCTTACTATCGACGCAGCTAAGTGACGCCTGTCCATCTTCGTGTCCGCCTGCCGGAACCTGCTAATCGAGTATTACGTCGGTGTACTGCCGTCCGAGGATTCTGGATTGGAGGCCATTGGAAGTCAACATCAACCACTGCATTCCATACAGGGATTACTGCTGTCATTACTATTGTGTGAACTCATCTTGAGCTCAGGTGAGACAAATTTTACATTCTTGTTTGGATTTACTTGTGGTATTGTGATATATTCAATACAGTCAATTATTTGTATTGACGGGCTTACCATTCTGGGTTCCCGTATTGTGGTCACCTTTGACGTACCGTTGTTACAATCAGTTAACGTGCCTACTATTTTTAAGCACGTCACTTCCACAAGCGTTTGTAATTGTTGTAATCGTTTCAATTGTCATTAAAACTTTATTGTTTAATCATTGTTTTATTTTTCGACGAAGCGTACCATCGTTATTTTTCAGGACAACGCAGAGTGGACTTACGACCCTCGCTTCCAGACTACAGCGAGTTAGCTTATACGAACATCAGGGTACCACGAATATAAGTAGGAGTTTTACTTCTGCGTGGTTTTGTTTGCTTTTCCAAACCGTTCTCCCATTAGGAACGGAAAGGAGGGTAAACATATCAGAAGTTCTCAAGCGGTTACAAAGTTATGGAGTGAAAGCTAATGTAGAAAAATGTAAATTTTTTGAAAACAGTGTAGAATATTTGGGCCATCGAATCGATAAAGAAGGTATTCACCCGATGGAAGAAAAGATTCGAGCAATAATGGATACACCAGACCCGCAAAACGTAACACAAGTAAGGGCATATCTTGGATTATTAAATTATTATGCGAAATTTGTACCAATGTTATCGACGCGACTCAAACCTTTGTATAAATTATTGGAGAAGGATACAGAATTTACATGGTCCAGTGAATGCAAAAGATGTTTCGCAGAAAGTAAACTGTTGATATGTCAAAATCAGGTATTGGTACATTATGACCCAAGTAAACCGATTGTTGTAGCTTGTGATGCAAGTTCGTACGGGGTAGGAAGTGTTTTAAGTCATCGGCTAGATGGTATCGATAAGCCAATATTTTTTGCATCGGGGACGTTGTCGAAAAGCGAAAAGAATTATTCGCAAATTGAACGGGAAGCATTAGCAATAATGTTTGCGGTGAAACGATTTCACAAATATATCTATGGTAGGAAGTTTACGTTGGTATCCGATCACCAACCATTGCAAGTCATTTTTAACCCCGAAAAAGCAGTTTCAGTGATGACAGCGTCAAGGTTAGTACGGTGGAACCTGATACTATCCACATATGATTACAAAATAGAGTATAGAAAAGGTTCACAATTAGTAGAAGCAGACGCGTTATCAAGATTACCATTGGATGACGTAACCGAGGTTGAATCATCGATATATTCGTTCAGTTTGACAGACGAGATGCCATTGTCGAGTGAAGAAGTTTCAAGAATGACTGAAAAAGATTTAGTGTTAGTTAAAGTTAAAGATTTCGTTCACCGAGGTTGGCCAAGTACAGTGACCGATATAACGTTAAAACCATATTTCTTGAAGCGAAATGAGTTAACCATTGACAATAATTGTATAATGAAAGGGAGTCTTGTAATAATACCCGAGTCATTAAGGATCAAAGTACTAGAGTTAATACACGCAGATCATGTAGGAATGGTCAAGTGCAAACTTTTAGCAAGATCCACGGTGTGGTGGCCTAAGATTAATGAAGACATAGAAATATTGATCAGTAAATGCCGAGTATGTCAATTGACTCAAAATAATGCGCAGGAAGCACCACTGGTTGCATGGCCGAAAACAGAAAAAGTGTGGCAACGAGTACATATAGATTTTTTTCATTTTATGGGTAAGTCATTTTTAATTATCGTAGATAGTAAATCGAAATGGCTGGACATGCACCTTATGTATAGAGGAACAGATGCTATACGAACAATAGAGAAGTTGAAAACAACGTTAGCGATAATGGGTTTGCCAGAAGTAATTGTAAGTGACAATGGCCCGCCGTTCAACTCAGGAGAATTTAATAAGTTTTGTCAAGTAAATGGAATTCAAGCCTTAAAGTCCCCACCATATCACCCACAGTCGAACGGATTGGCAGAACGGTATGTACGAAATGTGAAGTCAGCAATGGCAAAACACGTGATCGCAAAGTCAAGCTTAACGCTGGAGCAGCAAATGGTCAATTTTTTGTTTTCGTACAGAACGACACCGAATGTGGCAACAGGTGTTAGTCCCAATGATCTCGTATTCAGATGCAAACCGAGAACGAGATTGGATATGTTAAAACCATCTGGGAGTAAGGTAGTGGTAAGAAAACCGGAAGAATATGTATGTCCAAAACGATTTGCGGTAGGCGAAAAAGTGTTGGTGGGTGCATTGGGCCCTAATAGTTTGACCAAATGGGAAGAAGGGGTGGTCGTGAAAATATTAAGTGGAGTAATGTATCTAGTCCAAGTAAAAGATAGAATCCATCACAAGCATGCAAATAATATGCGAAAATCACATTTAGAAGAGACAGAGGAAATTGTCAAGCCGAAATCACCCAACAGGACTATGGCCGTACCAAGAACTGCGGTAAATGAAACTGTTAACAGGCATCCGGAAGAGGTTGTCATCGAAGGGGAAAATGTTGAAGTATTGAGCGAAGAACCAGAAGGGATAGCCGAAATACCAATGAGAAGTCCCGTAGTACTAAGACGTAGTTCCCGAATATCGAAACCACCAGAGAGGCTAACATATTAAACGAAGAGAGAAAATATTGTATTTTGGGTCAACTCTGTATTAGGAAGACTTGACTAATCAGCTGTAAAGATAACAGTATATTTGCTATTGGTAATTGTCATGAGCCTAGGTTTAGTATATAAACGAAGAAATATTATGAAGAGTTAAGAGAAGTAGGAAAACAGTGGCATTGGATCGTATTGTAACCAAATGAATCATATTATTAAATAAAGTTAGGCTTCGGCCAGTAAACCATAAATTACGTACTTAGACGACATGATGAATACACAACAGTTACCTGTAGGACGTGCGAGCAGCATCTGAAGAAATTTTCTAAGTGTTAGGGTATACCATTCCACACGTACCGTCAACAGAATGACGACGCGCGGAATCTCATATGAGATTCCCGCTCGTCGGTCGGCTATTACATGTTAAATTTGCTAACTGCAAAATCGATTTATTCAAAATTTTGATAATACTTTCACACATAAAATTTTTACAGTATACTATATAAACCTTCCTCTTTGCAATAGGAAATTTTTAATTTTATTTGGGGTGGTCAAAATTAGGTTACTCAATCCCATGCTCTCAATCAAATTGAAATATTCCAATTGTTAAAATTATTGACTCGTCATTATTGAATAAATCAACAGACCTTAACCGTGCCCGCACTCTGGCTGCCTCAGCAAAGGAATCCGGTGCGTGGATAGAAGCGTATCCTTCTTCTAACTTAGGTACGACTACGGACAAAGACTGTCTCTGAATTTGTATGAGTCGAAGAGTTGAAGCTAGATTGTGCCAAGTGCATACAACTATATGCGGAGCACCGGTCGATCAATTCGGTCATAATGAACTTTAGAGCTCGCGAAGTGCAGGAAGATTATCGAGACATGCCGCTCTTAAGGAAACTATTAAATAATTCCTTGCCACTGACTGCAATGGAATTTCGCGTGACGATGGAAAACGACCTGACGGTGTGATGCTGGTGCCTTAGCATCAAGGAAGAGCCTCAGTGTGGGATAAGACTTCTGTTGATATCCTAACTCCTAGCCACTTAGGCGTTTCGTACCAGATGGATAGTTTGGCAGCGGAAAAGTGGAGAATTTAATACATCGAAAATATAAATCAGCAAAATAAATAATTACGATTTCTCAGCATTTGTTGTTGAGACACTGAGACCCTGGAAAAATGATGTAAAGGATTTTGTCGATAAGATCGGTATTTATCGGCCACGCAATGAGCTTTTTAATTCAGAGAATCAGTTTGTGCATCCGACGAGGGAATGCTACATCGGTGATAGAATCGATGCCGACTTGCCGGTTACTTTTTGCAATAATTATTGTTTGATGTTTTTAAAATTAGTTATTAAAAATGTTATTACTTACTACAAAAAAACTTTCCAAAATATTTCTTCCTGAATTTTATCCCAAATTTTCCTATATTTTTATATAATTGTAATTTCCTCTATAACAGCGTGGTCAAAAACCATTTATTTATCAATGGGGTAATTAATTGTGTTCTAGTTCAATATTAGTACTCTCTTATCCATCTTCACTGTTATTGGCATCCTTCGTGTTGAACAAACCACTAGCCAATTAACCATCATCTCGTTGTTATTTGATATCTTAACTATAACTTACGCTAATGCATTGTTTATTAAATCACTTAAATTAACACCCTGTCATTAAAGCAGAGGATGTTAAGCATTTATGTGTTTGTCTAGTTTGTGAGATTTTATTATTTATAGTTTGGCTAACATCCAGTCATTTTATTGATAACCTGTAGAAGTGGAGAACTTTTCAAAGGCGCTTCAGAAGTCTTTGAATTGTTCGTCGTTTTACATCTGTTCTTGAACATTTCAGAAATTTGTGAAGCCGCTTACTTGTCAGCATGTTCATCGATGTAAACAATAATTGCTTCAGATTTTTTTTTTATTAACTGCAGTCTTCCGTTTATCGGCCATTTTCAAAACAATTTAGCGGAATTTTGTAAATTCTTTGAGAGAGATTTTTAAAATTTATTTTTGGTGGTAATCAATTATAAGTGTTTTTCCCTTTAGTTAGTAACATCTGACTTCTAGAAGTTGTCGTCTTCTGAAACGAAAAACTACCAACCAGCCGCACAAGTGAATTTCATGGTAGCTGTAGTTTCACGGTCTAGGACATTTCACCGCGGCCGAATTACCGCGGCCATATCACCGCAGGGACATTTTACCGCAAGGACAATTTTGATTTTCAAGAAAGCGGATAATTTTACCACCAATTCCAAAATGTGAAACTCCTTCAAACATGTGTTCTTATAAAACCTTGAAGTTGCTAAATATTAATTTAACAAAGACATATGCAAAAAATATTTTATTATTAAAAACAACTTAGTACAACAAATTATTGTTCCATTTCATAATTATGCGAAATTGATTTCAAATATTCTATAAAACTACGAGTAGTGGTATAAGTACTCAGTAACAATTTTTTTAATACGTTTATCTGCGTCTATATACACTTTTAGTTTTTTTGCCGGATTAAAACCAGCTAATAAGTTTTCATAATAAATATCACGACCCTGTTGAATTATTTTGAGTGTGGTTACAAATTTCCACACCGTCGGATGGTCCATACCTAGTTCACTTTGTAGGCGCCAATGTGCTGCTTCCGCGAAATTGTTGGTTCTATCTATATCGGACAACACCCTTCCGTAAACTGACCAAAGTTGAGGGCCAAATATTGGTATTATGCGACCATTTCCGCGTCGGTTGGGGCTTCCAAGATAATATTGCTCGAACCACTGCAGCAATTCCTGGAGTTCTGGCGATAATTCTTCGGGAAGTAAGTCTACTGCTTCATCAAGATCTTCAATTTTTACAAATGCCAAAGACGAAATCATTCGAACATCGAACTGCATTAGCGAAATCTGGCTCATTGTTGTAGCGGGTCAGTAAATGAAGTTCACCTAGCTTCTTTTTTAAATTTTTTGTTAAGTGAAAAAGGCAGCCATCTATATCTGCAAGAGGAAAAGCGTTTCGGAACGAGTTAACAGCTGCGATTTCGAAATCACAAGAGATTCTTGATGGGTTTAAATTATGATCACTACTATTCTTTAATAATTCGATCATATTGTCATATGTAGATTCCGACTTATTAGGTAATAGAGCGTACGCTATAGGATGTACAGCTCCAAATTTCTTCGCCAGGATGGTGTACACTTGATAAAATAACGGAGGCGTAGATTTGAACGTCCCATCGATAAACCAATGATTTGATTTGCCCAAAATCTGAAATAAAAAGGAACGATATTATTTGATGCGGAAAAATCAAACAATTTTAGATTCATCGAAAAGTGAAATATTTGAAATTAATTTGACCGAATAATACTTCATAAAAATTATGTGAAAAGAGTTTGTGATATTTAGGTTAGGTTAGCCCAAAAATGATGATTCTATTGGGAACTGGGCCGTTATCGGCTAAAAGGAAGCTGTCTATTTCACCATTAGCGCACTTATATTGTTTGAAATTTTCAGGAATGACCAAATCTTCCACTTTGGCGGGAACACCGGGTGCTGCGTTGATTTCATTTCGTACTCTCCTTATCATTTTTTTAGGGCACCTTCCATTGGTAATGCAACTTTTACGCTATCTGGTAATCCATTGTCTTTACTCACGTATTCGTTGATTACTTGAGACGTGACTTCCATTGTGGTTTTCGCTCTTTCTTTTATTTGAGATACGACAATCTTTGCTTCCACTTTGGCAGCATTACTATCGTGTGTATATTGGTTGACCTTTAACAAATAACCTTCTATGGTTGTGTGAATTCGCACTTTACATTTGTGAGAATTTTTTCGGTCGCACCTCCGGATTTTTTTTGATTCACACGCGCTAAGTCTTTCGAAATCGAACATAAAACCGTTCATAGCAAGTTTTTCTTTTTCCCTTTGACTTAAAAATATTTTACACTCCATTTCAAAATCACAATTATACAAGAAATTTGAACTACATACAGTCGTTGGACAAAATAATATGAACGCACTAGAAAGGATGAAGCCAGATTTTACTGATTTTAAAGAAAATATGTTTTTCAGGTAATTGTTTAAAGAGAATAGTTTTACAAATATTGTAATGCCGTTAAGCCCAAAATGTGGAACCAGGTAGAAAATTAAAAAGATTATTAAAATAATATTGTTCAGTTGCAAGTTGCATTTCGTTGGTTTAACATCGATTATTTAAATAAATTTTGATTTTCTGATATATTTTCTTGTTGAATATTGTTTTACACTATTTTTTGTAATATCGGTGAACGACGCCGATTAGCTGAAAAAGGTGTAAAATGCTATCGACCTGTAAACAGCCACGACTCACCCCAACTTTGAAAAAAAAGATTACAGTGGTCAAAAGTGGTTTTATATAGTTAAAGTTATGTGTATTATATTTTTATTTGTTTTTGTGTAAATATGTATTATATTATGTAAGTTGCAGTATAGCCAAAGCGGCTAAATAAACGAACAAATAATAATAATAAAACTGCATAAACATTTCAATGTTGTAGATTGGAAAAAGATACAACCAAATAATATTTCAATTAATAACATTTTAACCTTTTGTTTTTGAATGTCTTAATTTAATTCCTCCTCTTTAAATTTAAGGTAATACTTAATGACGAATCTATGATTACGTGTTTGACCGAAACCATAAAAAGGTCAGAAGTTACCTGCAATTAAAACATCCCTCTTTTTCAATGGCCAGAGAGGGCAATTCGCTACATTTAAACCCGATTGGAAATATATAGTCACTTCTTAAACAAGAAATGAATAAAATCGAAATACCAAATAGAGCCACTTTAAAGGAAAAAATAATTTTCGAATGGCAAAATAATTTAAAAATTTAAAAAATGATCAAGTCTTGCATCGAAAGCATGCCAAGACGCATAAATGCAGTTATTAAAGACAAGGGTGGAAATACCAAATATTAATTTTTGTAAAATATTTTAGTACCTACCTATAATAAAAATAATTATAATCCAAAAATAGTTATTTTAAAACCCAAAAATCAATTAATATTCGTAGATTTACTGAGCGTTCATATTATTTTGTACTAGGATTTAGTGACAAGCTAAACTGACATCCCTATTCACTAACTTCAATCGAAAACGTTTCGATCATCGAAAAGTAGGTGATCGAGAAGTGTCATTTATCGATTGTGGTAAACATTCGTATTCTGTAAACGTAAATCGTATTCGCCCAATTTATTGAAAAATGTTGACCTCAAACTAAACAAAAATTTAATACAACTAAAGATACAAAAACGGACGTTGCCTTTGTATGTTCAAAAGAAAATACACAAAAGCTGAAGACTCATTCGTAAATGATGAAATAATGAAAAGTATGAACATTTTGCGGCAATATGTCCCTGCGGTAAAATGTCCCTGCGGTAAAATGTCCCTGCGGTAAAATGTCTTGCGGTAAAATGTCCCTGCGGTGATATGGCCGCGGTAATATGGCCGCGGTAATTCGGCCGCGGTGAAATGTCCGATCCCGGTAGTTTCAGTCGGATGTAGTTGTGAAATATACATTCCACTTCTACGTAGTAAATTTTCTATACAAGACATGTATGATCATTTTCATCAACAGGGGTGGGGCTTCTCTTTATATATCCCCCCCCCCCGCAGATACGTGTGGTGTAAACGATTTTTATGGAACCTCATTAGAGCTCGACAAAGCTCAAACGTTTGATATTAATTTCATTACAAAATTTGGGGGGGGGGGGGCGGATGTACCTTGCTTAGGCGAAGTACAGTAAGCACAAAATTGCGATAATTTTCTCTGGTAAAATTTGTCAATCATTTGCCTTATAGTTTTTATTTATTAGTTGTTTTGTAGTTTCTTAATTATCACGGTGTGAATTCCGTAATGAATAACATTAAATTCCTCCTTTTTTTAAATTAATAAATTTTTCGTTTGTGTTGGATTTATTAATTTTTTGATTTTGGCTAAAGAATCCCAATAAAATGAAAATGAATGAAATAAAAAGAATTTCTTCTTCTTACATTAGGTCTGGGACTTGGGTTTATCAATTTTTTTTCAAATTAATTTTATGAGCATTGGTTTTACATCTTATGTAGCTTGATAGACTGACCTTTGATGTGCCTATACCCTGGTTTTTTTATTGTTATAATTGCAAATCTTTAACATAGGGGGGGGGGGGGCTTTACGTGCCTTCAGAACCACAGAAGGTGGTTAAGAAATTTTTATCTCACGGTTTCTCCAAAAATGTGAATTTCATATAAAAAAATGTTACAGTCTTATAATGGTACACCACCACCACCTTTCTTTATTAGGTTGGTAACAAGTGACAAAAATCGCTGTATCGGAAGAGGTCTCTTCAGACCTTATCTATGACCACAGAGAGTGACAAAATTATCAATTTCACATCCTTCAACGTAATTGTATTTTTGGTAAAAGAATAGTGCCATTATTGGTACTCAAGAATGGGAAAAAATGTCATGGAAAACAAAAAAATCTACCCATGGAGTAGACCTATTTGATTGTTAAAACTGATCCACGGAATTTCTATGGCATGGGAACGGCGAAGTGAGAAGTAAATAAATTCGCAGTGACATACATTAATTGAATTCATTTGCATGGACGATAAACCATAAAAATATTATTGTCGTAAAATAGTGCAAATACCTTTTCGCCAGCAAAAACTAATCAAACCAAATTCCGCCTTATCATTGACCCTTCCAACCCTGTCGTTCTTTCGTTATGAGAAACAGCTTCCTGCTGTTTTCTTCCAGTAACCCAATTCGAATAACCAATAAAAAATCAAAATAACCAAAAAAGTTCCAATTACCCAATTCGGTGTCTACTAAATTACGAATGATGGTCTACTATTTTTAATATTAAATGTCGTCTTCTCTCTATCCAGTGTAATAAATAATACTATTTAGATTCAAATTGAAAAGAATTATATGGTATTTCGCTATTGTTCCACAGCTTTTATTGCAGGTTTCAAATCAACGTCGCTTCCATGTTATCAGCAGTGAATGTAGTTTTACCAAATACTTAGCAGTCATTGACATAATTAGACAATGTGAATAACACATGTACTTTGTTTTAAATGAACTAATTGAGAATCTCGTTTATTCCATACAATATCAAGATTCAGTTAATTAAAATAAATTATTTGTAATAAAATTGCAATTAAAATCATGCAAAAAAATAACAAAATTCGTTCGGTTCGAGAATATAAAAATGTTTAAATTTCATTATCATAAAAATGCGTTGCTCAAATCTTTGAAAGAAAAACAAAAAATCCGATAGCATCACTAAGTTTGTATTTTTATGGTAACCACACTGAATTTTCATGCTGAAAAATATATTTCAGCGATTTCTCCTGTTATTCTAACGACTGATTTGTTTGTTACAATAAAAATTAAATATTAAATTTACGCATTAATCAACCGCAAATCCAGAAAAATTCACTCTAATTTATGAATGAGCGAGAAAACTAAAAGAAAGTGATGATTAATTCGGGAAAGCGAAACGTCAAATAAAATTTTAATATCGCATCTTCTTAAATTGCTTTACTTCATTTTACCCACCTTGTTATTGAGATAAATGATGTACTCCAATCATGTTGATTGTTTTATTCCCATTAGTGGAAATAAAAAATAAAGCAAAGGTTTCGTCCCATAAGTGCATTTGTGTTTTTCAGATGTGATGGAATTTTCGTAAAAAAAATAATGTTAAAATAGTATTTTTGCACTTAATTAGTAATTTAGCTACATCGGCATTAATTTCTACGGTCGTTATTATCACCCCAGCCATAAAAAATATATCTAATTTTTCACAGACAACTGAACAAATTGGAGATTAGCATCACATAAATTTCAAAAACACTTTTAGACCTCTTGGGTAATATCACAACGAAACGAAACTATTACTTATACAGAGTGTAGATAAAGGATAGTCCCAAATTATAGTTGTGCATAGAAGTCACAAAATGTATTATTATTATTTATTATATAGTTTTAGATAATGCAACACCAACTTATTGGGAACACTCAGGTGTTTACAAAACTCCCGTAAGGTTTGCCTATCCGATACTACATGGATGGTTACTATTTACTATAAAATTTTTTTCAATTGTAAGTTTTTAATGTTCTGGAATGTTAGCACCCTGTATAAATAAAATGAGATAAAGCAAATTTGAGTTATTAAAATATGATTTAACATTTGAATCGGTTATAATTATTTAGTACACAATGAAACATGTTGAGTATAAAACATCTACTAAGGTTTAATAAGGTCTTGGAAAGATATTTGGATTATAATTCTGGCAAGGATCAAGAACGTGGGAGAGTACATTTACCACCCCTGCTGTCAGCGCTGACAAACTCGCCCTCCAGCAACGGGATAAACACTAATGTTTTAATCCTGTTTGAATGGAAGGGTAAAACAAGAAATATACATTTCCCTGACTCATTTGTTTCTCCCTATCATATATAATTGACAATTCAATACTTATTCACCATTGTACTATTGTTTTATATTACAATTATAATTTTGTCATATAAATTCCGAAAACGTACCTACAACCCCTACTTAAATTCTATTAAATTCGAATACAAAATGTTAAAATATTATTTTATGATATTGTGTAACGTTTAGTTTTACGTTATGGCTTCCATTCGTTATTAAGTATAGCATAATTTAACTTAACGGCCAAGAGGAATTAAGTACCAATTTAGTATTATTGAATGGTGCGCCGCATATAGAAACAAACATTTTCTTGAGGTAAAACTACAATGGTACTTTTAAGTGTAACATCAATAATGAAAAGTTAAAAATTGGACAATAAATTCAAATAGCCATTTCGGACCTACTAATGGAATCATCTTCGGTTAAAATAAATTTATTAAGATTTTAAAAAATAAACAACGTAATTTACGATTTCTAAATACAATACACGGTGCCTATTATACGGAAAATAAATGTATAGCCATTATCTACTATCAATTTCTTACGCACTAATTCAACTAAATCGTTTTGATGAAATTTATAGACGATTTTTGGTACAAAATGAAAAGATTCTTGTTATTTATTACCTCAACTTCTCTCACATGCTCAACGTTAGCGATATATTTATTTAAGTAATGAAATAATAGAAAGTCTTTTTTTCATTTATTTAACGATATCGATAATAAAAAAATTAATAAATTTAAAAAGTTACCAGCCTTTGTTTTTTGGCAATATATATGGAACTCTGCTATTTATTACAAACAAAAATTACAGTAGCTAGAATAAATATTAATTAAACTTTTTATTATTTAAAATTATTGCCAAAGTTACTTTGTTCTAGTGTAATTTGTAGACTATAAATATTTGGTCGTTTTTTAATAAACAAATTCGATAACTCCAAATAAACTTTATTTATTTTGTTAAATGTAAATTTGTATTTACTACCAAAAGTAGAACTGTATTTATTTTATTATATTATATGCTTACACAACAGGTATACAGACTGATATTTTGTGAAAAAGTGCTGAATGTAATAAATAGTAAATATTATAGGTAATACCAACACAAATATTTCTTTTCAAACTTTCACGAGTTCAACTTGTTACTTCGGTTTCTCATTGCAAATGCATGAACGAAAACAAAAGTTAAATGGGAATTAAATTTTAAGAATAATAAATCAAGGATTAAGATCAACTTGCTATGGAGGAACTTGCGGGAGTCGTACACTTCGTCCTTGCTTCGTTATACCCAAATCTGTCGATGTAATTCAATAATCCTTCTTGTGTCACTGGATTCTGAATAGATTCAAAAATGGCTTTAGCTGTGTTAAAACTATTCGGAAACGATCTATCTGGCCTTTCTCTCATAAACTGCCACTGCTTATTCTCGTATGTACACTCTATAATTTTGTTATTCAACTCCTTAATTTGTGTGTTAAATATCATGGTTGCAAACGGTTTGTATAATTGTCCTACAAATAACTGACCCACTTTACGGCTGATTATACCAATTCCTTGTTCTTTAGTAATCTTTAGCCTAAAATCGATGGAGTTCATATTCAAAGGTTTCCATTTTAAAGCTTCCTTATAGGTTCCACCTCTGTATGGTTCATTAGAAGGTTGAAATATCAACCCATCGTGGTGGTGAGGTAGCGATTTTATAAAATTTTGACTCGCCAAAAAACCTGCAAATTCGACTCCCCAGAATTCTTTTTTCCGCACACTGAAAGGTTCTGCCGTTCTATTTATCGCACCTCTTTCTATCGCTTTATACCGTGGCGCAATAATTTCGTGTTCGATACAATGAAGTCGAGTCGAGAATGGAGTTTTTCCCACTTCGTGCTTTTCGAAATGTATTATATCGTATATTAAATACCGAGGCATACTTTTTCCATCAATGTTATCAATAACCATTTCCCCATCGACCAATGTATTTTTTAAAGGCAGGGCTGTTTGGCTGTGAAAAAATTTCAATCCGTGTACTTTAAATATATAGTTCCCTCTATCGATAAAGTAGACTTCGTCTTCACCATCGATGAGCATCATGTATCTAGTTCCATCCGCTTTCCAAGACACGTGGTAAGGTTTCTCGTGTAATAATTTAATATTGTTTACATCCAACGTTACAGGTTGTAATCCAGGAAACCCTTTTCCTTTCCATTCACACATATTTGAAACTTTTTTCTTTATCTCGGCTACTTTCACATTTTCCTCAAAATAAGTAACACCACGAACGCCTTTCATAAATTCGGGTGCCTTCTTAGAAAAGCCGGCTTTAAATCTCTTTGAATTCGTTCCGTCATTGTTGTTTTGATCATCATAACACCATTTAGGTAAACAGGGCGGAGGTGGACAATTTTTTGTATCTCCAAATCTTTTATAAAGTTCTTCCAAATAATCAGCTTTGTAAATTCCAGGTGGTCTAACTTCAGAAAACTTTTTCAAAGCTTCTTCGAGGTTGTAATTCATTTTTGTAATCAAATAACAAACGATCAAAAAACCAGTCCTGTTAAAACCATGCGTGCAGTGCACCATTATTTTCCTCGCAGGATATTGTTCTATAAACTTGTGCACCAATTCAATAAATGTATTTATTTGTTCTTCGGAAGGTGTTTCAGAATAACCTCGACATTGTAGTTTATAATATTTGCATTTGTTCCTTTCGATTTCTTCGGTATTATAATATCTGTTTTCTGTTGCGTTAGTCAGATCTATCCAAAGTCCAAGTGTGGCACCCTTTGTTTTGCAACTATCAAATATGGCATTTGGAGGAAATCGGTTGTGCAAGGGGACATGGTTATCGTAGTGATTACCAAGTGGTGTTTTACTTACTATAAATTTATCAACAATAAATTCGATGGAATCCCGTGGACAATTTAACCATCGTTGTGGAATTGATATGTGATCGCGTTTTCGCTTATTCATTCTCATGTGCATTCTTACAATTTTTGGAAAAGTAAATAATTATGATAAACGTTATTATTTTTTTTATCTTATATAGTGTTTAAGAGGATAAAACGATCATCCGATAGGTATTATCCGTTAATCTACTGAATTTGTGTTTGTAAAAATTGTTTGTTCAGTGATAAAAAAAATATAAAATGTTTTAAAACACAGGAAAAGTATTACGAAATGTTAACACCTCTATCCACACAAATTAGATAATTATCAATTTGAAAGCAGTTGTTTGGTATGTTGCATATTATGATGTGTGATGACTGCAATGCCTAAAGGAATAGGGCTCGTCCTTGACTTTTTAAACCAATCCTGTATAACAAAATTACAGATACATACAGGGCGTGTCTAAAATCGGAAAAATGTAGATAATTTCTTCCCCTGGATGAAATTTATGGAACAGCAAACCTACGCCGGTGCACTTCCGAAGGGTTTCTAAATTGAAAAATCACATCAAGTTTATTTTCATAATCATTTTCATTAAATAAAAATATAACATAGAAAAAAAATCAACCTATTATCAAGTAAAGGAATTTAGAAGCACTTCACTTTAAGAATCCAAGCACCACATTCGTCATATTCTTGTTTGGTGATACACATCTTTTGGAAGGTCTCGGTGAATGCAGCTAAGATGGAACCACCGTACCATGTGGAGTGTTTATTTTCTGATGGAGCAATGACGTCGATCTCCATTGGTGATGGAGCAAGTTGGGTAATTTCTTTCTGCATTCTTTCGGCGATACCTGGGTACATGGTCGAACCTCCGGAGAGTACAATGTTAGCATACAAATCTTTACGGATGTCAACATCGCACTTCATGATAGAGTTGTATGTCATTTCGTGAATTCCGCAAGCTTCCAAATTGGTAAGTGGTGGTTGGAAGAGACCTTCAGGACAACGGAACCTTTCGTTATTAATCTTGATTTCTCGACCATCTGGTAAATCGTACGTCTTATTTAAGGAATTAGAGTTGTCAGCGATGGCCATTTCTTCTTCGAAGTCCAAAGCAACATAACAGTACTTTTCTTTAATATCACGCACGCTTCTTCCTTCGTCGATTGTCTTTAAGCAGTAGCCTCTTTCGTTTAGCATATTCGTAAGGTAATCGGTCAAATAGCAACCAGTCAAGTTAGAATCAAGGATGGCATATGTGAGAGCGCAACCTTCATAAATTGGTACGGTCTGACACACACCGTGACCAGAATTCAATACCATACCAGTGGTACGACCAGACGCGAACAATGAGAGTGTATTTTGAATGGAAGCATACATTGCTGGAGTTCCGAAAGTTTCAAACATGATTTCGGCCATCTTACCATTGCTGTAGGAATTAAAACAATTTGCACTCAATAAAACAGAATGTTCTTGTGATTGCACATACAATTTGTCATAGAAAGCATGATGCCAAATTCTTTCCATATCGTCCCAGTTTGTAACAATTCCGTTTTCGATTGGATATTTCAATGTGAGTAGATTTTTTCTATTTTGGGCTTGATGCCCTATATAATAATTTCTTACTGCCATAATATTATTAAGAGGTTCGCGACCAACAACGGTTGGGAATACAACGCAAGGTTCGACTTCGCTGGCAAAACCAGCTCTGCACATATCCGAACCATTATCTATGACTATAGTGGTAACTTCTTCATCACACATTTTGAATTAGTACCTACACGTCACAACTCACAGCAAGCAATTCGGTTATTGCTAATTAAATTATGTTTGTAAAATTTCGTTTTATCAGCACAAATAAGATTAAAAACGATACTGTTTTTATCAGTATTTTCGTATAGGTAGGTACTTAATTACAACAAACTAATAATGATATTATCTAAATTTTAAATAGATTAAAAAATTTATTCTGGTATCGGTTATTGCCCAGATGCTGATGTTGATCCAGCCATGTTAAAATTTTCGAATACGTTGATCTCTTTTAAAGTTTGCAAAACTACTTACTACAGCCTGGTAGAGGCTTCAGTAGAGTAGCTGTGCTGGATCTGGACCACTTTGACAATCGAGATTTTTAATGAATTTGCAATTTGTAGAATTATACGTAAATTATTACATAATTTCTTAGTAAATTTAATACATGGCCTGTTTATTTAATTTATGATAAATAAAATTACCTATTAATTAATTTATATATTCAATTACCGCTCAAGGACGCAATTTTGATTCCAGATTTGCATTGCTTGTTGAATCACTCAAGCACGCCATAGTCGAGATTTTTTAATCGAAGCTTGATTAATCTAATTTTGAACATTTATTTTTTCAAAATTACATAATACATCTTCACCATCTTAAAGCTACGGTAAGTTGCATTACAACACTGGAGACCGAACTTTCCGGCAACAGTACTTGAAAGATTGTTTTATAGTTTTTGATTGGTCGGATGAAATAGTTTGCATAGTTTTCGTAACTTTGTAAGCTTATTGCTTATAATTGGCTATAAATTATTGTGATAAATTGCGGTAGATACAAATAAAGTTCGCTTTTCTGCATTTAAATGTTGAAATTACACCTTCTCAAAATTTATATATGTGATTTGTTACACAAGTGGATAACTACGAGAGTTATCAACTAATAAGCTAAGGAACCTTTAAGGTCTGTATGTTGTTTATTTTTAACTAGTACTATGCTAAATGGAATATTAAAATTTTAAAATATTGTACATTTGCATGTTATTGCTTTATTCTTGCATGATAAGGTTAAATATGAGGTTTATGAAGCAAAACTCGCTTGTTATAGCAAGCACGGAGTAATCAAAATGATTGCTCAATTTATCTTTGAAAGCTTTATTCCAAATATCGTACGTTATATATGTCTTAATAGACACATTAACAACAGTATAATTTTAAAGCAGTAATGTCTGCAGGCATTAATTTAAATAAAAGATGGTAGAATATCAAACAAAAATGATATATACACATTTGACACTTCTATAAAAATTGGCATGTTTATCCGTTTCCATTATTAAAGCTGAGAAGTATCTTGCACAACTTGACATTGATTTATTGCGTTTCTCTTTCCGACTCAGTGAGAGATGAAGATAAATATTTTGGGGAAGAGAATAACTCTGTAATGTGCATTTACTTTTTGGATCAGATTGTTTCCTAATCGTCAACCATTATTCAATAATCCTGAAATTATATTCCAGAACATGACAATCTGAAAATAATCTTACAAAAAATATTCTAAATTAATGTAAACGAATTTGCGAGTTTGCAAAAATACAAATGATTCTAAAATGGAGTAATTTTATTATTTTTCTTACAAAAATGAAGCAAACTATTGGTCATCGGTTAAAAACTAATTTTGATCGAAATTGAACTTTTCAAACGTCTCAATTAGCGTTATCGATTGTTACCATTATATACAATGTGCGGCATTGTAATTGATAATAATAATAACAGATATCTTTTTCATCTTGATATCATGAGATCTTTCAATAAGGATAACTGTTTAAAAAGTTTGTCAAAGTGACAGTTCTTTGACATTTGTGTTCAGAAAGGTTTGCCATTTAATCATGAATAAATTAACACTTGAACAACGCTACCAAATTGTGGAAATTTATTTTCACAGTCAGAGTTCCGTTCGCGAAACTTATGGAGCTCTTCGCCCATTTTATGGTCGACATAAAATGGGTATGTGAACAAGCAAAATAGCCGTATATGGATTGAGACCAATCCGGAACATTATCTTGAGACTCCATTGGATCTAATAAAATTTACTGTTTGGGGTGGAATACACGCCATCGGCATCATCGGTCCATATTTCTTTCGAAATGAGGAAGGAGCTACCGTTACGGTGAATGGTGTGAGATATCGACACATTCAGTGGCGTACCTAGAAGTTTTGCCGCCCGGGGCGGTTTCAAATTTTCCGCCCTTTTAAAGTCAATCAAATGATGGTTTTTATTAATTGATAAACATAAATAAATAATTGTAATTGAGACAAACTATATAATGTACGTGGGGAACTTTCCCATAGTTTTCGAACTATGAACTTTCGAATAGTAAACTTATGCAGTGAACAAGTTGTTTTTTACAACTTAAAATATAAAAAATGCAGCTCCAAAATATGTGCCGCCCGGTGCGGACCGCACCCACCGCCCCCCCTTAGGTACGCCACTGGACACATGCTCAATACATTTTTGTTTCCAAATATCCAAGAGTTAAACATCGACAACGTATGGTTACAACACGATGGTGTTACGTGGCACATAGCCACCGAAACCATCGATTTATTGAAAGAACAATTTGGTGACCACATTATTTCGAGAAATGGTCCTATCAATTGGCCTCCAAGATCGTGTGATTTGACGCCTCCAGATTATTTTCTTTGGGGGTATGTTGAATCCATGGTTTAGCTAACAAACCAACAACGCTGGAAGCATTGGAGGTCAATATTCCGCAAACCGTTTATGAAATAAGGCCAGAAATATTGGAAAAAGTTGTCAAAAATTGGACTGATCGGATGCGCTTCGTAACGATTAATCGTGGTGGTCACATGCCGGAAATCATTTTCAAATCATAAATGGCATTAAATTTACTTTCATAAAAAAATAATTATAAAAACGTTCCATCAATTTTGTAATGCTTTATTTTAATTTGAACTTCTCATGCAGCTAAAAAACACCCTATAGAAGAGGCAATATTTTGCTTGAAAAATTTCATGAAGCAGGCCACTGCAAATTGTGCTCAATTACAAACCTCTACATTCTTACATTTTCAGCTTTTTATTCTCATATATAAATCAAAGCATATTGTTCGTATTAGGTACCTAATTAAAAGTCTTGTAGATGTTCTCATTGTTCATTACGGTCGGTTTCCATAAATCGTGATCTGCATTATGGTTATACTAATTAACCATACCAACTTCAGTTCTAAAAATCTTTCATTTCATCGAACTGCTTCTTTTTTCTTTTAAAACAAAATGGTTATAAAACCATTAAAACATCTATAAATAAATAAATGGGATCTTCCAGCAATTTTAAGTAAAAAAAGTAAAAGCACCAACAAATTGCCACTCATCAAGTGATTCCGGTTTTCATTTCTAGTTGTGAATTTTTAATTAAAACTACCCCTAAAAGTAGCTACTTGGCAAAACTTTTCAAATTGTAACTTTATAAGTATAACAATATAAGCAAACATAATACTATTTTAGTATGTATTAACATAACCTAGCTGGTATGGTTACCCCTATGATTACAATTTGGTTTAGTTATCCGGGCCGTAGCGTAAGACTCTCAAATGCAAAGATCGTGAAGGAAATAAAATTTGTTAAATTACACATTTACCTATGCCGTTATTGTTGTGACACCACACTGTATATTTTAATCATCATTATTATTTAATAGGTGTATTAAATTAAATATTATCCAGTGCATATTCAACTTTGAAAATTAACAAGTTAATTAAACAATAAAATCAATTTATTTTCATGACCTTTCAGCAATGGGTTATTGCTATCATGAAAATAAATAATTTATATTTATTGTGCAATTATAACTTTTTAATATTTCAAATTTAATTTAATATTTAATTGGCCAGTTAAAAATTTATATATTTTGACACTTTACATTTAAATAATACAGAATTATTTAAAATACTATTAAAAAGCAACTTTTTTTTAAATAATAAAGTGATTTGTCCGTATGAAATAGACATTCAAAAAATTTTACTTTTTGTTGTAATATTAAAACCATAATTTGAAATGCTTTTAGTATCTATGGATTTAAATTAAATTCAGTCAGTACTACCTAATGCATTATAAAATATAGAACTTAAAAGCTTTAAAAGTATAATTTTTAAAGAATTAGGTCTAGTAACAATAAAATAAAAAGGTTTTAAAAAGTAATCAATTTTTATTTGGTCTGGTTTTACTATAATAAATTACCTAGCTAGTAATATTAAATTCCCATGAAAATGTTGTTTGAACACGGAAATATTTATATATTATAACCCGCATTAAAATTAACAAATGGTTATATTATTTTAACTCAGTCTCGATGGCGCTAAAAGTATAGGGGATGACTAATGCACGGTCTGACCGCGCAATAATCGGTCATTTGGAAACGGTCGGACCGGCCGATAATATTTCATTTGATATCTGCATGAGTGATTGTATATGGTTTGTACCATTTAGCTCTTCTGACTTTCTAGTAATCTACAATATAAACTACATACATTTATCTACTTGTTCATAACGTACCTCTGATTAGTTAACGTTTTAATTGCCACCCTAAAGAATTTCCAGTGCGTCTTTTAGGTCGCACAATCAAAGCAATCTCATATTTATATTTAACACATAATTGTAATAACTAAAATAAATCTGCTTGTAGCGCTAAATTGAGCCGATACCCCCCCCCCCCGTGCCGTCTTTATTATTAAGAACATAATATATAAAAGCTTTTATTTATGCCTGTTCTGCTAAATTGATTCGTTGATTCCCTTCCCCCTCCTCAGTGGGGCCTTTATGCCGCACAACCAAGGTAATCTGGTATAAATAATAAACATAGTTATTTGTAAAATATAAATAGCTTATTGGGATCTATCACAGCGGAATACATTAGGGGTAGTTGGTTTGTTTACGTATAAAGTAATGCATAGCTTTTAAATTGTATATATGGCGAAATACATAAATAATATAATACTACAGCCTATGTTAACGATAATCTAAGTATAGATTTGATTGTGTACATCCGTTTTTTTTTCAAGTTTCAGTGTATAAATTAAGAGGAAAGTCATGTTGATTACATTGAAAAATGAGTTATCAGGCATTAAATTTAAAAGATATTATCTTCTACAATAAATTGCAAATGCGATGTTAATTCAAGAAAGAACAATGAAGCAGAAAAATTATTTTGTGCTCATATACAATATATGCAATATAGAATCAAAAAACAAAAGATCAAAGAAAATGCAAATTTATCCTGTAGGTTTACTGTTTTACAATAAATCACTTAGTATAAATTGATCCATATTATGTAATTATATAGGAAAGGTTAACAAACAGAACTTGTAAATTGAACCGTACTCATTTTCACTGAATTTATTCTAATCTAATCTTAATTTGAACACCACTTTCAAAAATCATAATCTTTCTTAGGCTTGTTCCAGCTTTCTGTTACACTGCGTAATTTAAAAAAAATCATTTTCTAACCATGTTTCTTGTAAAACTCTGTGAATAAATGTATTTCCTACACGATTATCAAAAAGCTCACTGCCTAATTAAATAATCATATACTCCATTAATTCTTTAATTTGTTTTCATTGGTTTTCCAAATCTGAATTTCATATTTGTGTTTTAACTGTTAGTGGATAATACAGCGTCCGGTTTATAGGGGGGGGGCTATTTTGGGATTTTTTACAAGGGCCCAACAAGTTGTTTTGATTTCTGTAAGATTTTATTTTGAGTAGGCACATTTTTGGGCTTCTAGCAAGAAGCTTTATGATCTGGCTTCGTGTCCGTTGACATGATTCAGAATCAAACTCCTAATTGATAAGTTCAATAACAAAATAATGAAATCTGATAGCTGTCATGTCTGAACTTGTGCAGTACAAAATAGGCATAACTGCGCATGGGGGAGGTCAGACCGTTTTCGAACAAAACATTATCGGCCGGTCGGAACGTTGCCAAATGAAAACATATTACGCGGTATTATTTGACTTTATGCAAATTTTAAAGATTTGATTTTTTTAGGAGATCCCTGCATATTTGCTCATCGGCATAGTGTAAGAGAATGATCAATTGTTTTTCCCCTCTATAGCTACGTCTGCATGGGAGTATTGTAATAATACGTAGAGGAGCAAGGGCAACAGTGAGCCGCGGGCAACAGTGAGACTTTTGACTTTATTTTTTTTATTTTTGAGAATTTTGGCTTATGGGTAATAGTGAGACATTTAAAATGGGTAACAGTAAGACGTTCTATTTCTTAGTGCTATATTTTTAAAGTTCAGTTTAGTGTAGCAAAAGTTTCAATTTACCAGGATGTCTAGAAATCCACCAAATAAAATTAATTTTGGAACATTTTGGGACGAGAAAATTAGAAGCACAATTAGCATTTCTCATGAAAAATGGTTATCAGATCTATGATAAAAGCGGAGCATCTAATTAATTTTTATTCAATAATATTCGCTGAAATCTTGAATTTTAGCTCCAAAGCCACTAGCAAAAATTTATTTTTAGGACATTCTCGAAATGTAAAAGTATTTTAAATAAATCAAACAATGGTTTTACTTTCCAAAAATGTTTTTATTACAAGATTTCAATATTTAGTTGAATACCCTTTAGATTTTAAACCGCATTTAATTCTTTTTGGCATGCTAGCAACTACTTAAATTATAGCAATCATCTTGAAAAAAGTTAGGGTGGCTCCATACTTTTTTTCCAAAGCTTTATTTACATTGTTTGGTAAATAATATTATAAAAATAGCAATAGTGTAAAATATATAAAGAAAACATAATCAACCCAAAAGTTAATATCTCACTGTTCTTCTTCTTAACGTGCCTATCCGTTACCGGATGTTGGCGACCTCTCTCCTATGTATGTGTTGTGCGTTTGTAGTACTATCACACACATAGGGGACCTACTTGTTTAACGCAGGCTCCGAACCGCGGGAAGTGTATACACTTCATCTCCAGAGAGGCTGTTCTAAGCAGATTACACCTCGGTGGTTTGCCATTGCCTTCCGAGGGGAGACGGTGAGAATAAAGTTTTTACTGAGCCCGGAGTCGAACCGGGCATTCAGCATTAGCAGCAACGCACTTAACCGCTTAAGCTGATCACCGTTTCACAAAATCTCACTGTTACCCATCCATGGGTAGACGTGGTAAAATAATGTCTGGATTTGAAATTATTCAACATTGAGAGCGCTCCAATGCCAGTGACAGGTGCTACGAAATTCATGAAGATACCCGAAAACTTGTCGTCGTTCGAAACAGCCTTTGGGCTCTGCCACCGCATCATGTATGTATGTATGTATGCAATTACAAAAATGCTAAAATTATGTCGATTTGCAGCAACACTTAGGGTTTTTCTCGCTACATACGAGTATTCCACTCATTATCAAATTGACCAGTGAAAACTAATAACCATTATGCTACAATGTATAGGAAAAAAGGCATTTTAATTTATTATGGTTAATAAAACCCCATTTCAAAGCATTAGAAAAAAAAGCGTCATAGTGTTACCCATGTTCCCCAACTAATTAATTATAAAATGAGGATACAAATAAAAACAAAAATTAAAGTCTGGAACGTGTCATTATTTTCACAGTTTTTACAAGTCTAATCAAGCCTAAACTTCATGCATCATAATCTCGCAGAATAACTACACAGAGAAATAAAATAAATGTTACATCTATGCTGAAATTAAAATTGACTTTTTGTGAATGGTAGAAACTAAATTTGGTTTACGTGATATACATTTTGTTTGCATATTTCATAATTACATAATTAGATAGTTTGTATGTCGGAAACAATCCAATGTATAATATAGTAACGTATCCAATATTGCAAAAGCAAAACATGTAAAATATTACCTACTATAGCTGTATGCATGAAAACTAAGTAATGAAACAGACATGCATGCCTACAATTTAAATTTAATACTCAATATTTTAACCCACTCATAAAGCGTTTTCATTAACGTAAATAACCTATCTAGAAAAGTGGAAGTAAACACAAAGGCTGATGTATGTAAATCCCGAACTGGTGCGGATAATAACTATTGGAATAGGGTCAAATTTGAATCAGTAGTGCGTAGCACAATTTTATGTACCGAAAAGCGTTAATAATTGAAATATTCGATGTTGTTATAGATTACATGGGGGCAATGGAATCAAACAGGAAAACGGACTGAAACTGATTGACCATAACATAACAATGGCGCCTATGTGTTTCATTTCAGAAATTTTTTATTTTATACGTGACTAATTTCCTTTCATTCCATTGGTCGAATAATAATATCCGCACATTTAATGTTCAACTTTAGCAGTACCTATCAACATTTAATTTTTATAAGATTATGTAAATATTCAATTTTATTTTATGGTTTTTAAATTGAATGGCCGTTACTAGCGAATTCCATTCATTTTAAATTACAAACTGAGATACTTAAGTTTAACTAAATAATTTGAGGTAATTACGAGCTTAATAAATTTGGCTATTTATTTGGTTTATGGTTGGTAAGTATTGGGCACTGCGAAACCTTCTGATAGCCTAGAGAGGCTGTGATCCCAAAGGACTCTCAGTCACTTCATACAACACGTAATAACGATCCCCACAGGTTAAATAAATGTAGGTACTAATTTTATTTTATTCGTAAAAGAAGAAAAAATATTATAAATTTTAAATAAAGGTTGACTCAATAATAGGTGCCATTTTGATTTGATAAAAAACGCCTTAATAATTGAAAAAATTGGAACATTTTTATTTTAAAATAAAGAGTAGTATCGCGATTATACGTAGAACCAATGGTAGAACACAACATCATTTAAATTTCTTCGCCGGCTCTGCTGGCATGGTATCATTATTTTGGCAAAATTTTCGATTATTTTTTCGCATAAATGAGACTCAATATTTGTTCTTGAGGTTTGGAATAGTTTGAGGTTTGTCGACATAGAATTTTATTTTCAACTATCCCAAATAAATAATCTAATGGGGTAAATCGCAAGATCTGGGCGACCAATTGATGTCAACATGTCGAGAGATATCGCGATCTTTGAATTTTGAATGTTTATGATTTTGATGAAATTGAATTTACACATTATATCAAACTTTTGTACTTGGCACTAAAATTTTTGTACTTCATCAAAAAGACGTTTTCAAATAATTAATTTAAATCTCTAATGTCATAATTATAAATTCATCAAAATAAAATCATTGTGAACATACCAATCCATGTCAAAATTTTCAATCTTCAAACCATATTCATTAATTAGTCAATCATTTTTCACAAAATTTATTAAAAATCTTTTAAAAAAACCTAATCAAATCTACAATTTATCACACAAAATCATCTTCGAGTCATTTCAAAATCATGATATCCCATTCAAGCCATCTCAAATCTTCATCTTTTACAAAATTATATCCAACTTATTAAAAAATTATAATTAAATTTTAAATCACAATAAACAATTTAATCTCCATGATGCGAAGTTCTTCTCAACTTTTTTCCAATTCTACGACTCTCAAAGTTAACAATTTCTCTAATGTGGAATATTTTCTTTCTTTAATTTCGTTAATCCTGTCTAGATTTCTCCTTTGCGTTTATGTGGTATTCCATGTAGGATGTTTTGTATTTGAATAACTCTTCCTTTCCGATGTATAATTTTTATGTTTGTGTTTTCAATTATTATTTCTTTGTATATTGCTGTTTCATGTTTATTTAGAATCTCTCCTCTAATTATCTTCACAATCTAATTACTTTGGTTCTTCTTCTCCTTCCAATACTTAATTATAACTTTTAACAAGTTTTCCTTCAACTAATAACTTCTAAATTTAACTATTCAAGCACTTCATCTTCCTTTTACACTGTGTCATCCATATTTTCATTTTCTTCAGTAACTTCTTAATTTGTTTTTTCTCTGCTTCATCTTCCTCCCGTATTTTTAATAATTTAAACTCATCTAGCAAATCGATTTTCAATATTCTATCCATCTTAAATCCTATCCTGATAAAATTTTTATCAATAATTGCTATTCCATCAAATTGTTTTCTTCCCACTGTTAATTTATTTAATTTTGATAACCTTTTCTGCTGCATTCCACCACTCTCCAATTGTCTCATTGATAACCAATAAAACATCTTTAATATTCTACTTCCCATATCAATTTAAAGTCAAAATTTTCATTTATAAAATTCCCTTCATACAGGAACATTATATGTTCATTTTTTATCGTGGTTTTCCTAAAAGAAATTCTTGAAATTGTTCTGATCCGATGAGTCCAAACTATGAAATATTTCCACGTAGCGCTTTTGTATGACATCAAGCTCATTATGAACATCCATACTTCAGTAGATGGTTTTTCCTTCTCTCTACTTTCCAAAATTATCGAGAAATTCGTTTTAATTCTCTTCCATATTATGGTGTATCTTTTTAATTTCTTTTGCCAAATTTTCGCGTTCATCCAAGCAATTTACATTTTCTTCCCCGATTTTCTCTTTGTTAAATCTTCGGATGTAAATTTGCTTATTCTCCCATTTTGTAATTATTTTATTTTTCTTCATTTTATTGTTTATAATTTTAATTACAATTTCTACTTCTTATCGCTTTGTTTGTCTTTTATAATTTTTTGTTTGTTTTGTACAAATTTGTCATAATTCAGATTTTCTTTTACTGCTATGTTTTTGTGTTTCTTTTTGTTCTTCCTTTCTTTCTTATCCTTTTTGTTTATAATTTTTTGAATTGTATCTTTCTTATTGTTAGTTTGTACATTTACTCCATTCATGACTACAACATGATCCTCCATTCCTTCATTAGGTTCTCCAATAATTTTTTGTTTTTTCGGGTAATTTTTAATAGGTTTGATTGTGTTATCATTTTATTTTTTAAAAATGTTGTCCGTTTTTATTTCCTCCATGCCTTTGTTCAATTTTTTCACCATACTTTCATTAATTTTGCTTCTCCGTTTTAGTTCTGCCACACTTGCATTAAATTTCTTATTTCCAGTTTTTGTTTCAACCGTATTTTCCAGCCATTCTTGTGTTTTTTGTCTACTAATTTTTTAACTTTTTAACCTAAATTTTCAGAAAACAATTTTAAGATAATGCTTGACAAGTCCATATTATCGAAATTTTCGAAAAAATTTCAGTGTTTTACCAAAAACATCAACATTTTTTGTCGAGGAAGAATAATTCCTTAACACGTTGTCGATCTAAAATTCTTAAAACTGCTCGCCATATCCAATTTAGACGTTAGAATTTAATTTTTCATCACCTCTCAAAATATGTTTTAAACATTTCTAGCCCCATGATCTGCTTTTGTAGCCGCCGTAAAAATTAAAATCTGACGGAAATAAGGACGCTACGACCGTCGGAAGAATTCCGCCTTAATGCCGTTCTGGCGCCGCGACTGTTAGAAAATTTTTAAATTTACAACAGGTATCCTTTTGCAATCCTTTTTGCAAATGATATTTTTTTGTGCGACACAGGACTAAGCTCCGTAATTCGAAAATTCTGAATTTTGAAAAATTTCCATTTGAAATCGCTACGATTTTACATCTAAATATTTACGGTCAATTTTAAGCGAAATGAAGTGGTTTTTTGAAAAATGTTTTAAGACAATTTCCATCTGGTTTGACGAAAACTGGCGATACGTGATAACAAAATTTATGAAAGAATTTTTCTAAGCGTTCCTAAGGATATAGGGTAAATTGTACGCTACATTATCGCGAGGCGATTTTTAGCCCTAGAGTTCGTAATCTTGACCAGTTTTTGAAAAGTTTTTTCAAAATTTTTACATCGATTGTCCTCGAGAGCACTTGCCAAATCGAATGAATGAAGAATTTTTAACGCGGATACTCACCGAAAGAAGGCAAATGTTTTCTAAGGAGTTTGAAGGATTCTGAAAGCTATAGAGCGACTATTGCGTTACAGGATTCCTTTTGGATTGAATCTCATATGACAAAATTTGTCATATGAGATTTTGTCATATGAAATTTAATATTTAATATTAAATTGAGGCAATAGGCCGATTTATATTTTGTTATACAATGGGGAGGCCGACACGTATTCGTATAAACTATGGAGAGGCGAAAGATCACACAATGAAGCCGATGGTCGTTTAAAAAGTTTAGAACCAATCGGTAAGCCTTTGAGGAAACAGTTTGTCAAATGATTTGTTTTCCGTTTAATTTAATTTCTGCGAGGAATGTATTAAATTAAGGCCGTAAATGTTTGATTTATTATATACATACAGAAGCATAGTTTTAGTACAGACCTCTCTTCATTCGTCAGCTGCATTATGTTTTGGGGTCAGGATTAGAGCGTGTTTTTATTGTAAGGAAAGAATATACTATACCCATTGACAATGTGATGTACTGCGTAAGAGTTCTCATGTAGGATGAAATCCTGAGCCGAGTACTCGCAACTACGACCAAGACTTCCAAAATTAGTAGTCGTCAATTTGCATCGTGTATTGATCAAAATTATTGGATTTTTGTGACGTGCACAGTGTTGGAACCCTTGTTCTGACGATATCGCATTGACGTCTACCTGTAAAGTTCCTACGGCCACGACGTATGGAAGTCATAATGGAACTTTGTAATAAAGGAATATAAAGGAGTAAATAATTATGCCTATTTGTCCGCTCTATCAACCTTTGAACTGGTTGCTTCGTTAATCCGCTCAAGAATATCGTCTCAACCTTAATCAAGCCAAGGTTTTTTCTGAATATAATTTTTCAAATTATTATGACTTTTTAATGCACATCTACATGCATAGCCGAATAGATGGAGAACTTACACGTCAAAATCGGTTGAGAAATATAGGAGTATTCTTTACCAAATTTTGATATAATATCGTATTAAATAATAATATATACGAGTACTGTTATGTCTTGTCTCCCTTAATAGCTCTAAGGAGACAAGGAACAACAAACTTCTGCACTTACCTTAACAAAACTCTTATCTCAGGATTAATCTTTTTTTGATTGGCTTATCTCACGGCAACAACTATCAATAAGCATCAGCACAATAGAAAACAACAATTTGGTTCAGTTAACAAATTTAATAAATAACAACACATGAATAAACAAGAAACAATAACACACAAACAAATAAATCAAACAACAAACTTAAAATTAGAATTCAGTAGCTAACCTTGTGACCTTTCGGCTAAACGTGGCTATCGTCGCACAACACCTTGGCACTGGAACTCTCCTGGTCCAAATTGGTTGCCTTCTCTTGTTAGGCGCCTGGCTTAACCCGATCCCAGTCTACATGCTATTCTATCTCTGCTGATTCCTTGGAGGACACAACCGTACCGATCCCTTGATATGGGATGTAGTAGCTCCTTGGCTATACGCCCGTCTCGACTTAATTGTCGGTAAAATTTGCTCGGTGATCGATACACCCTCACTTCTATGTAGCCGATGGCCCGTATTCCAGCAATTGATAATCGCTGATATTATTTCAAACTAATTTGTAGTTAGGTCGCGAACTCGACACGTTGATGTTCAAAGAACAATTTAATTTTGACTCTTTGTTTGGGTCGCGAATTCGACAAGTCCTTTTTCAATGAGTAATTTATTCTAACTAACTTGTATTCCCGTCGTTACTCCCCGTTACGAATACAATTTTGTTTCTGTTTTGTTCCCGTTTGGAGATCCTTATTTTTCCTGTTTGTTTTCCTTGCACGTCTTTAGCCTACGCATTTTGTTGCAACACTTAAACTACATGCCTTATAATTAAACAATCAAAATAATAACGTGAACAATAACTAAATTTAAACAATTTTGAACCTCTCCAAATTGTGTTACTTTTGTACTGGCTTTCAATTACATCTCTCCTACCACTCAAACGGGTCACAACAATACATAGATTCTGTCAGATATCAATAAGAAAGTTATAATAATTTGATTTTAGTTGTATCTGTTTATTGATAATACATTATCAAAATTCTGTTCAAAAATATTCGCTTGTAATGCAACAATAAATGACACAAATTAATTGGTATAAATATAGAATAAATTGAAATGGCATACAAAAAAATATCAAACATATTCTTCTCTGTTGAATCATCATCAAATCATCATAGATTGAATCTGTCCAGAGAGATTTTAATCTATTCTGCTAAAGTTTTTCAATTTTGGACTGATTGATTGAATAATTTAAAAGTTACAAAGTTATTTGAGAACTAAAAAGTTTAACCTTTGATGTATGTAAACATTTGTTACACCACGTTCTGCATCCACGACACCTTTCCAACAGGTAATAAAAGGTTGGCTAGCTCAAAGTCGCGAAGGGGTGGGTTGGTGAATGGAACGAAAGGGTCGTGTGACGGCACGTCGCAAAGCGTGTATTTCCTATCGACGACCGGGCAATCCTCGATCGCGATTCTAAAAATTGTCAAAATCGGTGTGAATAATTTACACGGGGGGGGGAGTTAAGTCAAAATCGGTGGGGTTAATATACACGCGGGAGTTTAAATGGGCGCCACGCATACGAAGAAATGAATCTCTTTGAAGGGGACTGGTTATCACACCTTCCAAGCTGGTACGCGACAACTTGATGATCTTACGGCGAACTCTCACTCCGGAAAAACCTCGCTCAATGACCTTACCTTTACAGGAGGCGAACTTTCCGTTGGTGAAAGTAGCTAAATAAACATTAACACAACAATAATAATAACACACAAAGTTGGGAAATAATAAAAATGTATTAAATAAAATAATATCAGGGGGGAGTTGACAAAGTTTACACAAGATACTATCCAATTTACATGTCTTGTATAAAAATAAATATTTACAGTTGACGGAACCTTTCCGTGTGGTTTCCGTTGCGAAACTAATATTCGTAAAACAATTACTCTTACAAAAATACAAAAGGTTAATTTGCATGAAAGGGGGGGCGTATTGAATACAGCACTCCACCAAAATAAATAGTTACTTAAGCGCAACTTGATAATATTCAAAACTATGATTCATAAAATTGATCATGGAACTTAATCAATGCAATTGATCATCAAAATTCCCAACAACGGGACAAACAAACTTTAGCTACAATACTAAACTTGAAACGTTACGTTAAATTGTTTGGTTACATTCTGAACGCTCGAATGGCGTGGTAAAAGTTACGTTAATAATAGATAATAATATTAAGTTGAATAAAAGGTATACAAAATGGTTGCGATATCGTCTTCCAGGGTTGAACTGAACGTTCATAAACACAACTAATGGTCAATAGGACCAATTAACATCACAATCTTAAAAATATAAAAAGGTTTCTTACTTAATTTGGGTGGTTGATGTTCGACCTCTAGGTAAAGTCGATGACGAGTCCTTCAGGAGTGAGATTCGTCTTCAGAATGTAGAATGAAGCTGAATGTGATGTCTCAAACCATATCAGAAGGGCAGCGTAATAACCAGCTTCCCAAAAACTCTTCAAATCGGAAGGTGGTGAAATAATAGGGTGGTTCACGCACTGTATTTCACGATAAAATAGGGGTCTCCGTACGAAATAATTCACTATGTTAGTTATTCGCGAAGTGACAAATAATTCAAGCCGGCACTGTCTAAGTAAGAAATGTTAATGTGGTGTCCGATAAAAAAAACGATTGGAATGCACACATGGGTTGGAAGTGCAACACCTGTTTTGTACCATTCGATAAAAGCAATGCTACGTACTTGCCTTATGAGCGGCAAGCAATAACTCGACGTGATTAACGTGATAAGCAGATGGTATAAAAAGTCCGATAATTGATTCAATGTTTACAACAATAGACGAGATTAATTGTTCGATAATACCTGCAGTTGACACACACTAATTTTTAACACAAATGACTTGTATTTATTTAAAGACCTCTAATAAATGTGAGACCTCGATAGTTAATTCCGCTTTTGGCAGCGCTAAGATACGAAAAAGGTAGTATCAGATTCCAAGTGAATCTCTTCGAATATGCAATTTGCAGCTCAATTTATGCATTCTCCCTACTCTGATCTGGGATTTTTCCCACTTACTGATTGATTTGGATCCTTGTAATTGGGTCCTATAAATTTAGAAAGAAGGGAGACGTGATTTAATTGGATAAATGCCTAGAGTGTGAGGGCACACTTTCTTCTTTCTCCATGTAAAGTGTATCGAGAAGTTTGGTACGACACGTGCGAGCAAAACAATTTTTTGCTCGTCTGGTTGGACGAGAAAGGTCTAACTTTTGCACTTTTTACTTGTTTTTATCGAAGTCTGTAATTTCGAAATCGCTATCCTTGCCATGTTAAACCCGAGCACATTTGGCCGCTTATCTGCACATGGTCGAGATAGCAAGACAAAAGGCATTGATTCTCACGAGTTTCAAACATGCACGTGTGTGTCCTTGTATTGACAACTGGCTCGTGATTATGGATCGTATAAAAGTGTCTCTCGATCCTACCTAAAATTTATAGTAATGCATTTGCCTATATTGACGTTTAGTTTGCAACGTTATAGAATAGAGAATTTATTGCCGATGAGGTGAATTATGGATTAATGCTACGTCAACATTATTAACACTTCCTCATCTACCGTATGGTTTATTGTACGTGTATTAAAATATTTGATGATACTTTCCTAACTATACAATTCTTAAGATTATTGTGCATTTGCAAAACGTAAATTTATTAGTTGAGCGAATGTTTCAATCTTTTATTTTTACAACCCGACCTAAAAATGTTTTCTCAAAGAGTAATTTTCAACGGATCGATTCGAAATTTAAAATATAAGTTTAATAGATCATAAACGCAAAATCTAAGGGTGCGCCCGATGCGCGGAATAAGGTGACACTCCCCTTACGTCAAGAGTTGTTATCCCTAACTACTCTTCAACTGGGACGCGCGCAACCTCAACCGAAACACAAACTGTCCTACGATAAACCATCAACACTGATAGTGCTGCAACATCTACTCAACTAGTGACTAGACTATACGTATATGCCGGGAAAGAGAGAGAAGGTTCACCTAACCCTAGGCTTAATCAACCCGTGAGTCGTAGTGACTCCTACATGAGAGGGCGGTTCGCGAAATCACGCGATCATTCGCTGGCCGTGGGACCCACAAATGTCTGTGAAGACACCGGACTCTAGATCAAGGTAGACCTGAGCTAAGGTAACACTTCCTTGGCGTACTCATATTTACAAAGCCTTCTCTAAAATGGTTCAGTCGATGGGGACTGTCTGCCTTTTTCAATACGTTGAAAAAACAGAGTAAAAAAAAACGCGTGCTTGGCTGGATCATATTTACAAAAGCCGTTTGATGCACTTCAGTAGATGGGGACTGTCTGTTTTATCAGTTATCGTTGGTGAAACAGAGAAAAAAACTTGCGCTTGGCTTGATCAAATTTACAAAGCCGTTTGAGAGATCACTAACCTTCCTCATGACTTCGATCCGGACGAGATGATCGGAAGAGAGAGAAGAGGTAATGATGGGGGGGCGAGAAAAAAAAAATTTGAGATGGGGTGACAACCTATGAGGGACAGTCGAGGGAACAAATCCTCGATTCGTCCGGCTTGATCACGGATGTACACGAAAAAAAAAATGTGGGGCATAATCGACAATCCAGATCGGGATGGGGTAATAAACTACAAGGGCAGTCGAGGGAACTTGTCCTCGATCCGTCCGTGTTGTACCTTGATGTATACAAAAAAAAGAAAAGAAACATGGGGCCTAGCCATGAATCGGGTTTCCACTGAATAAAAAAATATTCGTGGGGCATAGTTGACGGTACGGGTCGGGATGGTTTGCTTCCATCAGTGTAGTCGAAGGGAACGTCCTTGAACCACACTGACGTAAACGGGAGCTTTCATTGAATACAAAAAAAATCGTGGGGCCTAACCGTGGACCTACACAATCTATCGCCTCACAAAAAAAAATGAAGCTAGCACAACTAAGGTTGACTCTACCAACGCTAGTGGTGAGTTTTGATGTGCAAAAAAAAACATCGTCATTTATTGAGAAGTCCTGCGGTGATCGGCACCGGAGAAAACTTCACTCTAAATGTTGTCTTACACAGGTAGTGTTAGTGCAAGACGGGGACGTTGTACCAGTGGAACGTATCCACTAGGGTACAAGGCCACAAAAGATCATAACATGTAACATAAGGGGGGGGTTTAGAAGTTGAACGATGGCTGGATCAAATTTACAAAGCCGGTCCTATCTAATTCGGTAGGCGGGGGGGGGGTTGATCAATCTAAACGGGACTAAGTTATCGTTATACACGAGAAAAAAAAATTTAACAACAAAAAAATATATACGAAAACTGACTGAAATTCGAAATGGTGACAACCGTCCGGGTTGCACCTAAATGTTTGCTCAAAAATATATGAAGTGACTCTACTGTATAAAACTGACGAATGTGAGAAATAATTTTTCTCCAAAAGGTCAAAACGTAACTATGAAATTAACGCATGACTAATGATAACATTGGGTAATCAATTCAATGTAATCCTAGTCTCTACTTGATTCAACTGAGCGATTGACTGGGTGATTAGGCCAATGGTTCGCTAAGCGTACCCTCTAAATCCATAAACAATAATTTCTGAAATGGTTGACTGAAAATTCAAAAAAAAATTCGAGATTACAAAATGACATGCCGGAAAATTCAAAAAAACAAACTCGAGATTACAAAAATGACTTGCGAGATAAACAATGAAGCAAAAAGAAAAATGACCCGTTTATACTTTGGGGGCACGTAGTTTTCTGTCGTACGATAGGGACATAACAAATATCTCCCTTAACCTCAATGACTTAAAGCTATCTTAAAAGTACCCAAACTTAACGCTAACTAAACCGATACCTAAAATTAACTAAACCGAAATCTAAACTGAACTTAATGCTACCTAAACCGAAATCTAAACTACTCCTTACATACTAAAAGCGCGAGAGAAAAAAAAGTTACACAGAAAAAAAAAATTCCACGTCCCAAGTCTTAAACAAATCTGAAGCCGTTGTGACCGTTGCAAGAGAGGGCGGTTCGCGAAGTCACGGGATCGTTCGCTTGCCGTGAGACCCACAATCACAAACAGAAACGCTGAACTCTAGCTTGGGTTGGACCCGAAAACGTGGTAAAAGTTGGGAGGCGTCAAAATATATGCCTCTGGGATGAACGGATCAAATTTACAAGTTCACCCCTAATGGGTTTGTTCTTCCTTAGACCGGCAGGTGTTATGACCGTGTAGCATAGTTGTAGTCAATCTATTATTCCCTAACAAAAGGTAAATTTCCCAGAGTGTTGCTTCGAGTTATAACCCCTTACTTCTGTACGAAATTCCCTTACTAAGAAGGTTCCTTTGGGGCAGATTTTCATCCGCCAAAAAAAAATGGGACGATAATTCACCGGGGAATGGACTAAGCCCACGAAATTACTTTATAACCCTGGGGTTTGGATCGTCGTCCATATGTGGATCGACGTCCAAAAAAAATGTTTATCTAGCAGTGGAACCATGTCCAGCATGATAATTCGATAGCTCGATGAGAAGTGGGTCACTCTAAACAACTATTAACTATGACAACCTTACTACAAAAAATAAAATTCGGTAAAATTTTCTAAAGGGTATGTTACAAAAAACTTCCCCTAAAGGGTGTGTTGCGACAAATGATTTGTCCGAAATTGGACACAAGTCCAAACAATACAACACGGCATGAGGCAATGTCTAATGCAATTGCATTCTCAGCCCTGATCTTAATTTCTAATCTCAAAAACGAAAACGAAAAAGCTAAAAAAAATCTATTTTAAACGGTACTCGATACCAGGAAAGAACGGTGAGGGATGGTGGGGGCAAGTTAACGTCGTGCGATTGACAAAAAGACATGGTCAGTGTGTATGAAGCGACAGTGACACATTGACCTCAACCCGAAATGATAACTAGATGTTACCCTACCACTAACTTAAAGAAAAATGTCACAATGGACTGGGATTCAAAACTCTTTGATTGATTTGATTCACCAAAGAAAACTTTACGTTAAACTTTAAATTCAAAAAAAACTCAAAAATAAACTTTAACTGACGTCAAACTTCAAAAAAAACTTTAAAAAACTTTAACTTAAATTCAAAAAAAACTTTCAACTGAATTTGAAAACTTTCAATCTAATTTGAAAAACTATTAATCAAGTTTGAAAAACTTTTGATTAAATTCAAAACAACATTCCATTAATTTCAAAAAAAATTCCCCTCAATTCGAAAAAACTTTTCGTTAAACTGAAAAAAACTTGGCTCCAAAGGCCGATATTAAATTCAAAATGTTTATCTTAATTCACGAAAAAACTTGACGTTAAACTAAAAAAAAAATTTAATTTAAGTATCACTATTAAATTTAAAATGTCTACTTTAATTAAAAAAAACTTGACGTTAAATTCAAAAAACTTTAATTCAAATGGTAACATGAAATTCAAAATGTTTACTTTAAAAAACTTGAAGTTAACAATAACTCAAACTGCTCTAGATCAAACTCAAAATTCGGAAATACGTCTGCAAATGAAATTCAAAAAAACTTTTACTATTCCACTAAATGTGTGCATAAAATCTCAAAACTACACCCACAAAACTAACTTCGAAGATTGAACCTTGAAACTAAATTCAAAAAAAAATTTTAGAAAAACTTTACGTTAAATGTCCATACAAAATTCAAAATATTTAAAAAAAATAAATGCGTAACCTAATGAAGTGCGTAAATGCGTGAGTGCGTGACCCGTAGTCAAGCGTAAGAATGCGTACGAAACGCTTTGTGTCTTGTTCGGGACACATGCAAACAAAAAAAATACGTAATGAGTGTACGGTGTTACTAGCATAAAATACGTATGGAAACGAGTGCGTAAATAACATGCGTACTTAAATATACTTGATCTAGATGTGAACATGTGTGCTAGGCACAACAAAAAAACTTTCTATCGCTATTTGCTAAAGATGGAAATAGAAAACAAGGTTCGCTATAAACGGTACGCAGTGATAATGCGTAACGGTGCGTAGAAGACGCAGATCAAAATCTTTCATCGTTAAATGCTGAAGGCTAATAAAAATTTGTTACTAAAATTTCCGATGTGAGGGAGGGTGGCATTGCTAAGGGATTGTGCGTTAGGGTGGTTTTCGTTCTACAGAAAGGGTTGCGAAATACAGGGTAGACTTTCAACGTCCGATATAGACGGTAAGGGTTCACACAAAAAAAAAATGGTGAAACGAAAAAACTTTAAACTAAGTTGAGTGACAAGTAAGAGTTTTCAACAAAATTTAAGGGTTGCGATATCATCGCCACGTTAGGGCGGTAAGGGTGTTCGCAGTTTTACGTCATGCACGGGACAATAAGGGTTGTACACGCCAAAACGGCATTATAAACCGGTAAAAAAAATGTAGGTTGTTTCGGTCTACAGTCAGCGGTGGTCCGCACCAGACCTGACCTCTTCGATTCAACCTAATAAACACGCAATAAAAACAAAGCGAAATGTTATGGCGACATTTCCTTAAAAGTACAAAAAGCAAGGTAAAATGTTATGATGACATTTTACAATACAACGAGAAAAAAAAATTTAACAATAATGACTAAGGACTAAATACATTCGCAACGACACACACGCACTAAAAAAAATTCATTCATACATTCACACGAAAAACAAACACACACAAAAATCTTAATATTAAAATCGGGGCTTTAGTTTCTCTTAATTGGAGCATTATGCCCTGCAACGATTTTTTTTCTTGGTCCTACTCTGTCTGGGGTTACAATGGGGACAAGTTTTTGTGGTCTCATCTTTTCTCCCACAACGATAGCAATATATACGTTTCTGCGGAACGGTACAACGCAACGCTAAATGTCCTGTGCCACCACAATTCCAACACAAAAGGGTGTTATTATTTGTCTTATTATGAATACGGCTCTTACACCCGAATTCACCATTACTTTGCTCGTCATTACGCGGTCCGCTAAAATTTTCGGACTCGTCCCGGGATAAATTTTCAATTTCTCTTACTGACATATTTTCTTTTGTCAGTATAGAGACGTTTTCGACCTGACCTGAAATTCGTAAGTGAAACTTCACGATCGGGGTTGATATTTCGAAATTTCTATTCGAATTCGCCGCTTCGACGGTACCGCGATCAACAGGGGGTTCTTTTGTAATTTCCTCCACGGTATTGGACCTAAAATCTCTCTCCGTCCGGGAGTCTGCTAATAGTAAGCCATAAGTTGACCTAAATTCCTCCAATTGATCTAAAATCCTAAGTTTGGAGTCTTTATCTTTTATTAATACGGGTTTTGATTTAAATAATCGATTAAAATAATGCGTTAGTTTCGTCTCTATGTTCATTTCTAGATTGGGTTTCTGATCACGCGAAACTTCTAAGCGACCAAGTAACTTTTTAATAATTAACACGCCTTCTTTTAAAGCTGCTAAATCTTCCGCAAAGGAAAACGGATACCATAATAAAATGTATTTTTCACCCTGTTCCTCTTTCATAAGGGCTGATACTAATTCATCGCGTAATTCTCTTAATGAACCGTGAAAAGGTAAACCTCTAATTTTTAATTCGTATTGGACCTCGTCCTTTCGCAACTTGTCCGGTACAATCCTGAATGCCATTATTAATCGAAATGAATAAATTTAATTAAATACAAAAAAGGATTCGCGGAACACGACTCTACTTTGTTCTCTGAACAACTAATGGTAAACGGAAATACAATATTTGATCTTAAAATCGCGATAATTTTCACTTTTAAATTTAAATAGGGGGGCGTTATGGAATCTCGTTAGTCCATTCATGCGCGTCGGTACTACTTTTAAAATTGAAATCTTAATTCAAAACTTCGTGATTTACAAAATTTGACGTAATGTGCCAAAAGGGCTTTGTCGATAGCTACTAAGTTGGGTGCCAAGTTATATTTTAACCTACAAAAATTAATTTGGAATTTACTTGATTTACAAACAGAAAAAATTCGATACCATAACATGCCAAAAGGGCTTTATCGATAGCCCCACGTTGGGCGCCAAATTATTATCCTGTTACACCACGTTCTGCATCCACGACACCTTTCCAACAGGTAATAAAAGGTTGGCTAGCTCAAAGTCGCGAAGGGGTGGGTTGGTGAATGGAACGAAAGGGTCGTGTGACGGCACGTCGCAAAGCGTGTATTTCCTATCGACGACCGGGCAATCCTCGATCGCGATTCTAAAAATTGTCAAAATCGGTGTGAATAATTTACACGGGGGGGGGAGTTAAGTCAAAATCGGTGGGGTTAATATACACGCGGGAGTTTAAATGGGCGCCACGCATACGAAGAAATGAATCTCTTTGAAGGGGACTGGTTATCACACCTTCCAAGCTGGTACGCGACAACTTGATGATCTTACGGCGAACTCTCACTCCGGAAAAACCTCGCTCAATGACCTTACCTTTACAGGAGGCGAACTTTCCGTTGGTGAAAGTAGCTAAATAAACATTAACACAACAATAATAATAACACACAAAGTTGGGAAATAATAAAAATGTATTAAATAAAATAATATCAGGGGGGAGTTGACAAAGTTTACACAAGATACTATCCAATTTACATGTCTTGTATAAAAATAAATATTTACAGTTGACGGAACCTTTCCGTGTGGTTTCCGTTGCGAAACTAATATTCGTAAAACAATTACTCTTACAAAAATACAAAAGGTTAATTTGCATGAAAGGGGGGGCGTATTGAATACAGCACTCCACCAAAATAAATAGTTACTTAAGCGCAACTTGATAATATTCAAAACTATGATTCATAAAATTGATCATGGAACTTAATCAATGCAATTGATCATCAAAATTCCCAACAACGGGACAAACAAACTTTAGCTACAATACTAAACTTGAAACGTTACGTTAAATTGTTTGGTTACATTCTGAACGCTCGAATGGCGTGGTAAAAGTTACGTTAATAATAGATAATAATATTAAGTTGAATAAAAGGTATACAAAATGGTTGCGATATCGTCTTCCAGGGTTGAACTGAACGTTCATAAACACAACTAATGGTCAATAGGACCAATTAACATCACAATCTTAAAAATATAAAAAGGTTTCTTACTTAATTTGGGTGGTTGATGTTCGACCTCTAGGTAAAGTCGATGACGAGTCCTTCAGGAGTGAGATTCGTCTTCAGAATGTAGAATGAAGCTGAATGTGATGTCTCAAACCATATCAGAAGGGCAGCGTAATAACCAGCTTCCCAAAAACTCTTCAAATCGGAAGGTGGTGAAATAATAGGGTGGTTCACGCACTGTATTTCACGATAAAATAGGGGTCTCCGTACGAAATAATTCACTATGTTAGTTATTCGCGAAGTGACAAATAATTCAAGCCGGCACTGTCTAAGTAAGAAATGTTAATGTGGTGTCCGATAAAAAAAACGATTGGAATGCACACATGGGTTGGAAGTGCAACACCTGTTTTGTACCATTCGATAAAAGCAATGCTACGTACTTGCCTTATGAGCGGCAAGCAATAACTCGACGTGATTAACGTGATAAGCAGATGGTATAAAAAGTCCGATAATTGATTCAATGTTTACAACAATAGACGAGATTAATTGTTCGATAATACCTGCAGTTGACACACACTAATTTTTAACACAAATGACTTGTATTTATTTAAAGACCTCTAATAAATGTGAGACCTCGATAGTTAATTCCGCTTTTGGCAGCGCTAAGATACGAAAAAGGTAGTATCAGATTCCAAGTGAATCTCTTCGAATATGCAATTTGCAGCTCAATTTATGCATTCTCCCTACTCTGATCTGGGATTTTTCCCACTTACTGATTGATTTGGATCCTTGTAATTGGGTCCTATAAATTTAGAAAGAAGGGAGACGTGATTTAATTGGATAAATGCCTAGAGTGTGAGGGCACACTTTCTTCTTTCTCCATGTAAAGTGTATCGAGAAGTTTGGTACGACACGTGCGAGCAAAACAATTTTTTGCTCGTCTGGTTGGACGAGAAAGGTCTAACTTTTGCACTTTTTACTTGTTTTTATCGAAGTCTGTAATTTCGAAATCGCTATCCTTGCCATGTTAAACCCGAGCACATTTGGCCGCTTATCTGCACATGGTCGAGATAGCAAGACAAAAGGCATTGATTCTCACGAGTTTCAAACATGCACGTGTGTGTCCTTGTATTGACAACTGGCTCGTGATTATGGATCGTATAAAAGTGTCTCTCGATCCTACCTAAAATTTATAGTAATGCATTTGCCTATATTGACGTTTAGTTTGCAACGTTATAGAATAGAGAATTTATTGCCGATGAGGTGAATTATGGATTAATGCTACGTCAACATTATTAACACTTCCTCATCTACCGTATGGTTTATTGTACGTGTATTAAAATATTTGATGATACTTTCCTAACTATACAATTCTTAAGATTATTGTGCATTTGCAAAACGTAAATTTATTAGTTGAGCGAATGTTTCAATCTTTTATTTTTACAACCCGACCTAAAAATGTTTTCTCAAAGAGTAATTTTCAACGGATCGATTCGAAATTTAAAATATAAGTTTAATAGATCATAAACGCAAAATCTAAGGGTGCGCCCGATGCGCGGAATAAGGTGACACATTTACAAAATACATGACACATTCTCTACGTACGTCCATCATCGTATACGTAAAGTTGTATTGTGTTGGAAATACGTTACATGGCTACAACAAAGTAAAAAAACGTCAAGTGGAGAAACTGTTCACAAACGTAGATAATTGGTTTGCCCTATACGTAGATCCTAAAACGACTAAGTTAAATCTAAATTTGTTAGATTTACTTTTATAGCTTTTCTTATCTCGTCAATCCCATATTGATTATGCAGGACCGTTATCGGTTTTCCCAGTTCTTCACTTATTTTCTTTCTAAATTCCGAATAGCCTAAGATTAAATCTAGATACGGACTTAGAGAAACTAAAGAGAGAAACCTATATATATTTCAGGAAATTGAATTTTGTTTTCATGTTTTTATGAAGAATAAAAAACATCCTCCCTAAAAAACAAATAAAATCGCTTTAGACATTTTATCAACATAATCGACATAAATCTTTAAAAAGATTAAATTTTATTTTGCTATTAAAACAAAATTGCCTAAATACATTTTCAATATCTCTGCTACAGTCAAGCTTCCATTATAATTAATTGTCGGACCGTTTAGAACGAGCACGGCCGTGACGTTTTGTCAAATAACATTGTTACAACTTGGTTGATCAAAGAGATTCACGTAGTAGGACCTTGCAACTCAATTTACCGCAAGTAACCCTTGCAATACTGCCGTACACTCGATAACATTTTAATCAATACTGATTAGAAGAACCCTTTAGCGCACCCTACGTCATAAAAGTAGATATGTGTGTTTTATGGACACAAACCTAAACCTACCTACACATAAGTAGTATACACCGAATGTGAGTAGTTAATCGTGCGTGACCCTCTATTTCGAACACGTTTGAATTAGTCCAACATAAATATTAGTCTTTAATTTGATGGGACACGCCGTTTATATCTCTTTTCCCAAAAGATTACCTAATTTATTAAAAATTTAAAATTGCTTATTGCATTACGTTCTCCTTTCTGAATAAATAATAACCTCGAACAATAAAACGACACCTAAATATATTCGAGCTTCTCACAATTGAAAATAAAACAGAACTGTGTATTTTAATTATTTACACTTTAACAACAAAATTAATATTAATTTTAAAATGGTTCAATTAGAAATTACGTTATTCAAAATTCCTCTTGCAGTACGCCTCTGCGTATTTTCTTTTCTAATTTAAATTAGCGACGACGATGAGTCGCCTTCATACAAAATATTTTCGATTCGATCACACAAAAACCAGGGGCGATTTCCTGATTATTGAAATACGAAAGCCTCCTTTGTCCATAGCAAAATAATTTGCTCTTGATACAATTTATTTCGAAATTTTATAGCTAGAGACTATAACTTGGATAAAGATCCACCTTTATCATTTTTATTTGATCTCATATTTAATTGTTACAAACAAATTAACACTGAAAATTTGGATGCATAATTTCGATCCATGATATAATTGGCATACCATCGTTCATTCGTGTCGTAGTCCACATAACTTCATTTACAAAACATTCCTACGATTTATTTTAGCAGGAATAAACACAAAACTACTGGAAACGTTCAGCATTTTTCAAAACGTGAAAGATTCTGACATTCAACTCGGAATAAACCCGCAAAATGGAATTACAAATATCCAGTGTTGACTTAGCATTATAATTGGATGTATAGTTGAACGAGGAATTCTAACCACGGCAACAAAATTTTGGGAGCTACTGGAAATCAAAACTATGACCGCAAGGTGCATAGTCCAACTCGTGATCCACTAAAATACCTGTACAAGTTGATAACAAAGCAGTGCCAGCTCTTAGCTACAAATTAGCTTGCTAAACTTGAAAACTTATAAGCTCATAAGCTAGATTGAATTCTCAACTAGCTTTAAAATAGCTTACCTACTTTATTATTTATTTAAATGAAAAAATCAAATATTGCTTCAAATACGAAGCGTGCTGATAGACAGGGAAGGCTCCAGAGCTGCTGTGGGATGAGCGGGAGCCCACCTCAAAAATTGCTACATCATCCTGGAAAAAACTATTGAATTTTAGACCATTTGTTATAAGAAAATTTTTTAATCCAGTTATAGGTCAATCTACAAGAGTTTTATTAAGTAAATAACAAAATTAATAAAAAAAATAAAGAATGGCAAAAGTATAGCGCATGCTGTGAAATCTGCAACTGTGCAATCGATCAATTAATAAGAAAAAAGTGTAAAATCGTTTCTATAGATCAGTGGCAAGCAAATTTTTTCACTCATAGCGCAAAGTAGAAAAAAGAAATCAATGCACAAATAAAAAGATTTTGTTAGTTTTTCAACTTTATTTGTCACGAAATGTTTTATCTGATATGAAAACCATTTTGATCACTAATAATTAATTCATAAATACTTTGAAGTTATCCTTGAAGAACACGATTAGATTAATGAGATTTGTCCTGTGCATCTAAATATTTTAATATATTAATTAATAAATATGACTACGAAACCTCCCATTTTAGTCCTGATCCAAATTTACCACACCTGATATGTTTCTCCAGGTACATTTCGCCCCCTCCCCCAACGCAAATTCTTTTAATAAAATTAGTGTCAAACGTTTGAGCTTAGTTTGACCTCCAATGAGCTTCCATAAAAATTATTTGTTCCACAAGCATCGCGAAGTTATTCGCAAAAACTTTTGGGCGGGCTGTTGAACTGAAATTTTATATAAAATTGGTATTAATCTATTGAGAATCGTTTGAGCTCCAATAAACTTTGTCCATAAATTAAAAAATAAAATATTGAGATAAATTAAGAATGAAATATTGTTAATCCATTCATGCACGTCGGAGGTTATCAAGTAAAAGTCCATTTCACTTCCACTACAATAATAAATTAATGAATTACTTAGCTTGCTGTTATTGAAATTAAAATTTTTATTTTGTATTATTTTGTAAATTTTTAGTAGTAGTACTTAGTACTACAAAAATTGTAGTAAATATTTAGAGTGGTTTTTCCAATACGGCGGCAAATCCAATAATTTGGTTTTAAAAATGTAAGTATAATTTTAAAACATTTTCAGTAAGTTAAGAAGCAGTACTTTAGATTAAGGTAAGAATACTTAGTGAGCATTATTATTGTTAACGGGTTGTGGTTCTGACCCCCCACTGCACTGAAGCTTAAGCCTATTGTGCCCCACGTTCCAAGTTTTTACTCCATCAACTGCGTTTCCTCAACAAAGTCGAGTATGCAGTTGAAGGGTGCTTGTGCAATCTCCTCAGTGTCCGGGAATGGAACACCAAGGTGACGTAGCCTGCTCCTAGCCAAGGCCGGGCATTTGCATAGGATATGGTGGGGTGTTTCGTCCTCTTCACCACACATCCTACAAATGGGATTTTCAACCAGCCCCATGATGTTGAGGTGTCTGTTAAGGCAGCAGTGTCCAGTAAATAGTCCTACTATCCTTCTCAGTTGTTTCCTACTCAGCTTGAGTATTTCTTTCCTTCTGGGCTCACTCAACGGGCCCCTTATGAACATCCGCGATTGCCTCAGTCCAGGGACTCCCATCCAGTGAGCGAGGTGTTGTTCTTTTAGTTTTTCCCTGATGCCTTTCTTTGCGGTCATATATGAGATCCCGCAGGAAGGCTCAGGGCCTATTAGATGTTTGTTTGCAGCCTCTTTCGCAAGTGAGTCTGCTTCTTCGTTACCCTTGATGCCTTGGTGTCCCGGCACCCACATCAGCGCAAGTCTGTTGAGGTTAGCCAGTCTTACCAGTGCATCCGCGCATTGTTTAACGACCTTGGAGTGTGATTCAACTCCTTCCAAGGCCCTTAGTGCTGCCTGGCTGTCAGTCATGATGCAGATCCTCCTATTTTCATAGTTTCTCCGCATCATTTCTTCTGCACAGACCATTATTGCAATTATTTCTGCCTGGAATACAGTGGCGTGGGATCCCAGATTTATGCTAAGGGCTTCACCTGGTCTTCTGCCGCGCACTCCTGCTCCAGTACTTATCTCTGTTTTAGTTCCATCTGTGTACCAGATGGTGTCATATCGTTGACTCAGCCCCTGTGAGTTTCCTGCCTCTCCTCTGTCAGGTATAATAATCCTGAAAGGTTTTTGGAAGTTCCTCACGGTGCTAGTTCTATCCGATGTCATGCTGAGCATGCTGTTACTCTTGATTGAGTTCAGGATCATGGTATGTGATCCACTACTTGGATTCACATTCCCATGGTCATTGGTTGCCATTCTATAAGCTGCTAGTAGGGCCTCAGTCTCCACAACTATGTGCAGAGGCCGTAGTCCCAGAAGAGCCTCCATAGACGCGGTTGGCGTAGATGTCATTGCCCCCGTGATGCCTAGGCACGCAAGTCTTTGTAGCTTGTTGAGCCTGTTTATACTGTTCCCTTTCCTGGCTTTGTGCCACCAGATCAGGGCCGAGTATGTAATCGTGGGTATCACTACTTTGGTGTAAAGCCAAAGTACCATACTGGGTTTTAGTCCCCACGTTTTACCAATCATGCTCCTACAAGCCCATAGGGCCTTAGTCGCTTTGATTGTAGCGTTCTTCATGTGTTGTGTGAAGGTCAGCCTGTTGTCTAAAGTTACACCCAGGTACTTGACCTCCCTCTTCAGAGGTAGTTCCTCCCCCCACATCCTCAGAGTTCTCACATCATGTAGTTTTGTGCGTCTTGTGAACGCAACAACAGAGGTTTTTCCCGGATTAACCGACAATCCCTCTCTTGTGCACCATCTTTCGACAGTTCTCAGGGCTTTTTGCATCAGTGATGATACAACTTCCCCAAATTTCCCTATGACAAGGATTGTGACATCATCAGCAAATCCCTGCCCATGAACCCCATCCTGTTCCAGTTCCCGCAGCAGGCTATCCGCCACCAGACACCACAGCAGGGGTGAGAGGACCCCCCCCTGGGGACACCCGCATGCGGCGGACACCTCCACAGTTATCTGACCCAGATTGGCTCTAATTATTCTGTCTCTTAGGGTGGAGCCGACCCATCCCGTAATGGTCGGGTCAACTCCACGATCGTTGACAGCTTTTTCAATCGACTCAAAGGAGGTATTGTCAAACGCTCCCTCTATGTCTAGAAAGGTTCCCAGAGCAATTTCTTGGTTCTCGAGAGCCCTTTCAATCCTGTGAGTTAATTCATGTATGCTTAACTCACATGATTTCCCCGACTGGTAGGCATACTGGTATCTGTGTAGGGGCGAACTAGCCAATACATCGTTCCTAATATGCCTATCAATCAGTTTCTCCAAGGTCTTCAGCAGAAATGACATTAAACTGATTGGTCGGAATGCCTTTGCCTGGGCGTAGGAATCTCGCCCTGGCTTGGGTATAAATACCACTCTGACCTTCCGCCAACTTTTAGGCACATAGTTGAGAGCTAAACTAGCTCTGAATATGGCACACAGGGGAGTAGCTAATATCTCCTGCCCCTGTTGTAGTAATGCGGGAAAAATACCATCCTCGCCCGGAGATTTGTATGGTTTGAAGGTTCTTATTGCCCATTCAATCCTCGTTTTATCGATTACCTTTTTTGCTACTTTCCAATGGTCCCTCCCAGCCCAACGAGTTGGTATGTTGAGGTGTTCTTGGTTAGTAGCAGAGTGTTCAGGTCTCGGAACACAACCCGGGAAGTCAGTCTGGAGTAATAGCTCCAGAGTTTCCTCCCCCGATGATGTGAACCCTCCCTGTGATTTTACCAAGGTACCCACTTTTCCGTGGTTATCTTTTAAGAGAGCTCTTTGGAGTCTTGCACTTTCTGGAGTGCTCTCCACCTCCCCGCAGTACTTCCTCCAAGAGTCCTGTTTTGCTTTGCGTACTGCATACGCATACCTCAGATGGGAGCTTTTGTAAGCTTCCCAATCAGAAGTTCTCTTGGCTCTGTTAAAGAGTCTTCTTGTTTCAGTCCTAAGGGATTCAAGTTCTTGGTTCCACCATATGGTGTCTCGCTTGACTTTCCTCTCCTTAGGAGGACAGCTTTCTTCATAAGCTGAGATGATGGCCGACGTTATACTGTCGTTCATCATCTCCAGCTCCGCAGTGTTTTTAGGTCTTGACGGACATTCCTCCGTCCCCTGTTTTAGTCTCTCCCTAAAGAGAGCCCAGTCACAGTTTCTTGGATTCCTGTACGCAGCCCTTCCCCAAGGTGGGGTTTCAATATCAAATCTGATATATCTGTGATCCGAGAGCGACGCCTCAGAAGAGACATGCCACTCTCCGATCACCCGACCCACTAGGGGGGTGAATATCGTCAGGTCAATTACTTCTCTCCTTGCCACTGTGACAAAGGTAGGTTCATTGCCCCTGTTCCCTATCTCTAGATTACTACTACAGATATATTCCAAAAGGAACTCACCTCTGCTGTTGGTGTCCGTGCTGCCCCATATAATGTGGTGTGCATTGGCATCACAGCCGATCACTAGTTGTGTTTTCTTGCTTTCGCAATCCATGACAAGGTCCTTGAGCTCCTTGGTTGGAGGTGGTCCTTGCTGGTCATATGGAAGGTATGCCGATGTCACCACTAGGTCCCTCAGACTCCCTTCCATTATTATTTTTGCTTTAGCCGCTATTAGGTCTCTGGTGCAGAGCCCCCATAGTGGTAGGAGACTTAGTCTTTTTTTGCAATTATGCACACTCTAGGCTGTTTGTCTCCCGGGCTGATTAACTCCCAGTCGCCTGATATGTTTAAGCCTCTGATACGGCCCCCATAGACCCAGGGTTCCTGTATCAGAGCCACGTCTATGTCTTTATTGACCATGTACCTCTGCAAAGCAGCCGAGGCTTCCTTGCAGTGGTGAATGTTAACCTGGACAAATCGGATTTTAAATAACCTGGATTTTATCAAGGGCATCCAGAATCATTCCTTTTACAAGGTCGCTCTGTTCGATGCTGAGCTGGATGTCTGGGTAGCCCTCCGGAAAGATTGCTACCCGAGCATCCGTTAGGGCCGACTTATAGGATACAGCTGGTTCAGTGCCCCTGCTTTTCTTCTTTTGTCTGGCCGCTTCTTTCGGTGTGCTACCGTCCGACCGGTTTCGCTTTTGCCCCCCGATCGGGTTATTTTTGTTTGTTTGTTGTTTGGGGTCAGGTGTCAATGAAGTCCCTGCCTCTGCTTTTTGTGCTGCCCGGAGTCGCGCATTGCGCCTCCTAGCAGCTCCCGAAGGTTTTTTGGGAGTCTCATTCCTTTCGGAATCTCCTCCCGGTTTGTTTTTTTCTTGTGTTGCTTCCATATTTGGTCCCACGAGTAAAGGGGAAATATTATGACCCCATCGCACAGCGCCCCATATGCAATGGGTGGCATGAATACAACGAGATACGTCACGTCTCGAGGTTTCTGCGACTACTGACTGAGCTTCCCCTCAGCCTTGCATCCGTTAGGCGTCGCAGTACCGTAGGAGTGGGGAGGTTTTTATAGTGGTCCTCGTCCACGCGACACAGGCGATTAAGCCAATGCCCTCGTGCCCCTTATCACTACTATCTCCAGGGAGAGTCTTTGCAGCCCATAAGCGGTTTACGATATGATCTTTTGTGAGTGCCGTTAGTCTGGCTTCCTCCACCACAGCCATCTTAACCTTTAAGAGGACAGCAACAACCGGCACAAAGAGTTTTTAAGTCCCGGCCGGCCCCCACCGTCCCCCGTTCGACCAATGGGGGGTTTCCCCACCGCTCGCCCGGGAGTACATGCCTGGGGTTTCACTGGAAGCACGCAAGCCCCCTCACCTCGTCAAGGTTGCATCACTTTAGACCACCTGTACCTTTAGACCAGGGATGAGCAACCTTTTTTTACAACGGGCCAGCTACAAATTTAAAAATGTTGTGCGGGCCGCATGTAAGTGTAACCTACAGGGTGTTACATAAGAAACACTGAATGATGAACTCAAATGATCTCTTTATTAACAAAATAAACCTATAAACCTAATTTGAAAAGTCAAAATGTAAAATCTTTGAAGGGCCACACGAGAAAGTGTGGCGGGCCGCGGGTTGCTCCAACCCTACTTTAGACCATAATTATTGAGACCAGAAGGAGGCGGAATACCCCCAGTCACACCTAAATTATAAAAGAAAATCTATATCAGGTGATTAGAAGAAGTTATTTAACAATGCAAAATGAAAATTGCGACAGAATCAGACATGTATACCTGGGGGGTATGGAATACCCCCCAGAGCCCCCGGTTTCAAATCGTAGTTTGTAAATACTGTTGGCTGCGTTGTACGTCTCCCATTATGTGCAGAATGAAAAAATCCCAATAGATAATAACATAGTAGCTATACATAGAGCCTATCCCTTGACCGCAATTCTATAGACCGGGGGCTCTGGGGGTATGGAATACCCCCCAGGTACACATATATGATTCTGCCGCAATCTCCTTTTTGCATTGTTATGAGGTATACAATAGCCCTCACCGTGGAATACCCAGTCACACTAAATTATAAAAGAAAAATTGATAACCTTATGCTCCTCAGTCTGTCAAAATGTATGCTTTCGCGCGGTTTTTCCAATATGACGACCAAATCCAGGGTTTCTACACGTTGCTAAATTAATATGTCTTTTTAAAAATAAATTATTCTAGCTTTCCCCTACTTATTTCGACAAAAGCCCTTTTAAAATGCCTTGTCGACTAGCCTAATATTAGAAATCCATTAGCAATTTATTTTTCAAGCAGGTTAAAAATAAGTTGGCTACGCTCCCATTTTATTAGACAGCTTTACTTAATATTTTCTTGGCCTGTACTTCCCACTCTCTAAAAAACCTTAGCGCCGCCATGCTGATAAATGGCACTAATCCGATATTCTTAGGTTCGATTGCATCTAATGTGCAATATAATCTATAGTAAGGGCATTCAACACTTCCTAATAAAAATCTCTTACTAGGTAGTTAACTAAAACTTTAAGTGTTAAAAAGTGAAAAAAAACATAATAAGCACTTCGGGTTTGAAGTGCATTTAGTACCGATCGCAGATAAATTAGACCTTTGCTTTGTCTTCATCTCATTATCCCCAACTGGTAGATTACATTAAATGCCGTTGATACTTAAATGACTATTAAGCTCATCAATGCGATGCAATAAACAATAAATGAGTTGTACAAAACGTAGCTTCAAGTATAATAAGCCGCTTGTATTGGCTGTTGTAGTTTAGCTACTGCTCGATAACGATATAAAATTATTATAAAAGTTAGAAAATTTTAGAAAGCCCAATGTATTATTAAGCCCATGTTGAATTCCCTCGTCATCTTTACAATTTTATTGGAACAGACATTTTGGCGACGATCCCACAAACGAAACTACCCGAAAATAATTTTCGTGTGCTACACACTAAAGAACATGCTTATATTAGTCTATAGAAACAATATTTAGGGGGGTAATGTTAAAAATAACCCCAAAATCGACTATTGAAAAGTACGGGAAATTAGCATCGAGTATGCGGCAGACCCCGGTCGATGTCCCATCGTTCGCCCTTGAAAATGCGTAAAATTTTTTCGCTCCGATTTGAATTTTTCTTTGAAATTCGGATAGATGGGGGTGTGATTAGTGGATATTAGTAATAAATATAATCAAAAAATGGAAAATAACCCGTGTATTGCCGAAAAAGTGAAAAAATAAAATGTTTTTTTCCTTCGAATTTTGGGGTGTGCATTCGATAAGGAGGGTAATCCATCGTCAAAACCTACCCTTTCGGGGCGCCGCTGCGCTCTGCACCCCTCCAGGGCGGTTTTGACTCTGGTTACTAGGCTAAACATACGAGAAGGCGCCACCCATCAAGAAAACCGGGATAAATGAAACCGGGATGTAAGAGAACCTCGAAATAGCATTAAAAAGTATAGTTGCGGTATGGGGCAGTAAACTATTACGTTTCACCCCCAAAAAATCGCGTAAAAACAAAAAATAATCGATGTTACATGTACGAGAGACGAGCTGCATCTGCCGGTGCGAAATTTTCTAGTTTCTAGTTTCTATTTTGACCAAAATGGAGCATCCCGGCATGGCCGGCCTTCTCCTTCATCTGACTAATGTGGATAACTGGCTTTTGGAATTGCGGAGACCTGTGGGCCTCGCGTTTGTAGCGCTAGGCTAAACTAAGTGGCGCGGTGCGAAATACTCTAAGTGTTAGAGTCATTAAAACTGCACGGACTGTCAATAGAATGAGCGACGCGCGGGAATCTCGTTAATTTTACCACTGAATCTCGTTAAATTTGCTAAGTTCAAATTCGATTTATTCAAAAGTTTGGCCCCCTACCCCCCTAAATATTTTTACAATTTGCTCTATTAACTGTGCTCTTTAGTGTGTAGCAGAAGAAATTTTGATTTCGGAGGTTTCGGAAGTGGGATCGTAGCCGACATTTTTAACAGTAAATAAACTTCTAAGGCTGGTTTTTTACATTAACAAATCAATTCGTTATTTTTTTTATTCTGCAGAATAAGCGAATGATAAATCCAAAGTCAATTCGGCGCAATATGTAGGATAATACCTTTGCCCACCCTGTCAAACTTAAACGTTTGATTTAAAATGTAATACTTTTACATACGTTCCCACGTTAAACAAGTAGGTCCTCTATGTATGTGAAAATAAATCGAACGCACATCACATGCATAGAAAGAGATGGGCCACGACGCTTCTGTCAAAGAAGCATCACGATTGAGGAGAGAGAGACTTTTTCATAAAGGAAAACTTAACAAAATAAAAATTTATAAAATGGAACAAATATAAACACCACTTCATGGATTAAAAAAAATCTCACGAAGCAGATAAATCGCTGAACACGTAAACTAGCCAGCAGCGAGGCCGAAAGCCGAGCAAGTTCGTAGAGTTTAAAAGTACTGGCTGGTGTCTAAATAACACACAGTATACATAATATGAAAACAGTGGTATATGACTACAAAAGCCGCGATAGTATCAAAAACTTATTAAAATTACTCGTTTACTTTTTTCGTAGAGTTTCTTGTATAGTATCACAAAATTTAAATTACTACGATTTTATCTCTCCGAGACACATTTTTGATAATGTTTAATAATTGTGTTAACTAACGTTTAACTATAACTTCCTTTGCATGCGTGTAAAGTTATGGCTTTCATTATGTGCTAAACTATCATTACAAAACTGATGCCATATTATCAAATTTGTTAAACGAACTAATTTACTGATCAAAACTAATGATAGGAGTAATTGTAATAATTATAGTTAGTAGTTCGATGAACAATACCAATTTTTTAATTAGAAAATGATGAAAGTATAAGCGTTTTTTGTTTGCAGAAACAAATACAAGAAGAAATTGTTGCAAGTTCTTGAGGTAGTGAATTTTAAAAGTTAAAGATAATATTTTACACCAAACTACTGCTGAGAGCTGAGATGAATAGATATTGGTTTTAATATGCAGTAAGTAATGTTAAAGTAAGGTAGCATTAAATTAAATTTCTAAAGAAAAGCATGACAGAGTTAAAAAGGACTAAAATATTGTTCTTTCAATAATTTCATAAGATTTTTATTTATTGCCCAATAAATAAGCAATAAAGATATATGTTTGTTCTTAAAATGGAACATATCGACTTTTATTTAAACAGAATTTTTTTTTATCTAGTGCTTACTTATCTATGTCTACGAGGCCGTAGTAATCTTTTGATTTAGGTTTAAGCAGCAGGAATTTACATGGAAACACGTTTTCATTAATAACGAAATTGGCAGCAAAAATTTTATATTTGCAGTTTTCACAACAAAGGAACTGTGAAATAGCAACTTGCACAACTTTATTGATCATACAGCAAATTAAAACTAAAGCCGTGCATTTCTTACTAACAATAGAATACGTTTTTAATTTAAAACAAACAAATACATCTATTTTCAATTAATAATGCCTGTAAATAAGACCGAAAAATATAATAATTTTCTTTGAAATTCGGATAGGTGGGGGTGTGATTAGTAGATATAATTAGTAAGAAATATAATCAAAAAAATGGAAAATAACCCGTGTATTCTAAGTGTTAGGGTCATTAAAACTGCACGGACTGTCAACAGAATGAGCGACGCGAGGGAATCTCGTTAATTTTACCACTGAATCTCGTTAAATTTGCTAAGTTCAAATTCGATTTTTTCAAAATTTTGATAATAAATCCTTGCAAAATATTTTTACAATTTGCTATATTAACTGTGTTCTTTAGTGTGTAGCTGAAGAAAATTTGTTTCGAGTGGTCAGAACAACTGCACAGTAGCCAATATAGGAATATAGAATTATTAAATGTTACATGCAGGATATTTCCATTGGAAATACAAAAATTTCTTGTGAAAATTAATTACTATTTTGTTTGTGTAGCCCCGATATATCGTAAAAGCATTCATTTTGTTATTATATTGACACAAGAACAAAAGCTGAAATAAACAATTAGGCTTCGTCACTTCTACTAAAAAAATATTAACCATTGCCCATAATTAACAAGTAATATATATTACGCTTCGGTTTAATTTACAATTAGATTTACAAACAAACTGAATTGTTTGTTTCATTTTGCTCTTGTATCGATTTAGGTGCATAATATACCATGTGCTCATTTCAAAAATAGCCGGTCGGTTGAAATAACTTTTTTTTGAATAAATATAAGGAAAACACAAAACACGTCAGTTTATATAGCAAGGGGTTAGTTCGAAACTAATATTGTTTGAATTTTAAGTTTAACCCCTTCCCCTACTTTGAAATTTTAAATAGCATCCCTACCTTGTGATGCATCATTTTAAAATGATAGAAATAATCATGATTCCTCCACGTTAATAATATTCATGTTTATGAGTTAGAAGCAAAAAAAAATTGAAAAATGAAATTTGAAGATGAAATGGTGAATTTTGATTTTAGGAAATCTACTCCACTATCACCTATAGTCCAGGCAACGAAGCCGAAAAATTGGTTCGAGCTTGCAAATAATCGAGGTAAGCTGAATTTTGGCAGAGATATACATTGGAGAGTTCTAATGAACCCCCCCAAGAGTCCCCTAAAATCCCACGCCGGCGTCCGCTACAATCGGGGGTTTTAGCTCCCCCAGCGCGATTTTTTACCGACAACTCGCTTATTTATGCTTGTATAAAAAGTTATTATCAGACCATAATTGAAGAGTATAAAATTCTCTATAATATAGATTTTTTTCATATTTTTCCATTGCCCACTAATACTTAAATAATTGACCGAAAACACGACCCACCTTTAAAATGACACAATATTGATTCCTTGCAGAGAGAGAAATATTTTCAGTTACGGGAAATGCTTTTAACAATAAATTAATTGAAATTGTCGCAAAGGTTGGAAAATGAAGAGAAAAATAGATTTTTTCAAAATTTGCCCAAGTTATAGTATCTTCCAAGTAACGAAACCGAAATTTCGCTTTGAGCTTACAGAAGGTCCTGGGCAAGCTGAAATTTGGCAAAGTTGTATATTGAAGTGTGCTTATAAATCCCCAAGATGTCTCCTAAAAATCCCAAGCCGGAGTTTTCCTCAAATGAGGATTTTAGCCTCCGAAGTGCGGTTTTTCGCTTATAGCTCACGTATTTGCATTTTTACGAAAAATTATTATTATTAAGCAAAGTTGAAGAGCATAAAATGATCTATAACATAACGCTACCCTAGTTCAATAGAGTAACAAGTCCAAAAATGCCATTTTTGAGTTAGTCATACCAAATAAAAGAAAAATGTGTATTTTATATAGTTCAAAAGAGTAATAAGTCGAACTTTGCATGTTTGCCAACATATGACACAAGTTACTATATGGAAGTGGTGGAATATAACACAAGGTTATATGATGATAATAATTACCATGAGTTTTTTAAACGTCAATATCTCAAAACTACAGTTTTTGAGTTGTTACGCTATTGAACTGGGGTATCGATAATTATATTTAAAAAAAAATTTTCTATGATCAAAATAGATTTTTTCTAAATTTGCCTGGACATCATGTAAATTAACAATACAAAATCTTGGAATCGAGATCATAACAAATTTTAAAAGTATGAATTTTTATTAATAAATAAATTATGACTACCGGATAAATCCGGAAAAATTCGGGTAAATCCTGAGAAAATCCGGGGTCCCGAAAAAATCCGGCAAAAGTCCGGAGAAATCCGGGAAAATCCGGATAAATCCGGAATAAATCCGGGGTAAAATCGGAATAAATGACGACGATCATGGCCTGAATGTTAGCGAAATTAACTCCGGGTATAGTTTAAAATTTCTTGGCCATCTGCGTGTTTCGGAGGGCACGTAAAGCCGTCAATGCCGCCGGTGTTAATGATTTGCCATTAGAACAATTAAAACAAGGTAGAGAGAAAGCAACAATAAAAAAATGAACAGAGTCGTTCTTTGCAACCAACCGAAAACTGCCACCAGAACTAAACTCCCAATTAAATAACCTAAATAAAACTATAAACATAATAAATAAATGATACCACTTTCCTCAAGTAATTTATTAAATTTAATATATTAGTTTCGATCTGTCTTTATCAGGATATTCGTTACAAGGACTACAATTGGCAACACAATCAAGATTAAAAAACTGTGAACGCTGATTGGTATACTACAATTTGTTTGCCGGAAGTCATTGAAAAAATAAGAAGAAACAATCAAAATCGACGAATTATTCTGCATCATGACAACGCAAGCACTCACACAGCGCATCGAATCGTTGACTTTTCATCCAGTAAAAATGTTGATTTACGACCCATTGCACATATCTTCCTGATTTGTCACCTTCTCTTTGTTCCCAAATAACAAAAATAAAATGCGTGGTGACCGTTTTTCGTCGCCTAAAGCAGCTGTTGAAACATTTCAAACTTTCAAACTCTGGTTTCTGAGGTATCAGCTTCAGAGTGGAAAAAATGTTCTACACATTGGTTCCAACGTATGCAAAGGTGTATTTTATCAAAGGCGAATACTTTGAAAAGCAATAAAGTCATTTACCAAATTTTATATATGTTTGATCATATTGCTTCCAGAAGCTTTTCCAGCAACCTACAGCTGCAGCAGAATTTTGGATGAAGTTCCGCAGATGGAGTAGTAAGTCATTTTTTGCACCTCCATTTGAAAGGTTACTAAGTCAATAAATATTTTAATTGGTACATGGCTAAAAATGGACAAATTTATTCTTAATATAAAACTCGGATTCACCAACTTGGTGAAAATGAAATTGATAGAATTAAGTTTCATGAACTGATGCACCGAAGAATTTAAGATGACCTAAATTTGGTCAGATCAACGGATCTCGAATAAATTGAAGAAGAAGAAATTTGGTAAAAACTATTTTATTTCTTTTGAACGAATTTGTCAACAAACACAATTGTGGGAATTGATACAGTAAAAATCCGCACGTGTTTCGAGAAGATCATACATAATATTCTGAAAAGGTTGTGTGGGTTGATATAGTACTTTCTTGGAAATCACATTATTGGTCTAATTTTTATTGAAGGAAACCCGGCCGGACATTTTTTTAATTCTATATATCATAGACGACTAAGAATTTTTTCACCTTTAAAATGATGTACCGCAAAGTACGGGATGCTTTATAACTATTATAAACCTGATACATGTTGATTTTCCTCATGAATAGTGAAAACATTAATATTTTATAGGAAAGTTAGCTAGGCGGTATATTTAGTATAATTATTTTATTAATTTTCAATAGAACCCAAAAAGTTCAACAGATAATTTCTTAAATTTTTAAACAGTATTGTGTTACAATTTCAAACTTCAGCACACGGGTTAATTAGTAATTAGGTTAGCGAAGTTGTTAAGGATATCTAATAAAGAAAAGCAGAAGGGACAATGGTCAACGGCAGTACGGTTGACCAGCTAGCACGTTCAATATTTAATCGGTTATTGTGCTTCAAGTTTTGCTAATAAGCTTTGCAGGACTACCAATGTTTTAATTACTCTAATTAAAATTTTTTATTAATTATAATTTCAAAAGTTAAATAAATTCAAAAGCAAAACAAAATAGGAAACGATCAATAGTGTTTAATAATAGAGAACAAAGTAGAAAACTTTAAAAACACAGTGCAAACTAGCAGAGTGGAATAGGGGCTGATGAAACCGTGCAATAGTTCTTGGTTTCAACTTTTTAATTTTATTAAATACATAATTGTCGATCGATTAACAACATTGTGGGTGTTATTGCAAAGTTCCAATGAAAATACAAATAATCAGGATTGAATGTAAACAACTTTGCTAATGAAAATTGATCAAAATACAACATTGTAGACTAAACAAAGTGTTGTCAAATCACTATCATATGGCGCTAGTATTTAATCAATGAGATGTTCCCATTTTGATATGGTGCTGTAGCGTTTTCTATTTTAGCTTGCGCAGGGATGAGCAAATCGTACTGACTCAACACTTACCCCGACCCCCCCATCCCGGTATTTCGCCGCAATTATTTCCGGACGTCGTGGGAAATGCGCTTTTATGCTCCCTGATAGCTCATTATGGTGGAGAATTTTCTTCTGGCTTGGGCATCCCGATTCTCTTATTGTTATGAAAGCTGCAACCGCTTTCCAGCCTTCCTCGATTTCTAAAACCTATATATAGCTCAACCAACTATGAGAAATAATTGTTTATTGGGGAATTCTGTTTAAGAGGATTGATAAAATTCCTCCGGTTTATGAATGAAAAAGATTTATAGATGTGGTTTAAGGATTTCTTCAAAACTCTTAATTGAAGCTATTAGAGCATGAAGGTGTTAACTCACTTTTTGGAGAAATGACGGTTTTTACAAACACGAAAGTGTTAACTCTTCAAGTTTTATTTATGGTAAAAATCTTAATTCATAGATGTCATTAGATACATCAATAATGAAGTGTTAAAACGTGTTAACTCACTGCTGTGACCTCCCTTAACTAATTTAGGCGCCAGCCCTAAGTTGGCTAGACAAAAATGTTTTGATAAAAATGGTTCGTATGAAATTTTTAGTTGAGGGATGTTCAACACTTATGCCCCTTCTTACTAGACTCAGTTGATGACACTTTCAGGGGTCGGTTCCTTTTGATTATAATAAGAGGTGATCTTTAATATTGAGGATAAATTTGCTCTCTCTGGATATTTGTATTGCTTTTGTTGAGTAATAATAAAAAAGATTTCAATAGCTTTCTTTAAAGAAATGTTTATATTGACAAAGAAGAATAATCGCAAAGCGCACACAAATAAATGATTACACAAATCTGTAGATCGCAGATCTACCATTAATGAAGTTTTACAAATAAAAACAGTTTATTCTTCAAATTTACAAGTTAAAAAGACTTATTTTTTTCTTCTTGTCGTGCTTAATTAGTTATAAACTAATTAAGTCTCTCGCTGTACTGTAGCGGTTTAAATGTTAGTAAATAATACATGTGCTTTTGGTAAAGCTTAACGTTGACCAATAAAATAATAATGTTTTTTTTTTAAAAAGAACCTTTCAATAAAGGGTAATGAAAAATGCACTTCCTTGAAAGCCTTGATTCCAAATCCTGTGTTTTAAATGCTGATGGCAAAGTTTGTAAATATAAAATAAAAGTGTTCACTGTACCTTTAAATCATCAAATTGCAATTTCAAATTTAAAAAAAGGATATGAGTGTATGGGCTCCTTTATTAAGAATGACACTCGATGAGTCATATGCACCTACTGTGAGTTTGTTGAATTACTTCAGTTGTTGGTTAGATGACCTCACGTAACCTCGTGTTGATGTTCTTCTCGATTCGAATCTTGTATTTATTGGAGTTGTTTAACTTGTTGATGACATCGAGTTGATTAAGGTAAGTCGTATGAATTGACAACATCTTCAGGTCTCAGTGAAATGTTGAGTTGATTTTGAAAATCACAATTTAGCAAAAATGTTGTAGTGGTCGGCCATTGATGTTATTTGACCTCCAAATGGTTGTTATTCTTTTTGGACACAAGCGAAACACATCTACTCCATTGTAATGTTCCAAGCCAACTGATTTTGATCCAAAATCGATAGAAATTGGTAGGCCTGTTCTTGAAATGTGAGTCAAATTGAATTATTTTCGATTTTAAATTTTATTAAAAAATTGTTTCTGTTTTAGATTCGTGGTCCATATTGAAATTGTGTTTCCAACAGACGTGTTCTATGCAATTCCATTGGTATATGGCATTTTTGTGATGTATTTTGTATCCTTCTTTGACTCATTTAACTCCATCTTCTACAAATTTTGGTTTTTCACGAATATCACCCTTATTAACAACTTTGTTGATTCACGTTTTAAGATTACTCACGTCACATAGATGAAATCATAACTTAATTTTTGATGTGAACAAATTTTTAAGGTTATGAACATGTACAAAACAACAAACAATTTTTAATTAATTTCAAGCTAATTAAATCTTTTGTTTCATTTTTGATGTCACAATCATCAATCTAATTATTCTTAGCAATTTTTATCATGTCTTACTTATCCTGAGAGATTCAAATTTTGTCATGAAGTTGAAATTTGAGAAAATTTCAAAAGAAAAAGTGTCTTTCGACTTAGAATTTTGTGCTCTTTACGAATCTAATATTCGTTTTTGAATTGGAGCCTTTATTAAGCATTTTGAATCACAGCATCACGTAATGTTCCCAGTCGTTGAAGCAAGAAGGTAAATATTTAAAAAGTGAGTTAATACCTTCATGCTCTAATAGCTTCAATTAATAGCGTTAATTTGGCTAAAAATATTGCGATGGTTTTTTTAATGGAATGAGGATAAATTTTTGAACAAGGTGATATAACTTTTAAAACGTTTTATAACGGATATACATAATTTTTATTATATTACAAAGCCTTTCTAGTCAAAATCGCACAATTGATAAAAATCCTAAGGGAAAATCACTAGGAAGATTTGGTGTACACATTTTTTGCTGATGATTCACCCTTCATAACAATCCATCCAATTAAATCATATAATAGTCTTAAGTTATCTATCTATCTATGTAACACTTAATTTATTAGCCTCCTCCAGTGCGTCCTTTAGGCCGCACAGCAAAGGCAAACGCAATATACGACTCTTATGCCCGTACTAATAGTCGAGAATTGATCTCGATTCCGGAATTAATTCTAGTTTCTACCAATCAGATCACTGAAGTTTATGCCGTATCATAGAAACAGCAGAATTAATTCCGGAATCGAGATCAATTCTCGACTATTAGTACGAGCATTATTAATTTAATTTGATATAAATTTTTGACACCTCTTACGTTTTATTTATCCTTTAACGACCGAAGATGAGAATATATTGAGATTCTCGAAACGCGTCTCGTTTCATAATAAAGAATTTGGAGAAATACACTATTTTTAATTTAATATAATAACCTAAATTTATCTGTGCCTGTAACGTTAAATTGATCAGTTAAAATAAATATAACTTGTTATTTTCAACTCTTTTCCGCTATATAATGGCAGGAGTAGATCCAGCCCAATGTCATGGAGAGGGGGGTGAAAAATTAAGCTACATTTTTCAAATTTGTAGAAATTTTAAACCAATTAACTGTTTCTTTCATTTCAGTTTTATTTAGAATTTGTCGGGTAACGATTAACCAGTTAAACGAAAAGTAAACAGGGGGTAATGACCTGTTACCACCATGAACTATGAAAAATTTAAAAAAATTGTTAATTGAACCAAAATTGTTGCAAATTTTAAAAATGTACATTCATTTTGTATTATTACATTGTGGTAATGTAATGCCATTTTTATACAAATCGTTAACTTAGGCTAAATCCACTCCTACCAAATATGAATGCGAAGATAAAATATGATGAATTCTTCTAATTATGTACATCAACATTTTATCAACAGTATTATGATCGCCTATGAATAAATGTTCGAAAGAAATAATACCAGATACTAAAGAACCCTAATCTGCGCGAGGAGGCGGCAAGAGGACGAAATACATAGGTACTGTTGCGTCTGGTGCCTTGAAGATGCACGAGTACGCACACAATCGGTTTATGGTCACCTACCTTTAATTCGACTCTTACTTCTCAGGCTAATATGCGTCGGGATCTGATTCAACCAACACTTTTTTATACGAGCTTATGTCGAACGAATTCTTGATTCCAACAAAGATAAAACTACAGTTGGATTCCGTTAACAAGTTTTTAATCAAATAAACAAATTCCAACATATAACCCAAACAATCAAACAATCTTTGTATAAACTACTATTCTACGTACTAATAAATAAAGGGTAGCTAACCTGCTAATCTTTCGTGCGCACAACTTTCTTTCTTCTCTCTCCTAATTTGCAATATCGTCACGATCCAACTCTCGTGCGGATCTGATCGTTCCACTCTTTCTATGACTGCTTCTCATAGATCGGATAATTTGGTATCCGGATCTCCCCTACGTATCTGTATGACACGATCTCGACCACAACCTTTGTTGCCAACACCTTTCGTATTCCGCTATCTCACGGAATCTTAATTTCTCCAAGGAATTAATTTTCTCTGGTAGGACCACCGTATTTGGTTCACGAATATAATTTATTTCAGTATATTTAAGTGAATCTCACTTGATTTCGCGACTATGTCTCACAGTACTCAATTTGCGACCGTCACGTTTCGTGATCTAGATGATACTCTCTATTTACTTTTATGTAACTTGTGTTACCATATAATTTTTGTTTAAAAACCGGAGCTTCTTATATTCTCGGCTTGTTTGTACATGGCCGACGGTTCTCTGCACGTTTGATTAAATTACACATGTTGTATATAACGTTTACATACAACATGTAACACGAACAAACTTAAAATTAAATTCAAACGACAAAAAAAACAAACACATGCAAACAAATGTGTTTGAACCTCCGGTCTCCAACTGTAATTCTTTCCTTGTTGGTACGACTCTATCCTCAACATGGATAGCGCGTATCACAACAGTACATATACGAATTTGAGCCTTCTGCGTCGATTTTTAGGGTTCTTGAGCTTTGAAACTATCTCTATCTCCTTATGCCTACAAATGTCGGTACAGTTGTAAAGGTAAAAGGAACAAAGCATTAATAATGTTTTATAATAATAAAATCATTACTGTTGAAATATTTGAAAATTCAACATTGAAATGTTTAATTCATAATATGTTTACAAATGTAAAATAATAAAATTATGTTTCTTGCTTTATTTAAACAACAAAAATTAAATTAAAGGTGCTCCATACATTTCAGTAAGGCTTAAAGGTGCATTTGTTATTATAACGTAATATTAAAATTATATTAACTTGTACAAAAAATTATCCTCTTTCGGTTAAAAGAAAATCATCGCAATATCTTCAGCCAGTAGTTTCACGTTAATATAATGAAATTCTTTAACGACTTAGATCGCACCCTAAACACAAATATCGTTTATGAAAGCTTCGAGTAAAGGAGTACAACGACTAATGTTTTTAATGCATTTCCGGGATTTAAACTGCTAATTAAGTCCCTTTTCTCGAAGACTACAGTTTAACTTTTAATCTCTAAGGATGCAACTTGATTTTAAAAAAAAGTCCACTGACATTTAATTTAAGAGGGTTATGCTAGAATTACAACGTTAAATAATTACACCGGCCGACAAATGAAAACTTTTTGAACGTTGTTTTGATTTGAGTGAAAAATATCACTAATTTATAGTATTTTGAACACAAAATTATACCTACATAATTACTCTATCACATCAGGTTTTTTTACAAAAAGGAAAAAACGTTTAATTTAAATTTTTAGGAAAAAATTAATTATTATGTTATAAATACATATATATTTCAAAACTAACAAAGAAAATATCAAGTACAATAATTGCTACAGGGCTAGTTTGTGTGACATCTCTTACGTTTAGCGATAAAATTACGTCTGGGTGTAATTTTTTTGTGAGAATCATCAATAATATCACGTTTTATTGACCAGCAGTAATCAGCCATCATATTCACATTCCATCGACCTTGGTACCTTGTTTCCATAGTTTTTATGTCTTGGTGAAACCTTTCTCCCTGTTCTTCACTATAATCACCAAGATTATCAGGGAAAAAATCTACATGCGAATGTAAAAAATGGAGTTTTATACTCATATTACACCCCAATTTTTTATACTTATTTAATAAGTTTTCCACAATATTTTTATAGTCAGGGTGTTTGTGATTTCCCAAAAAATTGTTGACAACATCTTTGAACGCCAGCCAAGCTTCTAATTCAATAGTATTTAGTATTGCATCAAATTTTTTATCAGTCATCAAAGATCTAATTTGTGGTCCATCGAACACTCCTTCTTTTATTTTGGCATCTGATAATCTTGGAAATTTTCTACTCAAGTATTTAAAACTATCATTTTCTTTATCCAATGCCTTAACGAACTGTTTCATCATACCGAGTTTAATATGAAGCGGAGGTAATAAAATTTTTTCAGGATCAATTAAATTTTCTCGTATAACATTTTTGATTCCAGGTTTGAGATTTGTACGAGGATTCCATTGTTTCTGAACATAATGCTTTTCTCGTGCTCTACTGTCCCACTCGCACAAAAAACAAGGATATTTCGTGTATCCTGACTGCTGACCTAACACCATAGTTATAATTTTCAGATCTCCACAAAGCTGCCAACCGTGTTCTTCATATTTAATTTTATCTAGTACTGTTTCCAAATTTTCATAAGTCTCTTTTAAATGAACAGAGTGAGCGACAGGAACAGAAGCATGCTGATTAGTATTGTGTAAAAGAACACCTTTTAAACTCCGTTTCGAAGAATCTATAAAAAGTCTCCATTCTCCAGGATCATATTGCGCTCCTAACTTTTCAATGAGATCAGGAATATTGTGGCAATAAACTAATGATTCTTCTTGACTGAAAAAAGGTACAAATTCTTCTTCACGCTTCCTATACCAAGCAAAATGTGTATCAGGAGCTAACAGGTGTTTTGCATGAAGTCTAGACCCAAGAAGTTGAGCAGATTCTTTAGAAAGATTTAAATCTCTAATTAAATCATTTAATTCACCTTGTGTGAATTTCTGTGGTTGATTTAAAATTGGTTCGAAAACTTCATTTGACTCTTGACTCTGTGAATTTTGTTCTGACGATGTTGAGCTGAGATCAGATATTGAACTTGGAAGGGGCACTGGAATTTCTAGACCGTGTGGAATGGGACGTGTAACTGAAGTTACATTTGCGTAGGCTATCTTATTTTTACTTTCCGAACCCCTAGGTAAGGAAAGTATTGTTATCAGTCAAAATTTGACCCCCCAATTTTTTGACAGATGTTCACGTTTTGAGGTCCCCTGAATCCATTTTTATCATTTTTGGAAGGATGTCTGTATGTATGTGTGTGTGTATGTATGTGTGTGTGTGTGTGTATGTACGTCTGTGAACACGATAGCGTCTAAACGAAGCAAGCAAATCATTCCAAATTTTGCATATAAGCTTTTTCCTGTCGTAGGACGAAGCCAGATGAAAATAATTTAAATCGTGTAACGGGAAAGGGGGGTTTACCTGGAGCTATTATGACATTATGCGTCATAACTTCGAAACGAAATTAAATATGTAAAAATATTAATAACAAAAAATTAGCGCTATGGAATTTCCTACATTTTTTGTCCTACAAGTTTTTCTCTAAAATATACAGGGTGTTTCAAAAAAATTTGTATTTGTAAAAATTTTTTGTATTTGTAAATAAAATAGTAAACCGCATTCTACTAACGAAAATAAGATGAAAAGTTTCTAATAACATGGGTCCAAAAATGCTTCGTTTGCAAGATATAGGCATTCAAAAGTTTTTTTCTTCCTATTTTGGCAAAATATGAAATTTTTCATCGATTTACTGTTGAAATTATGTAACCATTTTATTTAAAAATATAATGTAAAAATTTGCGTCTGTTCGGAAAGTGATGCGATGGCCACATCAGATTTTTATTTTTAGCATTAAAACCTTTCACATTGGTACAGCAAAAATAACAATCATCAATATGATTAACTTGCTCTCTCCAAATCATAGGTCTACCAAAAGGTAGAGATTGTTTTTTGCGGTATGTCCACTGCCTTAATTGTTCAACACAAATAGTACAAACTAACTGCGGCGTCCATGATTTTAGTTGTATTTTGAAGCCAAAATAAGCATTATACGTATTTTCCACAAACTCAGTTATTTTCAGTTTTTGCTTTGAAGCCATAAAGTTTCCACAAATGTAACAAAATGTATCTGGACTACTATGACACTTTCTTGAAGACATTATGTTTTTTAGACGTTTTTCAACCACAAATCGTTAATTAAATACTATATTAAATACCAAAAGTAAAACGTAAACAATTTTTTCAAATAAACACACTGATTTCAGTAAAAAGTTTGTAAACAAAGTAACTATAACGGTTTATTTCCATGTAACGCGTTTCGAAAGGGCGTATCGTTGTTCTAACTAATATATTTTCTCACGAGAGGTCGCTTAATTCAAGAAAAGAGCGCCAAAATTTATAAAATTTAAATTAATATCGATAATTTAAATTATTTTTACTGAAAAATCTAAAATAGCGAATATATTAATTTTACTAAAAATCTGATGTGATACGATAAAATTAGGTCTGATTTCGTAATCAGCACTTCAAAATTAGTGGAAAAAATTAATTATATCTTGGACAACGAAAATCATGTCGGCCGGTGTTATAAATTACAATGTAAGTCCCGCAATTGCATAAAATAATGTAGTACATAATACACCTCAGGACTTAAACGGATTGTTAATCCATCGTGTAAATTTTTACCCTCAACTTTGTCTCAGGCGAAAACTTCACACTCACGATTAATAATGCACTTAAGTTCCTTGGTATGTAATATACTATTATAGAAAACTTGGGCACCCTCTTCGTTTTCGGGTACAATTTAAGGGAATAATATTATGGAATAAAAAATTTGGTATAGATTTTTAAAATCACTGCTGGTATTTCAAAATTTGATAGTTTATAGCAGAAATAAGTTATTAAACTTTGATAAACGAATGTTTCTCAATTTACAGATGATAATTCAAACACCGAACGTTCACATTCAAGTCTAGTAAAGGACGGTACCACAAGCACCAAGCACTTGAATTGATAACGATTGGTTGGAATCTTGAGAATATTCGCACTTCTCATCCTAAATATCCAAATAGGATCAGCAGAAAGGAACTTGATAATATTATGTACTTCACCGTTAGTAAAATGGAATCCAAAGCTTGACAATACCAATACCAATATTATTCAAAATGCTGAAAATATATCATTGGTAACGAGAGCATAATGATTAAATTGTAATTATTAATATATGCAAATAAATTTTCTCCGAAAAACTGGGAAATCTGGAAACAGAATTTATTACATGCGCTTTTTTAAACAAAGAAAGTGATTTATTGAAAACTGGTCTGCAATCAAAGATATTCTATCTAGAAATGGCCGTACTGAACAAGAAGTGTCCGGTTTACCATGCAAAATATATTAACTGCAATGTACAGGGTGAAATCAATATATATTGCATTCAAATTTTAGAAAAATACAGAAATGTATTTTAGTGCCTAAAAACATAAAGTTGTCTATAGTCTATCTGGTTTTGGATTGCAGTAGAGGTCGCCTTGAACGGCAGGTCAGATTTACACTGGGAAACGTCAAATAATTAAAGTGTATGAGCGACAAAAAACAAATGTCACTTATTTGATAATTGAAAAAATCGAGTTAAATGTATTTTTTTATCAAATAGCAATTTATCTTGTACAAATTTTTTAAATTTGCCAGAAACTTTTAGAAAAAAATATTCGCGAGTCATCAATCACAAACAAAATTTCGACACTGTAAACGGGAATAAATTTTAACCAATCACGTTCCGAGTTCACAATTTTAGTACAATCTAGTTCTGCATTCTTAAAACGGATGGACTATAGTCGTGTGTTACTAATATCAATTCTGGGATAGCTATCGTTTATGTTATTATAAGCTTTCTAAGCAACGAAAACATTGACATTAGATGCATTAATAAAATTGTTTTAAAATGTCACGTTTGGAGTTTGATAATGTAAACAACGATTCAATCGTCAGAATTTGTAAAGCAAATTTCTAATCGTATATCCCTCGAGCATTGATAAATAACCTCATAATTTTAATATAACCCCTCAAGGAAGTTGCTTTTAAGTAACAACCCTTCGCCTACGGCGCCGGCGCCAGGATGTTACCGAGCAACGTGTTTTCGAAAACTCTGATAAAATTATTTCGTAATTATGAATGCCCCTGGGATGCCTATTACTCCTGGAAGTACTTTAATAATGCTGACGAATAACGTGATTTTTGCAGCACACTTGGTTAAGTAATTGCAATAAGCATATTGGATGTTACCAAAATAATGACTGATGTTTAGTAAATTTCCAAGTAGGCATTACCTAGGTTGTTTGATGTATTAACCGACAATATAAATCCACTTAAGTGAAACGTTGCAAAATTGAAATTCAAAAGAGAAAGTAATAAGCCCGATATTGTGCGAGTATATATTACGAAACTAGCTTATAGTTATTGTCATTTGATCAAGTCAAGATCGAGCTCGTTTCGTATGGTTGGGCTTAGTAAACACTTAGTAATGTTAATAATTTCTGAATTGTAAGCAATGGATTATGTTCATTATCTTTAGATCTGCATATTATTTACTATTTTGAAAATTTAATTATCTCGTCTATGTCGCGACGGCATAGAACAACCCTTTAATCTCGTGATGTGTTAGCAAAGAGACTATTCGTACATAAGTTCTTGTGTTAGTTTAGTTAATATATCCATCATTTTCACAAATATCATGGTAGTGCTTAATATACTAACTTGAAACAAAATGCCGCAAGCAAATCTTAGATCAAAGACTAAATGACAGCAAGCTTAGTAATGCACACGTACGATCTCTTCTTGCATAAATGAACAGCTACGTGAGAACTGGAGAACTACGATGGAGAAACGAATAACCTTTGACCCTTGGGCTTAGACTTCATCTTAACCCATTCCTTTCTAGACTACCATTCTCATGTCTTTGAAATTTGTCGCATTCGCGAGGAAATGACATCGCGCACAAAGACCTTCCTAGAATTCCAGTGCCATACCAAAAATCAAAACCAAATCAGAATTTAAAAAGCGCTTTTAAGGTTTCTTAACAGATTACAGTTAAAAATAACAAAAACAGGCTTAAAACAACTGTTTAATTGTAAAACTTTTGTAATTAAAGAAATCGATAACCACATAAAGCAAATACTTTTAATTACTAAGTTTAATTAGTAATTTATTAACAAGTAACAACTTTGTGTGCTTCTTATTTAACCATTTTTTGCTTGGCTTTATATTTATTTCAACACTTTTTAATTAATAAGTGAAGAATGGGAGCAACTTGAAAAGTCCTACTACAAATACTTAACAAAAGTTGTGCGTAAAAAATATTTAAATAAATAAATTGTTCTCTACTTGTAAATTATAAAAGGCGACGTGACTTTTATGGGGCACTTTTTTCATAAAAGTGATAAAACTTGTTGAAAAGTCTATTCTGTCATTAAGTTTTCTCCCTAATTGTTTATTGATGCCGTCTGTTTAACTCAGATCCGGTTATTTTCTTTTCCTGTTTCCTGGTAACCTCCATTTCATAAAACGGTTTTGTCCGTTCCTACTGGAAAATATAATCTTTTGTTAAATGCATGTTTTTCTTCAATTTCCAGAAAAAAAGAAAAACGAACGGCAATTTAGAGGTTATGAAAACCCATGGCGCTTGTGCATCAACCAAAATGTAGTCGCATTATTGGCAATTAATAACAAAAAGAGTTTGATTAATTTAATCATCCCACTTCTAAAAGAAACCGAACTATTTGACTTAAATACAGTAATTTGATTGTTTATTTCTATCGCAATAGCAACATGTGCGAAAACAATGATAAAAAAAGTACGGTACTTATAAATTGCTGTTATCTGAACAATAAAACTTGGTAATTGTTTCTTTTTTTTAAAATAAGATCGACAATAGAAAATATGCTTGTTCACGATTACAATTTATTGTTAATATTAACCGAACATGTATGTCTAATGACTTGCAAACTTAGTTACATTTTTCTATTGAAGTTTAAACAGACTACATTATTTTCTTCAAAGAAAATTAAATGAACTCGTAAATGTTTTCTTGAAGATAAATTTTTATTTAAAAAAATGATAGTACCTTTATTAATAAATTTGTCTAAAAATTTAAAATTACCGGTTTACATAATTTTATCGGTTTTTATAACATGGTCAATGTATTCGGACAACTCTTTTATATACCCACGTTAATGGTTCATGCTTACGAGACGTGCATATTTTGAATCCTGAAGTTTAAAATGTTTGATGTTCAAACTCCCGCTGTTTTGTGTACGAAAACAAGTTTAATAAATAATACATTTGGCAAATAACAACCGTAAATAATAATATTTTTATATTTTCGTTATTTAAATGAAATATGCGAAAAAAAACCTAAGCGAATACTTACGGATATTTTATGTCTTCATTGTGCAAGGATGTGATGCCGCGTGTCTTATTAAGGTGGTCATTAGTTTCTATAATTACAGGAAATTTGTATTCATCATTTATGGGCAAGAGACTAAGAGACACCTGTCATGATTTTTTTTTGGGAAATTTAATTGTCCGTCCATTTGTTCAACGATTTTTCGATATTTTATTCGTTCTCGTCCTGGTTGTTTGCAAATTGGTAGTAAAATAACCGTAAGCTTGCAATCTAAAAAAAATATCTATTACAGAAATGCCCGAGTTATTCCCAGGGGTTTTAAAGATAAACATAACAATTTTACTTTTGTTCGCAAATTATTTTAGGTTCCTTAAACTGACATTTTATCTGATTACTGTGCAGTAAATTTAATATTTCTGTTACTGATATAACAATAAAATGTGCTTGGAATAGTAAGTTCGAAGAAGAATTGAAAAGAAATTCGTATTTCGATAAACTGTCAATTGCAGTACTTTCGGATCCGACACACAAAAATTTATTCTAATATAAAAGCATTGCGTATTCGAAATACTAATCCAAGAAACCCAAAATCTCTTAATGTAACTCGAAACGCATCTATATCTAACCGAACAATCTGCAGACAAACAAAGCTTAGTTCGATATCTGTTAGTGGACGCCCCAGGAGATTTTAGCTTCGAATGACCTAATGTAATTAAGTGATTAGGTCCTCTTAAACACGCTTGTGGAATTTGATATCTACTTGCGATAGCTTTGACAAAGTCGTTTGCAAAGAAAATTGTTATGACCAGAGGTCTTTACTTTATGATCCAATTACAATATTTAACAAGGACTTTACTTAAACTCCGATTAAACTCGTTAAAGGAACGAACAATTAACTGGAAGGGCTTTTCACGATCCATTCAGAAAGCGATTTCTTATTTTTCAAAATGATCATCAAACTTTTAAAATATAATCAAAAACAGATTTCCACTGTTCAAACAAAAAGAACTTTGCAAGACACTTATTTAGATTGATGCTGAATTGTCTATAATACCGCCAAGTTCTTGGATAATAATTAAGTGATTTTTCAAACTAGATGATATTGATTAAGTTATTTTAGTTTACATAAATGGCGAGATTAAAATGAATGGGATTTTATACCAGCTTTAGCTCTTTAATTTTTGAAATAAATTTATTCCATTAAAACAAATCACGTTTTATTAACTTACTTTAACAAATAGAAAATTTTATTGGCATTCTATATACGTATGATAAATTTTTATCTCAAACGTGAGTAAACCTTTGATCGTATTGCATTGTGTTATTTCTCCAACATCATACAATCTTTCATCGACGGAAACGGAAATCAACACTTTGCATTTATTGAAATTCTTATTTAACTTTGTAGTCGTATCATTTTTTATCAAAGTGAAATTGATGAATAAATCATCATGGTTAACTTTAATAATTTATTTTTTTGGTCACAAATAAAAACCTGACTTTTCAAACTTCAATAGAAGGTAGTTATTTCGGAATTCGCTCCAATAAAATAACGATGATGTTGGTGATTGTAGGTCTTGCTATGTAATCTTCCATTTTACAATTGAAACTATAAAATACTGTGAAATCCCCATCCTATAGAAATCCAAATTTCAGTAATAATAACTGACTCTAATATGGTTTCTAAAATGTGATTCCTTTTTCTGGAATTTAATAAAGAAGCTATTATAAAATTACTTACCTACCTATTGATGCAATTTTATACAATTTATTGTGTGATGTATGTCATAATGGGCACAAAATTACAAAGTATAAAATTTATCAAATACAGAGTTTACCAATAGTGTCACCTTTCAAATTAGTTCTTTTATTACAAAGTATTGTTCCAATTTTCTGAAGAACAATTTCGTGATGGTTAAGTATTAAATTAATATAAGATTCCGTTTTCAGGAAAAGTGATTTTCTATAATATTTTGTGTAAATAAATTAGAATTTTTTTAAAGCGACCGATCTTTTCGGACATCCTGTATTAGTTCAATTGATGTTCTTTGTGTTCAAATGTTCAAAAGCATTAAGCTTTTGTGCCTCATTAAATTTTGAAAATGGAATTTTAGATTACTTTATTTATTATTAAATTTTCTTTTATTATTACGCTTTTATGCAAGAAATGTTATAGGGATGTATATGTACATAATATATTTTTTAAAAGTAAATTTTAAGATCAATTTAGGCACATTGAATTTATTACAGAATTTCAAAAGTCACAAAGGTATATACTTATTATTTATTAAAATAAAAAGAAAAGCTAATCTTTTAATGTTACTTATACATACATATATTAATATTGTTAAAGCAGTCTCAGTAATAATAACATAGAGATGTACATTTTTAAACTCCTTCATCTTCTTACATTAGGTCTGGAATCTATCTTTTACTAATTTTTTCAAATTACAGTTCTGTGAGCATAATTGGTTTTTACGTCTTAGGTAGCTTGCTAATCTGGCCCTCGATATTCCTGGATCCTGCCTATATCATTAACACAGGGATACCGAATGCTTTACGTGTTCTCAAAAGTAAGAAGACGGTCAAAAAAATTTAAACTCAAGCCCAGAATCGCACCGGGAAACCTTCAACCGGGAAAAATTTTGAGACAGCATTTTTAAACTGATATTTACAAAGAGTAAAATATTTGTAAACTAAACAACACTCACTCTATATTAAATTAAAGATATAGATAACATTAATTTGGTAATTTTGCTTCCCACGAACCTATTATTTATTAGTTGGTATCGGAACAGTCGTTAAGTTTTTGACATCAGGTTAAGAATGGAATATGGAAAGGTTGCAAAATTTACCTAGTCATAGATCCAATTCCCAAAGTATTTAGAGTTTGGAAAAATTAAACAAAATAAAATTCGGAACAAACAATAAGTCGCAATAAAAAAAATTGCAGTTTTCATATTTTGATGTGAACTTTCTTCCTGTCCATGTTAGGTAGATTTCATTCACAGATGAATGCAACTAACCTTAATCACATATTTTAACCCTTACAGGTCCTTAACTATGAGTTATCAAAGTTGATAATTTTTTTAGCCTTTTTGTACTTTTTCCATTTTTGCAAATAGCTTAATTTGAAATGTAAATTAAACATCATAATAACTTCACGTGCTTATAAGAAATAAAATTCCAGGCAAAATTTTAAAAATTATAATATTGTAACCTGAATAATTATTGAGATACGGCTTTCCAAAGAATGCTGATTTCATTAAATTTTCGGCTGAAAATCGTAAAATGTATTTTTTTCTTGAGAAACCGGAAAAAAAGTTCACGCGAACTTAATGATGTACAACTTACATAATTTTTACCTTTAAATAGGTTTTTCTGCCGGGCATATTATATTACGCAACACTACTTAGGCGAAAATAATCTTTTCGTTTTATTTTTACGCAGAATTTCATAAACATTAAATTTTATGTTATATTTTTTGAAAACAAATAAATAATGAAAAACCGAGTTTGATGTTCTATGCGGAGATGTACAGAGAATTTAGTTTACTTTCATTCAGCTATGGACCACGTTTGCGCCAGATGAATGTAAGAAAAATCTACGTTGATAACTAAAACCTACGCGTATCTGGAATATTTTGGAATCTCTAAGACCTGGAGCAATATGTTTTTAAGTTTCTTTTGGTTTCATTTTATAATAATTTTATGTGGTTTAATTCTGCCAATATCTATTTTAGGCATTCTTCTATACATAAAAGGGAGGTCGCATTTGCCAGGACTCAGCTATGACATTCGAAAAAATAATTTTTGGTTAGGAAAGAATTGAATTTTGGACATAAACTGCATTTGAATAAACCAATCCATAACATTGTGATCTTTGGGGTATTCTTTACCGAATTTGCCTCTCTTCCGTTCCAACCTTGATGTCGAAAACTTAAGACCCATTGTTCAATGCGAAACTAAACAGTTTAAGCAAAAAATAATGCATTTCCGAATTATTTCCAAGCAGATCCTTTTTGCGATGTAATGTTAATTTCGTTTTACCATAGGTATCCTACCTTTTCAGGAAAATATCTGTCTCCTTTTTTTTCCTCTTAGTATAGAGGTCCATGACATGTTCTTGAATTAATTGACGCAATGAATTCTATGAACATTTTTGATTTTTAGCCGGACTGGTCTTCAATATGCCCCGATGTAAAATAAAAATGTATTTTTATTATTATGGTGGAAAATCACTAACACCATGGGCCCAATACCTGATCCGACCAATAAAGTGTCCATATGGAACATCCTGTAATCGATGGATTTTCTACGATTTCTACCTTAACGTCGCTCTCCATTTTGAATGTGACTGGCTCATTCCCTTTACTCCTTACATCCTGAAATGTTTCCATCATAGATTTTCCCGATTGCGCTTCTTCTTAGAACAGCTTGATACCTCCTCCAAGTGATCCAGATTCAATCGGTGGTCTGTTAACTTTCTCTAAACTTCGCTGGAACCATTCTAATTTTAATTGTGTTTTTGAAATCTGTAATTTTTATTTTCCACCTTTTTCCATTCTTCATTTTTATTTCTCTTTGAATGTCGATTATTTTGCTCAATTTTGTGTTTATTATTTCAGTCTTAGTGCTTATATTTTGTTTTCCATTATCTTGGATCATTCCAATTTTTGCTTTGTTTTATTAAAATTTTCATGCGACTTTAATTCATTCGCAAAATTTTCTTTATTTATTTCGTTTATTGCTAAAATTTGTTCTGTTTTATTTAAGTTTTTTGAAGTCAATTGGCATTTTACTACTTTTTCTCATCAAATTCCCCATCGTTACTTCAAACTCGCGAAACTGACTCTTTAATAATATCTTTCCTTTTTTTTAATTTCACTCTAACGCCGTTGTTCATTACCGAACGTCCTGACCCTCCTCTCTGTATCCAGTATAAGCATTCGAAGCGTTTTCACATTAGTAGCGTACCCGCTGTTTAACGTGGAGTCCACACCGCGGGAAATTCATTTAGAGAATGGTGCTCACAACAGATTACCTAGGTCATTTGTTAAAGTTCTTATTTAGCCATTAATAAACTCGGAATTAGCAGTCAACCCCGCTAATCTATAATCTCAGCGATATTAAAATTTTGTCTATTTTAAATACCGCAAGTTTTACAAAAAATTAAACAATAAATTGAAGCTACATTTTTTGTAGCGGAAATTTTGATAATAAAATAAGTGAGCCATGTGAAATTTTTTTCTCTTTCCATTTGGATAATCCGCACATAATTTTAACCTTTATTACGGTGGTGTTTTTAATGATGATGGCGATGTACAGGTCAATTAAAGCAACAAATTTTGTTGATCGTTCGGAACATACAAATATATTTAACATTAAATACTACAAAAAATACAAACAGTAGGTAAATATAATTGAACTTTTTTTTGTCTGTGTTATTAGTTAAATATTGAATATAAAATATAAATTTCGTATACAATATAATGAATAGCACTACCTGAAACATCCTAAATTTTTTCAGTAACATTAATTGAATAAATTTTAGTGAAGTTACATGTCGTACCCCAACCCCAGAGTCCGGTATACCCCCAAATTTAAGCTCAGGATTGATAAACAATATTTTCTGATTGACGGTACGGTATACAGGGTGTTGACGAATACGATTAAAATCTTCCTACTTGGCTGTCTGCAGTAGGGATGGGAAAAATGCACTGAAATATATATTTGAAATAAGCTTCGAAACTTTTGACATCAGCTACAGTCTTCTTCTGATGGTTTTAATTATAAACCTAACCCTTATTAATTAAATAAAGTTTCAATGTTTGGGCATTATAAACTATTAATTTATGTTTATTGTGAAGTTCAAATGCGAATCAATCGCTAATTATGTGAGTTACATCTTAGCAAGTTTGATGATCTTCAATTAAATTCGAGTACTACTTGCACCTTAATTAATCCAATAAAGTTTTACTGTTATTTTATTATTATTAAAGCAGTCTTCACGAACTAATAGAATTTATGGCAGATATTGCGACTCGTGTCGTATTTATCAGATAATAAAAATGGCAAATTCTTAAAATATAAATGAACAAAAAATTAAACTTTTTTGGTTGAAATTGATAATAATTAAAACCCGTGCTCTATCTCCAATTTTAGAAAAGTAAATGCGTAACTTGAGCGTGCTCAATCTTTTAATAATTTGTTGACTATGTAGTACTAGCATATGATAAATTTAGCATTTTGTGGTGTAAATCCATGCAAGTAAACCAAAAATTAAAAAACAACAGCGAACTGGTTTGTAACACTTATTTATAACTTCTCAAGTTAACGTGTGAAATGTTTCACACCTTCCTTCGTAGTGTCCAATTGTAAGACCATCCTGACAATGTTATAAATAAATCACGAATGCATGATGGCTATATGGTAAAGCTAAATCATCATTGAGTCACATACGCAAGCACATATTTCCTTCTATCATAAACTTTTGATAGATTTATAGTTGTCATATAATTTAAATTATAAATTAGTTTTCATAGAAAAGCAATTTTGTAAAGACATAAATTTTAAATAAAATATTAATTCAATTTTTTACGTACTTTCGGTTCGGGTTTTTAAGGTAAAATTTAATTTATAATTTATTGGACATGTTCATAAAAATTGTTACAAAAGTAAAAGGTAGTAGATGGAAATAATTTATTTTTATATGAGACAAATTTAACGATTTTATTCAATAGTTAGAAAATTTTTTAAACCCTTTTAATTCCTAACAGCTATAAAATTGAGTGAGATTTTAATCGCCGATTTTTAGTATCGATAAGTGAAACATTTCCTAAATGAATAATTTTCTTTGATTAGCTCCTGTATAATAATTGAAATTTATTGAATGTCGAGCTAATAATTAATCTTGTAATAAAATGGTAAATGTAACGAAGCTTATTTTATAATAACATTTATTGAAATGTTAGATATCATCAAATTGAAGTAATTGTATTGGGTGGTTTTCCTCATTTTTCTTTTACATAACTTTTCTCCCTTTGAACTATATAGCTTCCAATTATTTGGTCTATTGTAATTTCTTGTCAAAGCTTCTGTGCCTTAATCCTGGGGTGTAAAGAGGGGTTGTAGTAATCTGCGCGATCTTAAGATTGTTTTCAAAGCTTACCGCGTTGATAGCTACTGTTGATGTAATTTGTCTGTTGTCCGTAATTTCCTTTTTTGCTTTGCGCTAAAAAACTTCAAAGGGGGAATATGTAATGAACTCGAATACAATTGGAATCGGAGAAAACTCTAAATGTATTGTTGGTTTTAAGAAGTGCATTGTTTTAAGAAGTAGTAATGTAGTCGGAATCTGTCATATTACAGTTACTAATGGAACTGCGAATATGCGGGAAATTGTCATTATTTCCTGGTGGTTAGCGTGCCGTGTGGGGAACTCATCTATCATTGTAAGCTCGCTCTATTGACTCGACTTGCAAAGTGATTGATAGGACCATTTCTCTAAATAAATTTGCATTCTGGAGTATATCTACTGCTACCTCTATCTTACTTATAAAAAGTTATTTTAACAGATACATATCAATTATTATAACGTAACTTTAATCAAAAATACAAATATTTTAAATTTAAACCTATACTCACTTTACCATATTGCATATCTTTTACTTTTATATGACGTGCTTTTAGATTCATTAATAAATTTGGAAATGCTTTCTTTACGTATTGTTATCTATCATTAAATAAGCATTACCTATGCAAATGATTACTCCAAATTATACCTCTAATATGGATTTTGATATATCATTTGCGTGCATATAAATATAACAAAATTAGGTTAATTTAGATTATTTATATAAAAAAGCACATTCTTGAGGACAAAAAATGCATGAACCGTTTAAATCAATCAGTCTTTAAGTTAATTAAGCATAAATTTCTTTTGAAATTAATAAATCACAAAATTTAATATGCGAGTGGGTGTATGGACAGTACTGAATAGATTTTAACATGGTATGGGCGGTTCGAAATATGCAAATTACTACTTTAAGACAAATTTTCTTAATTATAGCGAATTTGTAACTGCGTGTTCTATTTAATTATTCCATATTTAAAATTTGTCTTACTTTATTTTAACATAATTCCAAGTTTAGTCTTTTCACTCTTTCCTAATTGGAGCGCTAATATAATTTTACGACTACACAGGTGGTCGTGCTCATCAAGCTTGTGCGACGTTCGTATCGATGTCTCTTTAAATTGGTAAAACTCGGACTTCTTTAATACCGGAGAGATTGTGATACACTGTAGCAGCAAATAGTTTATTGAATAGAATTAACGAGCCAACATTTTATAGTGAACTATCATTGAAGAAATTGTTTACTCCCTCGAAACATTGAACTAAGACGGATTTACTTCTTCCAGACAAAATAAAACTGTTTGCTTCCAAACATTGTGACAAAATAGTCTCGAGTTCATTTCATTATGAATGAAATATTAATATTTATTAATAAATTTTGTAAAAAAAAATACGTATGAAAGCATGAATGGTACAAAAAAGCTATATCATGTTGAATAACAATTTGCTTTACTAAATTTCCTTTAAATTTACGATTTAATGAAAATTTGACGTGTAAATATTAAAAGAGATAACGCCAATGCTATAATACTACACTAATATACTAGATTTTGAGTAATGAATGAAAATGTTGAGGAACTACATACATACATATATTTTGCATTTCACTGAACTTTATTGACAGTTGCGAATGTTTCAAATAGTTCTTGTAGATAATGAACATTTGAGAAGTTTTCAAATTTATCACATTTATCTGCACGGTAATATTTAAAATTTAGGTTGTTATTAGAAAATTAATGTTAATTACAACTTCAATTAGCAACTCATCGTGTAAACCACAGAATATTCGTTTACATGTGCATATGTTGTAAAAAGGCAACTTTATGGAGTGATTACTAAAATGTTTTGTTGCCTTTGAAGTAAACACTTTTTTGAACAATATCTAAAAGGAATAAAATATATTTTACACAACACAGCTGATGTTTTCTAGTAAGTTATGAGAGTGCAATCTGATAATATGAACATGTCGAGTGTATTATGTACACCTAAACATGTCTGACTTTAAAGTATGCATATATTAAGAAGATGAAACAAAAAGAAATAAGCTCTATGTACAAGTATGTGAGTGTTATACACAAATACATGTGAATGCAGCAAGAAATAAAATAAAAAAGCGAACACGTCGTTTTACATCTTTGTCTGGAATATAAAATAAAATAACATAACGATATTTCATGTAAATTAAATTGAAAACGGATTTAATATTTACTTCCATTACTCATAAACAGGTTTAGCAATTTAAGTTACCTATCCATAATTCCGTGCTTGACACCTAACGTTCAATATTTAATATTACTAGTTCAAAACGTGACAAATTTTATTGTAAGCTAATATGTAAAATTGTAATGAGACAGTTGGGAAAATTAGATTTTTTAATTTTTCAGATCAATTTGCAGGGAGAGTTAAAATTTCAGGTGGAAATGTTCAAGTGTCAAATATTTATAAGCATTTTAGGTTTAAAATTTCAATGTATGACGCAATGGTTTGCTATAATGACGAAAATTTCGTGAGGGAAATAATAAATTGTACGATTTGTCAAACGAAAAAGATAGATAGATAAATTTTGCTGCTTGCAACAAAGACGAAAAAATGCATATACATTTTTTGAAGTAGGTACTACAATCTAACAAAATATTACTATAGTAGATGGTGGCCCTCTTTGGAAACTTACAAAGTGATAAATTTTGTTGTTGTTATTTGTTCCAGGATGTGTAATTATAGAGCATAAAGCTGTTTGTACAGAATCTGCATAATATCGTCAACATCGGATCTCGTTGATATGATCCTTATACAAAGGCAATATGGCAAAGTCAGAATTGCTCAGACCTACCAGACCGAATCAGAAGTACGGCAAGGCTCTGTATGCTTTCCCAGGTTTTATTTAATATATACAGCAAACATTCATGCGGCAAGTGTTTAGCAAATAAAAAGGAGAAATCACAGTGGATATGTCGAATGACATGATAAATAATAATTACATCTTCAAGTCTTAAAGAAATGATAGCAATCATAATGTGATTGACTTTGGGGAGCTTTTGGAAAATTTTCAAAAACATCTTGGGCCGCTGGTAACGGACTGGAGGAAGTGAGATTAAAATGTAAAGCAGATTTACTACTACATAATATATGACCAGATCGACTATTACTGAGATAACCAAAATCAGGTAACTTCATTACATCATCAGAGTCACAAAGTTACGACTGATTACAGCACTGTCATCACTGAAAGAACCATACAAGAAAATAATTAAGACTTTTGAGATGTACATAAAATATGAAGGTTTAATAAATCTATCCTGGCGGATAGATTGCGGACTTATTGTAGCAGAAAATATTGAATATAAAACATTCAGATTTAAAAAACCGATGTTTGGATAAAATTAAAGAACTTTATAGTAAGGTACTCAAAAATTTCAAATCTGGAAATGAACCTGACGATAACGGCACCAAAACACTGTCAAAGATGTATGGATGAAGGAAGATGTTAACATGAGGTTAATTTACTTCTCTGGGATTTGCCTTCACTACAAATGAAGTATTGCAAAACATTAAAACTAGGAGCACAAAATTAGCATTTGCTCAGATCTTGTCATAGAGTTGAGCAAGAGATGATAAAGTACTCAATAATCTATCCTGATAGGAAGTTCTAGGTAATATTTTTATTTTATCATCAATACTATGATTACATAAATAGCTACCAAAATAATGAATAATATTATACGATATGTGTCTTCATTAAATAATTGATGGATTTCTAAAAAATAAATTTATGAATAATTGTATTCTGTGATTGTATTGAATTCTAGGGCACCTGATATGGATCACATGCAAAATAATTTGCTAATGCAGTAAAAACTTCATCTCATTTAAAGTGCTTACATTGTTTTGACAGTTTTCAGACAGTTTTCGTCGGTCCTCCTATGTTAATGATTTTCCATCATAACAATAAAAAACATTGAGCAGGCGCACGTCGAAAGGCAAGCCTAGCGAGCTACCTGAGATGTAAAAACAAAAATGCTCATAGAACTAATTAAATAAATTAGTAAAGAACCTGGACCTATATTAAGAGGAAGAAGAAGCTAGTAAATTGCTCTTTAAAACTAAATGATTATGAATAAAGTGCCTAATGCCTAAGGAAGATTGAATCAACCATTACCAAGAGATGTGGTATAAACCAATAACTGAAACTGGAGAAAAAGCAGAAACAAGATTTATATCACAAATAGACTCTTTAAATGTTAAATCACTGGAGAAAGCTTTAAAGGCTACCATTCCGAATTAATCGGTGATCTGCTCCTTAAATTTCGAATATTACACCTGCTACCATTTCAAATGAATGGTGCTAAGTAAGGGTTACATCTATATTCAAGTAAACAGATTAATTAAGGGCTAAGACCAGGATGCAGTCTGTCACATAGCCTTTTTAATATACGAGTATACGCAGTCGTGATTTGAATATTATTTATAATTCAAAATTGAAGGGCCTAGTGGGAAAAGTAGTTAAGTCACTTTTTTTTCAATTTGTTGATTTTTATACTAATTTGTAGAGAAAATGTGAAAATGTGCTCAACTACAAATTGAAAAAAAAGTGACTTAACTACTTTTTCCACTAGGCCCTTCAATTATTGTTGGGAATTTTATATTTCTGTTGGCACCATGTTTGTTTTATGGAGAGCAGAGTCGAATGTACGAGTAGTTAGTTGCTTTTTGAACTTTGCTTAAGCAGGTACGTTAAAATTTGTATGGGAGTTTTTAAAATAAAGCATTATTTTAGAAAAGTGTTTGGGACGCGCATGAATGGATTATCGAGATTCCTTAAAGGAAGGCAGGCTACTCAAAATCAAACATATTGGATGATAGATAAAATAACAAGTAGACGATAAAAAAATTTGTGTTTGAAAAATGATAGTGTACATTTGTGAGACACACAAACATAGAGCAAATGGTTTCGTTAAAACCATATCGATTAGACGTAGCAATGTTTTAAAACTGTTAAAATTAACACTTGGAAGTTATAAAATCACTTCAACTGGAGCTACAGAGTGAGGCTTGAAATTAATTAACAGTAGCAATTGGCAAACCAAAACCGTGGTGCGTCTACGACATTCCTAGAAATAGAACCTACTGGAATCCTAAGAGAAGAGTAAAAATGGTTGGGATCTGATCATGGAGGCCTAGGAAAGTATAAAATATCATTTTAACTGCTATGGACGAAAATAATCAAGAAATGATTAAAAAACTAGACGAAAGTAATCAAAAGTTGGACGAAAATAATCAAAAGTTGAATAACAAAAATAGATGAAAATATTATACAAGAGATGAGTCAAACTTTTGATGAGAATAAACACGAAATAACAAATAAAAATTAAAGAAATCATGCAGCAAAAATTTAATGAATCCCAAAGAAGCTTCAATTAAGTATGGATAATCTGGGTGCAGATATACAAGATCTAAGAATGCAAGCAATAACTAAAAAATCTGCCAATAAAAGCGTAGAATACTTAAAAAAAGAATGGGATAAAATAACACGCAAAACTATTTGTCACTTCGAAGAAAGATGGAACAAAATAATGAGTGAAAATCTACGGTGGGGTAGAAAATTTTTTGAATAGGGATGCAAAGTAAGTGAACCTTAATTAGAAAAAAATAGAGGGATGTGTCAATACCATTTTGATAATAAAATAATGTCACATAACGTTTGGGTCGGCTTGGAATGATGAAAACTTTAGGAAGGGACAATTTGATTTCCACATGAAGTCAAATTAATGATTCGATGAGAATGACTGCCTATTTATTATGGAAGCTGATAAGATGGAGGTGAACAATTGTCGCAACTTTACGTACTTTTGACAAGGCAGCCTCTTATGCCTTTGATGTTAAGGCGGCGTAGCTGTATTCTTTCCGAATTACAGACCGAGAGCGTGGGAGATTTTAGCAATCTTCGTAGGTTCGTTTATACGCTTACGATCTCTGCTTAACAGATTCGCGGACAAGCGTACACATTGTGCATCAACATGTCCGTACGTGTTAAATTGCAATTATTGCAAGGAAGTTCTACAGTACTTCTTTCCGAGAAACTGCGGACCACACAATGTTACGTATGCAACCTGTCCCAAGTGTCAAAAAAACGCCACAAGGCGGGAGTAAGCAACAGCCGCTTACCTCCCAGCCCCTTTCGTATTAAGGCTGATAGTCCAGAATAGCAGCACTGGTTATCTCAGGTCCACGCATTTTTTAAATCTAATCCTACAAAGGTTAATTCTCTATTCACACATAAACCTTTCGATAATAGGGCATACCTCTTTGTTTTAGGTTAAGAGTTTTAGGTAAAGAGTTTTAGGTTTTACGGATCCTGGAGCCAATCAAACCGTGTTAGGTCGTGAAGGACTATATTTATTAAAAACACTTAATTTGACTTTAGATAATACCCAAAGAGTACCACTGCAATCAGCGGATGGTACACTTCAGAGTGTCAAAGGTACTGTCCTATTGCCACTGACCATTGAAGGCATTACGAAGACTGTTTCTGCTATAGTTACTGATTCCATAGAAAATACTCTAATTTTAGGTTATGATTTCTGTAAGTTGTTTAAAACTGACTTCGAAACAGATAGTTATATAGTCCCTAAGGAGGTTAACGAGTTAACTACGTCTAAATTATTCAATCCCGTGCCGATCTGACCTTAGACCAAGTACAGAAACTTGAGCAGGTTATAAATAAATTTAAATCCATTGCTCCGTCTATATTGGGCCGAACTAAACTGGTAGCTCATGAAATTAACACCGGAGATGCATTGCCTATTAAGCAACGACATTTTCTCTTATCTCCTGCCATGTTGGAGAAGGTTAATGCTGAGGTGGACGAGATGTTACGGTTGAACGTGATTAAGCCATCGTTTTCAGCGTGGAATAGTCCCATTGTTCTAGTTAAAACGACAAATGGAGATACCCGTTTCTGCTTCGACGGCTGACGTCTTAACACTGTCACTAAGCCGGATGCTTACCCTCTTCCATATATCGGCGATATATTAGATCGTTTACGAGATGCTCGCTTCCTCTCTTCCATAGACTTGAGAAAGGCATTTTGGAAAATACCTCTTTCCGCAAGTTCTTGTGAAAAAACAGCTTTCACCGTACCTAGACGTGGACTCTTTGAGTTCAATGTGTTACCGTTTGGTCTAAATAATAATAAGTCCTCAGACATTGCAACGTCTGATGGATAGTATCTTCGGCCCTGAGTTCGAAAATGTGTTTGTCTATCTTGATGACATAATTATTGGATCAAAAACATTCGATGAACATTTAGTCCTTCTTACTCAGGTTTTTGAACGCTTGAAAAAGGCAGGTCTGACCATTAATTTAGACAAGTGTGAGTTTTGCCGGGACTCATTGAGATATCTCGGTTTTGTCGTCGACGCTAAAGGTCTTAGGACAGATCCCAGTAAAGTGGAGGCCATAGTGTGTTATCCGACTCCTAAAACTTCCACGGAAATAAAACGCTTCCTTGGTATGGCAGGGTGGTATAGAAGGTTCATCCCAAACTTTTCTACGATCGCTGCACCAATTTTAAAACTTCTTAAAGGTAAAGACAAGCGTCAACGTGTGTTGTGGGATGAAGACGCCGAATGTGCATTCCGTACTTTAAAAAATAAATTGATAACAGCTCCAATTTTGAGTAGTCCAGTGATCGGGCCTTTTGATTTTTTCACTGTAAAAGTGTACGGCTGCCGAAATACTTCTTGATTGTATAATTAATCGAAGGACCAGTTGTGATTTGATGTCAAAGACTAATTTAAATAACGTGATTATTATAAAAGTCTTTATTTACACTATAATAATAATTAGTACAACTGCACAACTCAATAATTACACTAATGAGAAAACCCTTTTGTTCTTTTTGTCAAGTGACAAGAAAGCGTAGTGTTTCCTTAGATGTCACTTGGCAGAAGCTAGTTGAATACTGAGGCGCGTTCGACAAGACGGCCCTTTTTATGCACAACTTACAACTAATAAAAATTTACAGATTGAAAATATTTACAACGGTACAATGTTTAGGAAATTTTCCAAATTCGTGGTAACAAAATTGTCTTGAAATCACCATTGTCAAGTCACGTACAACTATCTACCTCTTTAAGAAAGGGAGCTTACCTTGTACAAGAGTACCTCATGTTTAGTTTGTCGGCAAAGTTTATTACAGACTGGTCACACAAATTGACAATGGTGCTTTTAAGTTTATGACTTAATCTAATCCTATAATTCTAAAACGTTGTTGCCGTCGCAACATACAGATTTTACGCAACCCTTCTACATTCAGACTGATGCCTCTGAGGCCGGTCTGGTGCTATCCTCATACAAGGGAAGGGGGAACATGAAAACCGAGAGCATTGGAGATTTTAGCAATCTTCGTGGGTTCGCTTATACGCTAATTATTTACTTCGTAAGTACTCTGCAGTACCCAGCTGAAAATGAAAGAGCTCAGTAGGCGACAGGACTGAATAAAACACACAGTAAGAATGAAGGAATGTTTATTCAAAACCAGGAAAAAATAGAATCTGGTTATGCAATTCTACACAGCGGAAGCCAATTTCCAACAATATGGGAAATCAAATGGTATACACAGATATGGTATCAATAGCCCAATGTGGAATAGTTATAACGTTCCTATCACTGATACTCTAACTTCGCAACTTTTAAAATACTCGAATTTTCCCAAAATATTTACATTGTAATGGCCACTTTACACGAGGGGATTTTTTCATGCGATCGATCGCCGCGCCATGTCGCAGCAACTAAGCGCCTCGTGTAATACAAAATCGCTCATGCGATTAGTCCCTGCAACTTGGCGCACGTGCGATTTTATGAATTAGAACTTGTTCTAATTTCATGCGATTATTTACTAATCTGAATATATAAGGTAGTATATTTTCAAGTTGACACTAGAGGTTGGTATTGTAGCAAATACGTCATTTATTACAAAGTCGCCTGAATATAAATGCCTCGTGTAAAGTGACAATGCGATAGGTCGCAGCAACCTGGCGCATGCGAAAAATCCCGGCAACAAGTCGCGGCGATCGATCGCATGAAAAAATCCCCTCGTGTAAAGTGGCCATAATAAGTTATTCTAAATGCAATTACAGGTAGCCAGGCTATGTAATCGCTTAATCAGGATTCGGGCCTAATCTGCGGTTTATCAATCGAAATATTGTCACAAAATTTATGTACGTAAAAATGCGTGCTATCGCTACGCTAACCAAACCAAAAAGCCTCGAGTCGCCGTGTTGTTCTTATCTCCTATCTACCTTTGTACCGAGTGCGTTATAATTACTCGGACTGAATAAGGAGAATTCAAAAACTAAGTAATGTAACGGCAAAAGTATCGTTACACAATTGAGGAGGATATAAGAAGTATGAACCATAGAAGCCCTCAACTATTGGAATTATTGGTTTGATTAAAGTTTGGTTTTGATGAAATGTTTGATAAATTGCAATCCACACTTGAATAGAAAATTTATTATGAATGCAATACGAAAACATGCATTTGAATACAGCTCTAGAGGAATGAAAAGCGTTGGTAAAGCCGGAACAGGCAAATATGCCTAACCCTGGAAAGGAACAAGAACACTTCGGCGACAGGCCAAAAATTTATAAATTAAAAGTATTTGCTTGCGAGAATTGATGTTGTTTATGCATGATGCCAGACGGCCTACAAACAAATTGCATTCTTGTGCAAACGCTTTGGAAGTTTTAAAAGAAGTTTTAAATTTATTCTAAAAATTCAAAACTTTGATTTAAGGTTTTCGTAATTTTATTGAGTTCGGATTACTAGGAGTTATCGTGGGTTCAGTTGATCAAGCTTGAACTGCATTTTGATATCTCTGATTTCTTAGAGGTGGCTGTTTGACCCACCAGCAGAATATTTCTAAATTTCTACTATCAAATGAATGGCCATAGCTATAAAACTATTAATTTTTTAGTTTTAATGGTTCAGTACTTTTATAAAAGTCGTGAAATAATCTATAAACTAGAATATAACCTTGTTATTTCATATTATAACTTTCGAGTTATGGATTAAATTAGTAAAGTAGAAATTTCAAATTTTTTTCGGATTTTTTTAAAAATGAAATTACTACTTATTGATAATGAGTGAACAATTTACCACCGAATTCAAAGTTCTCACTTGACAAAACTCGTAATTAATTGACTATTTTCGTTTATGTAGCTCGTTAAATGTTCCATTCAGAAATAGGAGTTAATTTTTTTGTAAAACTTTTCATTCAAATATGATACAGAATTTACAAGAAAAACCAAAAAGTAAACTTCGAATGTTTTAACATTTCTTTACTTAGTTTGATTCATAAATCCGTTGGATTTTGACAATAAGGGTTACAATTTAGTTTGTAGATACATTCATGTTCTTTTTTTCGGTTATATATGACCGTGAAAAGGTTGAAATGCAAAAAATTGCTTTCAAGATGTGACATTGCCTTAATTATTCCCAATTTGGAGTCGATTAGTCTTAATTTGAAGTTGTAAAGTAAAACTGAAGAAGTGGTGTTTATTAATTATACAATAATTTATTATTGTTCCTTATGATCTAAATAAGTTACACTGGAAATGCGTCAATGCGTTGCGAAAAAGGGGCGTGTGAGGAAATATCAGTCAAAACTAACAAAAAATATTCTCTAGTCCTTATCCGAGATGCAGCCTTGCAAAGAACCTCATTTTTTATATCTTGACTCAAAATAATGTATTTTTCAGATCTTGATGTAGACTTTTTACCTATCCATTTGCCACTGAAAGTCTGCAACCCTGTAATCCTGTAACCCTAAAAGGGCCTCAGATAGGATTTTTCAAAATCTATCATTTTTCTTACCGTATTTTGAATGATTTTCAGGTTATCAGTATTTCATCATTTACTCCTTTTTAGGGCATACCACAATAGAAAAGTATTAGATTTAAAGTAACTTTTGGAGTTATATTTGGTAGGAAAAAAACAATTTTTTTGAGAAAATTAGGTAAATAGCGTAGAATTGAGTCCTCTATAACTTTCGTTTATTACTTTTATTCATAGGATTTTATGGAAAAAAACTATTTCTTTAAAATAAAATTTAACAATTTTCAGCAAAATTTTAATGAAAGTTAAGGTTTTTCAAAAAGCCGTATCTCCAACACCATTGAGGTTTATTTTTAATTTTAACTGAACTTTTATTCTCTATACTTATATAAATTGGATAGTAGTTAGGTATATCCATTTTATTCTTCAATTGAACTGAAATTAAGCTATTTGCAGAACAGGTTAAAAACCAATTAACTTTGGAAGCTCGCAGCTAGGGACCTATTATTAGGCTTACGGAGTTGTTCTGTGCGGAAATTAGCAGATAATTGAGTCAAGTTCCACTCATCTGGGGATTTTTTTGTCAGATGAACAGGCAAAAAGTCTACATCAATATATAAAAATTACATTATTTTGAGCAAAAGTTAAAATACAATGTTTGTTGGAGAGTGCGGTGAGATATCTTGCTGAAGTGACGTGCGTGTAATTGAGTGACGAAAATTGATTATTATAAACAGAGTAAGAGATATTAATAAACATTTTTACGCAAAAATTCAATATAGAACCCTGCTGGATAAGGGAACATGAATAAAACATTCAGTCATACTACCCCCGGCCAAAGGGGTAGTAATCAAAGCCAAAATCACCTACATAACCTACAAAATCCATCATCTGTCAATCCTAATATCACAACCAAATCATATTCAAATGTAGTAAAACAACCAATCCAATTTATATACCCAAAGAAGGAACAAGGAATAATATTAAATTCCATTGAGGGATTCAAAATTAAAGATTATATAATAGCGGTCGGTAAAATCGTGCAACCAAACAACATTATCGCCGCATCGCGCATAGCCAACGATCGCATCTGTATATACTTGAAAAACAATGATATTGTAAACGAATTTATAGAAAATCACAAACAAATTAAAATAAATAACATAGATGTACCGACACGCAGATTAATAACACCGTCAAAAAAAAAATCATATCTAATGTATCACCGATAATATCCAATGAATATCTAACTGAATTTATAAAAAACGAATTAAAACTTAAACCTGTATCAACCATACGTTTTATACGGGCCGGAATTGACGATTCCGAATATGCTCATATAATTAGCTTCCGACGTTTTGTATACATAGAATATGATGAAAAATCACATATCCCTACCTCGGCTCAAATTAATTTTGAAGACGAAGACTACCGAATTTTCTTGGAAATGGACTCAAAATGCTACAAATGCGGAACATATGGGTACATGGCAATTACCTGTGCAAAAGAATACCCAAAAATTACTTCAACACCAAATAGAAAGCGTGCACTATCTAAATCATCCACAGATACAACACCAGATATAACCTCTGATTTAAATAGCGAATCTTTTATGCAAACAGAAAACACCAATGTGAATTTTTTAACAAATGAATTTACAATACATTCTGAAAGTGACAAGGTTGAAAGTGACGATATGAAAAAACCAACTGCAAAGAAGCAAAAAAACTCCAGTGATTTACAACCACAGGATACAAATAAGAAATTCCCAATGGCATCACAGAGCAATGAGAAAAAACAAACAATCCAAAAGATCAATAAAGAAACGGAAAAGACACCCACAAAATCACAAAAAAAATAACCGACTCTGAACAAAACACATCGTTAGAAATTCTACTAGACCCAGTAGAAAAAATAATATCCTCAGAGCCTAATAATTTCCCGTTTAGCTTTAATGAATTTAAACAATTCTATGAAGAATTCACAACATCGTCGGATCCAATAACAGTTGCAAAATCTTTCAATAAGGATCTGGAATCCTTGGCAGCTATCATTAAAGACCTCTACCCAGTGCTGATACATAGAAAAATAAAAAACCGATTTACAAGAATGATAGGACTACTCAGAAAATCAATTGATAAAAATCAAGAAGATATATCAATAATATATGAATCACTCTGTGAAGACTTTGACCTACCTCAATAATACAATACAAACAAAACATAAAACAAAAACTGAAGAAAACTTTATATTATAATGGAACGTAATAAATGTAATGTAATGTAATGTAATGAAAGCGTAATGACCATGCAGTTAAAAACGCTAAATTATATTAAAAAATTGGCTATGTGAACATTGCATAACTTTCCCCATTCTGTTCTAGCGTCACAATTTTTCGGTAAAACACATGAATAATAATAAAAACACAATATTGTGCGATTAAAATACTATTTTTTCACACCCTAAAAAATTATAATAATATCCTGGTTAATTATATAAAAAAGTGGATATTTCTTGTTTTAAATGTACTTCAAAGTGGATATTTCTTGAAAAACTCTTAAATACCTATCCACCCCTTTGTCATGATGTCAATGTTGAAAATGGACCGATGATGTATAATCTCATTATAAAATTCTCGGTGAACTATACGAAGTTGGTATCGAAAGTAATTTGCTCATAATTGCATAAAAGTCAAAGTTTTTCTTCGATTATTTCGACAATTGAATTTTTATTTTCAAAGTATGAACCCACAATCGACTTTGAAAATAAAATTAAATGTAGTATTAGTTATCGGTTTGGAAGAGCTCGATTAATGTAAAACCTCGTTGGCATCTTTCTTAATAATTTTGCAAAAAGTTTTGCATTTGTCCTCGAGAACAACACATATTTCGTGTGCTGATCCTAGTTTGGTGTTGGCATTCACAATAAAATCCATATCGGTAACTACTATCGGTAACTACTAATATCGGTTTGCTACTGCGGTAGAAATTTTGACCGTAACTCTTGTATCTAATAAAATAAAGAGAAGATTAAAACTCATGTTTACACCGCAATTTACAACTAACCTTGCCTTGGACAAACTAACCTTGGACGTTGGAAAATGTAAAAAACTCTACCGAAGCAAGTTTCATCGATTTACATATAATTGGTCCAAATTCATAATGTCCAATTAACCGAAAGGTATAAAATTTGGCGAAAATGTGAACATTAACTGCAGGCAACTATTCATAAACTGGTATCGTAAAAATATAATCGCAAAACACTTTTAAAGTAATCCACCACCACCAAAAACATGTTACCGAGCAAAATTTGTCCGACTCACTTATACCAGGTGAAGTTGCAAGAAAAAAGATTTTCCAATGGTGAAATTTATTCGAAAAATAAACACAAAGCGATTCGTCGCCTAAAAAGACCCAAAAACTCGTAATTTTTATATTTCCATTTCACACGGGACACCTCCAAAAAGTTTGGTTAATTTACTAATTTGCTCAGTCTAAATGACTTGTATTCACAATTTGCGTAAGTGGCAGCCTACAAATTCTGCACCTCGCTTCCGAGTAGATTTATACAAAAAAGTGCTAAAATCAAAATCCATCAAACGACCTGTCAAAATTTATTAATTTTTAAAATTATCCGATATTAACGTTGACGTGCTTTCTTTTCTCTCTCTGTCGTTTAATGTGTGTGCGAGTGCAAAGGGAGAGGGTACGATTAAAAAAAGCATCCGGTTTAGTATGGTAAATGGTGGTCCAAAAGTAATAAACACCGTACTTTTTTTCATTTCGTTCACCATTTCCCTAATTTTGAACGGATTTTTACCATTTTTATCTGGCCTCTAAGTTTAGCCGTGATATACGTGCATACCAAATTTCATGACATTGTGTTTAGCGGTTTAAGCTGTGCGATTGATACTAATTTTTTCGCACAGAGTTACACACACACATACATACACACACACATACACACACACATACAGACGGACATCAATAAAAAATTGATGAAAATGTTATCAGGGCATCATAACGAATCATTTAATACCAAAATTTCAATTTTCGATTTTTGACCCGATGACAATACTTTCCCTATACATACGTTAATACGTATGGGGAAAGTAAAAAAAAAAAAATGTTTGTTGTTTTCAAAAAGCTGTACCTCAGCAACTGTATTGAATAGACGACTTTGTTTTTTTAGCTGTTGATCACAATTTTATTTTTGCCAATACCTATTTTGGACATAGTATGCAAATTAAGTCATATTCATGACTGCGATTTTTGGGAACTTTTTCGAAAAATTTGCCTATGTTTCGGTCCGATCCTAATGTTGAAAACTTAAAAGGTTTAAGTAAAATTAAATCGCATTTTGGAATTAATTTGGATTTTAATGCAAATTTAAAATTAAATCCAATGTTTCACTACCTTACAATAGTAAAGTAATATACTATTGCACCGTCCATTTCGGATCAGGAACGCTATTAAGTTATAATATAATAATAAATTATTCCCATAAATGGCTTTCGATATTTATTCAAATACTCGTCAATATAATTCGTTTATACAACATATACTAATGTTAAAATGATAGACTAAAATATGCTGTGGTGTTTCGTTTGCTTAATTCGAATCCACGACAGATATTTTTTTTATGAAAAATTATTTTTTAAACTTTTGTTTTCTCGTTATACTCAAAATTTTTTGTTTTTCTTATGTGTGCTAACTTTTATGTTTTTAAAGTAATTCAAATCTTCAATTTTATTAATTTTTTGTTTAATAAATTCTATACAATACAAAAATATGGGGTTAGTAAATAAAATATGATTTTTACACATAAAGAAAAATAATTGTGCCTCTGCGAAATAAATTGTTCTGTGATAAAATGTCATTCAGCTTACAAACACACATGTGATTGTAGCATATGTTTTTTTTTATAATAAGTTTCACTGATTTAAAAAGTTTAAAAATTTTAATTACAAATACCTTGTCGTTTCTTTTAATTTTTGTTCATAACACTCGATTAAACATACCAGCTTCCTACGTAGGTTAATTTCAAATATTTCTCCAAACCAAATCCACAATCGAATTTAACAAATAATTTAGGGTTATTTTTGCTACCATCGATTTCCAATAACATCGACCGCTTTTTATTTTTCTTAATTGCAATTAATTAAGTCTCCACTTCTAAAACCATCTGAGAATCCACTTTGAAAATCAACTTTGAAAATCCACTTTGAAAATTTACTTTGAAAATCCACTTTGAAAATCCACTTTTCAGATCGAAAAATCACCGCTTGATGATCCTCCTTGTTCATCCAAACGAATGCGTCCAGATCCAACTGTCGTTGCCGAAATTTCTTTACTACGCGTGTGCAAATTGCAATTCAGCGCGTTTGGTTGGTTAAATTTGTGGGTCTTTGGTTGCCATTTTGAAAATGTGTACTTCCGTGGACGTTCTCGAAAAGTTTCCAAATTTTCCGAGTGTAAGTTCGCGCACTTGTTTTTATAAAACTCACGAATGAATTTAGCCACACAATTTAAATTTAAAATTTTTGGATAGGTACAAATAAAATTTTCGATTTGTTTCAACAAAAACAAATCTCGTCTTTTAGGAACAAACTCCAGACTTGTTAAATTGAATAAAATTTGAAGAATTATTACTGTTTATTTGATTGTTGACCATTAAAAATTTTTGGTATAACGAAATTATAAAGTTGACATTTAATTAATTTTTTATTAAATTTTGAATTTATTTTTAGAAAAATTGTCTAAATTGTGATATTTGATTGAAGACAGTTCAATACATTATTTTCAACTCAAAAAACTGTAACCAGTACCATATTTGGTACGGCAATGGTTAAAAACAATATTGAGTTTTGGATGGTACTGATGCTGGAAATAGTCAAACAAATGGAAAACTGTTCCATTAGCATGCGTTGTGCTGTATTTTACTTTATTTTTATTGAAGCCTATTATTATACACAACAAGAGGAACTAAACCATATTACCACGATTTGTTATTATTTTATGAATTAAATGATATTTACAAAATAAAATACAAATTTGCAATTTATTACTCAGCATTAAAATAAAATGTAATAACATAGTAATGTAATATTTATTAATTTTATTGATTTGATTTTACATTTACTATAACAATTCTTTATTTAATCTCAAATTGATTGTTACTAAAAATATAATTTCGCTACAGGTAGAATTAACTGTACTTCATGTATTCTATTTAAGAAATAATTAATTTTACTCGTATGGTTGTTGGATCTGTTCGATCCATTCGCTATAAATTGATAAAATCAACATTTCAACAGCATTTTTTTTATGGTATTTATTTAAAATCTTGCATTATGCATTTATTCAATCGGTTTTTTTTCGCATTTTTATTAGTAAAATAGGTCAGCAACGTTTGCGAAAATTTTGTAAACACCCTGTATAAGTATTTATTGAATTTAAGGGTAGCTGATTCGTCAGTTACGCTGATAACCAGCTAAACAATATAAATTTCACTAAAATGCAATATTTAAAATTTGCTTTTGTTTGTCAAGTTCTGCCGATGGCCACATCAAATTTTTTTAATAATGAAATATGAAGTCGAGACCACATGGATTTGGAATGAAATGAAAGAAAATTAAATTCGCATTATACGAAATACATCAGATTATAATTAGAATTTTTTTGTAATTTTGAAAAACATTTCTGTATTAAATTTCAAAGCATCCCGTAGGTACGTTCAAAGATGCACTATAACAAAGTTAATTACACAATTACGTTTTCAGTAATAGAATTATACGTTTGAAACAATTGCTAAAGGGATCCAGCATACAAAATTCTAAACCTAGTACAAACTGTTTGTTTGGATTTATAAATTATGTATTAATCCTATTTGCCGGTAAACTCTAGATAATGTTGGTAATACAATTTCAAAAATATCTCAAACAACCCTAAAATTAATAAAGCTTATATTAAAAATTCTTTTTATATGCATCATCAAAAAAAATTAATATTTTTTTAAAAAAGTTACTATTTATACTCGGAGCAAAGACTTGAAATTCTTTTTGAAACAAACATTTGTTTAAATAAAAATAAAATAAACATTTACATTTTGTAGTCTGGAAAAGTACTGAATTAAATTTTGTTATACGCTACATTTTATTCAAATACATAATATTAAAATGTTTTTCTTATTTAAATTATAATCTTTAAATGAATTTAATGTTCAAAAGAAAATTTTATAACGAAGGATGCAAGTTAAAGAATTGAAAGAGAAATTAAAATTAATATTTTACCTTTCAGGGTAAGTGACAACAAATTTGTAAAGAATTTCATGAAATGTGGAAGAAAATGGGGTCAATTAAAATCTTCCACTTACGATTTAGTGTTAAATATGTTTTTCGATAAAGATTTTCCGAATTAAAATTTTCTAATTTGTTAAATATAATTTGAATTTTCAGGTTGTTCCACATCAATCAAAAAAACAAAAAAATGTGCTGTATTAATTATTAAAATATTATTTATTCATTTGATAAAAGCAATTGTGTATCTCCTTGTACTTTTATTAAGAATTTACGTAGGTAATGACAGGTGACATGCCCGCAGTGGCGATTCTAGAGAAGGACGTAGAATTACACGATTACAGCTCCAGCTTCCCTGGTGATTTCAACTCAACGGGGAACTTTTGACGTACTTTATTAATAATAATAAAAACAATGACACTAAGCGTTTTGTAAAATTATTGTGTTCATTAATCAATTATAATTGATTTACTGTCACTTTTAATGCAAATTTTTAAAAGCGCCCATCCAATCTACGATATGAATATTTAATACAATCAATTACAATTTCGCATCAGTTGCTAAAATAATGGAAAATAAATCATAAATAGCTTCAAGTTTTAAAATGTATTGTATAAGATTACAAGTTTGTCAAAGTCATATTCAAATCTATGAACAAAATTTTAAGTAGTAAGTCAACTTTGTTAGAGCATCAAAACTTATAACTAAAGATAATAATGAGGATATAAGTAGAGCGAAAATTTTAAAGCATGACAAACGTATAGTGAACTAAAAGTTCTTGCTATATTAAGCTATAATTCTGATGAATTATTAAGTCTAAGGTGATGTTATAAAAAACTACATTAGATGTTTTACTGCAAATGTTAAACGTGTGTTTCACATTCTCTTTGAAGTTATAGTACGTCTGGAAGTACAAGGGAAATAAAGTCAAAAGAGACATTTTCAGATAGGGAGTTACTTTAAGTGCAACAAAGGTGGTCACCATTGGTCTCATAAACTACATTGTAAATGACTTCCTAGTGGTCCGATTTTAATTTTATTTTGTTCAAACGTTCGAAGATGCCACCTCTTCAATCTTATTTGAATTCTCTTAAAAATCATATTTAAGATGAAACTTTATTTCATTTTCGGTAAAATATTGTAATGTTCCTGAGCCCCACGTTGGGCCGTCAAATAAATATGTAATGTTACTGAGCCTTTAATTACCCTTAACGTTGGTACGACAAATAAATGTGTGATGTTCCCCCTTTACCTTACTATGAACCGTAAATCTTTCCTCACTATCCCTAATGAGAGGATAGCTTGAAACAGATAACGTCCACGCAGAAGGTAAAAACCCTCTACTTTGTATTGCGTGGAGCCCTGATCTTAGGTAAACTAGCTCTTTGATGTAAACGTCGGTATGCGAGGGTCATGGGTCGTGTAAAAACGCCCCGGAGAAACTCAAGGAAGCAGCTTTGCTAACACACACAAAAAATAAAATGAACAATAAAATAAAATAAACAATGCGATGTTCATTGTATTAAGGCGTAGAGATATAAGCGATGTATGATGGAATGTGTATGGCGCCAGTGGAACGTTAATTACAGAAGCCACTACAGAAGCCGACCAGAACCGGCACAGTAGCGACCACATTGCCACCAAGAATCACTACCCAACAATCAACCAACGGAACGCTCAAGAGGTCATATAAAAATCCCACAAAGGTAACCTCATCGAGCTTCCGCCGATAAAACCAAGCGGCAGCGACCCCGGTGAAATGCATCACCCTGTATGTGGGTCGCACATCGCAGGCTTTCATAATGTTATTACGTGGAAATAATACTCAGTTCAAATTCAATTAATCAAAGCATAATAAACTCAAATAATTACTAATTAAAATAATTATATCAAACACAAAATTCAAACATAAATCTACCTCCACGTATGCGAACGTCAAAGAGATTAGATACGCAAATCACTACGATACAGAAATACACCTGCACCGCAATCGCAATCTCGGCCAACACTCTGCAAATAAAAAATACACGACAAAAGGAAAACCAGAATGTAACACATAATTAAATAAAAAAACATGAACAAGGCGAATCTGTTAATCATCGAGCTCCTGTTGTAAAAAATTGGCCAATCGAATACGAATTACTGTGAAGCAATTGCAATAAAATTAGGTAACTTACCAATGCTACGGATAAAAATCCTTCCCAGAAATTATGGGCGAGGGTGGTCCGACAAGAACACATGGTACGGGAAAAAACCACCATCCCACAACCACGAATTTAAATCCCCTACTGGGTAGGAAAACCAACGTATTCCAAATAAAATATTCGGGCTGCTGGACTGTAATCCTCACCAAACGTAACCATATCTTGCAATCTTCAAAACCAACCCCATAACCACTTCACAGCACATAAAACGTGACCTTCTCGTATGAAAATTCCCCCAAGACTCCCGATGCAGCGCGCAGGTCGATTGCTCTCAGGAAAAAGATAAAAATGGAAGTGTATACACTACCATCTCAATAAATTTGAAATGAAATGGCAGTGGCCAAACAAATTGATGGTATAAGGTTGATCATAACGGATGTAGAATCCAAAATCCGTTATAACTAATTAAATTATGCTTTCAATAAATTTACCCTTACCTGGATGCTTATCCCACAATGATAACTTTTATGTACGAAATTTTGTAGGTCACCACGGCTAGCTCTTAATTTTATAAAAAAAATTCTTTTATTGTTAATAACTTTTCTTGATTGCATTAGCTCATCATTAAAATGAAAAAATTCATAAATTTTTAATATTGATTTATTTGATTTTAAATTGAAAATAACATTTTCATGGCAATTTGATTTTAATGATAATTTTCATAAAATTTTATAAATGGTTGTTATGGAAACAATTAAAGTTTTACGCACACGCCTTAAATTTAATGATAACAAAATTTCTTAATTATAAAATAGATTTATGCAAATAAATGTTTATTAATATACAATTTATCGTTGTGTTTCTAATCATTCAATCTTCGAAAATCTAACTACATCCGCCACCATAAATTCCATATTTTCTTACAAATGAGTGCGTACACTGATAAATTTTTACAATTATCACGTATTATAACCTCTTTTTAGGTTAATCCATTTTCACTTCCCTATTTCGGGTGATTTTAACACCTTTTATTGTAAAAAACTCTGGAGCCACAAAATTTACGTGTACATCTTCGTGAAATTATCTCGTTACTAGGTCAAACAAACACGTTACCAAGGATCTTATTTTTGTTGCAAATTTCCAACGCCTGTCTGTTTTTATGTTATAAAGTTTTTATTGGCAGGTAAATTAATCGATATTTTCGTCACTCGATTTTAATTCAAATAATTGTTTTTATAGGAACAAGCCGCAAATTTGAATCTGATGCACTATAATTGTTTAATTTGAAGCATATGATTGTCCGTTCAGTTTATCGCACCAAATTGTGATAAATGTCATCGAGAAACCTTTTTATAAGTTTGCATAACACACTAATTACAAATTAACCTAATTTTATAACAAATTTTTTTTTTACTAACATAATTTTTAACTAACAACTTATAACTAACAAATAATAATTATTTTCACATGATCTAATTTTCATTTCATATACGATTTAATTATTTTATCATTTTACCATGACTTTTCAATAATTGCACGTTTATTTAAATTTCTATTTATAAACTTGTTCATCTTTTAGACTTGCTACTGCAGCCTAAGCAAAGAACCGCAAAGAACATTACAATATCTCGGGATAGAAAATAACAAAAAGTGGAACAATTCTGATTCCTGACTCTTAACATCAATTGCAACAGTAAACCTCGTATTTAATAATTCATTTAAATGTGCCGCATACTGCATAATACAACAATTGTTGCAATTTATTGTATTCATGCACACAGCGAGCTTTAATTAATTAACACCAAGTGCGTAACACTTACAGTGTCGAATTCAATAACAAAAGCATAAAGCATCACGATAAAATGCTTTCTAAATTAAGACTAATTTAAATATATTATAATTAAAGTTGTGAATTATCACCTATTATTCATAACACGCATTACTTAATACAATGGAGAGAAGGCGTACAGTTGTTATAAGGGTAATAAATACATTTGAATAATCAAGCATATTAAGCACGGTGTACACATACATGGCATAGTTTGAAAACGTAGGTTGCGACCATAAACGACCATATTAGGAGTTGTGAAAATAATATAACAAATTATTATTAGAGAACCAGAATCTGAAAACAAGAAAACTGGAATTTTAGTAACATTAACCTAAAACAGCTTTGAAGGCACCATGCGATGCCCATCTAATTTAAATTTACCACGTCATGTATAACAGTTCTATTTTTTGCGTGATAGTATTTAGTTAGCGATGTTAATTAAATAAAGCGTATTATAATACCTGTCCTGCATATTATGGAAAAAGGTTTCGGCTAAGCTTCAGGCGATGGCGGCTACACAAGTAAAGACAGGGGAATCCATTAGTGAGTGCACCGCACAATTAAAGCTCTGCGGTAATTAATCTCACCGTGGGGGTTGTCCAGAATAAAGGGTCAGGGGTGGTGAAAACAGTTGGAACCCAACGTTCCAAAGTCATTTTTGATATAGCTCATGTCTTTTTATATTTTATTGGTAGTAACCAAACTCGTCGGAATTCCATCGATATTTACGAAGCAAAATTTTTAATTTTTTGCGTTTTTCCTTCTGAAATTAATATTACTACGTATTGTGATTACGTTATTGACAAGCGTATGGAAAAAAGCTTTAATGGCACTTTTAACTGCAATTATTTGATTGTAATAGAAAAATTTATATGTTGGTAACTGTACTATTACTAAATTATCAGATATCACGCATCCCTGGAAATATTTTGTAAAAGTAATGTTTTTAACAATTAATTTCGTTTGTATGAACATATAATAGGTATACACAATAGCTTTGCACTTTTTGATAAACATTTTATAAAAAGTTTGAGCTATTGTGGTATTGTTGAAATGTCAGTCTTTGATTGTCACTCAACTCAATGCATTTGTGAATATAAGTATAAGGAAAGCGAAACTGTTTATTTTTCCTTTTCTACAAAATCTACAATATTATCATCCATAACGGAATATAAATTGAAAATGCAACAAAAAATATCAAAAATACATTTAAACTTTTATGTGGATTCGATTGGAAAAAGTTTTTCCATGGAAATTGTGTTGGTCAACTTAAATAATATGTTGTACAATTTTTTTTATTTAATGGCCGCTGAATAACTTTTTGTAAATAAAAGGTTTCCACTTTAAAATTAACATATCAACATGTAAATTATTAAGCAGAAAATAGAACTAGATTCATGAATTAATTATAACTCAACCAAAACGTAACTCAATTAAACTGAGAAATTTTAAATTACTCACTTCTACTGACCACTTCAATTAATTGTCAATTGTATTGCTTCCTTTTAAATTGTCGCAGCAAAAGGTTAGTTACCTATCATTAAATAATTATCAGTAATGCTTAGGCTTTATTACATTTTCGATAGAGTATCGTGTATTGAATTAGGTTAGAAAAAAAATTTGTTACCTAGAGGCACTTCCAAAATGCCCGTGGATACTTAAAACACGAGATACGCTGCTGGATTGTGAACCCGGTAAAGCAGCAAAAGTTGATTATTTTAACCGAAACAATAGAATATCTGTAAGGGTGAGACTTAAAGTTGACTATTTGTAGTGTCAAAACCATTATCCCTGTCAAGGACTGATGTTACCTTCTTTTCATGATGAATGATGACGCTCTTGCTCATACGACTAAAGTAAAACCTGCAAGTCTTGACTAAATTGAAAGGAATATCACTTCACATTTATTAAATAATCCAGATTTAATTTAATTTAAATATGTACTTACTGTTTATGTGCATTTTGTGCGAAAGTGATTTTCTGTCTGAAGGTAATTACATCCACGTGTTCCAATGACCCAGTCTAATGATAATTAAGGGAGCTCAACTCTAGTAATAAAACTAGCACTAAACTAAAAAATTTACAAAAGTTGATTGTCAAAAGCTTTTCAAAAACTATTTCTCTGGAAAACTATCTCCAGTACTTCTCCAGGAAAAGTTAAACCCGTCTTACACCTCAATAATTACAATTACGCATAACGCTATGTACAATGTGCAAATTTCTGAAATCGTCTCTGCGCAGATTATGACGTTAATTACGATCGTAATTATTGATAGTGTAAGACGAGTTTTACATACCTCTATAATTATATTGTTACTACAATGGCATAAAGTCGTATATCACACTGTTGATTACACATTTTTCCCACTGTTCATTTTTATCTTTTATTACGACTGCTTTGGCTTCTTTTTTGCTCTTCGGAATTTTTCCTCTCTTCCTGGTCTCCACTTGCCGACCAGTTTTGGCATGCAATTTTCTTTGCTTTTTCCAACGCCTCAAGTTTGGATGTTCACCAGTAAGAATATTTTACATATTTCGGTGCTATCCGAGGTGTCATTAAGTGTTATTTACTTTATCGCTTAACAGAAGTTTGTACAGGATGCTAGTAGAATCGTGATACATAGTAACCAAGTTATAACGTGCCAAATGTTCGTCTTTGTGGTTCGTAACTGTTCTGAAGGCGTGGGTGCCCTATATGCAAGTTATATTTGTGATCTAAAGCCTGGCACGCACACACATGCTTTACGTACATCTTGCTTGTGCAAACATAAGCTGTAATGCAAGAAGGTACGCAACGAGAGCACACAGACACTCAGTCTAACCGATAATGCTTTATGTCCATTTTGCTTGACAGTCTTATAAAATAAGATTATAATATAAGAAATAAGATGATGATAACAGCTGCAGTAGCTGTTACCATAATAAAAAAGAAGAAAAAACAAACAATTAGTAAAAAAATGGTCAAAACAGAGGTTATTAAAGAGGGCAGAATTTAGTCATATCAATTTGCTTAATGAATTAAAATTATAACCTGAACATTGGTTTAATTATTTACGCATGGACTAAGAATCTTACAATAAATTGCTTGAAATAGTAATTCCGCATATAAAGTCGAAAAATAAAAAATTTATTATATTGAAGGTTCATACTTTGCATTAATGCAAGTTGCAAACCCACACATACATACATTGCGACTTACTTGCAAGCAAGACGGAAATCGTTGAAAAATCAACGGGTAGTTGATTTCGTTCAAGCCACGTACAAGCCAAGCAAGCCTTAAGACTTGACCCCACGCACACGCAATCTTGCATTACAGCTTATGTTTGTACAAGATGTAAAGTAAAGCATGTGTGTGCGTGTCAGGCTTTAAAAAGAAAACGTCAGACCCGCACTCCGCTCCTCTGTTAACCTTGACATCATCTAGATTATGCATTTGTGCTTTTTGCCTGCCAATCACGAAATCTCTTATGGAGCATTGATTTTTATCCCGTTGCATTCAGGTATATTTGTGGATGTTTTTTTATTGGGAGTGCCCATTCCAGATTCTAAGTTCGTTTTATTGGCAGACCTCGATCAGTAGCAACTTACTACAACAGTAGCAGTTTCAACTACATCATCTTCACTTTTCTCTCCACTCGAGCATTCAGGTTTCCCATTTTAAAAATACAAATACGATTAATATCAATTTTCACCACATAAACCACGAATCCATCAATTACAGATTCAAAAACATGAATTCAAATTAGACCTAAGATTATTAGGGCGGTCGTTATTTGGGGTCTGGTCTGATCAAATTTAGATTTTTATTTTAATATTTAACTCGCGAATTTAATTCTCCATTTAAAATATATACATACTGCTGTGACTCAAAAAATGTACCGATACAATGCAAAACATTCAAATTCTGAGTTAATTATGATATTCAATAAATTTGACCTACTTTACTAATTTCAGATTGAAAAGATAAAAGTATTCATGTTATTTTACAATATTACAAGCATATAAAGATCTCTAAAGATCAGAATACTAGATATAAACCTGTTAATAGATTCACAAATGAGATGACCACATCAAAATCTCACAAAAAGATATTTTAAAACAGAAATAATGAAATTTATTGCAATTTGTTATCTTGGAAACATAACCTATCCAATTTGTGTACTTTGAATCAAAATTTCTTTGTAAATAACTTATTATGTAAAAACCTGGTTATATAAAAATGTATCTCATAATTCACTCTATGTGAAAATTGTAATTTGATCTTGTAAATCAACAAAAAGGTAAATAGAGTTCAAAATCCTTTGAAACGTGATAAGGAAGTTTAGTGATAACAAAGTGTTCAAATCCACTGCGAATTATGCCTACACCTACAGCTTCTGTATTGGAAAACTTCTGGAAATTTATGGAAAATTCTTCTCTTCAAATATGAAATAGACCCTGAAAATTACAAAAGATTTTGAAACGGTTAAAATTCCTCAAGAATTTTCCCCAAATGTGACGTTAAAAGTTGGGCGCTACTTGCCACGATTAAAAAATATGTGTCGTAAGAAAAACAGATTCCTCACGAACTTTAGCGTTGAGATACTTGATGTTGAATTAATTACTATCCAACTGGTGTTAATTAAGACGACGAAGAAAAAAAAGATGGAGAAGGCGCCACTCGATTTCGTTCAAAAGTACCATACGTCGTTATGATAGAATAGATAACTCGATCCAAATGAAAATCGAGAAAACACGAGCTATTGTTGCAAATCTTGCCGGCTAGCTTGGAAAGATAATTATTCAAACAAAATCCAGCATGAGATCAGGGCATACGGAAAATTTTGAAACAACGAAGAAATTTTATAAACTCAAAAATCGACGTGTTCAAGCCAGAACGACATAAGCGCCATTAAGCAAATTTCTCAGGAAACACAAAAAACTGTTTTTCTTATTTATCAAGACATTTGAAGGTTTGAGTCCTTGATTATTCAATTATTATATATATTTTTTAATTTAATTCATTTTAAAAGTTTAGTAAACTTGGAACCATTCCTTAATATGCTTAAAAGATGTTAAAAATGGCGTTTATGTCGATGCAACATTTAGACTTGTCGTTTATGTCAACTTTAAACATTCGCTTATGTCGTCCGGGTTAAAGCTTGTTTAGCTTGTTTGGTATTTATGTCACACTTATGTCAACTCATTTTTTATAGCTCAATCTAACTAATTTGGCGCTTGTGTCATTCAGTAAAGCAAGAAAACTAAACAAAATTATTTTATTTTATTTTGTAAATAAATATACAAAATTAACTTTATTATAAAAGTAAACTTAAATTCTAGTAAAAAAAACAAGTTAATCATCTATAAGTCCTCCATATCTGACTCGGGAAGAACATCAGGTACAGTGTTATTGGCACGCAGAGTTAAATATTCGATGTGATATTTTGCCTCTATCGCCAGTGATTTACACAGTTCTTTTAAATCTTTATATTTTTTTGGATTTATAGACAGTTCACCACTATAAAGTTTTTTAGGAACAGACAGATTTTTCAATTCGAATTTTACGGATTCTTCTGTGCCATCAGAAAAAGAATAATTATAGAACATAGTGAAATCGGTTTTACAAAGAGTTGCAGTTTTTATATTTGAAATCTTTTTTACATGGGTTACTCAATATAGTTTTAGCAGGAATTGATTTTTTTTTGAATTTGTATAAGGCTGCCCCGAGTTTTTTAAAACCTGCGTTTGCTTTTTACTGGACAATTTCTTCTCTTTTCTTACCTTAAAGCTCTCTTCCGCCTGTTCTTCTGTTTCTTCCATATTATTTTCTAAATCTTTATCTCCATTGCCGTCCATGTTTTCTGGATCTTTATCTCCATGGTCTTCCACAATATTTTCCAACCATTTATCTCTGTCTTCTTCCATATAATTTTCTAAATCTTTATCATGTCTTTCTACACTTCTATGTTCCTCGTTGACTTCTTCTATATCTATGCCTGCTGCTTTGTCTACTTCCTCAAATAGTTTTTGAGTACTCAGTTCCCCATTTGCACAGCTTCCAATGAAGCAAAGTTTAAGATCTCGTCTGGAGCGACACCTGGGCTATCAACAATATTAAAATTGTTGGGTTGCCAAAATACCTAATATTTAAAAAAATTTCATTTTCCTGAACAATCCCCAACTCATCTTGGAATATAAATTTGTTGTTTAACGCAGTGGTAAGTGGTAAGTCATTTTTATCACTTGGATCAGTCTTATCGCTTTTACTTAGATCATCTTCAGTCTTATAATTTTTTGAATTACTACTTGTGCCTTTTAATAACTCCAATATTTTCTTACCTCTTCTACCATGAGACATACTGTAAAAGACATAAGCGACTTAAAATTTAAAACAATTATAAAATACATTTCTAATCAGTAAACTTGATAAAATAATGCTATAAGACCTTTAGTTTGTATGCTTTTAGCAATTTATGATAAAATAATAGTAAATAGTCAACATCATTTTAGCTAAAATGTATAAAAACGATACCATAAGCGAGGCAATGGCGTATGGCGTTTATGTCAATCCAACCAACATGATGTCAGTTTGTCATAAGCGACACAATCTTTATCACGAATTTTAGGCAGTAAGCAAGAAATAATATTGAAAAACATTGCTTTCAGTAAGTAAAAAAGTTATTAATTTAATATTACAACAAAACAAAATATTAAAATAATCATACTAACCTGGTCAAATTAATGCTACGAAACACAATGCTTTTCTTATGGCGGCCGTCGAACAAGTGGCATTTATGTCAAACCGACTGATGCGTGAGCAGTTATATGGCGCTTATACCGCTTTTAAAACTTGGATAATCGTTTAATTATTTTTTTGTCGTTTATGTCTCTAGAACCATTAGATGCGGCATAAAAGCAGCTTTCCAATGATATGAATAACGCGTTTTTGATTTTTTGGCGCTTATGTCGTTCTGGCTTGAACACGTCGAAATAATAATTGCTCGCGCATAGAAAGCGCAAATATCTAACGCGCAGTCCCACAAAGAACTGAGCAAAATAATGGCGGACCACACAAAATTTTTATCAAACCATATGTTTGATTATCAACCAAAATCACTGAATATTTACACAAAATGTACAAGTTTTGATAATTAAATCAATCAAATAATTAATAATTATTACAATAAATTACTAACCAAAAATGATACGATACCTCAAATTTCGTTGATTAGCGGCATATGCAAAATTTGTTTAGCTTCTAATCCCATAAAGGCTGAAGAGAACTCCGATAAAGTAATTCCAAAAAAAATTGAGTTTCTCGACATACGGATTCGAGAAGATAATCCCAGCTCGCCACTGGATGGTAACAACTAACCAATTCTTCTCCAAAATCCGGCTTCAACAAAATTTTCGCACAGCACACACACGTGTGTGTAACGTATAAACGTATCAAGTCCAGTCCCTGCGTACCTACTTCTGCGCATTTTTCGCTCGTACCAACGGTCACTGGTTCCAAACCCAAAGAATTCGGCGGCAAATTTCAAACCGTTACAATTTGGTTAACATAAATATTTGCAATGTAACAATTTGACTTACCAGCACCCCAAAAATCGACAAATTTGGAAAATTGCGCAGGATTAATCAGTTGAAGTTTAACACTCGAAATGAACGGACGTGCCATGTAAGAGTTGAAATTGACCATTCGAAATGAACGGACGTGTGTGAAGTAGAAGTGAAAATTTCGTATTTGGAACAAACCAGATGTCTAGCGCAGCCAATATTTGTTACAAAGTTTGATAATATGACATCATCTAAAATGGCTATCATTAGTTATGACATCTACGTACTAAAAAAATGTGTTTATTTCAACTCACAGTTCAAATATCCAAGGATTAAGTAATTCCGAACAACTTACCGGTATTCCAGCTAATTAACACAAATAATCAACAAGTCAAATCTGGATAATCAACACCGTTTTAATCACTAACAACAGAGGCGATATTTATCTTCAACACCACGAAGTTGCAACAGCTGAGTGCGAGATTCAACGGAGTGCGCGCGAATCAAGATTGTGTTGTTTGTGGGCGGGCTTTTAAACAAGCAGGATTTATTTGATACAAAAGGTATTTGAAAATTTATGATTTTTATTAACTTTGGCCTTAAGCATTTTATTGAAAGGACGTGAGGCAACTTACTATCCTAATTGCAAAATTCAACAACAAAACATTTTTTTTTATAATTTACATTTTCTACGAAACAAACAAATTTAACAAAATAAACATTTAACTCGTTATTGGAAAACGAAAAGACTTGGATTTGTCCAAGCACTTAGAAGGAAGAAGAAGTGGATCAGCATTTTTCTACGATATTTTTGGTATTTTGGATAATTGTATAATTTTTGCCAGCAGATAAATGATCTGTGTTTATTTGTTATTTTGATATGCGCATGCGAATTTTTGATTAATATAAAATTATTTCTGATTTCAAAACAATCTCTTTTATTAATTCGACGACAACAGTAAGGTATTCTAATTTTTGAAATCAATCAAAACAAAGGTGAATCACGTTTATCTCTTCAATCATTTTAAATATTACATTCATTTATTCTACCAACAATTTTAAGCACTACAAAAAGATTTTATTTCGACTCTAATAAACATCCCCTAATTGAAATTAGGAACCTACCATACTCTGAGGGAGGCTCAAGGCTGAGCTAAACAAGAGGGACGAGGTGGTGAGCTTTCTGGTAAAATTGGACACCTCATATTAAAAATAATTAGCATTTTTTAAAATTTTCTTTCATTTGAAAGTGGCGCTCAACATAAAACCAAGGCGTACAATTTTACATTAGAAAGTTCACAGCAATACGTTTTTTGTAGTTAATATTTTAATGTAGGACTAATTATAGCTCTAAAAATTTGAAATTCTCAAAAACTAGTCTAAGAGAATGCTGCTGTACGTATGAAAAATATTACCAACCCCCAATCCATAAAATTTTGTATGGGTTATTTTATATCAATATAATGTTTGTTTATTTATTTCTAAACTTTCCTAATTCCTTATTTACTTTTGTACTTTAAACAAATTCCAAATTTTTGAATCTGATAACAATCGATTTTATTTTTAAATGATGATTTACAAAAATTTTCAAAATTTTAAAATGATTTTTATCTAGATCTAAAAAACTTTATCACAATATCGAAATTCCATACACTTATAATTAATTTGAAAAGTTCTACCTTATAATTTTCTGTAGGAGTCCATTTTCCAAACTTAACTTTTCTAATCCTCGAATCATCATTCCAATCCAATACCTTTCCCATTCCAATTCATCGGCTCAAAACAACCTTGCATCTCTTTCCTGATTTTTCGTGTTATTTTTCTTGTTTTCCAAATTATATCGAATTTTCCACATGTGCCCAAATTTCATTAAACAACCTTTCGACAAATCCTCACCGTCCACAATACGCCATTTCAATAAACTATTTTTGCCCTTTTAGTAATTACAAAGCTTTCACTTATCGAGGTCACATTAAACCCTTAAACACTACGATGGTCCATCCCTCACTTCCAATCCGTATTCTCGACCCATTCGTCCATAATTTTCAAAAATCCTCCTATTCTGATAATACCAACTTGATATAAAATTTTTGCGCACCATTTTTAAAATTTCACTCATTTTCAAAATATTCAAGCGTACAAAATTTGAGGAAGAAGTACAACATCAATACAAATCTACAATTTTATGCCACAGAAAGGTACAATTCCACTAATCTTGACTTACATTTGTTTCTTACCATTTCAAAAATTTCAGATGTTTCCAATTTAGAACTTGATGCAACGAGCATTTAAATTTAATTTTTAAAATATAACAAACTAGCAGGGTTTGCTATTCGAATTTTCAACTAATAATTCTAGAAATTTTCCAAAATTGTGACATTCTTGTCAACATAAAATATGTGTCTCGGTTTTCTTTATTTTATATGAGACACCCCGTCATTATTCAATATAATACAAATTCGATGAAAAGCGAATTATATTTTTTAAGTTAAAAAAAGACAATTAGGAGAAATAATTTATAATGAATATATATTTTTTGTTATAATGAATATTCTCAATGATGCCAGGAATAAAAATCCGAAAAGTTCCCATCTGCAATGCGGATGAAACCACCCCCTAATGAGGAGTTAGCGCTGATTTTTTCCGAACCATTAGTTATACGACAAAATGCAAGGAGAATGAAAATATTTATCATTCAATTCTGCGTTAAAAGTGTTATATTGATCGTTGGACTAATCCCCACCATTCTCGCAAATAACAATATTATTATTGCCTCGAAAAGCTATTTCGAAGGAAATAAATTGTATGATTTTGAAATTTGATATAGATACGTAGTTTAGAGTACTGTTGTAGAATAGAAAATCTATCAAATTTTTTCCTCTAAAAGGCATTTGTTAACAATTTACGCATACAAATAAGTAATTTGCTTCCCCCCCCCCCCTTCCAAATTCTAATGTCGATATCACTAGAACTGTAGTTTTTATGTCAAACTCAGTCACACTATTTTTGTTGAAGATTTGATTCCTATAAATTTTACCCGATCTAAAATTGTTCAGGAAATGGATTTACACATTTACGAGATAATTACGAAAAACACACATATACGTCATTTGAGGGGTTAATATTTGAATTTTAAGTGATCAAGAGTATGTTTAACAAACTTCAACAAACTAGACAAATTATTTCCACCAAAATGGCTATTAAAAACTATATTTGACTGCCACTTTTACTATCAGCAAACTGTTAATCCTAAGGGTAGGGAATTGGCATTTTCTTTCCACACATCAGCATTCTAGTAGACTCAGTTTTGAGAATAACAAATTTTAAGAGCCGTAATTAGTCATACAATAAAATATTAACTGCAAAAACTGCAAAATTTTATAAATATTGTAGGTGGAAAACTTAATTCCCCGTGATCAAGGGATAAATATTGAAATAAAAATTTAGAATAATCACAAGGCTTGGTTTTATTTATTTGAAACCAATTTTGGGGGGGGGGGGCAGAATACAAATTCGCTAAGAGCCCAAATAGCGACCACTATTCTGCGTCCATATTCCCGACCAGAGCAGGCCAGCAAGAAATATGGGCAAAAAATTAACAAATTCTAAATTTTCAGAGGCTTAAAGGTTATTTCACATTTTATTATACGATACCTCAATTAATTTGTCGTTAGTATATTCTAAGGAAACTTGAAAATAACCATATCAACATTTAAGAATACGAAAATACACTTTATAGAACTAAACTGCACAAAATTTCACACATCATTAGCCACCTGACGATGTCATAATATAACCAAAACGTATGGAGTAGTATATGTACTTATTTCTATGAGCAATTTTCTGAATATTTTTTGTTAATGCTAAAATATCAATTTGGTTGCATTGATATTTTAATTATTTGAACGTATGATGAAATCAAATATTTACTATTTGAAATTGTGGATAACAAACATTAAATCGATTAATAAAGCGTTAAATTTATTTGAATTTGAAAATACCGGATAAATAAGTAAGCGTTTGGTAAGCGTGATATATTTTTCCGGTTAAACTGTCAATTCTTTCATGTCCAATTACTTAGAAATTAATAGTATACTATTTTCAAAAAAGCTTTGCTTTTCGTGGTTTGTATACCCAGATTCTGAATGTATTATTTTTAATCATACTTTTCTTCACTGGTTGTACAAATTTATATTCTATGTATTCTTTGAAATATTCAAACTTGCTATATAGTATATCCATGTTGTCTTTTCACTGGTGGAGCTGGTTATTTTTGTTGTCCTCCAAAGCGATTGTAAGGCCGCGTTGTTGAGGACGCCTTTCTGACTTGATCAAAAGGCAATGGTTTTCGTGAACGAAATAATAAAAAACTAATTGCGGATGTTAGCACTTTATTACTTGATTGGTTAGCATTTACGTAGCTAAAATTGTTCAAATGCTTGTGATTTGATACGTTCTGTTTTTGACTTGTGCAAAAAACGGATGTCGCAAATATGTCGTTTGTTTACATTTTTTTTTAAAAAAATAGTTGAGCATTACTAACTCTAGATTTTTGAACTGCATTTCAAAACAGAGAATGGCGCCAAATTTAAAGCGACAGTAAAACTTACCATACCGCCGGCCTTGAAATGCAGTAAATTTCAAAAGGATGATATAAGACTAATAATAACAATTTACAGACTATAGCTAAATTTACAAAATATTTAAAGATACAGATAGGAACTGATGTTTAAACCTTTGAACGGGTAAAATAGTCGTATTGAACGGGACTTGGAAAAACCATCAAATGTCATAAACTCTCGAAAACATGATTATGTGGGGAGAGCACATAGCTTTGTCACCGAGCGTTTAATCACTGTCCCGTTTTTGATTCTCACTGATGCAGAACGGATCACATTGTCATTACCGATATGCACGGCGGTTACACGCCCGAGAGACCAAGATAATGGTGGCAAGTTGTCTTCTTTGATTAGCACTAATTTGTCTACTTGGATAACATCTGGCAAATGAGCGAACCATTTGGTTCTTCTTTGCAAGTTTGGAACAACTTCGGAGCTCCATCGTTTCCAAAAGTGTTGCGTGATTTGCTGAATTCGTTGGTATTTGGACAGACGATTTTCCATTAGGTTTGTGAGGTCCTTCTCGGCAATTTTACTTAAGGGCCTTCCAATCAAGAAGTGACCAGGAGTGAGGGGGTTGAGATCATTGGGATCCGAGGAAAGTGGTGAGAGGGGGCGCGAATTTAAAACTGATTCAATTTGGGTAAGGACTGTTGATAATTGTTCATACGTTAAGCAGGTATTTCCTAGCACCCTTTTTAAATGAGCCTTTGTCGACTTGATATTGCTTTCCCACATTCCACCTTCGTGGGGATTACGTGGAATTATAAATTCCCATTTTATGCCTCTGACGGCTAAGTTATTGTGTATAATTTCCTGTTTTGTTTCATCACCTAAGAAGTCATACAACTCTTTTAGGTAGTTGGACGCACCAACAAAATTTTTGGCGTTGTCGCTAGACAGCGAATGGGGCATGCCTCTTCTACTAATGAATCGGTTTAAGGCGGATAAGAAACTTTCGGTCGTGAGATCTGTGACCAATTCGAGGTGTATTGCCTTTGTCGTTAAACATATAAACAGACAAATGTAACTTTTAATGGTTCTTGCACCTCGCGTGTTGCGATCGCGTATTAGAATAGGCCCGGCATAATCCAAACCGGTGTTGTAGAAAGCGGGTGCCTCGCACTGAAGACGCTTTGAAGGCAAATTTCCCATAAGAGGATTGTACGACGAGGGATTGGCTCTAAAGCATGTAACGCATTGACGATATATTTTTTTTGCTGAGTTTTTTCCAGATATTGGCCAGTACTGTTCGCGCACGCAGTACAAAAGTTGTTGGGCACCGCAATGCTGCAACTTTAAATGAAAATCGCAAAAGATTAGATCCGTCAAGGGATGATGTTTAGGCAATAAAACAGGGAATTTTTTGTCATATTGGAAATCAGAGTTTTTGAGCCTACCTCCCACACGGAGGAGGCCGTTTTCATCCAGGAAAGGATTTAACGCTGATATGTTGGACTTCTGCTTGATGCATTGATGATGCTGCAATGATTTTATCTCTTTGTTAAAGCATTCATTTTGACATCTTTTTATAATTTTTTGTAAAGAAGTATTTAATTCGTCCACAGTGAGTGGACCTGCGTTCCTTACCGTGTTGGAACTTTGACAATTTTGTTTGAATCTGTACAACCAAGCTGTTACTCTTTGTAGTTTGGTTAAGGTGGAAAATTTCGACACCATATCAAATTCCGGAGAATTTTGATCTGATGCGGTGGAATTGAATAGGCAGATACCAGAGCAGGTACATAACGAAATTGAACAATTGGCCTTCATTTCGGTGACTTCAACGTTAGAGTTGAAGCATGGTTCAGGCCAATCCGAGCAGGGTTGGTTTAGAAAGTCTGGACCATTCCACCAAAGCTGCTTCGTTAGAATACTTTGAGCACTGACACCGCGCGACACTAAATCGGCAGGATTGTTCTGCGATCGGATGTGATACCAATCATGTTGATTTGTTGTCTCTTGAATTGCGGCGATTCGATTCGCCACGAAAACCTTATATTTGTTTGGAGCTGAATTGATCCAGTTCAAAACTATGGTGGAGTCTGTCCAAAAGAATAATTGACACTGAAGTCCTTCAAAAGCTCTTTGGATTTTTTGCATCAGTTCAACTAAAAGGACGGCAGCTGACAATTCTAACCTTGGAATGGTGGCCCCTTTTAGGGGAGCTACGCGAGATTTAGCACATAGCAATTGTGTGGTGATTTGACCAGCAGGTTTCAATGATCTGACGTATACACAAGATCCGTAAGCGATCGAGCTACTGTCAGCAAAGCCATGTAGTTGAACCGTGCATGATTTCGCTGGTATGACACACCTTTGGATTTTTAGTGACGTTAATGATTGAAGCTCCAGTTTGAATGTTTCCCACTCTGAATTCAAGCCTTGAGGCAAGCTTTCATCCCATCCTAAATTAGATTCCCACAATTTTTGAATTAAGATTTTGGCTCTTATCGTAATTGGGGCAAGTAAACCTAGAGGGTCGAATAGTTGTGACGCTACTGAAAGAACCGATCTTTTCGTAGTCGTTTTAGAGCTGGGATTTGATTTAATTTCAAATTGTAAGACATCTGAAATGGCATTCCAGGAGACACCAAGTGCCTTTACGCTTTCCCGCTCGCCTAAGGGGATTATGTGATAAGAATCAGTTCCTTTATCTTCCTTGAGAATGTCCGGACAATTAGATAAAAACTTTCTGATCGGTAAACCCGCTGAAGACAAGATACTGGTTAACTGTGCTTTAATTTGCATTACTTCATCTAAACTAGGTCGTGAAATAAGCAGATCGTCTACATAGAAGTTTGATTTTAAAACATTGGAGGTTATTGGGAATTGTAGGGCATTTAATTCAGCCAAGTGCTGTAAGCATTTAGTTGATAAATAACTAGCCGACGCGGTTCCATAGGTGATCGTGTTCAACTCGTAAGTGTCTATAGGATCGGTAGCACGATCTCTCCACAGAATGCATTGAAATTTTCTCTCGTTAGGATTGACTTGAATCTGCCGATACATCTTTTCAATGTCGCCAGTTAGCGCGACACTGTATTGGCGGAATCTTAATAAAATAGAAAATAAATCGTCTTGAACGACAGGGCCCACTAATTGAGCTTGATTTATTGAAATCCCGGTGCTCGTTTTGGCACTACCATCGAATACCACACGGAGTTTGGTTGTCAAGGAAGTCAATTTTTCAACTGCATGAGTTGGCAGGTAGTAACAAGGAAGTTTTGAAGCGAGCATTGATGCATTCATTGCCTTTATCACATAGCCATTGTCTTGTGGTTGAGCAGTAATTTTTGACATGTGCCCTAACGAAATGTATTCGTGGATGAATGCTGAGTACTTTAATTTTAATTCGGGGTTTCCGTCTAATCTCTTTTCTAATTTTATAAATCTGTCGAATGCTTGAGTTCGTGAATTACCCAGGGATGCTAGATTAGAATTAAAGGGGATGGAAACCGAAAACCTGCCAGACACATCGCGAGAAATGGTCTTGCTGATGTGGTTTTCGCAAAATCGTTCCTCTTTTGACAGAAGTGATAGCTTATTTTTTGGGTTTACTTCTTCGAGTTGCCAAAATTTGCTTAAACTATCATTTAACTGTTCATTAGAAATGGCGAGGTTGGATATGGTTGTATTCGGATTTGCGTTTGTCTGACGCGTATGATTGTTTGTCATATTTCCCGACACTATCCAGCCCAAGAGTGTTTTCTGTAGAATTGGTTGGTTTTTGCCCAACGAAATTTGACCGATACACAATAGTTCATAAAAGATGGACACCCCTAGCAACAAATCAATAGGAGCAGATTTGTCATATTCAGTATCCGCTAAGTCTATGTTTTTAGGGATATTTAGGAATTTGCCATTAAATGAAACCGAGGGCAGGGGTGAAGCAATTTTAGGAATCACCAAACAAGATATACTGTTTTTATAATTATTTTGTATCGAAGAGATGTTAACCTTAACTGCATTAATTACTTTTAGGCTGTTTGCTGAGTTGATTCCACTTACTGTGGTATTCACGCGTTGATATTTCAAGTCGAGCATCTTACACAGTGATTCGGTAATGAAACAGTTCATACTACCGGTGTCCAAGATTGCCCGAGCAGTAAACCATTTTCCCTTTGAGGTTTTCACCTTTAGGCATGCTGTGGAAAGGAGAACTTGGCTAGAATTCCCGTAGCATGTTAATGAAACTTGTTCCTGCTCAAATGAACTTGAAGGCGTTTTGATCGTTCTTTCGACGTTGTTAAATTGCTGTGACTCAGCTCTCGAATTTTGTTCGAAATGTAATAAGGAGTGATGCCGTTTATGACAATGCCTGCACGTGAATCGTGAGTTGCACTTTGAGCTTGTAAGGTGACTTAAACAGTTCTTGCATTTATTTAAGCCCGTGATTGTCTCAACTCTGCTTAATTGATTGCGACAAAAAAGTGGGACATTGTGGAATTGCGTGACTTGCACTGCAAAGAGGACATGATGTTGACTGATTGGCAGTTACCAATGCTAGTTTAGGAGTGTGATTACTACGATGATCTTTGAATCTGTTTGATTTGAAAGATTCAACATGAGCGCCTTCTTTCAACTCCTCTACCAACTGAGACTTTTCCTTAAGGAATTTATCGATGTCAGCGGTAGAAGGAATTTCTCGAGGTTTGAGTTTGCTGAACTCTTTTTTGGTTTCACAATCTAGTTTAGACATTAAAAGGTGCGCAATAAAAGCATTACACTGATGTATAGGCACCTTTAAGTTGTCCAATGATCTGATGTGTTTTGATAGCTCATCATACAACCTAGAAATTTGAGATGACGAGTCTTTCGGAAGAGGTTTGATGTCAAATATTGCCTTAATGTGGCCCTGTATTATTAACTTGACATTGTCATACCTTTCCCGCAAGATTCCGAGCGCGAGTTCATAATTTTCGTTTGACATTGGGATGTCGCTAACTAATCGCTGGGCGGAATGATCCAGACTTGACTTAAGATAAAGAAATTTTTCGATTGGTGAAAGATCTTTGTTATTATGTACTAGTGCCAGAAAGGAATCAAAATAGCCCTTGAAGTCTGTGTAGTTTCCCGAAAAAGTGGGTAATTTTATTTGAGGTAACTTGGCTCTTGACCCTCTATCTGGCATTGGTATTGTTTTGGAAGTGCTTAGAACCTGTTCTTTCTCCAATATTAATAACGCTGTGACCTTTAAATCAGTATGTTTTTCGCAGAAATCCTCAGAGGTCATTAGTGAGTCGTCGTATATTGAATAAAAATTTAACTGGGTAGCGGTTTTTGAATAATCTTTGATTATTGGACTAAACAGTTCAAGCCTTACTTCTAATTTCTTTATCATGACATCTGTCTTATCGCGTTGACTCTCGATGGCAGTTAAGAAGGTTTCGAAGCTGCTTAACTGCTCTATTAGCGAATTTGCTTCAGCGATTATCATTTTAATTTCATGTTTCGTCATGATTAAGGCAAACGTGTACTAAGAGAGACGTAAATAGGTGATGAAACGAAATAGGTAAAATGAACTTTGTTAGCTGCAAGCTGTGGCAAGCTTGGCAAACAATGTATATAGGTGACGTTATAGTATAACGTACTAAAGGAATAAGTAGTAATTATGATGCAATTATCACTTTATTAAAAACCGTTGAGAGGATATTAATTTTTTGTGATCTTGGGATCACGTTACGTTTTTGTAAACGTGCTGCGCTCAAAATATTTAGATGCTAGAAAATAACAATTTATCGCAAAATGCGTTTAAGTATAGTTATTTTTGTAACAAGTACCTAAAATCATGTTTTTTGGGACGAATCGTAGCTGTTTATGGACGAGGCGAAGCCGAGTCCATAATAGCCGATGAGTCTCAAAAAACTGACTTTAGGTACGTGTTACAAACAAAATTTTTCAGTTAAAGGTCCCTAAAACCACACTAAAACATAATATTCAAAGTTTTTATCAGAGCAAATGTTTTTCGAAAATAGTGAGCTTCGAATTTTAATTAAATACTATGCGACCATAGTAACCAGATTGTTTAATGTAAACAAAAATATTTTGACGCGTTGTTTTGCACGGTACAAAATGCAGAATCCACAAATTGTATCTGAAAAAGCGAAGAAAATTGTGTTAGATTTACTTCCAGTGAAATCGCGTCAAATTTATGAAAAGGAATATGAAGCATTCATTCGATGGAAAGAAATGAACAACATTGTAATTGTAGACGAAGATGCAATGTTGAACTATTTACATGAAAAGGTAAGTGCCGCTATTCTTTACATTCAATATAAATAACATATTATGTAAATTATTATTGTGATTATTTTCGTATTTCCCTATTATAGTCGCAAGAAGTAAAACCATCTACTCTCTGGTCAAAATATTCGATGATAAAAGCTGTTTTGTCTGTCAAAGAAAATATAGAAATAAACAAATTCGCCAGAGTCGTAGCTTTTTTGAAACGATATTCAGTAGGGTACGAACCCACAAAGTCAAAAGTTTTGACGCGTCAACAAATTAATACATTTTTGATAAATGCAGACGATAAGAAGTATTTATTAATCAAAGTAATGAGTTTAATCATACTTTAATGACATACTACATCAGATTCATATTTAATTTCGTAGGTTGCTCTTCTCATTGGCGTGTGTGGTGCATGCAGGCGCCAAGAGCTACATTCACTAAAAATACAAGATATTGTCCAAAAAGACACACGATGTCTTCTTATAACACTTCCCGATACGAAGACCAACATTAAGAGAGTGTTTCCCGTGGTATCTGAAGGTGAAGCTGTTAATCCCATGAAAGTGTACCAGAAATATGTTCGACTACGACCAGCGAATGTTAAACACGATTAGTTTTTTATTTCCTATCGTAATGAAAAATGTACGATACAACGTGTAGGAATCCATTCTTTTGGGAAAATGCCCTCTATCGTTGCTGAATTTCTTAAACTACCGAACCCGACAGAGTATACAGGGCATTGCTTCCGGCGAAGTTCTGCATCTCTTGCGGCAGATGCTGACGTTGATTTAATTTCGTTGAAACGACTAGGAGGATGGAAGTAAGCTTATTTTATAATATTATTGTCTTTCTATTCTAAATAATAACTAATTTCAGGTCGTCTTCAGTAGCAGAATCGTATATAGAAGAATCAATTGATAAGAAAAAAAAGGTGTGCAGAATGTTAATGGGGGAGAAGAAAATCGAACCATCGAGTAACATAATATCGGTTACTACCGAAGCTACTACTACAACATCAACGCAAATTAAAACGATACCCTCGGGTTCAGGCATTTCGTTTGGGGGTAATAGTTTTGAAGGTGCTCAAAATTGTACATTTAATTTTCATTTTGGAGCATAATCATTTAATTTTTATTAATTTAACTTATAAACCTAATAATTAATTAAATTTGTTGTATTGAACCATTTTGCTTTATTTACCCAAATCAGCTAAATGATCCTCAAAAGTTAACATGGCAACTTTTTGGGATTGAATCCAAAAAAGAGTCATTTTACGGACTCATATGAGTCCGTAAAATAGCTATTTTAGGGACCAAATACTGAAAATAATATTTGACGTTACTAAATTGAATCAGCTTAAATGTTGGTGACAAAGAAAGTAACATGGGATAAAAACCTTATCGTGTTAGTTGACTTAATCTCGTGCTGATTTCCAAATTGTAAGCTGTTTTCAATGTTATTTCGAATGCCCAGATTTGCTTTTCTGATATCCGTTTCGAAGGACCAAATGTCTTTTCACTGGTGGAGCTGGTTATTTTTGTTGTCCTCCAAAGCGATTGTAAGGCCGCGTTGTTGAGGACGCCTTTCTGACTTGATCAAAAGGCAATGGTTTTCGTGAACGAAATAATAAAAAACTAATTGCGGATGTTAGCACTTTATTACTTGATTGGTTAGCATTTACGTAGCTAAAATTGTTCAAATGCTTGTGATTTGATACGTTCTGTTTTTGACTTGTGCAAAAAACGGATGTCGCAAATATGTCGTTTGTTTACATTTTTAAAAAAAAAAATAGTTGAGCATTACTAACTCTAGATTTTTGAACTGCATTTCAAAACATAGAATGGCGCCAAATTTAAAGCGACAGTAAAACTTACCACATGTGATCTAGGAGAAGTAGGATTATAGTTTTCCTTCGATTTTATCATTGAACCGCTAACGCTGCTGCAACACTTTTTACAAAATTTCTTGATTTTAATGTAACTTTATTGTACTAAAGCTTTACAGTAACAGTTAACTGTTTGGCGATAAATAAAGTTAGTACATAATGAAATTTGTCAGTCTGCTATTCAAACAGTAGCACAAAAATTCTTGTGTGAAACATGCATGAAAAAAAAAATTTTCTTCCCCTCGGATCTGAATAAAATAAACCTCTTGTCTTGAAGATGAACCCGTTCAGGGTTCGAAACTAGTTGATGCGATAAACCGTTGTTTTATTATCCCAACCCTCACACCCGAGATTTTATTTTATGCATGAAAAGTTTCTGTTGTTAGTTAATACGGAATAATGTCACTTTTCCTTACTTGTTGCACAAGTAGCTGCTTCAATGTATTTTCTATGCTCAAGTTTAGTTTTGCAATATATTCATAAAGGTATGCGGATTAAAATAAAACTCTTCCCTTCTTTATGCATATTTCCTCAACTAGAATAAATTAATGATAATGAAAGCAAGGATGGAGTATACAATGCCAATTATATTTGAAATTTCTGGATTCCAAAAAGGAAACACTTCTCGGAATGCAATTATTTTAATATTTTAATTATATTTGAAATTCAAAAACATAATATAGTCCAAAGAAAATGGCTTACTAACGCCAAATCATGTATCACATTCTTGTGTTACTTTAACATATCGTAAATAAGATCCTCATTTGGGAATTTCTGATATGTGCATTAGATTCACATTGATATATAACTTCTTGCGGAATCGTTTTACTAAATTCAGGAGTTTAAAATAATCTACAATGTATCAGTGCAAGTTTACATACTTTTCGTTTAGAATCCAGGAACTCCAACTTCCATTTATAATAACCGAACTTTCCTTGGATAAAAACTTAAGCTTCAAAGTTTAGTATTTTAAGTCCTCTTCCGATGAACAGAAATTATTATCCCGAATATCGTACCCTCATATCACGTGGTAATAATTGACGAATTGAAAGATTGAATCGTGACTGTGACAGCTAATATAGGATTTAAATTTAGCCAATTTAGCGGTTATTTCCCTTACATATAATTCTCAGGAACATTTTTAAACAATTAAGTCTTCAGAATAAAATTGATAATTAAAAGATCCCTATCGTGATAGCACTTTTAAAATTTTAACCAATACTTTAATGCAATGAAAAACACAACACTCTGTTTATATAATATACTAATAAGTTTATAGAGTTGTTTATAGTAATGTATATTTGCATTTATCCGTATGATCTGTATCAAATTTTTATCCAAACGCAAACATATTATTTTTAAATCAGATTAAAGTAGCTTTGCATTTTCTGTGCATTATAAGTGATTATAATTTTATTACAATATTTATCACGTTCGTTCAAACTTCGGAACTTTGACATGCACTTGGGTATTGCATTAATAAAATTAAATGCATACATCAAATAAGTACTCCTAAGAGCTACACTATGGTTATTTTCTATTTTGCAAGTGGATCAAGTTAATAAAAAAAAGTATTTGCCTTCAGCATAGTAACTGTTCAAATTAAGTTATTTAATTTAGTAATTTTTGAAATAGTGGGTACTACATTTTTAATAAAATGCTCGTTAAATTATGTTGTCGAATTTCACTCGAGTTCTTTTAAATGAGAATAAATTTTATTTTAAATATGACCATATTAACTCACATTGTCTCGTTATAGTATATTATATATCAAGGTTGTGAAGGCCGTCATTATTGCCCTAGCGCCAAGATTATATTCCGAGGTGCTTTGCACCGAGGAATATAAGGCGCGGAGGCAATAATGGTCTTCACAACCGTGGTTTATATACGATTTTTTCCACTACTAGATTTATTACCATTTTTTAAAATTCTTTTTAACAAAAAAATTTTCAAATTTAAAATATTTATTTCAAATGACAGTTTTGTTTTGTTGATTTGACAGTTGTTGACAAATTTAGGTTATTAAATAAAATAAATCGCGGTTCGTCAAATTAACAATGGATGGCGCTGTCACTTGCTGTCACATTTAATTCGATTATAATGAATTTTTAAAATTAATTTAATGTATTAAAAAAGCGTTTTAAATAGTTTAAATACAATTAATTAGCATTTCTCGGTTATTCTAAATCATTTAATAACAACATTTTTCTTTAAAATAGTCGCCAAGTTATCAAAAAATGTCATTTTGTTCATTATTAACCTAGGTTAATAATGGAAAATTTATTCACCAGTAGTTGAAAACGTGTCACTTCTTGATCGACTAACCTAAGTAAAAATGATAGCCTATATGACTAGTAGTGGAAAAAATTGTTTAGAAGTACGCTCTTCGTTTAAGTAAAACGAATGTATTCTACAAAATACAACTTCTGTGTTGCTATATTATACAGGGTGTTCCGAGACTGATGTGCACTTCTTAAGTGGTCATAAAAGTTGTAGCCTGTTAAATTTGCTATCCGAAGAGGGGCGATCACTTTTTGTATCGCGTTTTGTTTAAAAGATGCAAGGTTTGCAAAAATAACTTCGAATTTCCACAGAAAACCGAAACGGTCCTTCTACCAGGAGGAAGGAAAGTAAAGCTCGTCGCCTTCAAAATGGGGTATCATCACATTGAAACCTAAAACGAGCTCAAGACACTGGGCATCATAATCGACAAATACCGGAACTTTTCTGGACCCACCACCCTGGCAGCAAAAAAAGTCGAAAAAGCCTGTCGGCAAGGCTCGAAAAAAATGCAGCGACATGTACTGGTGTCAGTCGTCCACTCGATCCTGCTGTACGGCTTACCAGTATAAGTGGGCACCATGTCAGTACAGATAGATAGAAAAAGCTGTCAAAGTGCAAAGGAAAACTGCTCCGAGGGTATGTTCAATAAGCTGTATAAGACCACATATCGGCTTGAAACGGAAGAAGCTTGGCAAGATAGATGGAACGCATCTAAGCAGACTCCTCATCCCAACTATAAAACCATAGATTTCCAGATCACACGACGAGATAGATTTTTCACCTCTGACTCAAGCTTTCACCGGCCATGTTGGGGCCGGTTTACACACCTGTCTCATCCCCTTTTCCACCCCGCAATGATCCGAAACCATTTCACTAATTGAAAAAAAACATTGCTCCGTTGTTTTCCTACACACTCTCTACTAAGGCCCAGTTGTTCAGTTTCGGGTTATCTTTTAACCTGTGTTATTTTCCATAGAAATGATTGTTTCAAGAATTGTATCCATGGAAAATAATTGAGGTTAAAAGATAACCTAATACTGAACAACTGGGCCTTAGTGTATCAAATATTTTGGAACGCCCATTCCTCTCAAGACCTCCTATAATTTCTCCCATTGAATACTGTCGATACCTTCTCATAATCTATGAAGCAGATGTACACTGGATTATTAAATTCGCTGGATTTTCCTATAATTAAACGTATGTTAAATATCTGCTCTCTGGAGCCTTTACCAGCCATAAATCCAGCCTGTTCGGCGGCTATTTGCCATATTAGATAATTTTTTAAACATAGATTTATTAAACATGAAGTAATATCCTGCTAGCATGAGATATCAGCGCTATTAGACGTAGTTGCTGCAGATGTTCTTTTGGCATTTCTTATGGAAGAGAAGAAGCATGGATTCAGTACAGTCGCTTGGGCATATCGCAGTGTCCCAGATCCTTTGAGAGATAATCTGAAACACTTTGACGCCGGTCTCGCCCAGATCCTTTATTATCTCAGCGGTGATTCCATCACAACCTGTTGCTTTCCTTTCTTTTGATATCTCTGTTGCATATCGTCGTTGCGCCTTCAAAACGCGACACGTGCATTTTAATAAATTGTTCAGGAGAAGGAAAACAACTCGTTTGTTTCCGTTTGAAGTATAGACACCACGTATTTAATTTTACGATTTATACAGCCTAATTGACAAATTTAATAACATTGCTTGTAGAAAAATGTGTGGCTTGAAGTCTTTAGTCGAAATCTGTACTTAACTCATTTTGCTTGAAATGTGCACATGTCGCATTTTGAAGGCGCAACGACGATATGCAATCTCTTCCTTTAAAATGCACGGCTCCCTCTCTTTCGGTAAGGATATAGTGCTGTTTCCATTCTTTCCAATTTTATCACTTTTAAAATTGGGAGTTTTGAATTGGGTTAGAGAACAGAGAACAACGAATTGGGTTAAAAAAGAATAAAGAAGATAGAAGACGAGATGGAAATTTATACACGAAATTTAATACCAAGTGAAGAAAAAAGATTATAATAACAGGAGTAAGAGTAAATGAAGACAACATCTAGTAATAGAGGAAAATATGGAAAACTTCATAAAACAAAAATTGGAAGTTGATATAAAGAATCACATAAAACCCGAGGATAATGAGAAAATATGATGCCAAAAGGTGAACGCTTTCGAGATGTGGCGTTGCTGAGGATATTCTGGACGAAAAAAAGAACAAACTTCTCTATTGTAGAAGAAATCCTAGTACACAAAAGACTATCCAGCCTTATTAAAAAAAGAATATAAAGATACTTTGGACATATACCACAACGAGAGCCGGACAATATGGAGAAGCTCATAGTGCAGGCGGCACAATAGAACTAGAGCGGACCGGACTCGTAAGGAAAACGATTCGAGATAGATAGTTTCATAATAGGTCACGACACTTCTGTCAAGAGCCATACGACGAAAAAAAAAGAACCCAATTCTTATTCCATTCCCTGGTCGTTGCAGTCAATTTGTTTATCAGCTCTATTATTTCTTCTGCTTCTCTTTCTAGTAGTCTTTTATTTCTTTGTTTGTATTCGTTATCTTCTTAAGATAATGTACACTACTAATTTATTAATACTGTAAATTTCTTGAGTTTCTCAATGTCGTTGGTTTCCGGTTTAATGTTCTTTTCTGCATTTTTTGGTATTCTGCTGATCTTTTGAATACTTCGCCTGTAAAACTCTCCTCGTTATTTGTTTCCTTTGCAAGTTTTTCTCTTCTTCGCTTTAATTGGTTCTTATGTTGAGAAAAAGTGAATGTACCTATCAGGCTTGTGTTACATTATATTGAATGATAGAAATCAGATATTTATATCAACAAGGAACATTCAATTTTTGTATAAATATTTAACCTATACTTTTAACAGTAATACAACAACAAGAAATGGCCCAATGGCTAAACATTTGAAAATAGAACAGAAATCATTACAAACATTATAAAAGTGCCTTTTTGAACGCTCCAAAGAAATATAGATTATGTAGAGACCCCCAAAGAAAGAATAAAAAAGTTGGGTAATTATATCAAGGCAATATCGTATTTAAAAATAATTTTCATTTATCTCAATGTAGTGGGAGTTAAAAATTTACTAAAAGAAAAATGTCAGTAAAATTCGTTCGGGGATCTGATCTGATGAAATTTTATTATACTCGTATTTTATAGTTTCTGCAAAATTCATATTATTTATATATTGCTATGACCTCCCTTATATTAAAAATTAGACACGTCGTTTAAGTTGGGCGCCACATTCAAATGAATGAAAAATATAAAAAAATGTAAATATTAGAATTCGCGTACTAAAATTTAATTAGAGAGTTCACCACGTTGTCCCTCTTGTTTAGCTCAGTCTAAGGCTCTCTCAGAGTATTGCAGGTATTAAGATAAATTAGGGGTGGTTGCTTATTAAGTTGAAAAGTTTTGTTTTGAAATGATAGAAAAATATTTAATGACTTTGAATAAAATTGCTTAATTGTTTTTACCAGATAAACGATCCACTTCTTTATTTGAATGATCTTTAAAATTTAGAATCTCTCTCTCTTCGATCCTTACTCTTAAAGAGTGTGGTGGCACTTTTGAACACATTACATCAAATTACACCATTAACTATTAGTCGCCATTGTTCTTGGCCTGGGCACGTTGCGATGCTCCCGGTAAGTTCTCGTCAATCAGCGGTTTTGTCTGGTCCACCCATCGCGTCGGAGATCGTCCTCTCGATCTTCTTCCGTCCATTTTACCCTGTACTATGAGGTTTTCCATTTTGCCTGTTCTTCGGGCAACATGACCAAAATATGTGAGATACTGCTGCCGTATTCTGGTGAGAAGTCGTTTGGCTATATTTAGATCTTGTAGTATAGAGATATTAGTTCTGTGTGCCACCCAGGATAAAATTTAGAATACTGACCTGTAAATGTTTGATAATAATAATAAAAGATTGCATTAGTTTAGAAATGACATTTATATTTAATAATATCGCAAAGCGCAAATAATCAATTTAACAAATTTATGGAGATATCATATCCATCACCAGAATGTTTTACAATAATCAAAAACGTAGAATTAAGTTCAATCATAAATTTTAATATTAAAAAAATATTTTATCAGTACCTTATACTTTAATAATCCGGACTTCTTAATAAGTCAGTGTAGAAAAACACTACCTTGATAAACACAAGCGTACTATGAGACACTTCCACGATCAGATGTTTTAGTTGATACGACGCGTTGAATCTTCTCTTCTTTGGATTGACTTGTTCTTATAGAAATTATACAAATTTGACTTTCCAATTGTGTTATTCAACTAAATTGTGTTCCGGTGAGTAATTTTGAATTATATAATCCTCGGATATTTGAGAGTTGAGTTGATTATTAATACTTTTCATTTCTAGGAAACGCAACTAAGTTTGCCATCTTGGATATTTATCGACCAAATCGATGAATTTTTGGATCACGTTGCAATACGACCATCGAGTTCAAATATCAAAATTCAACTAACTCTTGCTTGCGCAAAATACCAATTTGAGCTGACTTCAACAATTTGTGAGTCAAATTTATTCCCCTTTTCGATTTTTATTTTAATGAAATTTCATGTAACTTCCAGAGTTGGTTCCATTATTGAAGAGATTACTTATTCGATGCTTTCCAGTTGTTTTCCAACACAGTAGTTGATTGGGCAGCCATTTGAAGTAGTACATTTGACTATTTTCATTATCACGTTTCACTTATCAACCTTTAATGGATTTTCATCCTTATGTACCTTTTTACAAATTTTGGACATGAATTTATGGTTATCACATACAATTTGATATAATAGAATTTTGGTTATAAGCAGATTTTCATAAAACAAGTTATTCACAGAGATTTATCAATTCAAAGTTTATAAACGTAAAGGTTATGTTTTTGAGATAACAAATTATAATAAATTTCATCATTTCTAAGATAAAGCATATTATTAGAAGATTTTGACTTGTTCACCTTCAAATTGAATGTATTTAGCAGGTTTTGATATAGCTTTCATATCTTTAAAGATCTTATTAAGTCTACAATATCTGAAATTGAGTTGGATGTGTTTATCTATTCAATCTAATGTTTAAAATTAGCTTAATTTTCCTAAATATAATGATTATTTCAATTTTGCAACTATTTGTATTGTGTGGGGTCATTTTAAATCACAGCAATATGTTAACCAGTACGTGGATTAAATTAAATTACGATATTAAACTTGAAACTTGAATCGAATTATACTAAATAAACAATAATATTGACTATTAAATTTATGTACATACATTATAATATGATCTCGTTTTTTTTTAATTTTGACTGATGAACTGCACGTTGTCTGCATGAGAACCTTCAACGACTGGATACTAATATTCAATTAAAGGTTAGTTACATACAGGGCGTTAAGTAATAACACACCTTAGTTTGAGAAGTTACGTGATGCACGACTTGGCTCCATTTGGGCTTATTAGTTTAATTAATTAAGAAATAAAAGTGGGAAATTTAAAAATAGGTAGAAATATTAAAAAAATATCATAAATGCTAACACAATAGGAAATAAAATTATGAAGATAAGGAATTGCCAAAATTTGAATCTGTCGAGCAATCACGATAAATAAAAACAATTCAAACTATTTTTTGCTTTTATTCAAGGTGGTCTATCTGCGACCACATTTTGTAGCTCACTTTCAATTATAACGCAGTAAAAAAAAAGATTTCCAAGTGTAGTATTAAAAAAGTCCACAATCTGATCTTTCGCATGAACAAAAAATGAATTTATTACAAAGCATTAATTATTACTTAAGTTGTTTATATTTTTTAAAGATGAAGTATCATTAACGTTAATGTAATGTTAAATGCAACAACTACTCTACTCTGTAATAAATGATACCGCAATTACAAGCTACCGTTTAACGCTTTTGATGCATTTATTTTTTTGCAATAATAAAGTCTAAACGGCAAAAGCTACGTTGTACAGCAATTTGTAATAGTAAATATAATTGAAATTTATGCAAGATTGGATTAATATCGAATCTAGAAAATGTAATTTAAATGTAATTTATCTTAATTGCGACTATATGGACAATGAGAGAATGCAATTATAGGAAATTGTAATTAACGATTTTTTCACGTGTTCGACGTGATTGACTTAAATTTTAATTTAAGTTAACATAAATGGTCTTTTTTTTATATATCTAGTCAACTTGACCATTAATATTGTTGTAAGAAAGCTGAAGATCGTTTAGCGAGAGAATAGAATAATATAAAAGTCATAATGGCCGATTGCATTAACTAATTTTCGAAAGTCGTAACAACGTTTTACTTGTAAACTGTAATGTATAAATAATTAGTTACTTTTATCAGTAAACTTGTCTGAACGTACAAAACTAATGGGCATAATCAAGTATTGTTGAATTCCATCCTGACAGGTTACATTTTCTGTAGTTATTATTTAGATTGTCAAATATCATGTAAATAAATATCGCAACCGGTTATATTTAAAACGTCCATGTCGGACACTATCATCATTCCAAGTTCGAATGCATGTAACCGGCAATTTCAAAAGCGAAAAATAACTATCATTAAAATACAAAATATTAAAAATTAATTTAAATAAATGGAAAAAATAATTTAATTTACTACCCAAATGATTAATTCATTCAATAAAAATATCCAATTGTACCATAAAGAAATGCTAATTCAACCACGACCATTAATAAAACTTACTGATTTATTGTCACGCTCCTAAATTTAGATATTTTGCTTACAAGCTTAAAGGAGAAATTGTAAATCTCCATCACATGTAACATAAATTGTTAAAATTTAATTCTTTACCACATAATTACTTAATATTAAAATTTCATTGGTTCCTTCCTACTTCCCTTTGATAATGATAATTTATTTACTGGTACTACTATCAATTTTGTCTTAATCTCCGGCCAAATTCTAATTTTGAGATATAAATCTAAAAATTTTTATAATTATCAAAATTTATAGCCAACCTGGGGGATAAAAAATAAATTAATAAAATTTTTATTCTATTAATAAAATAAAAATGTAAAAAAGGAAACTAACTCGGTAATTAAATGCTTAAATGACGATACTCTGCTCAGAGGAATTATGATACTAGGCTGCTGTTGCATATTTTATATTTTGCCTGGCTCCCTCTGTACAATATTGTCAACTCACAATATTGTTAAATTTTTTGAATTTATGATTACTTTCAAAGAAAAAGTGAGTATAATGTTCCAAATAACCATAAACACTATACGCTACAGGGACTCTTTAGTTTGTCTAGTTTTTTAAGAAGCCCATTTATTTTTTGAATATTTTAATATTATTATTTGAGACTATAAAAATTAAGTACCAGTTACGCAGTCAAATTACATTTTTTTCGTATCAATAAAATTTAAGATTTTTCAGTTTATAGGTTATTCTAAACATACTATCTATGTAGTTTTGCTTATAACTCAGAAACACAATGGTATAATATAAAAACTTAAAACTATAAAACTGTGATCGGTTGGCGCACAACGAGGGTCAGTGTTTCCATTTTGAATTTTTCTACCACTATACGACACAAAGGGAATAAGTTCCTATACATTTTTATGAATACGTTCTTTCAGGGTGGCCAAAAATCCCTGAATTGAGTTCAAGAGTTACGTATTTCTTGTCACGGTTTCTGAAATATTCCTATTAGGACCTTTCACGTTCAATAATAGTATCATTACTGCACTTCGTTACGCGCCATCATTACTCCATTATTACACCGTCATTACTTTTTACACCTTACACAATTATTATTATCGTCATTAATTTAGTGTTTTATAGACTTAATGTAAGTGTTTTAGTACGTGCTGCAAGATTATATGAAGGTAATGATGGCGCTTAATGAAGTGCAGTAATGACACTATTATTGATCGTATATAAGGTGTCTATTAAGAAAAACTTGAATATGAATTTGACTCAAGAACTTGACTAAAGATCACGAACGATTTCGAGTTTTGAGCCAACAAAACTCGCGTTCACCTAGTAACTAAATTTTTCCATGACAACTCTCAATAATTATCCAACAACTACGTTTTCCGACTAATAGCTGATAAAATGGGGAAGTGTCCAAAACAATAAAACGTCGTTGAAAGAACAATGAATACAACTTCAAAAATATTAAAAATAAAATGACAAAAACATAAACAACTTATTATCACAACTTCGGAAACTTTTAAACAAAATTCATAAATTTGACTTACCTAAGTGGTAGAAAGCTATCGTGACTTCAGTATTACAATTATTCAGTTTTAAATTTTACTGTGATAGTTCATAACAAATATGATTAAATCCGGAAGTTAAACGTGATTAAAGTCGTAAAAGTTGCGGGTTAGCACTCAACAACAATAGCTATAGTTTTAAACTTATCCTTCGATCGTCCTGAAAATTTCGAGTTGAAAGAAAATAAAATTTTCATGCATCTAAAGGAAGTATACTTAATGAACTAAATTAACAGACTATTAATTAACTACCTTTTAATTCAGAATATTATGTCAGAAACAGCTTCAAAACAGTGAAACATCGTATTGACTTACTTGCATTGAGGCGGTCATTGGCTTAATACTTAGGGCAATCAACTACTGATGCTAAAGGCACTGATTCGAATCCAGCAAAAGTCAATTTTCTAATATTCTAATATGTCAAACAGGGTAATAAAAATTACCTCTACCCTCCAGTTGGTGTTGTCTAGAAGCCCAAAATCGGGAAGAAAGATCGTGTAGGTGATGTTGCAGGCAACGAAACAATCCATACAAGCACATATGATAGTGGAAGTAGACTATACGAACTGGCAGCAGCGATGAATATGCTAATAACTATCTAGCATCAAATATAAACACAGGAAACAGCATAAAATCACTTAGACCTGGCCAGGTGGGAGCAACACGGAAGGGAATCAAATTGATCACAATATAATGATAACAAGAAGGCGAGCCACGTCTATAAGACTTGTGAGATCCTATAGAGGAGTTAATGCTGATACGGATTATTATCTCGTAGTCGTGGAAATCAAACAGAAGATATCAATGGTTAAGATACAACAACGAAACAAATTGCACCTGAGAAACTGAATAATGGGACAGTGGCAACTAAATATGAAGAAATGTTGAAAAGCGAATTAGAGAACAAAAAGAAAGGAATTGAGGTCGACATAGATGAACAATAGAAAATAATAACAAAATGTATCACAGAAAGTACTAAGCTAATAATAGGACACAGAGAAAGACTAAATTGGAAAAAATGGCTTGTTAAAAATGTGAATAAAAGATGAGTGAAAAAAAAATTAGCAAGACTTAAATGGATAGCAACGAACAATGAAGTTGCTTATAACAAATACAGTAAAATGAGAAAAGAAGCAAAAAAGTTGAATAAATATAAGAAAAACGAATGGCTGGAAGAGAAGATGAAATAAGTAATAGAAGAAAGTGAAAACAGAAATTATGTGAAAACGTTTTACCAGCACATTAAGGATCAAAGATACAGTCAACACAAGGGAAATAAGGAACAATGAAGGCAAACTGGAAAGTGAACCAGAAAAGGTGAAGAAAATTGGGAGGAAACATTTCCAGAAACTACTGCATATACATAGAGATGAAGAACAGGAACAAATTGAGTTGGACCCAACAGAAGACGAAGACGAAATAATAGAACCCAATAAGGAAGAGATTGTACAAACAATAAAAACACTAAAAAATAGAAAGGCGCCGGGCAGCGATGAGATGATGGCAGAAATGATTAAGTATGATGGCAAAACACTACATAATGAAATAAATTTACTAGTAAAACAAACGTGGAACCAAGAGAAGATGCCCAAAATATAGAACGGCGGAATTATAATAGCAGTAAGGAAGGAGGGAGATGCAGAGGACTAAAAGAACAAGAAACATATGAAACATTTACATGGCTGAGAAATACAGAAAACTGGAAATACCAAATAATGTGAACCAAGCATTGAAAGGGCTGTTTGAATCTCTCAAAGAGATCAGAGATGCACATTTAGTGTAAGCAGGAATATAAAAATGAAAAGCTGGATGACAGATGAAATACTGCAGTTTATGCAAGAAAATAAAAATGAAATCAAAAAACGATTTGATAGCAATTTGGAATATTCAAAGGCGAATAAAAAGATAAATAAGGACAGCAAAGGAGAACTGGTTTAAGATGCAATGCAAAGAATTACAAGACATAGAAATAAAATATGAAATATTTAATATGCATAAAAAAGCATATTTAACAACTTCAGTGGAGAGATGCCAAGAATGTGCCTGAAATCACAGATTTCTTATCACAAAAATCACAAAGTTGCAGAGACATTAACTGTGACATTTTTGTCTGCTTTATCGATTACCAAAAAGCGTTTGAAAACGTACGACACAATAAACGTATCGAAAAATTTTTAAAAATGGGCTAGAAAATTGAGATCTGCGTATTATCAGCTATCTACAAATATTGAAACCAAATAATATCATCCATACGTTTCCAAGAAAAAATATTGGAAGACATTACAAGTAAAGAGGGGGTGTCCGACCAGGATGTGCGTTGTGGTTTTCTTGTTCAATGCATACTCGGCTTGTATTTTTCGAGAAACACTAGAAGAGATAGACCTTGGTATTAAGAGTAATGCCGAATGCATAAATAACATAAGATTTGCTGACGATGCGGTAGTGTTTGCGGATAACTTGGAGAACCTTTAGAAACTAATAACAAGATTAGTAGAAACCAGCCAGGGATGTGGACTCTCGCTTAATATATTATGTTAATCTCAAAAACTAATAACCACACAGGTCAACCAATAGTGGAAGCATAATCTATAGAAAGAGTGCAAAAATGTACATCCCTAAGAACAACGCTGAACGAAGAATGGGACCACTCCATTGGAATGAAATTCCGGATAAAAAAAGACAGAGGCGAGTTTCTGAGGATGTCCAAATTGTTTAAGTGCCACTATTTGTCACTGAAAACAAGGACCAAACTACTGAGGGGCTGGTTTGCTTTTATTGTTTGGTGTGGAGTCCTGAACCCTAACAAAACCTTCTTGCAAAAAAAACTGGAAGCATTAGAAATATGGTTGTACCGACGCATATTGAAAATACCATGAACAGATCGAATAAAAAAAATATAACTGTCCTTGAAAGAATGGGAAAATAAAGAGGGATGCTTGTCCAGATAAAGAAACAGAAGTTGGAATATACTATGAGAAACAGTTTTTCTGCAAATATACATAAAGTTATTATCGATATAATAGCATATTTCATAAATTTTTAGCATAATTATTTTTAATTGAATGTGCACAGATGCAAATTTTTTTAAATAAAAATCTAATCGTAAAAAATTATATAGTAAATCCGACCTTGTCGTACACATTTTATGTATGCTCAATTTCAGAAATACGTCAGAAATCTTTTCAAGTTATAAATCTTCTTCTTCTTCTTCGCGTTTTAGGCTTTGGCCCGTTACATCACCTCCTTTTTGGGTCTTCCTACATTTCTTCTTACATTTAAAGCTGTAAATTAAAATTTTTATTGTCCCTTATTATTTATATTGGGGTCTGAAAAATATTCCTCCTCTTTTGGAACTTTGGTGAGGTTGATGTAAATACAATATGTATCTACGGAATCATAAATTAATAATTACATACTGTATAAATACGTATGTAGTAATATTGCAATATTAAAAATTTTGTTTTGTCAGTATATTATTTATTTGATTTCATCTAATCGCATATTATCCATATTTCAGCAATACTACCGCCTAATTTTAACCTTTTAAAATATAAAAAACTTGTATTGATGTTTTTTCCGGACTCTTATCCGGACTCTAATCATAATCCGCCAATATCCGACACATATAGGCACCAGAAGAAGAATATAGCAGTCAAAGAATATTTAGTACCACAATTTACTAATTTTAGAGACGAAATCACTGTTTCTGAGGTATTGGAAGAAGCTAAATATATCAGCAAATGATGAAATATTTACAGCACCATCTGATAATGTCGTAAGGTGCCAAAACTTAATATATTATGTTGTAAGCTTCTTCTAAGTTGACTACGACTTTACGAAATTGATAAAGCAATTTATCTTTTCCACGATTCAAATTTAATGTTTGATGTTAAAAGTTAATTGAAAATGTCGACAAAAGTAAGTTAGATGTACATAGTTGCTCGTAATTCATGTATAACTGAGTGTATTTTTGCAATGCAACAGATACTCATTATTGAGTTTAGCTTTGAATGTCGTACAAAATAGTTTGCATAGTGTTATTTATGTGACTGCATAAAACTGCAAAATAAATTGTCTTTTTAGTTGCAAGCGTATGCAGATAACAACTGACATATATTTTCTGTGAGCTGATGGCATTATTTTGTTTTAACGTGTAGTGGCACTCTTTTAGCTTTTATAGAGGTTTAACCGAATATTAAAGATTATAAACTAAATTCTGTTTAATTACACGGTATTTGTATGTCGTTTGTTTTCAAATTTAATTCTTTTTGAATACCGGTAAAACTGATAATATGCCAATATAATCGAAATTTTTATTCGTTTTTTTTTGGTTCGATTTTTGGAGTTTAAATCGTATTTTAAACAACCACGCACTAAGCTTTCCTAAGTTGCGATCCTAATTTTAAATTTTGCGGGAATTAAATTTTTTTGATGTTTGAATGGATTATTGTAAAATTGCACCATACTTTCATTGCGAACTTATATAAAACTTTGAAATGTTCGTTCGCTGGAAACTACATGATTAACAACACCTGAACACAAGAACTGCTAGCTCTGTGAACTTAAACGTAGCAAATAAGAAAGACCAATTCTACCGTCTTAGTAAAAACTTAATTAAAACTTGAAATGTTCAATACATTATTTGGTACCATTAAAATGATAACATGTTTCACTTAACTGAAAATTGGAACAATAAAGAGACACACTGGTGTTTAAACTGTTTCCGTTTTGAACAAAATTTGCAGTTTTTAACTACCGAGCAAAATCCACGTTTATGGTGACGCCCCTCCACCCTAACAGAATTTAATAAACTACAAAAATATTTAATTAGCAAATTCAAAAAAAGGTGGTACTAAATAAATGGAAATATGTAGGCAACCATACGTAAGCCAATCAAATTAAGGTTTTAAATGGAACTAATTTCACACTCGAGTAATCCTAAACGTGGAAAATATGCAAAAAATCATGAAACGTTTCACTGAAACGCTGCAATAACCATAAGAAATGGGATTTTTGTAAGGAACTAATTTTTCTACAAAAAGTATGACGCCTAATATAATTATTTATGTATTTATAATAGTTAAACGTGGGAGACATTCGAAGTCGCAGGTGTTGAAAATCATTTTTAACGACGTGGGACATTGGACCTTTTAGTTGTTAAATTTAGTATAACAAAATACTTTTTATTACACAAAAACTCTTCGAAAAATGTCATGATACCAGACAGTAATATCCGTGGAAAAAATTTGACCCCATTGTTAAAATGCTAAATTTTTGTCAAGACGACGCGACGGACCCTGCTCGTTAAATATGCTGAATCTATCGGGAACTATTTTATTGAAAATTGCATTTCCCATAAAATCTATCTCTTCCTATTTAATCGAAAATTTCGAATTTATCGAATTAAATTTATATTGACTAGTTAACGTCGTTACTTTATTACAGTAAAAATTGAGATAACTGGAGTAAACCGATCAAATGCCGTATAAATTTTAGAATAATTAAGTTATAAGAGCTAATAGTTACTCAAAAAGGAGTTTCTGGACAGTTCGAATGTGTGAATTAAAAAAAAATTGTGCATTATTTATATTGATTTTCTTTAAAAAAATATATAAACTGAATGGCATAGATATTTACTATGTGTATAATGCGGTTAATCCAGTGGTCGAGTGCTTGACTACCGAGGTGAAAAAAAATTCAAACTGCGCAGAATTTCCCAACCCGGTGTAAGCAGCCGTGGGGTCTTAGTGTTGAAACCTTTCTCGAAAATATTGTTGATCAGAACCTACGTTAAACTGTAGGTCCTCCGTGATCAACATTGGCACTAAGGAGAGTGGGAGTCTCCCACATTGTGTAAGAGAGTAAATGGAAATATTTAATCGTTTTAAAGACTGTAGAAATTAGGTACCACTAATTGTTTGCAATACAATCGCAGTATGAAAAAAACGAAGAAACTGAAGAACTGGTTTAAAAATTATCATTGGCAGAAATTTTACATCATACCACCTAACGCATTTTGAATGCATGTTCTTTTCACGTAAAGGGCTGACAGCAAGTAGAGATCAATCAGAACGATGCCTTTGTATTATTAACCAATAGCTTCGAAACTAATCTTCGGTTGCTCCCAAATACAGTCATTTAAGGGCATCAATTTTTCCATATGCACAGGCTTTTGTTTACCTGTTGTAATACTGTATAGGCACCAATAAAAAATTTTAGTGTTTCCCAGTCGATTGTTGGAGCTAAATCCTTTGCCTTTAACAACCAATCACTAAACGGCCTTACGGCTACCCTTATGAATGGCCCTACGAGGTATTTCGGCATTCAGTTTCTCTAGATCCCAAGTCAAATGTTCATATGGTTTCACTTTCGCCTAGCTGGAATAATATTATGCTGTTGACACCAGCGTGGACAAAAATCCTACTTGAGCCTACAGCGGCAACCATAAAAGACATAAGGGGGGCAAGGGTCTCTTCTAAACCATTATATTATTGTTTAAAAAATAAATCAGTTTTTAATTTTGCTGGAATTTCCTTATCTTTTTCTGTATTTCCTGTATTTTTCTGTACAAGACTTTCGATTTTTTATTCAAGTCAAAACGAGCATGTCAAATTCGGAACAAGAACTTTCCCATTGTTAATTTATTAACTTTCAGTGAGTATTTTTCATTTTCATGGGAAAACTTCATTTAACGACGTTACGGTGAAAGGAAACTATAATTTTTACAAATATGTAGTCTTAAATGAAAAAATGGAAATAAACATCAAGATTGTTAGAATTTTACTTGTAAAATGTAAAATCATCATCTTTAGTCCAGTCAAATTAGGTTTTCAGCTCGGAAAAATTCCCACCTAGCTGAATTTTGGTACACATCTTTATGACATCGTTGTAAACAATATGCAAAAAGTCGACCTCGATATCATGTACGCGGGTTTTAGCTCCCGGGGTTTTAGCTCCCGGGGTTTTAGCTCCCCCAACGCGAGTTTTTGCCAATAACTCGCTTATTTATGCTTGTATGATAAATTATGATCAGACCATAATTGAAGAGCACAAAATTCTCTATAAAATATTTTTTTTTCATATTTTTCCATGGGACACTAATACTTAAATTATTGACCGAAAACACGACCCACCCTTAAAATGGCACAATATTGATTCGTTGCAGGGAGAGAAATGTTTTCGGGCGCGGGAAATGCTTTTAATAATAAATTAATTGAAATTGTGGCCAAGGTTGGAGAATGAAGAGAAAAATAGATTTTTTCAAAATTTGCCCAAGTTATAGTATCTTCCAAGTAACGAGACCGAAATTTTGGTTTGAGCTTACAGAAGGTCCGGGCAAGCTGAAATTTGGCAAATATGTATATTGAAGTGTTCTAATAAACCCCCAAAATGTCTCATAAAAATCCCAAGCCGGCGTTCCCCCAATTGAGGATTTTAGCCCCCTAGGTGCGGTCTCGCCTATAGCTCACGTATTTTTACTTTTACGAAAAATTACCATTAAACAAAGTTTAATTTGCCTATTACAGTATGTATTCTAGTACTACCTACTGTAGCGCCACAAGTTATAGAGAATTTTATGATCGTCAACTTAGCTTAATGGTAATTTTTCGTAAAAGTAAAAATATGCGTGAGCTATAGGCGAAACACCGCACTTAGGGGTGAAATCCTCATTTAAAGGATCGTTGGCTTGGGATTTTTATGAGAATTTTGGGGGTTTATTAAAACACTTCAATATACATCTTCGCCAAATTTTAGCTTGGCCGGACCTTCTGTAAGCTCAAACAAAAATTTCGGTTTCGTTACTTGGAAGATATTATAATTTTTGGCAAATTTTGAAAAAATCTATTTTACTCTTCATTTTCCAACCTTGGCCACAATTTCAATTAATGTATTATTAAAATCATTTCCCGTGCCCGAAAATATTTCTCTCCCTGCAACGAATCAATATTGTGCCATTTTAAGGGTGGGTCGTGTTTTCGGTCAATAATTTAAGTATTACTGTGCCATGGAAAAATATGAAAAAAACTATTTTATATAGAATTTTGTGCTCTTCAATTATGGTCTGATCATAATTTATCATACAAGCATAAATAAGAGAGTTATTGGCAAAAACTCGCGTTGGGGGAGCTAAAACCCGCGTACATGATATCGAGGTCGACTTTTTACATATTGCTGTGAAGTTTCTATCATAAATTGCACAACTCGGGTTCGTGTTTGAAAGGGTTAAAAAAATTTTTTTTATGGAAAATTGAAATTTTCGAGGGTGCAAATTTATTAAGAAACTCACCACACTTGTCCCTCTTGTTTAGCTCAGTGGTTGAGATTCCCTCAAGGTATGGTAGGTTCTGCGTGTTTAAGGGATGTTTATCGGAGTTGAATAAAATCTCTTCGTAAATTGAAAATTGTAGACAAAAATAATTGTTTGGAGATAAACTAATTCACCTTTGTTTTTGATAATCTTAAAGATTGAAATGCTTAGCTGTGGTTGAATTAATAAAAGATGCTCTTTTAAATCAAAAATAATTTTTATATTAACCAAAATAATTAATTCGCAAGCGCAACAATTTTTATGCAGATAAATTTTTATCTGTGGAAATTACAATTATTAAACATCAAATAAAATCGAAAAGTGTTGTTCCAAAAATATCTCTTCTTGGCTCCTCGTGGAAAATATTACAATAATAACAAATAAAGATTAATAAAATTGTTTACAAATACCTTTTAAATAATATCCGGCTTGTTAAAAAGCGTGCGCACTAAACACTATTTCGCTGCGCGTTCACTTCGTCGCGTTGAACTCAGCTGCGTCGTATCGGTGAATGTTGATTGGAGTTGCTCCCGTTTTAAGTGATGGTGCGTTGTTGATTAAACGATTGACACTTGTTGATCAGTTGCTTAAACTTTGTGGAGTACTGGTGAATTGCGTGAAAATATTTACTTCCTGGATATACAAAAGGTGAGTCGTAATTTAACACTTTGTTGGTGATATTTCAAGCAATCGGTAGCCATTTTAGATAAACCACTATCTAACTTTTAATAAATATCCGACGTCGTTGGACATCTGGATGTTTTTAACTTGAATTGTCCACTTTGGACCACACACATCCGTCGTTTTCGAGCGTTCGAGGAAGACTGACTTTGATGTTGCGCACTTTTCCAAAATTCGACGATTTTGATAACAGGCAAGTCAAATTGTGTACTTCACCAAATTTTGTATTAACCAAATCTTTTTATATTTACAGGGTTCCTTCCATTTCTGATGTGATGAATTTTCCAATGGTTTCCAGCCGTTTTTGAATACAGTAGCACTCTAGTATGCACAATTTTAGGTGGATATTTAAATCTTTTCTTATCACAAAATTTGTTATCACCTTTTCAAACGAATTTGAGCATTATTGACCTTTTTATGGATTTACAGAAGCAAATTATCATCATTACAAAGAGCAAATTATTTAATACATTCTGATATAATCAGTTTATACACAATAAGTTATTCACAGAATAAAATCAATTTTTATGTTACCAAATTATTGGTTATGTTTCTTTTGATAACAGTTTTCAATGAAACTATTATTTTTGACTTAAATATCCTTTTTTATCAAATTTTGATGTGGCAATAACCTTAATGAATTAATCTAACAGCTTTATATCAAGTGAAGATCTTTATATCCTCATAATACTGAAAAATAGTGCAAATAGTTTATCTTTTGAATCAGTGTAATATTAAGTAGGTCAAACTTTTAATGTTGCATAGAATTTTGTTAGAAATTTTATATTTTGTGTTGGCCTGGTAGCTTGAATCACAGCAATATGTTTACAACGATGTCATAAAGATGTGTACCAAAATTCAGCTAGGTGGGAATTTTTCCGAGCTGAACCCCTTTTTTCGTCTAATTTGACTGGACTACTTTATCATCTTTAAAAATCATCTTTAAAAATTATGTAATTTGTTTTTTATGCTAATATTTATATTAATTTTAACGGAAAATAAATTCTATAACACATTTAACTTGTAATAAATTAATTATACCTTAGAAGTAGGTTATTTTTTACCTAAAAATTATTTCTAGTCGACAATTTTCTCTAAAAATACAATATTATACATTTTAAATTTATAAATAAATTTTCTTTGAAAATAGGAAGTAATAAGAAAGTATAATTGCCTCCTATTTTCTGAGTAATTTTCCACTTATTAAATTTCTACTAATGTCCAGCAATTATCAGAAGTTTTTAAATAATTTTGATTATTTAATTTCCCAGTTAATTTTTAAACTATCTATACCATACTATTATTGCTAACTATTTTATAATACTGGCTGCCATAAGTGGTCGTTCAGCCGCCCTTAGCCATATTTATAGTACGCGATTGCCATGCTTATGCGACCTAAAGGCCGCACTGATTGGCATCGTTTAGACGGTTATAATATATTGTGATAATAGATTACGTGTATGATAATCTAGGATACGTGTACCAAATACTTTAACAATCAGCTGAATTACATTTATTAAAATTAATTGAAACCAAAGTTTCGAACATGAGGATATTATGAGGAAATTTTAAAGTGGAAGGGGCGGGGAATTAATAACAATTTTAAAAGCGATAGCTTACTGCAGCTGCTTAGATTTCATTAGATTTTCGTCAGGCAAATACAGCATAATGAAAAGACTTGATAAAAATAAAGTATAATTTCAAGTTATAAAATTAATAAAAGTCTTAAATGGAAAAAAATTTCAATGCGTTTTAATTATGATATATCAAAATAATAAAGTTAATTCAAAAAGAGGATTTCAATTTGTATCATTTATATTAAATGAATGAAAGCTTTAGTCTTTATCTTTTGTAGTAAATAGAAACGGTAAAAGAATTAATTAATTTAATTTAAAAAAGACAATTTCTAACAAATTGATTTTGTATTTTAAGGGATAATGTCATGAGGTTGAGCAAAGACAAGAATGGATAGAAAGAAAAGCTCCACTAAGAGCATTATGGAAGGCCTTAATGAGTGATTATTCGCAGTGATTAGCGTGAGATTGTATCCCGAGGCAAGTGTAGGATAAATTTAAACTTAATATACATTACGACGTTACCGAGATTGAAACGAGTAAATTTCTCTCATTTATCTTAAACTTTTTCATTTGAAACCTTAGGAAAAATGTGCGCTTATTTTTAAAATAAGTTGTATAATAATTTTCTAGTGTCGTGAATCAATGACAATGAATTACATAAAATGGTTTCTTCTACTTTCATAATTTGTTCATTTATTTTATGAAGTTACGAGAGGATATACTGGCATAATTTGGTAATTTTGTAGCTACCGAAACAGGTGTTATTTATTACGTATAATGTGAACATAAATTTGAAATGTGCGAGAAGTAAAACTATTTTATCTTTTTTGAAGCAGCGAATACGATGAAACATTGTTCTACTTTTTATTCTTTATAACTTTCAATAATTCACTTTAAACTTTCCAAAATACAAAAATAGATTACAGATTTACAGTAATCATCGCACCGCTAGAAAGAGGTGCGATATGCGGTGCCATGAAAGAGGAATCCCAAAATTCTCCTCATGTTATGGTATCGACTTCATTAATTATCGCGTCCTGCATATTTCTTCCTTTACGTTATAAAAAATTAAAACCTTTCCAACTTCTCTTAGGAAGCAATTAATACTGGTAACTAATGAACATTTTCAACCAGAAGGTAAAGAACTTTCTCGGTAATATCCTACGACTCCCCAGAAGCTATACAAAGTTAACATTAATAGGTGCATTTGAAGGCAACTTAACGTAACGAATTACTCTAAATTGCAAAATTATAGCCTATTATTTCTACAGCCGACGTACTAATAAATGACGTTAGTACAGGTGGGTTTTTCAGGAACTAAGTAGTTTTTTTTTTATTTAAAAGAGTGTTAATGTGATCTTTCGTTAATATAAACTGCTATGCTTTACTGCTTAGGAAGAATTTTTATCTGGCATTCCGTTACCAGGGGCGTAGGTGCCAATTTTCTTTTTCATAAATTAAGATTTGTCTCGCTAAAACTCTTCCAAATGTAATAACATTGGGTAATTTAAAGCTTTTGCCAACAGCATTTTGTAAATCTATAAACTGGTTTGATGGCCACAACAATGAATTATACGTTTTACAGGTGTCGTGAATTTATATTGCACCATTAAATGACCATATCACAAATTTATTGTGGATTTAAATTTGTAGAGTAATATTTGTGGAACAAACATCAGCTGTTATACAAAACGAAATTCAAAGCATAAACTTTTTTAAATAAACAGTTTTATGTAAATCTGTAATTAAATTATAAAACAAATGCTATGGGAGATAAAATGTGTTATTAATTTTCAACAGCTTGCAGATTTAAATGTGTATTGTTTAGTAGTAATCGGTTTTGTTAAGTTTAAATTTGCATATACGGAACCTTACATAATTTTTCGGTTTGTGACGAACTGGTTTAAAATTTTCAAGGTCATATTTGCCTTACTCTAAGATTATTAAATTACAGGTGGTTCTTCTGAGTGTCGGGGAAAACACTTAATTTAATGGCCCGTGGTGCGTGCTAATCATAATCAAAGCCTAAACTTGTTATCCTTTTGTCTAAATTATCGAACGTAATCCAATTTATTTGAAAATATCTTTGAAAATTGGATTTCGAAATCGGCCGATTTCGATGGCTTTACGTAGTTTTTCAGTTTCTCACCGAGAGGTGTAATACCACAACTTTTTAATATTGCTATCCGGAAAGTTCGATGTATCCTAAGATAAGCTTTCTGTTCGTTTTGTTTTATAACGTAGTTGTATGCAAATTTAAAATGGGAAATAAAATTGCACTTGAAATAACCTCAACTTACCTAAAAATGAACTGCAGATTGAAAATCTATATTACAGGAAAGCTATGCAAGTAGAAAATAAGGTGTATGGATATAAAACCTAACGACCCCTGCTATTGAAAGCGGTAAGCAATTTTTATTTATTGGCCAAGATAAAATATCGTAAAGCTTAATTAAAGAAATGCTTCGACACTAAATGTTATACGTTTCCATGAAAAATATATTTTTATACCCCGACTGAAAAATGAAAACTGTATTGCATTGAGGGTGTAATGAGTTTTGTTTGTTTATCTACTTGTGACCTCATAGCTTTCAAATCGCAATATACTACTGATTTTGAGTTCACTTTTAAATTAAATGATTCAGAACCATTCTGAAAATGCTTTAAGCTATCAAGTATCCTGGCTTTTCCCTTTCGATTGGATTGGAAAAATATTTAATTTTAATAAAGTGTTTCTAAAACACATTTTTGTGCCTATGATGCCAGATTTTGGGGGGTTTTGGCTGAATGTGAACAGCGGGAGAAATTTAGGAAGGGCTTATGGACAACTATTTTCCATACTTCCGATTGTTCGAGTTTGAAATGTTTCAAAATTCTACAAATTTAATTAAATTTTTGAGCAAAAATAAGTTCACAAAAGTTATGAAAATATATGATTAGGCCTTATTGTAAATGTTATACAATATCACATTAATTTTATTGTTATAAAATATCAAATCATCTTTTCATAAACATATCAACTCCATTGCAATTTTTTTTAATTTAAAGAACTGTGACATAAAACGAAGCTTTGAAAATAAAAATTAAAAAGTCAAATTATTTGAAGAAGTGGGGTACTTTGGGTTATCTAGAATCCTGGTTACAATTTTCTTGAAAATCTGAGGATTGTACTCAACTGTATATCTGCTTGTTAGTATGTATTACAACGCCAGAAGCTTTTAGGTTTTCAACTTTTCTTTAATTACCTGAGAAAGCAAATTTATACAACGTAATAACAAGTTAATATTATTTATTTAACCATCTACGCTATACATGCATATATTTATTTAAAATTATAAATAAAATAAATAAAACAATTTTATACAAAATTATTTACCTATTAAAGTTAATTGAAGTGTAAGTAAGTAACTTAAATATTCAGCAGCAATAAAGTATTTATTTATATTACTAATTAAAAATATTTCAATTAGTGCTGAATAAAATAAACCCTATATTGAAAAACGAGTAAGGATTGCTCGATCTTGCAGCTTATAGGTGCCTTAAGTCCTTATTCGTCTGCTCGGCATCTGTTTGTTAATAAAAGATAATAATAGTTATCTGTTACCAAAAGTCCATAAGTAATCTTGAACTAATTAAGCAAATTACATAGTCATACAAATGAAAATTCACTAATTAAGTTGAACATCCGATATTCTTATATTCTTTCAATAAAATGCTGTTCAATTGATTTTATATAATATCAAAATCAGGTTTATAATAATAATAATAAATGCACTCATTTCATGTGAAACATGGCAACCTCTTATGAGGTGTTTATAATCCGTTTTAAGCGGTGGATTACTCCGCATCCCACTTCTAAATTCACAAAATTTACAAACTAGTGTGCGATTTAGTCTCTAACACTATGCTTTTCCATATCGTCCTGTCACTACACTTCTCCTTCCATTTTCTCAACCCCATCTTCTCCAAATCCTCAGTCACGCCATCCATCCATCTCATTCTGGGTCTACCTCTTTCTCTCTCTTCACTTGGTCTCCATCTCACTACACTTTTTATAGTGCTGGTGTTGTCTCTTCTTTCTAGGTGTCCTAACCATCTCAACCTCTGGGATTTGATCAACTTCACAATATCCTCGCCATTGATTTTTTCCATTATTTCGCTGTTTGTTTTTCTTCTATATACGTTTTGTGCAATCATTTCAGGTCCCATTATTTTTCTTAGCACTTTTCTTTCGAATACTCTAAGCTGATTCTCTTCTCTCTTTGTCATACACAACACCTCAGCCGCATATATCACCGTTGGTCTTATCAGGGTTTTGTATACTTTCAACTTTGTACTCATACCTATTTTTTTGTCTCTTAGGAGTTTCTTATTTGCGTAATAAGACTTGTATCCATTTTGTATTTTTTCTTTAATCTCTTCGCTTCTGACACCAGTTCCACTTATTTGTACTCCAAGGTATTTGAAAACCCTTACCCCTTCAGAGCATAAGTCATCGATTTTTAGATCCTTCTCCGTTCCATCTGTTTTTCTTCCACACTTCATGTATTTCGTCTTGTCTACATTTATTTTCAACCCGATCTCAACAATTTCATGATTCATTTTTCTAAACATTTCTTCCAACTTCTTTCTTGATCTAGCCATAATCACAACATCATCAGCATACGCCACCAGTTGGCCCTCTTTAGTAGCCAAAGTTCCCTCGCATTTCATTTCTTTATCTTTAATCTTTTTAGGATTATTGTAGACAGTATCTTGTAAACAGTTGGTAGCAACATTATTCCCCTGTAGTTCCTACAATCTTCTATGTCACCTTTCTTGAATATTGGGACTATTCTACCTATTCTCCATTCCTCTTGCATTTCTTCCAATCTCCATATTTTTACAATCAGTTCGCATACTCTATCTTTCAGTTGTTCTCCTCCACTTTTCCACAATTCGCCGCACAGTTCATCTCGTCCAGGCGCTTTTCCACTCTTGATTGCTGCTATTGTTGTCATTAGCTCTTCACGGGATGGTTCTTGTATCATTTCTTCTCCCTCGCCCTCTTCCGGAAATACACTCCCATATTGTCTCTCATCAGTGTCCCCGTTTAGTAGGCAACAAAAATGATTTCTCCATACCTCTTGCACTTTTTCTGCTTCCTCTGCTACCTCGCCATCTGCACCTTTTATTGCTCTCATCTTGACTGGTTTTTTATATTCTTTGATGCTCATGTAAAATTTCTTTGTGTTGTTCATTCTTTTACTACTCTCTATCTCGTCTAATCTTTCATTCAGCCACGCGCTTTTCTTTTTCATAAACAGGTTTCTCGCTAATTTTTTCTTATCCTTGTATATCTGAAGGTCTTCATCTTTTCCTGTTTTTAGCCATTTCTCTCTTGTCTTCCTTTTTTGTTCTGTGCTCCTCTCACATTCTTCATCATACCACATCTTGTTCTTTTTCTTTTCTCTGTATCCTATGACTTTCTTCGCGCATAATTCAACTGTGGTCCTTATATTTTTCCATTCTTCATTAACATCTTCCTCTTTCATCGTGTTACGTATTTTGTTGTCTGTTTCTTCCATATATCTTTCTCTTACTTGCGTATTATCTAGCCTCTCTGTCGCCCATCTCTTCATCTTGTGTTTCTTTACTTCGTTTGTTATTGACTCCCTCCTTGTTTCAGCCATCACCAGAAGATGGTCCGTGTCTGCATTCGCCCCCCTATATGATCTTACATCTGTTATGAAATTCTCGTTTCGTTTCGATATTAGAACGTGATCAATTTGATTTCCAAGCTCGCATGCCATACCCGGTCTCATCCATGTTACTTTATGCAGCGTTTTGTGCTGAAACTTTGTGCTGCTCACCGCTAGGTTTGCTGCCGCTGCCAGGTTGCACATCCTACCTCCATTGTCATTTGTCTCTTCATGTATAGTGTGTTTCCCACATACATACATCTCTTAAGTAGTCCTCTCTTCCAACTTGAGCATTGAACTCCCCTATCACCATAATCTTGTCATATGTAGGTATCATTTCTATTAATTCTTCCACGGACTCATAAAATATATTGCGGTATCGAGATACCACGTCAATGGAAGTACGTCATTTAAGTTTCAGTAAAATTTTGTTAATGAATAAAAGCATGTAACTTATCAAAGTAATCAGAAAAACTTCATCCGATACCAAGAAATTAACTTAAAGTCATATGATTCATAGAAAACGGGACATAAAACAGGTTTGAATAAAATAAATTTGAAATGCATCATTTAATAATTTGTCTTTGTTAAAATGTTAATTTATAGTAAATGAAAAATTGTTAGCAATAAGAAAGGTATTTTAAAAGTCAGAAATTTGTTAATTAATTGATAAATGTAAAAATCCATGTTAGCGTTAAATTTAAAATAAGTTTGTTAAAATTATTACGTGAGTTCGGCATATCACAACTTAATGAACTGCGTATGGAGGTTTCATGTCCATCATCTTTATTTGTCCAACCACGAAGCTATATCAAGAAGTCGATCCAATCTGAAAATATAAAAATTTTACTTATAAAATTTCAACGAACCACAGTGGGCTTAGTCCATACCTGTACGGTGAAACTTCAAATAATATTGATTTTTCGATCGACCAATAAAATACGTCTATGAAAAGATCAGGATAGCGATGAACTTCGTAAATTAATTAAAAAAAAAAACGATTGATAAAAGGTTGGTGTTGAGATTCACACGTGCAAAGTGGCGAATTTAGAATCGTCCTAATAAAATTGATAATTATAGTAAAAATAAATAGTGAAATTACAAAATACGAGTGCATAATTCAACAAAATAGTTACTTACCTACGGAAAACCAATAATAAGGTGAAAATCGTAACGGATTGCAAATATTTTTGAAGAAAATAAACTTCAACACAAAACGAGGTCAACAAACTGCATCTGGAAGTTTCTGATGGTAAATGAACCCTTTGAGTGTCTTTGACGCGCAATTGTACCATCTCCATTTCAAGTAAAAGAAATATTCCTGGATTTAATAAGGTACCGTGTACATTGCAATAAAATCTTTATAAACTTAAGTGAAATCTCCGGACTTCGTACGACACGTGTTTTGCATCATTTTACGTTCAGAATTTTTATAAAATAAATTTAATAATAGAACTTTTTGATATAACCAAATATTTATTTTCATTTGTGTGCTTAATAAAAACATTAATAACTTTGTAACGAAGGATAATTATTTAGACCTGTTCCGCACCATAATTTCATTTACAGCATTGGTAACGGAACGAATCCACCCTGTACAAGGTAAGATACATGCACTACGAAAGAGCTAAGCTGAGGCACCTTATTTCATTAAATTGTGTTTACAAAATATCACATACTTTTCCATTGACGGGGTGCAACTACGTACACCCATATAAAATATTAACAACAAGAACCTTTAACCCTATTAGCGAGGGGGTACATAGCACTTTTTGACAGCCCAACGTGTGGCTCGATTAATAAAGACAACCCCGCATAGCACTTTTTGGCGCAACAACGTGAGGCTCGAGTCACCTCGAATAACCTCGTACCGCGAGTAAAATTAGGTCATTATAATTAAATTAATAGATAGGTTAATTACAACGAGAAATTTCATTAAAATTATTCATAACGTTGACATTAAAACTAACAATTTTCTTAAAACTAAAATTAAAAATATTCTTAAAACTAAAATTAAAATTACATCGAGATCTACTTAATAACAATTTCCTTAAAAATAAATTACTTAAATACAATGGCTACAAAAACAGATGATCAGTCGTGGGGGGAGATAATAGCGATGATAAAAATAATACAAAGAAAAGCAGACAAAATAAATAAACAGGTATCAGAAATGGGGGCAGCGATAGCCGAAAAAATTGTACACGAAGAAAATGTTAATTCGGGAAATGAAACGGTCAACTTGGAAGTACAACGAGTTCGAACACCACCAACCAAGAAGTGTCGGTCATACGTAACAAAAACGCGAAAAGCATGCAAACGTTTACATTTAAAATTTAAAAAGCTACGGTTAAAAGAAAAATATCATACAAGGGGCATGCAAACAAATAAGAAAAATTTACATAAAGGAAACGTTCTACAATTACAAAGCAGTTTACAAAATAAAAGATTACATAAATTTACAAAATTAAAATCTAAAAATTCAACAGATAAAGGGATTAACAATTTAAAATTTACAAAATCAGGGGGTAGTAATAATTTTACAAATAAAAATCTTATAAATAAACAAAAACGGGTTCACAATTTAAAATTTATAAAAGCAAGGGGGTACAACTATTCTACAAATAAAATTTTACATAAACAAATTAATTATAACAAGATCGGAATGAAGAAAAATAATTTACATAAGAAAATGAAGAAGAAGCGGTTAGGAAGAAAAATGTTAATAAATAACGAGATGGATTGGACGAAGAGGTCCAACATAAAATTTAGTATTGAAGTAAAAAGGAATGGTTACGTTAGGAAGAGAATGTTAATCAAGCGGAGAAAAATTAAAATTAAAAGAGTTCGCTGGAAGAGAAAGTCATTCTTGCGAGATCAATAAGCGATGATTATGAAAAACAATGGCGAAACTTAATATAATAAAAACAACGACTAAAACTAAAATTTAAACCGCTCAAGAAGTAGTATGAAAATAATGGCGAAACTTAAGAAAAAAAATAAAAACAACAACTAAAATTAAAATAACCGCTCAAGAAGTAGTATGAAAATAATGGCGAAACTTAAGAAAAAAAATAAAAACAACAACTAAAATTAAAATAACCGCTCAAGAAGTAGTAAGAATAGAACAATGACCAATTAAAAATAGCAATGTAAATATGATTAAAGCTATTAAAACAAACGCGAGAAAATTGACCAAGAAAAAAATTATTAAAGATGATACGTTTTATGACAGTCAGAAATTTATAAAGGAAAATGTTATTAAAAATTCAATTAATTAAAAGAATTTTCAATTTAAAGATAATTTAGTAAAATGATTTAATGAATTTGATTAGTTAAAGAAGAATTTAATTAAGTTAGAATTTGGGTGAAAATTGAACTTAAGACAGGTAATGATGAGTAATTTGAAAAGATCAGCAAGTATTTAATAAAAAGAAAATTGGTATTCAATGTTGAATGATAAGAAATAAATGGGGGGTAAATAATAATGGTTAACTCAGACGGAGTAACTAGAAGAAGTTAGAGGGAGATAGATACCTGAGGATACAAGAATAGATCACAGGTGTAAGTGTAATGAATTAATTATATAATTATGTGGGACCAAATAAGAGGTTACCAAATGAATAATCGGGAAACAAATAGGAAAATATTGATTAAAAGGAGATAAAGAGTACCAATAAATAATAAGGAATGAATTAATTTAAAACTAATAATCACAAGATGTAAAGATAATCGGGAATTGAAACAACGAATGTAAAAATCACCCAAATATGAATAAGTCAGAGATAGATAGATTAGATAAAAGAGAACAGGTAGTAAGGTTGAAAATATAAAGGCAAGAAATAAACATAGAAATTTAAAATAGAAATTCAATTTTAAAGATTTTTTTTTGAATTTAAATAATTTAATTGATATCATAAATCTTGGTCGATTTGTTCGTAAAAATAAGTAGGTTAGTTTTGAATATTATTATAAGTTAGTTAATTAATTTTGAAAATGATCAGTTAAATTTGTTTGAATTTATTTAGTTAATTTCATTGAATTCCTTTAGTTAATTTTTATGTGATATAATTTAGGTAGATTAGTTTTTGAACATTTGATTTGAGTTAATAATTATATATGGTAATTAAACATTACACTAAAAAAAAAAATTTTAATTTATTGTTTATGAATAAAAAGCACATAAATGTTAATTGTGGAATTTAACACAAAAATAGGTATTTTTCTTTTAAATTACAAATTAACAAGGGGATAAATGCGGTATCGAGATACCACGTCAATGGAAGTACGTCATTTAAGTTTCAGTAAAATTTTGTTAATGAATAAAAGCATGTAACTTATCAAAGTAATCAGAAAAACTTCATCCGATACCAAGAAATTAACTTAAAGTCATATGATTCATAGAAAACGGGACATAAAACAGGTTTGAATAAAATAAATTTGAAATGCATCATTTAATAATTTGTCTTTGTTAAAATGTTAATTTATAGTAAATGAAAAATTGTTAGCAATAAGAAAGGTATTTTAAAAGTCAGAAATTTGTTAATTAATTGATAAATGTAAAAATCCATGTTAGCGTTAAATTTAAAATAAGTTTGTTAAAATTATTACGTGAGTTCGGCATATCACAACTTAATGAACTGCGTATGGAGGTTTCATGTCCATCATCTTTATTTGTCCAACCACGAAGCTATATCAAGAAGTCGATCCAATCTGAAAATATAAAAATTTTACTTATAAAATTTCAACGAACCACAGTGGGCTTAGTCCATACCTGTACGGTGAAACTTCAAATAATATTGATTTTTCGATCGACCAATAAAATACGTCTATGAAAAGATCAGGATAGCGATGAACTTCGTAAATTAATTAAAAAAAAAAACGATTGATAAAAGGTTGGTGTTGAGATTCACACGTGCAAAGTGGCGAATTTAGAATCGTCCTAATAAAATTGATAATTATAGTAAAAATAAATAGTGAAATTACAAAATACGAGTGCATAATTCAACAAAATAGTTACTTACCTACGGAAAACCAATAATAAGGTGAAAATCGTAACGGATTGCAAATATTTTTGAAGAAAATAAACTTCAACACAAAACGAGGTCAACAAACTGCATCTGGAAGTTTCTGATGGTAAATGAACCCTTTGAGTGTCTTTGACGCGCAATTGTACCATCTCCATTTCAAGTAAAAGAAATATTCCTGGATTTAATAAGGTACCGTGTACATTGCAATAAAATCTTTATAAACTTAAGTGAAATCTCCGGACTTCGTACGACACGTGTTTTGCATCATTTTACGTTCAGAATTTTTATAAAATAAATTTAATAATAGAACTTTTTGATATAACCAAATATTTATTTTCATTTGTGTGCTTAATAAAAACATTAATAACTTTGTAACGAAGGATAATTATTTAGACCTGTTCCGCACCATAATTTCATTTACAGCATTGGTAACGGAACGAATCCACCCTGTACAAGGTAAGATACATGCACTACGAAAGAGCTAAGCTGAGGCACCTTATTTCATTAAATTGTGTTTACAAAATATCACATACTTTTCCATTGACGGGGTGCAACTACGTACACCCATATAAAATATTAACAACAAGAACCTTTAACCCTATTAGCGAGGGGGTACATAGCACTTTTTGACAGCCCAACGTGTGGCTCGATTAATAAAGACAACCCCGCATAGCAATATATTTTTCATTTTCCTCCTTTTCTTCAGTTGGTGCGTATACGTTTATAATCGATAGGTTTGATGGTTTTGATTTTATTCTCAGGTATGCAAGTCTTCCGCTTATCGGCCTGAACTGCAGTATACTCGCCTCCTTCTCTCTCTTGACAAAGAAACCCACACCATTCTTGCCCTGTTTTTCTTCTCCAGAGTATAGAAATATGTAATCATTTATATTTACTTCTCCATGTTTTTCCCATCTTGTCTCTTGAATTGCTGTTATACTAACGTTATATCTTTTTAATTCTGTTGCCACTTCAATACACTTTGCAGGTTGTAACATCGTTCTCACATTCCATGTGGCTATTCTTTGGTTTTCTCCATTCCGCTTCCTTTTCTTTTTTCTTCCCATTCTTCGCTTATTATTTTCACTCCGTCTCTCCTGCTTCTCATTTTCCTTTTTTCTTTGCGTTGTGTCTTCTTTTTCCCAGCCATTTCTTTAAGGGCATCTGTCTGGGAGGATTCAAATGCCCCTTCCTCTTTCTTTTTTAGTTTTTTGACGTTTTATCCATGTGGTTCTTCAACTTCAGTTTACTCTCCTGTTTATCCCATATGTACACCTTTTCCTGTTTATACATCTTCTGGTATCCAACCTTAACTTTGCATCCATTTCTTATTTCTTCTTTGGCAACAGCCCATATTTTATTTTGTATTTCCTTCTCTTGGTTGGTCAGGTCGCTCTCTATGTACGTTGCAGTACCCCTAAGTTTATTTTTATTTTCCATTATTGCTGCCTTCTGCCTAATGTCTTTTAGTTTTGCTACGACAACCTGTTTTCCCTCTACCTTCCCAATCTTGAATGCATCCATAACCTCCACCTGGACATGCATTTCCTGGTTTAAAAATTCTTCGACCCTTTCTCGTGTTATATTTCCTGTTATTGGTATGTTCTTTATTATTATGTTTGTCGCCTTTTTATCTTTTTCATACTTTTCCAGTTGAAATTCCAGCTTTGCAATTCTCTCCTCCTGTTCACTTGACTTTTCCTCCATCTTCACAATCACCTCCGTCATTGCCTTCATCTCCCCGCTCCAACGCTTATCAATTTCATTCAATTTTTCCTCTATTTTCTTCATTTCCTCTTTGCTCCCCTGAAAACCATCATTTACCACACCCGTCAGCATAGCCATCATATTTTTCAGTTCTTCCATGTTTTCCTCTTGCTTTGTTTCCTTGGTTGGTGATTTTATCGTTTTTGTACTTTTTCTAAATATCTCCTCCGTTTCACTTTCGTTTTCACTGCTACCTATCTTTTCTTTCGTTCGTTTGATAAACTCTCTTACGGATGGATGACTATTCGTTCTTTTTCTGTTGTTCGGGTTATCGTTCATTTGCTCTGCTTTTCTTACACTTAGGCAACCAATCCTACTTGTGTTAGTATTTTTCACTTTCAATTACGTATTCTTCTCCTTTGTGGGTTTCTAGATATCTCAGCGACAATGCAGAGACCCGAGTCAACCCCTAGGAAGTCTCTGCACTACTCTTTTATCGTATTATGAACCACCCTCAACCCTAACCTTTAAATACCTTTTTTGTTTATTTCCTCTATTGTATTTCTTGTTGTAACTATTGTCTTTCCAACACATCCACAGTTTCTTTGATACCTCGTATCTTGTTCTTCGTGTTGCAATATTTTAAAAACCCTCCAATAATCTCAATAATCAAAAATCAAATAGCTCCTTATTCGTAAACACCAGACAGGACAGGGCCAGCTTAAAATATCAGGTTTACGCAGTGTGAATTAATTAAACATGGTGTTCCTGAAGTATTTGAGCCTACTTGGTTGACGTAATCTATTTACAAAAGTGACAAAAATAGTTCCTAACTGTCCGTATGTATGTTTGCATGTATACGGTTATACTCCTTTTGTGAACTATGGGCCTTTAAAACTTCTTTCCTTCTGGTGTTCTTCCGACAGCCATAAAACCCTTATTTATAGGCTGGTTGTTAATTCTTGAGTAAAATTAAATGCACGAAGTGGTATTGAACAATTATTGTATTATAACATTATAACAGGGTGAGAAATAAAGAAGTTCTTGTGCACATGGGAAAAGAGAGAGAGAGAGAGTTGCTGAATACAGTTAAGAGGAGTATTTGGGACAATTCATGAAGGGGCGAAATATGTAATCTTGGGACTGATTCTGCAGGAGAAGATTTACGGAAGAACAGATGTGGGAAGAACAAGAATCTCCTGATTGAAGAACTGGACCGATTGGTTCCACACCAGTACGCGGTCTCTGTTTGGAGTCGCCGCAGATACAGTTAGGATAGCCGTGATGATATCCAGCCTCCAACGTGGAGAAAGGAACCATGAAGAAGAAATAAATTATCTGTATCGAGGAAATTGTATGGAGGGACCATGTAAATAGATAGATCTGTATCATGACGGACAGTGAGGCTCCATTAAGGGCCTTGGAAGCGGTTGAGATATGTACAATAGACGGTCATAAAACAATGCCTCAATGCAATGGTAAAACTGGAGACTGGCAACAGAGTTAGGCTGAGGTGGGTGCCTAGACACTAGGGCATAAAGGGTAATTAGGAAGTAAACTTTCTTACTAGGAAAGCTGCTACTACAGTCTTAATGGATCTTGAACCTACTTGTGGAGATTTCGCAAACAACCGCTAAGGAAAGGACCAGGGATATACTACAAAATAGTGGCGTGTTCTCTATGGAAGCTAGAGAAGCTGCGCTTCCCTTATTTGCCTTGCCAAATTAAAAACAAAAATTACTTATTTATATAATTTAAAATTTTTTTTTTATCAATTTAAATTCCTTTCTTTATTTGAATAAAAATTTGAAATTTACTGAAATATGTAGATATTTAAAAAAAATAGTTACTAATCACGACACGCCACTACTACAATAACATCTTGCTTACTGGGCGGGCCTTCCCGGACTGAGGCAATTGGGATGTTCGTCAAAGGCCCTTCAAGTGAGTCCAGCAATAACGAAATTCTCCATTTAAGCAGGAATCAGCTGAAAAGAATAGTAGAACTTTTAACAGGATACTGCTGTCTCGGTAGACACCTCAATATTATTGGAGTAGCTGAAGATCCTACATGTTGGATGTATGGTGAAGAGAGTGAAACCCCACACCGCATATTATGTGAATGCCCGTCCTTGGTATGGGGAAACCTACGTCACCCATATCCAGTAACCTCGACTTCGTTGAGGAGACGTGGTTGTTGAAGTGAACACGGAACGAGGGACACAATAAGCTTAAGCTTTAATTAAATGGGTGACAAGCACCACAACCCGTTGACAATAATAATACTAATAACAAATAAGTTTGTTAAACTTAGGAAATCGAAAATTTTCTAGTCAATTATAAAAGTAAACTATCAACTATGATTCTATAGATTAATTATCCTGCTATAATTTTATTAATATACTTTTGTAAAAAAGCGTATTAAATATCAAACGACTAATCGTCAGCTTCAAAGCTTCATTGAACGTTTAATGAAACCAAGCATAAATTTATGCAAGATTAACTTGATGAAAACAAAAACGCCAAAACAATTTTTGTCGTTTTACGATTTTCTAAATAAAGAGAGCCTGAAAACGTTCAATTAATCAGAAACATGTGTCTGCTGATGATCCTCTAAAGTGAAAAATCTTATTAATTCAATTTATGAAAGTGTACTTATATAATATTTTAAGAGAATTGCATTATGATAATGTTTTACTTCTAGAACTACAGGAAACTGAACATTAGCACTATTATAAAAAAAACTATTTCAATTTGTAATTCTGAAAGTTTGAAACTACATTCAAAAGCTTTTAAAATGTATTTAAAAAATATATAAAATCTTTCCGCTTGTTTATAAATCCTTTCACAATTAAATTATTAATTAATTATTTAATAAATTATAATTAACTATAAGTGCTTTTAAAGTTCAAATATAATTAAATTTTGCGAAAAAAATAGCGCTTTATAAACCTGTGTCGTCGTAAATATTTACCTTCAATAAAATTTTATAGTTTGTTTACCCTGGTAAAATTGCTACAGTAAAAAGTACCCCCGCTTAAATACCCTAATGGTGAATTGTCCTTTGCAGTGTTTCCTTCTTGAATGATTCGTGGTGGTGCATGTTGGTATAGTAATATTTTTCATTTCTACAGTATACAGGTTTTCATATTATTAATCCTTTCTTGATAATACATTTTTAATGTTTGAGTTTTACCTCGCAAGTTTGTTATAACTTAGTCCTTTAATTTGCAACTGGGTCTTAGGAAGGTAGTTTTATCAAAAATTCACTCCTCGTCGAGGCACTCACTATTGATAATTCTAGAACCATTTGAATGATTCTTCCTAATAAGGTGCTAACCTGACCAACCAAATGGTCACCCGTCACAAGTTCTAACCATGCGAAGAAAGCAGCAATGCTCTGAAATTTAAAAAAAAATCACAAAACTGTACTTTACTATATAAGGGATAAATAAATAATTTTGATTAGCACATCTTCGCATAAACTTTAAAATGTGTATATTAATTATTAGTCTATTTTATAGTGTTTAATGCGGTGAATAATTTAAACTGAAAATTATAATGCACTAAAATGTTTTCTTTGATTATTAATTTTTGTATGGCTTTCTGTTTTATTTTCACTTATCGGTTAAACAAAACGATTACTTCACAAATTGCCTAAACTTCCATAGGATTTATTATACTGCCTAAAAATTATGTAGATTATTTTTAAAGTATTTTGTTTAACTTAAGAAAATCTTACATAAACGGACTGTCTAGAATAATATAAAGTCATTTATGTAAGCGTTGTTAATATTATCGTTACCTTAATCCAAAGTTAACACTAAAATTAATAAAGTAAATTTAAAGTCAAACTTAATAAAACACACTCAATTTTACGATTCAAATAATAGGATTTATATAATTCATTTAATACGATTATTCAATTCAACTGATGAAATTCTATATGCCTGATGTCGCACTTTCACAAATATATGTAGTACGATATAAATTGTGTATTGTTATTATTATACAGAGGACCTAAATCAATTTTACCAATTATCAATTTTTTTAACTTTTTTGAAACTTTTGGTTCAGTTACACAGGTCGCATTTCGTAATAGTTCTTTATGAAACCTTGGTTTTGAAATTGGAAATATACTGGTTTGTTAATTAATTAAAAATCGGTTCAGTAGTTTGAGCATAATTAAATGAAAATAAAAAAATAGCCTTTTAATAACTTGCTATTAAGCGATTAGTAGGCGAAATTAGACCCCATATTTTGGGGGAGCAAAACAATTTCTTTTTAAATTTTGCCCAGAACAACGTAGATCATATTTTTGATGCACAATATTTTTCCTATTCATCTGGCATGTAAGTGCATCATTTGAAATCCATCACGTCCTGTACCATTCCTTCCTCTCTCATACCCTCAATCTTTACTTCCATTATTAACTGCAGCAGGGCATATACCTATATCACCTCTGAAAATGTGACCAAAATGTGCTGCTTTTCTTTTCTTGATCGTAATAAACAATTAATGGTTTTTGTTCATTCGTCGCAAAACATGAGATCCGCAATATCCTGCGGTAAAGTTACATCTCAAATGTTTCCAGCTACGTATATAAGGGGTAGTTATAGAATATGGTGGAGTTATTTAAATTATTTTTTTAACTTTCTTTAATTTAATAAACCCTGTTTAGTATTGTTACGAAGGTAAATCTTTAACACAGGGGGACCGACGGCTTTACGTGCTCTCTGAGTCACGGAGGTTGTCAAGAAATTTGTACGCTATTAACATATACAAATTGTGATATTATGCGTTAACAAAATTTTGTACTTTCGACTTAATTGTTACGGTTGGCTTTTTTACGCTTGATATTCTCCTGGTAATAATAGTAATGTCGCAGTACTATGAAAATTATATTATAATATAAGGTCGTGCGGTAATGGATTAGATAACCGCTAGTGTAATGGATTAGGTCACAGACTAATCATAGATTAATGTTATACATTCGCGACGTTAACACATGACCTTCACGTGTGGTAACGATCCCACTCTGTGGCGCACTAGAAAACATTTGCACTAAATTGCAAAAAAAACAGTTATTTTAAGTTACTGATAAATTGACAAAAATATTGAATATGAAACCACCAATTAAAATAACGCTTATTTTTAATTTTGATGCACTGAACTATTAAAAAACTTAATTAGTTTATCAAATTTTTAGTTATGTAAAAACCATAATGGGGAAGTTGTACTGGTGTTAATGCAATTGATAATGATTATTGTATAGGTATAACCATTAACAATGTGCCTGTGTGCACGAACAGCGAGGTATTTGTGACGAGTTGCGGTTTCATTCGATAACTAAATTAGATATCCCATTATCGGGAATTGGAATCGACATGAGGGCTTCGGTGTTATAATATTATATACCTACGTAATGCATTATACAATATCTATATGTACAGCTGTTCTAGTTATTTTAGTTTTATAACTAATTTTAGTGCAGCACTTCGTGTCGCTTGCGTTATAGCTAATCAGATTGGATTGTTTTCTGAAAAATGGCAAGCATAAACTACGTTTAGCTTTTCAAATTACCCATTTAAAAACGAATAAGTTACAAATCTTTTTCACGCAATAAGAAATGACCCGACCTTTACACAAAAAAAACGACATTCAATCATCTCGAAAAAACACAGCTACGGGACCACGTAATGAGGCTAACTCATCTTTTGGTGTGAACATGTATCTCATTTCAAAATATCTAAGGAATTTCTCAATTAAGACTTAATTATAATTAACAATGTATTTATTTTGCCTGAACCCCAACGTCGAACTTTATTACTTTTATGCCTACAAGTAAAATACATAAACTTTTAAGCTTGGAAAAGTTTTAAATATTAAAATAGGCCTTGTAACTCAAAACGGGAACATTTTAATTTGTTATATTAAAATTCTTTTTCCACAACATTTTAGTGGTTTTGAACAAATGCTTTAGGTAATTTTTGCTCTTTAATTATTACAAGTTTGTTTAACGAGTTAATATAAGTTTTAATTATGAAAGTCTTGTAATGCATTAGAACTTGAAAAATAAATTTCAGTAATTTCTTTAAAAAATTTTCCAGTCTTTAAATTTAAAGAAATTTTCATGCAGTTCATGTAAAATATTGAAAACAATAAAAAAAATGAGGGAAGTAAAATGAACGTGAAACAGTCCTTTGGTATGGTAGATAGAATATTTAATTGTGACGCGTTTCGGCGTTAAACTATCATCATCGGATAACGCTATAAATATTGTTAAGTACAAGACGAATGCTTTAAATTTATTTTATATTATTTCTATCAAAAATAATATACAGTGACTTCTTGTAATATGCGGAAAGGACACTATAAGATGGTGTTAGTAAAACTTGAGCTATTAATTTAGAAGTTAGCATAGTGAAACAGTTGTGAAAGGAATGCAGTAAAATATTTGGCAAAAGTATAAGCATTCCTTCATAATTCACTTGAACTGAACACATGCAATAAGTAAAGTGCCTTTACGTTACATGATGTAGTAGATAGATAAAGTTATGAAAAGCAACAAGGAAAGTAAATTACTTATGTAGGTGATAATTATTAAAACTACTTCCTGTTAGTAATTCTACTAAGAATTACAACTTTATGTTTGATATATTGTTGTAATTAATAATACACCAAACTACTAGTGAAATGCGAGATGTTTACATCAAAATTGTTTATTAACACCAACTACAAGAAATTCATTACCTAAATAGAACTTTCTCAACTTATAGTTGCAACTACTAATTTAGCCGAGCATATTTAGCACATTGTTTGCAAAATGATTATTTTAATAAATAATTTCCGTTTAACTTAAGTAGTTCTTAAGCCACAGGTGTTTATTTGAAAGCCTCTTCGGCGAGATAGTTAGCAAAACTAACAAATAGGATGCTCCTCGAAAAAGACAACAAAACCGCATTACATGAAAACCAACTTCTGCTCAGATTTAAATCTACCTTCTTTGGCGATAGTTCCATTAAGTAATAAATAATTTAAGTGAAAAACCTGAAAAGTTATTGTTTACATTTTCAAGTACTGAAATAATAAAACTAGCTACAATCAGGCGCCCTGGTACAAATATAAAGTTAGACTTATTTGTGCAGAATAAAAGTTTAAACTAAATTACTTATTAAAGAACGGAAACTTCTAAAAAACTAAATTAAATAATTTTCAAAGTTAACTTTCGACAGTTTGTTAGGTGTACAATATTAAAATGTTACCCTAGAATTAATTTACGCCGAATAAAAAGTAGCAACTACTAAATTAGTACATAAAATTTTGTATTTCCACTTTAATTGATAAATTAATTACTTACAAAAAAGGTTATAAAAAACAATTTGATGCTTGACAAATCCTTCACTCTTACTTATTTTGTGAGCACACGGCGAAGGATAAACGAAAATAATGTAAGGGTTGAAATAAAAATTAATTAAAAATTTGTAATTAAATTGATACCTACTTTCATAAGTATAATTTGGCAAAAAGCCTTTCAAATTTTGAAATTCCAGTCAAACTCAAGTTAATATCCATTTTAATGAATCCTTTTCTAATTGAGTTCTCCAGTTTTTAATCTTCATTATTTGTTGCGGAATTGAACATTATGTCTTATATTGTATACAATATAATTATTATTTTTTTCGGTTCAGCATTTAATTTGTTAGGTTCTTAATAATTGAAAATTTTGGAACGCGGTATACGTTATAAGTGTGAACTTGGAAACTTATTTCATAAAAAAGCATGTCAAATATAAATACTGTAAGGGATTTTGGCAGGGTTAGAAAGAGCACCATATAATATATTATGTATTATGTTTTCTATATCTGCTACGTATTTAAGCTTCAAGTAAACCTTGTCAAACTGAGTAAACCATAATAATATGATAAGTTGTAATCATGTAAATCACATTAGTCGAATAAATTAGTTAATAAAATACCGGGTGAATCCAAAACTATTTGCTCCGTTTTGAATCCTGATGGATCGACTAAGCGTAGGCAGCAAAATTATACAGATTACTTTCAGGGATAGTCATGCAGTAGTTGCATTACTTAGAGAGTAATGCAACAAGAATAGCCTACACGGTTCTTGGGACAAAACAATTCCGATATAACAGCGAGAACAAAAGAAGAATGGCAGAACACAAGGGATACGTCGAATAATGGAAGAATTGCCCATCAATTTATTCCCCGCGTTAAAATAAACCAAGATACCGAGATATCATTCAGGATAACACAAATTTTGGCAGGGTACGGCGAGTTTTGAAAGCACATCAAAAGTCTGAGGATGGACTTTACGACCATACATCAAAAAGTAGTGGATGAACCAATACATAAAATCATAGAGTGCGGCATAGTGACGAAAAATAAGCGTTGGAATATTTGTTTTTGGAGATCAACCTCCTGTTAACTTGAGTGATCTATACAAAAAAGCACCTCCTGAATTATAGTAGCCGTTGTTGGAAATTACAAACTACTGCAAGGATGATGATGATGTAATAACGATGAACCACTCATCAATAAATACAACCTTATGGAAGAACAATAAGTATTGAAGATCAGCTTCAATTTAAGATGAACGATATCCGGGTAAGCTCTGACAAAATGGAATACACAAAGCACATGTTGAAAAGTTGCACAAAAAGGACCGATGTTATAGTGAAAAACTTACCAGTGAGGATGAGTAACAACTAAAAAGCTATAAAATGACAGCATGACATCTCCCCTAACCATGGCTACATGCTGAAACAATCTGTAAATAATGTACATATTAAAAGTTTTTTTTTTGTTTTAGGTTTTTACAAACCTAAAGAAAACCCTGCATATTTTAATTTAGTAACTAAATTCAGAGCCAATTTCATGTGGTTGGTATAATGTTATTTATATTTTTGTTTATAAAAAGCAGCTTGCTTTGAATCGACTATTTTTGAGATTTTCCAAAATCTATGCGATCAAAAATATCCTAGGATTTATTCTAATCATAAAATGTAGACCCTTTGTTATCATTAAACATGTTAACCCTTAAGTTTCTAATTAAACTTTAAATAAATCATCCCAAATCACACTGTCCAGAACTATTTACAAATCATTAATCTAATTATATTTCAACGTCCGGTCCTCTACATAACTTGCCTACAAGGTAGTCCACCTTTCTTTCGTGCTTCCCACAATATTTTAAAGATACCAATCACACCCGACTCTCGTCTCCTATCGGGTCGTGGTATGCCGTGATACTGTCACAACCTGTCATTCGCCTTTTTGTGCTTCCACTGTGTGTACACGACTTACGTAAGTAATTTCATATTATAATTTCTCCTTAGATAATATGGGTAAATCTAAACATAAGCATCGCTCCCGTAGTAGGGACAACGATGCTAATGCAGATATGCTTAAACGCATTAGAAAACTGGAAAAAATGTTGGAACAACGAAATACTAGGAGTGAATATGTGCACAGATCCCGTTCGCCATTATCGCACAAGAATGTGCGACGTAGACGTTCTCCTTCCTTAAAGGAAAACATCGAGCGCGGATCACGTCATACTAGCCTCGCTACAGGCGATAGGTTAGAATCAAGTGTAGATCGCATTCCGAGTGAAGCGGCAAACACTGCATGGGGAGATCGCAGCCCGGGTGGCTCGGATCCTCTTTCAGAGCAATCAGAATCGAATAGTCCTAAATGGGATAATAGAAATCAGGACACCCTGATTTTACAGGACAAAGAAACAGAGGACGATTTATCACGTATACTGGGCGCAGACCCAGACCTATCCAGTGATTCCTCAGATGCCATTCACGAGGGGCTGGCAAAACGCTGGGCCATCACAATAACCAAGAGTACTGATAAGGAGTCACAGAATTTGCTCTCTAACACCTACAAATCTCCTAGTAATTGCAAAAGCTTAACAGCGCCTTTACTAAATCCTGAAATTTCAGCGATTTTGTCCCAGGCCCAATGTAACAGGGACGAGGCGCATAGAGACAAACAAAACCAATTAGGCAGGGGTTTGTCCGCTCTAGCTAAAAGCATTAATATACTTATGAATGAATCGGAAAAAATTCCGAAGGAATCAAAAGACAAAATCTTGACCACTCTGTGCGATTCCGGCCATATTTTCACGAATTTGTTCTATGATCTTTCAATGACCCGACGAATGTTAATCGCTCCTTTATTAAATAAAAATATCAAATCAATTGTGGAACAATCTCCTCCAAACGATTTGCTTTACGGGTCAAACCTACACGAAAAGATCAAGGAAGCAAAATCTCTCGAAACGGCCGGCAAGGACCTTAAATCTTACAGTGGTCCTCAATCGTCAAAAATGGTGGATCGAATCCAAAGAGGGGGGGGAGCCCATAATAGGGGGCAGGTAAGACCCACCTACAAACAGTTAAACAAGTATCGCCCGGTCCGTCGCCAGAGGGAGGCGAGACCCTTGAAAGGGCAAACCCCGAGGGAAGACAAGAGGGACAGATTCAACAGGCGGTTTTAAATCAGGTAAGTTGTTTTGCGGGAAGGCTGTCACACTTCTATGAAAAGTGGACCTCTATAACCTCCAATGCTGTAATTTTGGAGTGGATTAGGGGATACAAATTACCTTTCATTGCGACACCGAAGCAACCCGTTGCGCCTACTGTTCCTAGGAGGGCCCCTACCGAAACGGCGGAAATGCATAACGCCATAATCGAACTAATAAAAAAGGGCGCCATTAACAAATGTAAAGCTCACCCAAACCAATTTATTTCTAGAACCATTTTAGCAAATAAACCAAACGGAAAAAAGCGTTTCATATTAAATTTAAAACAGCTAAATAAAATTATCGAGACCCCCCATTTTAAAATGGAAGACACTAGAACTGTCTTAAGACTAATTCAAAAAGATTGGTTCTTAGGGTCAATCGATTTAAAAGATGCATATTTCCTCGTAGCCATCCACCCCGATGACAGGAAATACCTTAGATTCCAATTCGGACACGGCTTATATGAATTTTCATGCCTGCCGTTTGGCTTATCGTCGGCTCCGTATGTTTTCACGAAGTTAATGAAACCCATTGTCCAAAATTTACGATCTAGGGGTATCACTTGCGTGAATTACTTGGACGACTTCTTAATAATGGGGAAAACCTTCGAAGACTGTCTTAAAAATTTAAAAACGACCCTCGAGATCCTCGGAAATTTAGGCCTCACCATAAACAAAGAAAAAAGCCAACTAAACCCTAAACAACAATGTAAATTCTTGGGGTTCATTTTAGATACAAAGTTCTTAGTAATCAAACTTCCTAAAGAAAAAAGACAAAAAATAAAAGCATGGATTCGTTTTTTCCAATCCAAGAAACGCTTCAAAATTCAGAAATTCGCACAATTCATTGGCATTTTGGTATCAGCATGTCCAGCCATTAAGTACGGTTGGCTTATTTACACAAAGATTTTCGAGCGCGAAAAACTTAAGGCACTAAGACTAAATAACGGAAATTACAACGCATTCATGTACCAACCGAAAGATATCATGCCTGACCTAATTTGGTGGGCAAAAAATATCGATACGGTTTATAATGATATAAAATACGATACTTTTGAGAAAGAAATCTTTACTGACGCGTCACTCTCGGGCTGGGGAGCTTGCTCAGGTAACGAACGAACCCACGGTTGGTGGACCGCGGAAGATAAACACAGGCATATAAATTTCTTAGAACTAAATGCCATATTCTTAGGTCTACAATGCTTCGCTCGAGACCTAAGAAATTGCAATATCCTTATAAGAACTGATAACACCACGGCAATGGCGTGCGTGAATCGCATGGGAAGCGTACAACATGCCCTCTTAGGTAATATGTCTAAGAGATTGTGGCAATGGTGTGAGAACCAAAACATTAGGTTGGTAGCTTCTTATATTAGCTCCAAAAACAATTGGCAAGCAGACCAAGAGTCTCGAACTCTGCCTTCGGAAACGGAGTGGTCTCTAGCTCAATCGGCATTCCAAAAAATAGTCACAAAATTTGGGCATCCCCAAATAGATTTATTTGCCTCTAAGGACAACTACAAATGTCCTACCTATGTATCCTGGCTTAGAGATCCAGGAGCGGTAGCCGTAGACGCGTTCACTATGTCGTGGGAAAAACAGTTCTTCTACGCATTTCCGCCTTTCTCGTTGATTTTACGAGTTATCCAAAAAATCATCCAAGATAAAGCGTCAGGTATAGTAGTAGTACCGCAATGGGAGTCGCAACCTTGGTATCCACTTTTCAGGGAATTAATGTCAGCCACCCCCATAATATTCCCACCAGACACTAACTTACTCCTTTCGCCCTACAGACAGGATCAACATCCTCTAGCAGAGAACCTTACCCTGGTAGCCGCCAGATTATCAGGAAGGCCCTCAAACTAAAAGGGACTCCAGAATGCGCGCTGGAGACAACCCTACAGTCTCTATCAAGTTCCACCATGCAGCAGTACAATAGCTCGTACAAATCATGGTGGAACTTCTGTCAGGAAAAGGACATATCACCATTCCAGGGTCAAGTAGAGGACGTAATAAGCTTTCTACAACATCTACTGGACACCGGAAAAAACAGATATGGATCGTTCAATTCTCACAGATCAGCGCTAGCATTAATTCTCCAGATCAACTTGGGAAATAATCCAATCTTAACTCGGTTTCTGAAGGGCATCTCTAGACTGAGACCTCAGAAACCAAGGTATGATTGTACTTGGAGCCCCCAGGAGGTATTAAATCTATTCATTAATACCACAGAAGACAACCTCCTGTTCGCTTCAAAGAAACTAGTGACGCTATTGGCACTAGTAACGGGTCAGAGATTACAAACTATCAGTGTAACAAGAATCTCAGGCCTACTAGAATCTGAATCAGGCTTTCAAATCCTTATTCCGGACAGAATAAAGACCTCCGGAATTAATAAGACGCAGCCATGCCTCACGATACCTTACTTCAGCGAAATGCCAAAATTATGCGCGGCTTCCGCCCTAAAAGAATACTTAAAGAAAACTGAAAAAATACGACCCAAAGACTGCGATTTTCTGTTTATTACGGTCAAAAAGCCACACAGGAAAGCAACGAAACAAACCTTAAGTCGATGGGTCAAAGACATACTAAAACTAGCCGGCATAAACACGGACAGGTTTAAACCGCATTCGACGCGCCATGCTTCAACTTCAGCAGCTCTGAAACAGGGCGTGTCGGTGGACATCATTCTGAAAACAGCCGGGTGGACAAAAGACTCTTCTACTTTTGCACGGTTCTACAATCAACCCTTAGTGGAAAACGATTCTTTTGCTACCAACATCCTCAACCTAAACAAGGATCAGCGTGTTTAGCTATATAATAGTTTAAGGTTTGAAAATACATGATGTAACCCATTGAGAGTTCTATTTTCTTATGTATAGTCAAAATAAAATAATGGTTCTACAAGTAATTATACAATCATGTTTTCTTGCAACCAAACATCTTTAAACATCTACCTTGTAGGCAAGTTATGTAGAGGACCGGACGTTGAAATATAATTAATCAATCAAACGAACTTACCTGTGAAGTTCGATTGTAATTATATGAAACGTCCGGTCCGAATACATAACTACCCTCCCAACCCAACCCGCTAGGTTGCAAGAATCTGCTACACATCCTTTAAACTCAACGAATGACAGGTTGTGACAGTATCACGGCATACCACGACCCGATAGGAGACGAGAGTCGGGTGTGATTGGTATCTTTAAAATATTGTGGGAAGCACGAAAGAAAGGTGGACTACCTTGTAGGCAAGTTATGTATTCGGACCGGACGTTTCATATAATTACAATCGAACTTCACAGGTAAGTTCGTTTGATTGATTAATTATTATGGCATCCCTCTCATAGTTGCATTCAACTATTATAAATTTATGCAAAATCGTAATCAAATGCACATTAAAAACTCGATAATTAAATTAACTTTCCTTTGACCCTAAGAGGGTGTCCATATCCCATCCCTGTAATTGGAGCTCCTCTCACTGTTCTATCACCATTTTAAATGCTTCCATGAGAGTATTTTTGTTTTAGGGCATCCACATTTTGGGGGTAGGACCTTCCTTCCTTCCCATTTTTCAATTTTTAACTGATCAAACTTAATCCCTGAACCATTTCTATGTTTGCTCTTACCTCGTTGCCGGGGTGTCCAATTTTTATCCATGCAGAACATGGGTAGTCTATCCCTCTCACTACTCAAAACCTCAATGATTATAATTAACTCTTTAATTTTTTTCTGAAATAAAAGTTGTTTATTCACGTTTAATATTTCCTGATTTTTAATTTCTTCCTGGAACTAAATTTTCCAATTTTTCATATTTAGTATGATTCATCCTTATATGATTTTAATTATTTAGATTCGTGTGAAATTTAGATCTTTTTTTTTTAAATTAAACCTTGCATTTGTGAGAATATCGCTTATAGAGATGGGGATCAGCCCTCATAAAATAATGCAATTCACCGCGTATCATTTTGCTTGGGTTGTGGCGGTCCTAACGACGTCTTTCCAACTCTGTACGTTCTGTGCCTTCTTCCTCCAGTCCTCCACTCCCTAAATATCACGTCTTCCATCACCTGGTCCCACCACCTGAGCTATGGTCTTCCTCTCTTTTGTGCCTTCTAAGGGTTTCCATAGTGTTATCTTTTTCATCGCGTCGTCCTCGCTTTTCCTCATGAACCATCGAATTTCTTGAGACTTCCTGTATTTCACTATGTCTTCACCTCATATTTCTTTTACGATCTCGTGGTTCAACAGTGGTCTGGCCTCGCCGTTTTTGTTTTTCTTTGGACCTATGATGGTGCGCAGGATCTTCTTCTCAAACACTCTCAGAGCCTCTACCTCTCCTTGTGACAAGCAAACCGTCTCTGCTGCATACTTAACCACTGGTTTAATCTGGGTCTATAGATTTTCATTTTAGTCTACTTCTTCGTACTTATAAATATTTCTTCCGTTTTCCTTCTTATTGGCGCTAGAATAATGATATTGTCGGCGTATGCCAGTATCCGTCCTCTTTTGTTGTTATCATGCCTTTAGCATCTACCTCGTTGATAATTTCTTTTAGGGCTATGTTGAAAAGCATTGCGGATAAGGCGTCACCCTGTCTCACACCACTGTTCATTGCAAACAGTTCTGGTTCTCCATCTTCCAGCCTGACGCTTGCCATGGTGTCCTCCATCGTCATCTTTATCAGCTTGATCAACTTGGCTGGAATTTTTTTTTACTTTTATTTTCCTTTAGACGTTTCTTATTTGTTTCCTTCCTTGTTGTGTTTGTTCTAAACTTTCTTTTTCTTTCTAACTTTGGATCTTCATTAACTTTTAACTCAATTTTCTATTGATTCCATTTCCAATCTCCATTTTGAATTTTATATTGCAAATTTTCTTATTTAAAAAATAATGGTTTATTATTAATCCATACATTAGGTCGAAAAATGGGGGTTCTACTGTACTCAAGTCTGCATTTTATTATTTATTTTAAATCAAAGTTCCATAAAATCAGATAATATTAAAGCAGGGAATTAATTAATCAGAAACTATTTGGTCGATTTAGTTGATTTTACCAATCTGCAAATATACAACTTATTTTTTACTTCATTACAAAATTTTGTAAAAATTGAATAACGTTAAAGGACCCAAAACTTGGTACGCAAAGTGCAAAAAGCTGTCAGTATATGACAAAGCTATCACATCGTCTTAATTAACCATTTATTTGGAAATATCCCATAGGTGACAATTTGATACTTGAGATGAACTCTTAGGAACTCTACTTTAATGTGGAATCCGAACCGTGGTACAGATAATTTTTTTAGGAGTTACTGTGATTCGAATTCAGGACTCCCGGATCCAAAATCCTGAACATTTACTGCTATAGTATACTATACTTGTCTGTGTGTAACATGGCAGTGATGCCCTTTCAACGATTTTTTCCCAGATACACTCGGGACCTTACAATAAACTTCTTTCCTCCACTTCCTCGGCAAAAGCCAGCCATGGAAAAAGAAATCGTTAAGCAAATCTAGATAGATTTGTTTTAAAAAAATGTAAGGGAGTCACTGCCCGTAATCGTCTGTTAAGCTCAAAACGATATAATTTAATATAATATATAAAAATATATATAATTTAATTAAATTATCAAAACGAAATTAACTATCAGGTGAATAACATCAAATTCGTATTCATCAGCTTTAAGCAAACCGCTGATCAGCATGTAAATTATTACGTCGGTCCATCAATAACTCATTAATAACAAATCCACAAATAATAGTACCTATACATACATGAAACCAGAACAATGGGCTACTTGATAAAAACACAATCGAACAGATTTATGATAAATAAATACAATTAAGGAAACTTACGTAATTTAGGTAGCGAGTTGAAATTTGATCTCTCCAATGCGGTTTTTCGCTTATAACTCGCTCAATTTTATTTTTACAGAAAAACATGATCAGGGCATTTTTAGAGCATAAAATTCTCTAAAGAATTAGTTTTACAGATTTTAGGTTAGATAATGGAGATGAAATGCACGAAGTTGACTATAAATAGGAATTATTTAATTTTTTTTACCTAATGCAGTTTTTCTTTCTGGATTAATTTTTATTTCGGAAATAGTATAACGTAGGAAAATTTTAGCTTTAGTTCATTCATTTTTTTGGCCTGATAATAATTTTCTCTAAAAATGAAATTAAACGAGCTACAAGACCAATTTAGGTTTAGACTTTTGACTTTTGGGAGGTTCAGTTTTTCTCAACTTTCTTGCCTGGATTGTTAACACCATATTAATAATATTAATAATAAATTAAGATTGTCATTATATTGCATTGTGCAAAAGTAATTTACACACTTTAAATATTTCCAAGAGTTTACTAAAGAACATGGGTAATTTTGAGGGTGTGATTCTTATCAACATAATTATGTTTAATGCAACGCTATACCAGTGCTTCCTTTGGCAATGTTACAAAGGCAGATTTCAACTAATCCTGCGGTGTCTCACCAATATGACATTAAAAAATTTAACTAAAAGTTGAATAATATTGTGGTCATCAATCATTTTTGGAACGGAAAGTTCATCTGATCCAAATGTTTTTACATTAGCGATTTTCAGTGTATAAATGATTTTAAATATCATTGTCGATCCTTATGAATTGTAGTTAGAATCTTTTATTCATCTTATGATTTTGTTGTTATCAACCTGTTGTGCATTTTCTTTTAGTAAGAACCTTGCATCCACTTTTTTTTTTATCTAATTCTACCATTTTATATCCAATTAGTTTATTTTAAATTTGTCTCAGACTCTCATTATTAATTAAATAGAGAAGTTAAAGGTTCTTCGAACAATAGATGTAAAGAATCGACTCTCAGAGCTGCTTTATGGATAATCCTAAAATGCAAGTTTTATTTTACAGTAAGTGATCCCAGTACAATAATGCAATTCTCAAAGAAAATTACCGTCCACTTCTGTAACTTCGAACCTGACTTCTCGACTTCAATAGTATTTATATAATTTAACAAAAAAAAGTTTAAGTTTGTGTTTTTGTTTTAATATATTTTTAGGTCAAATTCGAATTTTATAGTACCTATATTTGAAAATATTTTTATTCACATTAATATTTCTCAAAATAAATATAGGACAGTAAAATGTATTTAGTTTTTCAAGTATATTTTATTTGAAATTTTGAAATGTAAAATTTATCGTTTCGATAAATTTGTTATTTATATTTGGAATAATTTTATTGGTATAACCATCATGTGAGAAAATAAACGTATTTGAAAAATAATTGAAATAAAAAGGAGATACTTAACCTAATAATATTGAGCATTTTCCGACGTGTCCTTTCGTCTGGATCTCATGACTCGTCATGGTCAGGCTTGATGTATCCCCAGAGCCCTTCCTCTATCTACTCTAGTATTCTTTCTGCGACATTCTGCTTATTCCTGTCAGCGCATTCAGATATTGCGGTCTATAAAGTTTATGTGGAAAACTGCACGTTTTACATTTCTAAAGTGACCTAATTTATATTCTTTGTGTGTTGGAAGTCGAACTCGACACACTTCATTTTAGAATTTGCTATTCGGTAACTAACTAAATCGGATTTTGTATACACAAGGGCGAAATAAATTATCATCAGCTGTCCACTGCAACGTTGCATAAGATATTCCCGCATGGTATAGCACTTCAGCAATACAGCCGGAACCCACCACACAAGGAACATTATATAATAAACGTATAATAGATAGTATCATTTATTGTTTGCTCAACAAAGCAAAGATGACAAAGAGGTATTGTGTTATTTTCATGAAAATAATGTCCGTGCTTCATTATTACATAGCGCATGGTTCTTCTATAATACCTACCTAAATATCTAACATTTTAGGAGAACAAGGCGATTTCACACGCACGAATAATTTCAATTCAAATTGTTTAGAAAAAAGAAAATTTCTTGCAAAAGTAATTTGTTGCGATAGGTATCGCGTGTAATATACGACACTTGATGAAGAAGAAAAATAATAATACACATAACCATTTACTATTTCATTCAAAACCTGAAACGATCTTCTGTATCTTTTGAATACGGACAACTACAAAAAATTATCACACCGACAAGTTTTTAGAGTAGTAGACAGGGGCTGGTTAGCTACAAGGGTAAGTTGACATATAGTTCAATTATTTTGGACACCGTCACACAATGTATTGTCATTGTAATTTCAGTATGTTAAATAAATTTTAAGCGGAGTTTGTTGTTTTTACTCAACTTACCCCAAAACTGAAAAGTGTACCGACTAGCCCCAGTCTCCCTTCGCTCAAAATTTTTACTTCCAGGCAGTCAGATTTATTTACAAAAATCTGAAACAAATTCGCTTAACTTTCAGCTACAAACTCATAACAAATTTAAATTAGTTTGTAAATTTAATTTTATTCCACTTACATAATCAGATCCCGTAAGTACGAACGTTATTGTTTCTGACCACTTTCCAGCGCAGAATATGCAATGTTGTGACAGTTTGGAAAGCGGCAAATGTTTTACTTTAGAAAATTCAAAAGGTTGGTTACCAAGTCATGACATCAATTTAGGATTAAAGTGGACCTAAAAATAGAGCTTAATGTATCAAAATTAATTAAAGATTTTGTGTCACACAACAATCAAATGAATGTCCTTCGTAAGGGTAGTTTAGGGCATCGTTCGTTTAAGACTAATTAAACAAACGTCAGCTTCATTAGGCTTATAGTTTGCGGTTTAGATTGTGAAAGCTTAGGCCAGTCACTTCGTTTGAGAAAATGATTTTCATTATTCCTGTTTCGAAGTCCTTACTGTAAATAAGGATTACAAAATATAGTCAACGATTTAAACGAAGTGGCATGGCGCGAAATTTATATTTTATTAAAATATTACCACGATGTGATTAATTTATTATGATTTATTATATGCAACTTGAACTGTTGGATAACCTTAATTTGATAAATTATAAGGGCTTAATAATTATTATTATTCAGATTAATATTTATGGGCCATTTCAGTATTTGCGAATCAGTGTTCAGTATATTTCCTAGTCGGAATGGATGGTATAAAAATCGTCTACTCCACGTTAAACTGTAGGTTCCATGTCATCACTATAATATACAATGTATTAAACGATTACCAGTTCTACATTATTTTTGAAAACTTCAAAAAAAATTTCATTTTTTTCTAAATAATTACATGTAGGTATACATAATTACAAACTGGTTATATAATAATCTAAAACTAATTACCGTAGTAATTAGTTGCCTCTCAACTACGCCTGAATATATGCGACAGCTGCTTACTAACCGATAGCAAAGATAAAGCATTTCAAGATATCTTAAAAATTGAATTTCAATTTGCTTAATAAATATTAGGTGTAAACTTTTAATTAATTTTAATATTTTAACTAGATTTTTTTTCTTGCTATTAATTACGTAAAATTAATAATGTAAGACTACTGGTTTTCAGTTTTGGTATTAATTAATTTAATTATTTCATTAGAGATACAAATTTATTTTTGCAATGGTATGTGATAATGCGAAAAGTTTAGTGTGAGTTTTAAACAAATTATACACTTTACAAATTGCGCTAATTGCAATAAAAATTTAATTACATTTAATAATCCATTAACTTAAAAGATTAATCATGCCATATACTTTTATGTATTTATACAACCATTAGGAGGCTTTTTATATAAAAGAGTTAAAAGCTGAAATGTAAGAATTTGATGTGATTATAATTTGAAAATATGGCCTTATAAATTACTCGTAAAAGTTTTTACCTAATTTATGATTGTAATAAGAACAAATTGTTATTGGACAATTTTAGTTTGGATTGATTGGTATAATTAATTTAAAATTTATAGATACACGCACCACATAAATTCAGTAGGTTTCTGCAATATTTTGTATTGCGTGCTGTTGTGTTGCATTGCAAGGTATTGCGCTGCGCTATTATATTGTATGCTGTTACGAACTATACAACACAAGATTGTAATCCGTATTATGTAGGTACTATGACATACCTATTCGATATTTGCATAGTTATATTTTGTGAGATTGCATATTAACTCAAGGTATGCTATTGCACATACTCGTGCTAAATATTTGATTGAATTTTTAAGTACACAATTGAAATAATCTGCAAAAGTTAAAACCATACTGTATATTTAAAATGGTAAAGGGTAACTATAAAATGATGAAGCTATAATAAAATATCCATATTACTGTCAACGTCTTTAGAAATTTAACCGGTGCATGTAATAGTTCAACCCTTTGGACTCACACGATGAAGTAAAATTACCGAACGTGCCCAACGACCCCTCGTAATACTATAATCCAAAACTAAAGCAATAACATTCGCGACGAGCATTCATCCCCTCACCCTTTCACCATAACCGCTAATTGCAGAATCACGATGGCAAGGCTGGGAATGTATTTGAATGTACACATGTGCTGTTCATCTCTAATGTAAAGATTTTTCCAACCCTTGTTAGCAGTAAATGGCTATTTGATTATGTAAATTACAAATTAGTGTATAGCTTATAAGTACTGATTGATTTAATCCAAAGATTTAAATAATTTTCTTCCCTTTCATAGTTTGTGTGAAAATTAATTTTTGCAGCAAACGTAGCAGTGTACAATATTATTTATTGTTCGTTGTAGCACTTTAAATGATTAAACTTGATTTTTTTATTTCTATATCAACCACGACATTGTCACAAAAATAAGAAGCTACTTTTTTAAATATTCATTAAATAGGTTCAACTGTACAGTTCACGGCGGCATAAAAACTTCAAGTTAATGTAATTAAGGAAATAAACAAACAAGGGTTGGAATTGTTGTACAGATAGTTTGGAGACTTCAGATTCATTTTTCCTTCTCCTTTTTAAAGAATAAAAGTACCTAAAGTAATCTAATTTGTTTTTACTTATTCGTAGCGTTTTTATTTGCTCATTTTTTGGTTTGTCTCGTGCATTGTTTGTATCAAGAGTGATATTAGGTATAAAGGTACCTACACACGATCGTGCCATTTTCGTGCCAAATATCTTGATTGGTAATTTCTATCGTGTCTTGCTTCATGACAATACGATGTTTTGCTTACACTCTTCAGTTTGGCATTGGAAAAGAGCCTCTAAGTTTTCGATATCATTGTCTGAATTAAGGGAAAGTTTATCGAAGAAGGTCCCAATTTCCTATGAATTCTATGGCCAAAATTGGTAGTAGCAAGAAAAAACAAATAAAATTCTAAACTGTAATTAAAAGATATATTATTTATTTATTGTTTTTACCAAAGAACCACGGTTTTCTCAATTTTTCAAAAATTATTTTACCTGTCAATCTGGCACAATCGATTAGTGAAAGTTGATTTGAGAGAAAATAGAGTTGGTAAGTAATTGACTAAAAAATTATAATTCTCTAAAAATTTGTTATGTAATAAATTACAGGCCAGAAAATTTTTTTATAACCATAAAGTTAAGATAATAAGCGTCCTTTTAGCAAAGTTAACCAGTGTAAACTGTAACGCCATAATAAACTCCTTGATTCACATTTGCATTGAATTCGTTAAATCCAGGATGTACTTGTATTGATATTTCATACTTTCACATTATTTCTGATCAGAATGTTTTGTTAAAATAGAAGGAAAATAGCTAGTGAAATTGACAGGCGACGGATAAGTGCGTTGTGGAAAATCTTCTTCTTTTGGTGCCTATCCGTTACCGAATTTTGGCGATCATCATGGCTATTCTTATTTTGTCAGCGTCTACGTCGAAAAGAAGTAGGAAAAATTTTGTATATTAGCGAGAATTACAAGGTAAAGATGTACAAAAGTGTCTTGACGCAACTTTCTTGTGTAGATCATTTTCCAGTCATCTTTGCCCACTTCTGATCAAACCTCCTTCTCTTTAGAGCAGGGTGTTTAGCCATACCCTACCACGCTGGGCAGTGTGGGTTGGTTGGGGAGACGATCATAGAAGGAAAGAAACTCAAAAAGAATGTCAATGTCTTTACTGGATCAATGACTGCACAGTTTTTAGTTTTTAGAACAAAATGAAACAAACTGAAAAGTTGACAATCTGGAAGTCGACAAAGGCTAACTGAAAAACAACTAATTGCAGTTTTATTTTGCCTTTGTTGCAACTGGTTTGATGATATACACTGAATAGTGCACGAAACTAATCGGCTACAATAATTATTAATAACGAATTTTTTGTAGAAGAATCTTTCCTTCTGAAATTTTATTCAAAACTTTATTTAGGTTTCCCTCTGAAGGAAACCGCGTGTTTAATTATGTAATGATAAACTACAAATGGCTCAATAGGCCCTTTACTTTACAAATTCGATGCTACCAAGACGAAGCTGTGTTATCAGGTATCTCATTGTTTTCTCTTACTCATTCGCAGAGCGTTGATGTTTACCGGAAGGCTGTGCTAAGAAATTTAGTCAAGTCCGCAATTCGAACCTATAATTTCCGCACCATAACTTCACCAGCGATGAACATCAAGCCACACTGCTGTAGACTATTGATCAACTATGTAATAATGTAAATCTATTTTAAATATGACTGGAGTAATCAAAAAATATTTGAATATTCGGAGATTGTAGGCATATAAATTGAATAATCAGGGAATAAACTGTATTGGGATGCTGGATATACCTATGTACATAGTATGTGTACAACTTTAAGCATTTTCTGGTCATTTAGTAAAGCCTCTTTTAACTCCCGCGCATTATAACGTAATTGTAGGTGACAAATTTGGCAAAGAAATTAAGCAGGATAAGTGATACCAAATTTCGTACTTGAAAACCAACTACACACAATGAGCACATTCTCCTTGGGAAAAACAAGAAAGTGAACTTGGTTGAGTCCGGGCGCATACACAATATATGAATTGATAAATATAATAGTATAATATATCATTACAGATAAAAAGGAAATGTGACAGTACTGAATAGGTTTTCCATAGGCAATCGCCGGATGGCAAGAGACAAGGTTATAACAAATATTTGTGTAAAAAGAACAAAATTGGTGACAAAATTTGGATCTTCAAGATGGAATACACCTGAAAGCCATGAAGCCTATATAAAGGAGATTGAAGATTCTCTGGAGGAGTGTGGAAGTGTGAAAATGGCAGAGGATATATAATAAATTAAATGTAAGTGACAAAATAATAAAAAAGATCAAAAATCGAAACAAAACTGTGCCATAAAACAACTAATAAAGATGAAAAGCTCAGTTTAAATATTAAAAAGTTGATAGAACGAAGAAAAATTCTAATATGCAATAGTTTAGAAAGTTTCCTGCCGAAAGAAGGGGCCCATAAACCGGGGGTGGTTCCAGTCCCACAGTTTCCAACTGTTATTTTTTCAGAACCATTCAATATTTACCGTTCCGTGTTGATTCTGTTCCAATTTAGCTTTGCATTGCAATTGAAATTTTATTTTACAATTTATGCGTAACTAGGGGGTATTCCATAACTCCTGTATTATTATTAATTTATAAGGCATTACAGTAAATCCGATCTTCCGCATTAAGCAACAAATATAGAGGCATTTGCATATTTTTTTTTACGAAAATCATGCGTAATCCTAGTTTTTGATTATCCGACCTAGGTACTTTTTCCACACATCAGCTTGGATAATGGAGGTTCTATTGTATTAAATATTTATATTTTTATAATTTGGAAAATACCGTATAAATGCTATTACTTTCTTAATAAAACTTTTAACGGTGCAAAAATAAAAATAATTAAAGCAAATTTCAAAAATCAAAATTGTAAATGGGATGTGCTGTTACTTTCTTTCCTCATTAATCTCTGAATATTCGAAATACAAAAATAAGCAGTAACTTGTAAACTTTCAAACAGTCGGCTTAAAGTCAATTTGAAATTTTTATACTTTTATGATGAACTAAAAACAATTTTCTGTATTTAAATATTAATAAATAAGCTTTTTAAAAGGAAAATTAGTCTTTTAAAGAAAATAAAAATGTAAATTTTTTCACTGTTTAATTATCTGTGTTTTGTTCATTCTCCAGTAAAAACATTTTGTAATTAGCGGAAGTTATAACGAACGATACTCTTACATTAATGTGTAGGAGGTTTCACTTAAATGTTTAAATTTAAGACAGGTCCTGATCTGTAATTATTATGGATGTTAAAGTGAATACCTCTCAAAAGGCACTTATGTAATCAACGTGAGTGAAGTTAATTTAACCGACAACAAAAATTTTCAATATGGAATTTACCGTTTAAACAAAGGACTTTGGCTATGCACTAAAATACAATTATTTTAAATTAATTGATGAAATAAAAATTTTAAACGCTATATTGTAGATATCAAATAATAAAATTTAATCTGTAAAATGACGTCTTTATTTAATCAAATGGAAGAGAAACGAATTCAAACAGAAAAGCAATCAGTTTTCAACATTGGATTATTAAAGTTTTTTGTCGAATATCAATCCTTGGCTAACAAAATAAATTGGTGACGTAATAATTACTGTCTTTCAATTTATAACACGAACTTTATTTTCAATTAGTTTTGTTTAAGTTAAAATTTAAATTAGAAAAGGTGTTCAAATATTTATCTTTAATCATGAAAACTCACGAAAGTAACAATCAGCCTTAAATATACATAAGAGAGCATCGAATAAATTTATAAAAATAAGTTTGATTCGGCCATAAAAGCTTTTCGAACTTGGGATTTAAGGAAGGGTTGTGCGTCGTTTAACCTCTCAATAAGACCGTATCTCGCATGCATAAACAGACGCTTCTAAATATAGTCGATATATTAAGAGGTTCAAACTTTGATAGTAGGCTACATCGTACCAAGGACTAATCCTAGATAATCTCTTTCAAAAAAAGCTCGACATTGTTGGAAACTAGGGAGGATAGCTTGCCTTGTTAGCCTCAGCGGGAATCTAGTAACACTCAGTCTGACAGTTATTACATGGATTTTGGGAGATTCCAAATACAATTGTTACAAGTTTGGTTAACTTTTTGGTAATAACAATGCAGAAAATTAATATCAAGTTGTTCAAGTACAAGATGTATTTTCAGCATTCCAATTATTGAAATGCTAGACATAATCTCCTGAATTATGTTCTCATTATATATTTAAAGCTCCATTATATGCGTTTCTTAAATTATTAAACAATTATAGATTATTCTCTACAATAGGAAAACAATTCGATGACTTATTTATTTTGTTTGATGGAGTGTTGAGTTAAACATTTTTCCCACACTGATATTAAAATAAAATTATTTTGAATAGTAGGTTGTAAGTAATTGTTCCATTGTTTAAAAATAATATATGTACTGTTAATATTATTTCTGTTATAGAAAATCGTACAAATAAATACCTTAGATGTTCGATAGATAAGCACTTTTGAACTATAATTTCTTTTTAATTTCCAAACTTGCTTTTTGGTATAAAATTTGGCCTTAATATATTATCGGTTAGATCGAATCAGCCAGTACAACATAAAGCTTTTGCTTCCATTGTTAATTTATCATTGTTTTCATTAAAATAAAAAAAAATGTTTAAACCATTTTAATATTAGTAATACCTTTGATTAGTAATACTAAAATTCATGTCATTGGATTTTATTATACAAATTTGTAAAGTTGAAAATTATTTGATTACCCATTGTCATAGCTGAATGCAAGTTCAAAATAAAATTTTTATTGAAATTTATTCTTTTTCCATAACTTTCGGTTGAAAAAACAGGTATCACTCGGTGGTATTTAATTATGTTAACTGCGCATTAACTTTCATTAATTAGATAAAGCAAAATGAAACTGGCTTGGCGAAATATATACGGCGAAATGAGCTGGAACTTTTATATCATGGTCAGTTAATCATCAAAATACAAAGAACGATATCGATAATGAAATCTGCAAGCGGGTCACAGTATAGGAGGTCGTTTTTCAAAAGGGTGCTGATATACGGTGGTTGAACATCAACCCTTTATAACTTATAGAGCAGTGTTTATCTAAATCTAACCCTTATTACTGCTAACCCTTTTTTTATAGGTAAACTAGTTTGCATAGATTGTCATGTTCAATTTATAGAAAAATTAACGAAGCGTTTATTATTTTTTATTGTTCAATCTACCGATTGTGAAGCCTTTCAAATGTAAATATCAATTGAAGGGAACGCACAATTCTTGCTAAATAAACATTTAAGCCTTACTTTTTGCTCGATATGAAATGATATTATCCGTGATATGATATAAAAAAAAACGACCAGTTAACCTAGTGACCTGGTCGAATCCTTTTTATACTACCATCCCATTATTAAGATTATTATCATTCCCGAATCCTCGATGAATTTTATTTCATGGTTGATGATAGCATTTTTTAGTCCTTCCGTCCGAAATTCCGTTTACTCTTTTTCGGTAAATTGCAACCTCTTTCCCACTCTTGCAATCATGTGTAACCCCTAATGTAATGAGCTGCTTCGTCCTGAGAAAGCAGTGTCGTATTAAAGTTCCTACTATCTATCTCAGATTTTGAATATACCTTGAGGAAATCAGTTGAGGTAGGGCTATCCAGAATGTGCTCAGTACTATGAGCTAACTCAACATCCGGCTTCTTTAATAGAGCCCATTCTCTTCTCCTTTTCTTGGAGAAATTTCCTTCAATATCCCCATGCCTTACCATCCATGAAGGCTTTTGGTTTTCGTGACAAAACTTTTGAGCCATTACTGCAAAGACCACATTGGTGGACGGCTCACTGTTTGATTTACGCCATGCAAATTCTGGGTTGTGGGTTACACACTTGCTTTTCAGATGTATTACATTTGTTACCCAATGACTGTCACTAAAATAAGAAACGGGGTAGATAGATCATTATTTTAAGTACTAGCTGGTAAGGGCGCTATCTTGTATTTCGTATGTGATTGCTTAGGTTGTGTGGTCTAAAGGCCGCACGGGGGGGGGGTTGCAACGCATTAAGAAGCGTTAGAAACACATATGTAAATAATATCCGGCTATTATATATTGATTGCAATGTTATTTTCAATGAATTTCATTTTAACTTTAGTTTTAATTGCGTTTTATTTTAATATGTAAATTTTAAAGGACCGGTGTCTAAGCATTTGACTGATTTCCCCAGGTGTCTTTTAGTTTGTTTGCCCTTTTAATCTTTTAAATTTTATAATTTGAACTTGTTCGTTTATTCTTTTTCCTATTTGATTTTATTATATTCCTATCTACCACTCTTAATATCTAAAATTTAATTTTATGATTGTTGATTCGCTCTGGGACTCCGATTTAAATTTTCACTTTATTTAATTACTTTTAAAATTTTAGCATTCATAATTATTATCTGTTTCACTTATAATTTATCTTCTCTTAATTAAACACCATTATAAAATTTTAATAATTTTGTTGACTGACCACTTAAAAATTCCAACAGCAGAGAAATTCCACGTATATAAAATACGTGGGCTCTAGTAAACTATGCAGAAAGTCATATCGCTAACATAAGCCAACAAAATTCAAAAATTGTCTTAGCAATTCAAAATAATAACAACTAAATTTGAAATATACAAAAGTTTACATAAAAATATCTCGACCACCTTTTGATCAAAACGCGCAAAGTAACAATGTATTGTTTAGCTGGCTCGGGTAGTCGTTCGATCGCCTTGGTTGTGCGGCCTGAAGGCCGCACTGATCAAATTAAATTGAGATTCGTTTAGACTATTGTAATATGTATTGAACTGTTATTTTCCTCAGTGAAATATTTCCAATATTTAACAATAATCAACCTGGAATTATTCTACTTTGAAATTGTAGCCACACGCTATCGAGAGTTGACTTAAATGAGACAGATGAAATGTTGATCCATATTTCATTCACGACGCGGTACCCGGTACGATCGAGTTAAGCATCGACGATTCTTCTTCCGACAGATGAGTTTGTTCTTGATAGATTGAATTATAAATATGAAAATAGATTTTGTTAAAATTTTTGTACGGAAATAGTTTAACTCATCCAAAATTATGAAAAGTGTTTCTTAAAATTTATGAGTGCTCACTCACTCATACGAATCGAAGGGCAGAATTTTCAACCTACACCTAAAATTTTCAAACAGTGATTTGACTTGGAAAACCTGATAAAAAATGTACGAGTGATGCAGGACATTTCGTGCTTGAGGGGGACGACAGAGCGCTTGGGTGGCGATCAGCTTTGTACTCGAGTTTTGAGATGGAATTTTTTGTTTGGAAGTTTGGAGATGGAATTCGGTCCAATTTGGAGATCGTTAATTGATTCCGGTGACGAGTAATAATATTGGATATTCTTGCGAGGATTATGTTTTAGAGAAAAAAGGGTGCTTCCGCTAAATCAATTGGTCCAAGGTGACGAGTTCTCACGCGCAGATACAACCTGTTGATACAACAGGATGGAACAAGTCGATGACCTTTCTTGGTTCAATTTTGGATAAAATTAAATTTAAAATCTTGTTATACTTTGACATACAAGTTTTTGTGGTTTGCTAAGTCTTTTTACTTTTCCTTTTCTAATCTATGTCACTAGATTAAAGGGGAATATCGCCGGTGATGTGGCAATACTTCCTATCTAGAAAAAGAAATTTTCAGGGGAGACAATAAACGATATGGGCATTAATAGACATATAAAATGGTACTAAGATCTAGATATCGTTAAAAATAACAAGCAAATCAGGCTTATTTTACCGTCAGACCAAAATAAATTGTGAAAAAGATGAGTTTGGGACATTTTATCATAAATGCAAACAAAATTGTGCATGTTTCAACCTGGTTACAACCTAATCAGGGCCACCTCCTGTAATTCTCTTCATCATTAATCTCGAAAATACAAAAATTGATAACACGGGAGTTATCCTCCTGTTGCCAATCCCTAAATGTTGCCTATAGTAGTACAACTTGTAAAATGCAAAATTCCATCAAAAAATCCAAAATAGTAAATTCAATCGTCGTTTTTCTTCACTAAAAATAAAATCCCAAGATGGACGTTGTTCCTTCCAATCAAAGAAATTATCTTTCTCAAAGAAAGTCTCAAAGCTACTGGAGAGACATATCAATTTTTCCCTAATAAAATAAGACTAACAATATCTTCCTTCTTCTGAATTTTATGATGCTGAACATTAAACTGAAAAATCACAATTTTAAAAATTCACCTATTTTACGTTATTGTGCAACGAACCCCCATCCTTGAACTTTGGCTAAATTCGTCGTTGTTATAAAATGCTACAAAAATTATTATTTACCTACAAATTATAACTCGACGTACCTATAAAACAAAGAAAAACCGGGAAACATCAATAATTCGTAGTTTTAAAACACAAAACAAAAATTAAAAATAAAAGTTAACAGAAATGGACGACGATTGTCGCTAAGCCATGATATTATTTGGCACGCTACAAAAATTTTAATTTTCTCAAATTGTGTTAGTTTCTTCGCCTTTTGACGGCAACAACCGAGGTTTTATCAGTATTTATTACCTTTACTTTTTATCAGTCAGTTAAGGCTTGCTTAAATTTAAACTTAAACTTCCAATACCGAAAGTCAATAAAAAACCCGTTAACTTGAATTGGAAAAAAGCGTTAAATAATCCACGATAAATATGTTATTTTAATTTGTAAACAGATTTTAGTAGTTAATCGTTTAATTAAAGCAAACCATAATGTTTAATTTGTAAATTGGAAAATATTTACTAATTGCCTGTTTAGCATAAAAAAATCAAGCTAATTGATGATTATGCATGTATTATAAATTAGACTTAACAAGGGGCATAGATTTAATTAAAATGATTAGTAATTTGGCGCGTACTGTCATAATTTATTAAATGAACAATTCTTACAATCGTAACAATAATTATCAACTGCCCCACAGATCATAAAAACCCGCATCTTATGTCATTTTATGACCCCTATCATGCTTATGTGTCCCATAGGTCTCGTACCGCGTGTCTACGCCTAACTTTTGCACTTGACAACTCTTGATATGAGTAATGAACAAGTTCTTATCTCTACTTATCATCTCTTTGTTATGATGCTGATATATAAAGGAAGAAATGAAAAAATATTTGAAAGATATTGACCCAAAAATTACACAACTTCATTTTTAATATTTTCATATTGGAACGATCGAGATATTCCATCAAAAAAACTAATGTTCAATAATTTTAATCACATTTGCAAACCAAATTTTACACTTGCTCGTATAAAAAACTACTTCGTGTAAATTAATTCTGTAAACGGCTACAGCTGTAATTATTTCGTTCACTTCATGCTGTGAACCAAAAATTTATAATTGAAAGTTGATATGAATTTTTGGTATAATTTTGAAAGGATTATGTGCATTAATCATGTCTAAATGAACTTCCTGAATTACTTTTGCATTGTAAGCTATCTTTAAGCACACGGAAGAATTAAATTATTAGACATTTAAATGCCGCATTAATTATTGTAATAATTACTAGAGAAAGAACATCCATATTAAGCTACCTGATTTTGCTGTTTCGTTTTGTTCGTAATTGGCTCAATCGGAACGCTTTATAATTTTTCTAATAAAAGCTTCGGTGGCATTACGTGATTAAAAGTATAAAGATTTCTTCGTTTCAGGAATGTCAAAATAAATCATTGTAACAATTACGTTTGGTCTCTGTACCGATTATATTGTTACGTTCTCAAAGAGATTCCATGTAGTATAACCTTTATTGGGAATTCCTCAACCGGCCTACGGTATTGTTCAAAATTTAGGTCACCAGTTTAATGACAACATAAAATAACGTAGACGGTTACAAAGTCGTTATTTTGATGAATTCCTAGTTTTCTCTAAAAATAATTGGAAAAAGATTCTAAATTTATGCTTTCACCACGAAATGTCCGAATTTTGTTGAGAGTGATCGAATTGAATAAAATTTTAATATTGAATAATGGAAGCTATAACTTTCTTATTATTCTATTCGGGTTTAATTCACGGCCATTGCCGTGGTTAACATTTCACGTTATGCTGTAGGTCACTTGTGTGAATAAACACAAAGTAATTTATATCGGTGCAATCAATTCAAATTATAAATCGAACCTGCGATCGCCCGTTAGCCTTCGAAAAAATATTTAGCTGTCAGAATATTCAATAACTTTGGTTAATTTAATAATTATAATAAAAGATTACGTACCTACCTAAATTAACAATCAATCACTAATTACTTTGATGTTTTTTAAATAGAATACTGCCTATCGTTAAAGATATGCGTTCGATATTAATTACATATCGAATTTCCAAGAGAGTATAATGATGTTTTGTACTAATTTAGCTCGCGTTATCTGTTCTATAGCTTATGTCCTCTTATCATAATACACTCACGGTAGCTATAGCTATAGTTGATTAACGCATTCAACTGAAAGGAGATACGATATCTACCACCTCAACTAAATTTAGAATTGATTTTTAAAGATACCGGCAGCTTATTTCTTATTTTAAATTGATAATAATTCTTTTGATGTTTATTAGCTCAAACCTTGCAACTATAAGTTGCTCGTATCGTAAAACAGATATTTTATTACGTTTCATAATAACATTATTTAACGGTGCTTATTGGTTTTACTTATGTAAATTGTTCTTTTACCGACGCGATGGTTGAGGCAAACTATAATTTTTGGGCAACTTTAAATTAAAGCAATTTTTATAAGTTCACTATTCCATCGCAATATTTCTTTATCTGCTTATCTTATGAAGTTCTGGAGCTACAGCTTTCTCAGTTCCAATTCTATTAAATTTTTTTATCTGTATTTTCATACTGCGGGGTTAATTTATTTAGGTAAGCTACAAATGTAAGAGTTGTCATTCTCATTGCAAAATATCAGAGATTGGTTTTCAATGCACCAATCAACGAGCTCAATTTCCTGAGTACCAAAGCAAAGCATTAGCAATATGAAAATCCCAGATTTGCTATTATCCTCGAACGTTATCAATATATTTAACTATACATACTTGTAATCCGGGGTAATTTGAATAGAGACGCTGGATACGAATTCATGTAGAACGTGAAAGGTGCAAAATAAAATTAAGAATCAGTATCGCTCCACTAAATTTTGCCTGTGTTACGAATATTTATATCTATTTAAAAGAGTCTTAAATCATTCAAAATTGGCGTTTTTCTAAAATACGAACAAAAATGTCGAAATCGATATGTTCACACAATTATAAAAAAAACTACAATGGCAAATAATATAATCTATATGTTTGAATGTGTTCGAATGATGCCTTTTTTTAATTTTTCAATTAAATTTTCCTTTACATTGTTTCTATTTCATTGTAACTATTTTGATTAACGAGTATTGCAGAAGGGATTTTAACAATAACTCAATGTCGACAGTCAACCCATTTTCTTTAATTTCTATTTTAGTTTTGCTTTACTTATTATTCTCACTTTTCTTGTGGTGATGTTGTTCAATTTGATTGGTTGTTTCAATAATATGCAATTTTATACTTTTGTTTTGATTTTATTTTTAGAAACTGTTTAATATGAAATCCGAGTTTTTGTACTAGTAAAATAAGAATGTTGACTGTCATGTGGCGGTATCGAACGATTTCTTATTGTTCAGTACCGGATGCCTGTCCGGTGTTAATTCTGAAATTACTGCAAATTTGATATTTCTTTGTTAATATTTATGTACGATTAAACTTTTTTTTTTCGGTTTCTACTGTATATTGTACATGCGTAGGTTTACCAAGTTCATAATTAAAAAAATATTGTTAAATAAAAACACACCAAAAGTACTAATGAACAAAATCAATATTTAACTCGTTAAACTAATTTGTGTATTTAATTATGAAACACTGTTCCGGATCAAAATAATATTTGCTTTAAAAAATATTATTCATATTAACTACCAAAAAGCAATATTATTGAAATAATCTCACTATGTTTAACTTTGAATTAGAATTTGGTCTAATTTGGATACTGTAATTGTATTAACAGTATGGAATTATTAGGCTGTCGGATTAAACATCAAATACTGATGGACGTCAATATCTACATAAAACTGACAATAAAGCAATTTAATCATTTTTATCAGCTTTACCGAATTTAGCAAATTATTAAAACATGATGAATTTTTTTCTACTTCTAACCTTGGGGCATTTCATTCATGTATCTGTCAAATGAAAACCTTAATTTTCAGTTATTCGTATAAAAGTATATGTATAATTTTTATGAAAATTAAATATAATATACAGGTTATTGACAATACTTGAAAGATTAAAGTGTCGATAAAACCAGTCATATTGGTTGTTTGGTCACTAAAACAATTAATTTCTGAATTACGTAATACATTCTAGTATAAGTGGTACTCAGTTTCGCTCGGTTTGCACAAAATTTCAGCTTTCCAGGTGTTTTTTTTAACTTCCTTTCATATCGCACCATCTATCTTTAATATTTTACACAATATAACTTACATATTCGTAAAAATAAAAATTGAAAATCTCGAAATCTACTCATACGCGTCAAGATCAAATGAGAATTTTTTTCTACATTTCAAAATCACCGCTATCACCGATATTTCATAACCAAAAAATTACAATAAAACCCCTTATTGTGCCAGTTATCTCGACAAATTTAAGGTCTCGTATTGTTAACACATCCAAAAAGGAACCGTTTGTGTGCTGCACATTGTGGTTTTTTTTGTAAATACGACGGGGTCGATACTTTTATGAGGAGCATTTTTGCATTTGAAATTATTATTTGAAAATTTAAATTACTGGGGAATTTTTGTTATTATAAAAGTGATGTTGTTGAGACTGTGCGTTTTTATGTATGAAAGCCAACAGAGTTTGTATTTTTGATGAGTTTGTTGTTTTTTCTTGTTTTTTCTTGTTTTTTCTACACAGGGAGGTGAGAATCTCATTCAAGACACATTGGTAGTGTTGGACCTCAGCCACTAAATTCACCCTTCAACCACCAAGTACCGGAATTTCGCCTCGCGGCGAAATTCGAACTTGTCCTCCGTGTCCCACTCCTTGCCTCTACCACGAACCTCGTTATCATCCTGAGGACGTCCAACGCGAATCGTCCTCTACGAAATCCAAATTGGTTCTCGGAGAGGCCGACGCTTTTTTCCAGGTCCTGCTCCAAGCGGATCAGTATAATCTGCTCCAGGAGCTTACCGACGTGGTCTAAGAGCCATATGGATCTGTAAGACATGGGGTCGTTGACGACTTTTCGCCCTTTCTTATTAGGACAAGCCACGCGGTGTTCCACCTCAAGAGGAATCTGCCCTTTTCGAGGGATATTTAAATAAAAAGTGGTTTAATTGAAGTCGAATGTGTGAAATATTTTTTAAAAAGCACAAACTACTTCATTTGACATTCCAAAACATGAGGCATTTGCTGCTTCCAAATTTTGAAAATTGGAACATCGCCACTATCTGAAATTGGAGTTATCCTAATTTAATGCAAGCACTTACAAAAAAAATAAGCGACAATGACACGTAAAAAAGTAAAGAAGACGAAGTAATTAAGGATTTACAAGAAAAAGAGCAAAGAAATAAAAACAGAGATAAAGTCGAGCACAAAACCAAGAATTGACAGAGGGCATAAATTTAAGTTTTTGGGTACTAGATGAAAGTATGAGGAAAATCACCAACGAAACGAGAGAACAATAATTTGAAAAGCAAACTACATACAAACACAAAAGAAAAATAAAATTGGATGCAGAAGAAAAAATTACAACGCCCGAAACAAGTAGAAAATGTAATCGAGCAAAAGCATCGAAGGTAAAATGTCATGGAACCAGGAGAGGTTTTGGAGGTAACAAGAAGAAAATTGGTATTCAAAGAAAACTAAAACTGGAAATAGGACGGAAGAAAAAAAAATGAGAATTGTAAAGCAATTGAATCGAGAGAAGTTTGCTTCCAAGAGGGTTAAGATTTGGAGGTAACAAAGAGAAAATTGTCATCGAAAAGAAAACGAAAAATGAAATAATAAAATGAACATTGGTTTCAATAGAACAAAAATGGAAAAAGTGCAAATTTAAAAGTTGCATTGCATTGTAGGGGATGATGAGAGTTGGGGAAATAAATCAGCTGTTTTCAAATTTAAGGGCAGTCAAGAAAATATTTTGTTTATGAAAAAACACAATATACAATAGGACTTATTTACAATTTTCTAATTAGACGTTCAATTAAATTCTTCGTCCGGAAGTTTCTTTTTCAGATATGGAAAAATTAAGTTCATTAGTTTAAAATTTTAGTATAAAAAACCCAACCTGATTTGTAGTTTTATCGATTAACCCATAGGTTAAGTCAAAAAATCTACGAGAATAAAATGTGTTGCTTTTTGTAAATACAACGGGGTCGATACTTTTATCAAAGAAATTATTGCTTTTGAAATCATTACTTGTGAATTTGAATTAGGAGGGAATATTAGTAATTATAGAAGTATTGTTGGCACAATGCGTTTTTATGCACGAAGGACAACAGATTATATATTTTTGATGGGTTCGTTGATTAGTTTTTATTAAAGTGACTGGTTGATAAAATTTTTAAAAAAAGTCATGTTGAAATAAAATATTTAAATAAAAAGTGATTTTATTGCAGTTGAGTTATTTTGACAAAAAATTATATTAAAATTAATTGAATAGAAAAATTTCCCATTTCATACTAAACTATTGTATGTACTCAATAATTGTCAAGTTACACTAAATTACTTTTTTTTATTAATAATAATAATTATTATTAATGATTTAACAATACTTTTTAAAGTACCTGGTAGTTTTTTGTAAATCACCATTAATATAACCATCTATACATTTCTCTAATTACTTATTAGAAGTAATTTACGTACTTTAATTTAATCTCTGGTCACCAATCTGGTAATGTAATTTTAATGATCTACAAAAACAAATTAATACTAACCAAAAAATACAATTAATCAAACAAATATTACCTTAGACCGATTCAAATTGAATTCGAAGTTCGAATGAGGGTAATTAAAGAGTATCCTATAGTGACCACTATTAAGAAAGCATTAAATTTGAGCCAGTTAAAAGCTCATTTTATTTATATTATTTAAAAATTTTTAAAATGATCCGACGTTGTTCGATTTTCAATTACTAGTATTCGAACAAAATAAATTTGTAAAAATAAAAACTTAAGTGCTAAACGAAAACATAAAATTTAATTTACTATGCAATAAAATAAAGAAAAAGAGCAAAAGGGATAAAACTAAACGTTGAAGTTCCTTCGCTTAAAATAAGTTCTAAAATGTGGAGCTCAAACTCTTTAATTTTAATTTGTGCAGTAAGTATTGAATATTACTTTTAAATTAAAGTACAAAATTGCTTTTAGCTTTTTAGGGAAAAATTTCATAAAACATTTTTAATAATCCATCTCGAAATTAAGTGTACTTTTCGTTTATGTACTTTTATTGGGAGATAAATGTGTATTTGATTATTGGACTTTTTTTATAATAAAAAAGTAGCTAAATTTAATGTAAGTTTCAGTTGCATCGTTGCTTTGTAACTAGAAACGTCTTGGGAACTTCGTTACATCTAAAGTGTTTACAAGTGATATAATTGCAAAGGAAGTAATGTAGTAGATCAATATTCGTATAACAAACGGTCTTTAACAGAGTTGTCTGAATTAGGAATTTAAGCACGAATTAACTTTATACTGGTATGTCAGCTATTTATCGCTCAGTAATTATTCCGATTTTTCTTGAATAGTCAAGCCAGACTCCATTTTGACACAACGAAAATTATTATGTTCGAGTGTTATTTGCATTCTGCACAAGGAAGCAGTGAGAGATAATTTATTGACTGAATAGTTAAATTAGATGAATTCCGAAGGCAAATTTTGATCTTCTCCTACCTGAGGTTGACGACAACTGCAGCAGAAATTCATGCCCCTCCCCGGTCCTTCTTGCCATAATAATACAGGGGAAATGGTATCTCTTACAACCAAAAATATGGGGAGCACCGCCTCATTTGTTAAACTGTAACATCCGTCTCAGAGACCACATTTGAAACGCTTTAATTTTATTTATAGTTGAATCCTTAAGCGTCCATCAAAAGTGGCAGCTCGTGACTTTTTCCAATCGGCACAAAATTTAAAGAAAAAAGAATGATTAATTTATCACATTTCTATTAAATTATTTACTTCTACAGAAGCATAATCGATAACCATTAGGATAAATAATTAAATAGACCACAGATGATTTACAATCTTCAAGAAATTTAGGCTTGCATGCGATCCCCATGCTGTGGGGATGTGAAAATGTTTCTGACCACTTACGGAATCTACTCATTTGTGAAAGATAACAGCCAATGGCAAAGCCGGATATGGACAGTTCTTTATAAACTTAGATGAGTTTTTATCTAGTCCAGAAGAGTTGGATGTTAGAACAAGTTGAAGATTATAAAATATGTTGAGTGGTTATATTGTAATACCTTGTACATAAATTCTTATAGAAAACGGAAATTATATAGTTTTATTACATCAATTTTCTTAAACTAATTATAATTAAATTTTTAAATGCATTCTTTTCAAGTCGACACAAAATATAAAATGTTAAATTTATTAATCTCATACCTGCAGGTTTTATTAATTATAATTTAAATATATTCTACTAAAAATTGTTAATTTTTCTTTCTCTAACGTTGATGTTCTAGGGTTTTTCCTTGGTTGTTTTTCAGATGTGTGATAATATCGCTTTGCGGCTTCTTTCAATTTTTGTATTTTCTCTTTTATTGCCATAACCGTATTGGAATCAAATTTAAGGTTAAGGTAAATTTGCTTTTGTCCACATTTGAATAAGTTCTGTAATTTTCTTAAAATTGTATAGCGTGTCATATAAAAATATTATACAGTATAATACATTTCAGGTCATTCTTCCTGCCACTTGACGTCGACGAAACTAAAATAATAAACAGCTTCCTTTGCTTTGCGATCACCATTAGGTGCATTCAAGAGGTACTGGAAACTTTGGAAATATGGAACTATAATTGGCGTGTCAAAGTTAACTTCGAAGTTATACGCAAAAATCATGTTTACAAAACTCCTTTGTTTAACCACTTACTACTTATTGTAATCCATCAAATTATCTGCATGTTACTCCACAAATTTCAAATAATATCAAATCCAAAAGGTTATTTTAAGACCTCCAACGGGGTTTCGCCCATGAACTCGCTTAATTTCATTTTTAGGGAAAATTTTATAATCAGACAAAATTAACGAACACGAAATTTTGTACAAAATATATTTTTAGAATTTCAGGGAGATGATGAAGGAGACTTCAAAAACTTAGTTCTAACATGAATTCTTTAAAATAAGACGCATTTCGGCTTTCTGGAGTTGATTTTTATTTCATGAATAGGCAAATATTGAAAATTATATTTTGTAGAGAATTTTATGCTCTGCAGTTTTGATCTGATGATTTGAGCATTTAAAGAAATTTTAGAAGGTTGGTTAGATTTCTCTGCAAAATTTATAAGCATTTTCGGATTAGGAAAATTGGAAATTGGATTAGGAAAGTAGGAAAATTTTGAATAAAAAATATTTATAGAGTAGAGAATTTAATAATAATTTTGGCGACTGTGCAATAAGTAGCCTAAGCCGAAAAAAATTTTCTTCAGCTACACACTAAAGAACAGGATTATTTTAGTCTATAAAAACAATAATTTTCGAGAACCCTTGAAAAACAACCCCAAAATCGACTTTTTAAAAGTAGGGAAATTAGCATTGAATAGGCCGCACCTCTCAGGCAGACGCGATGCAATTCATCGACGTTCCCTTCAAATCGTGTGAAATTTTTTCGCTCCGATTTGAATTTTTCTTTGAAATTCGGATAGATGGGGTGTGATTAGTAGATATTAGTAATAAATATTATTAAAAAAATGGAAAATAACCCGTGTATTGCCGAAAAAGTGGAAAAATTAATATTTTTTTTCTTCGATTTTTGGGGTGTGCATTCGATAAGGAGGGTTATCCTTTCTTATCCTATCCTATTCCGGGGCGCCGCTCCGCTCCGCTACGCTCTGCACCCCTCCAGGGCGGTTTTGACTCTGGTTACTAGGCTAAACATACGAGAGGCGCCTTCCATCAAGAAAATCGGGATTAAGGAAACCGGGAGCTTATTATAGACCCTGAAAAAAGCATTAAAAAGTATAGTTGCGGTATGGGGCAGTAAACTTTTACGTTTCACCCCCAAAAAATCGCGCAAAAACAAAAAATAATCGATGTTACAGGTACGAGAGACGTGGTGCTTCTGCCGGTGCAAAACCTTTACCTTTACCTGATATGTCTTTGATGGAGCATCCCGGCGTAGCCGGCCTTCTCCTTCATCTGATGTTGGCTTGTCTGGCGTTGGAAGTTGTAGAGACCGGTGGGTCCCTGGGTGTTGGCGCTTGGCGAACTGGCTGGTAAATACCTGGGCTGTGTCTGTGAATGTGAAATATATGAATAAAAAGAAAGTTTTATGTTTACCGATACAGTAGAATCCTTAATTCGAAGAGTAGAAATTATGGATTAATTTCTATTGATGTCCTCGATGTGTGTGGCTTCTACTTGGAGCTAGTCAGAATTGGCGACTAGAGGAGTTGCAGTGAGGATGCTATTCTGGGGGGGTGTCTTGTCGAAGCTTGTGGAAATTGAACGAAAAATTACACAAATCTAGTGAATTAATTCACTTTCGAAGAGAATTTGTGTAATTTAGACCTGTGAACATACGTTAATCTGTGCAGGGGGATTTTGGTCAGGAGTTATCCGTTAGGAGTTATCACTATCAGTAGTGATTTGGGTCGGGGGATGAAGAAGTTGTCTGTGTTATATTGGCCTAATTGATTTGCAAGTGGATTTTCTGAAAATTTGGATTTGTTGTAGAGATTGATGGCGTGTTTGCGATTTAGGGTGTTAATGACATCTAGTTTGGCGTCTGCGTGGAGTCGTCTGTTAGTGATGTACAAGGGGGCGCTGAAAATAGCTAGAAGGTTTTTATTTTGAATGACTTGAAGTTTATTTATGGCCCTGGGGCGTGCGTAGCCCCAGACTGGGGAGGCGTATGTCATTGTTGGGCAGATTATGGATTTGTAGATTCTTAGTCTGTTAGCGGGAGCCATGGTGCTATTTTTGTTCATGAGAACGAACAACTTGTTAAAGAGGTATTTGGCTTTACCGGTTACAGTGGTAATGTGAGCGTTCCAATTGAGACGTCGGTCCATGGTAATTCCAAGGTACTTGACCTTGGTTTTCCAGGGGATTTGCTCCTCAAACATCCAGACGCTGGAGTTGTGAGGCTTGCAGCGATTTCGGAACATGATCGCGGAACTTTTGCTCGAGTTAACCTCGATGCGCCAAGTTTCGTACCATCTTTCAAGATCGTTGGTCGCTTCCTGGAGGCGGGTTGTGGCTATGTCCGGGTGGATTGAGGACGTGTATATTGCAGTGTCATCTGCGCATAATGAGATTTTTGTTGCGGGATCTGAAAGGGTGCCGGTGCAAAATACTCTAAGTGTTAGGGTCATTCATTCCACGCGTACCGACAACAAAATGAGCGACGCGCGGAATCTCGTTAAATTTTTACATGAAAATTGGCTAAGTTCAAATTCGATTTATTCAAAAGTTTGGGCCCCTTTCTCGAAATTTATTTTTACAATCTACTATATAAACCTTGTTCTTTAGTGTGTAGCACACGAAAAAATTTATTTGAGTCCGGCTACTTATTGCACAGTAGCCATAATTTTTCCTAAATGGTAATTAAGCAAAAAGTTATAAACGAAAAGGCACATTGGAGGACTAAAATCCCCAAGTGGGGGAGAATCCGGCAGGGTTTCTAAGGGGGTACAGTCGAATACTCAAATACACATCATGACTACTAAATTTTGCCTTGTCCGGATTTTTTTAGGGCTAAACTTATTTTATATTCCTAGAAAATAAATAATATTCGTTATTCATCGTATCAAAAAATATATTTGGAAAACAACTCTCCAATTGACAGCATTAGTAAGAAAGTATTTTAAATTGTATAGGCAAAAAATATGAATTGTGTTGAGCGAAAATGATTCCTGCGAATTTAAGTTATACTTGAAGTTTCCTAGTCCCGTGGGTAGAAAATTTTATATTTATTTTTTTTATGTCTGATATTCCAGCGTACTTATCATATAAATATAAATATAAAACACTTGAAAATAGAATCTGGTTGCACAATAAAATACAAAATCAAATATACCACATACTAGAAATAAAATATATCAGACAAGCCATATAGACAGAATGATAGAATAGAAAATAGAAGATTAAACTGTAACGGAAATTTCCTCATAGTTTCTGATGTATTTCAGTTATTTCTTAAAATAAGCCTGAAAAAAGACCACGCCGTATGGAAACGTTCGGTTTAGAGAAATATTGTGCTCCGTTTAGCATAACGTACTTTTGCAAGTAATTAAATATAAATTCAAAATTTCGATTAATTTCTAATTAATTATATTATAACATCTCTATAATGATTTAACTACTCCGCGAGATAGCTTAATAAAGTTGTAAGTTATAATGCGTTTTAAACTCAATACAGTTTATATTAAACATAAATTTGCATCAAGTATTAACTTAATAACAATCTTTTAAAACCAGACATAAAATTTACAAATTTTTCGTGTTCATGTTTATTAATTTAATTTTTTACAGGACGAAATAATCACAAAATTGCAATAATTACAAAATTAGTCCGATTAACTGATAAAACAAAAAGAATGTGGTAGGTATCATAAAAGTTTAATAAAATTATGGTTATTTTATAAAAATCGATTTAGTTTAAAAATAATAAATGCAAAATACCTATCAAGTGGTCGGAAATTAATATATTCGGCTATTAAAAGTCCTGTGTAAAAGTTGCTCCCCAAATAACAGTTATTATATTAAAATCGCGCATAATTGCTTGCGCCACAATGATTTTCTTGAATAATAATTTTTTTAACATTATCAAAATTCGAAGGCATGTGATTCTTAGAAATTAAACTATAGAGAAGGCAAAAAGTCAACGGACATAGTAATTGACCAATTTAATGCCAAACCAAATAGTGATCATTATGTGATTTAAATGAATAGGTTAACGAGAGTTTAAATGCGCTTAATGATATATGATTTTTGTATTACACATATAACGTTTTATGTGGTACTACCTACCTACCATAAAAATAATAATATATTTGTTTCACTTTTATTATAATGCTAAATTAACAAAATGAATTATTCAGTATTATTTTTGTTTATCTATAGCTGTGAGCATTAATAAAAGGCAGGTTTTTTGTATTGTAAATATGGTCGAAAAAACTTGATACAAAGCACAACCAAATCTGTAAATGTTCAATGTTAATAGATGTCAATGTATCATTGCTTTATGCTAGGAAATGTTTACAGAATAACTTCACTTAATTAAAGCTCAACAAAAAGTTTAAAATTAATGTAATGGACATTTCCTATTGTTTGTGTAAATACAACCTTAAATCATTTTGATTTGAAAGCTTTCATTCAAAAATTGTTTAATTTGTTGAATTTAATAAAATTAAATAGGTACTATACCGTCAGTATATTACCACAGAACCACAGGCAATACCGTATTTAGCTATTTTGGGACCATTTTAGACCACCTAATTTTTAATCAAATTAATATAATAATATTATTATTTATCGGTTAGGTCCTGTAAAATTAATTATTAATAAAGTCGACATTGTAGTATAAACTATTACAATTAAACATGATTAAATTCAAATTAATTAAGTTATTTGATTTTGGAATGCATAAACAAGAAAATTATAATTTAATTTGATGCATTTTGTAGTACTATTTGATTCTGCTAAATTTTTGAAACTATTATTATAATTTTATAACCTACTTCATCGTCATGAATTATACACTACATGACCTACGATTCTATTTAAAATAAATTTGACGATATCTTTCCTTCGAATACTATAAATTTGCAAGAAAATATTACACTCAAAAAGTGTATTTTAAAATATAAAAATCAATAAGTCTGACCTTTGTCGTCAAATATGTACAATGAAAGAATGCGGCTTATGAGACTTGTGAATTATTGTGAGGCTTTATTTACATGCTATTGTATATTATGTAAAAATAAAAGATTTTTTGTCTCAAATAATTCTTACCGTTATAATATTTTTGTTTTGTTCTTAAAATTGTCGAAAACATTTACTTTGTTCAGTCCGAAAAGCTTAATTTTTTTTAATTTCGGGGGAAGCCCCCTTTCGGTTCGTCACATTGGTTAATCGCAGTTCAGCGATGTGTTATTTAAAAGGTAGTATTGTGAATTTTGAAATAAATCGATAAGTAATCTATAATGCATTGAGTAAACCTATTATGTTGATGTAACCATTTATTTATGAGTTATTTATTGTTAAAGAGAATAATTTAGTGTCTTGGAAAGGATAAATTAAATTTATTTTACCGAGGTAATATAGAAGTTTTATCATACCAACATCAAATTACCATCAGTAGTTTTGTTGCTATCACAAAATGAAAACTAACTTATGCATTAACTCAAGTTTAATGTGCATTTTAGAGATAAGGTAGGTACATCTTGATTTGGTTTTAGAATCTACAATTTAAATTTGCATGTTGACTTTTACCTAACCAAATATTAGATTTTATTTGACTAACCCAGTTTGGAATAGCTGATTTAAAGCTGAGGCTCGTATAGTAAAGTTGGTTGAGGTTACGCTGTGCGGTGGAAAACGTCACTCAAACGAGTAATAAGTGGCATATACCTTCTAGTTTGTGCAACAATTCGCTAGCTGCCACAACCGAAAAGAATAACGTAGCTTATCAAAAGACTAGAAACACTTTTAAGTGCTATTCTGTCATATTAACCGACAAGTCTGCTGCTTCCAACGGAAACTTTGTACAAGAATTTTAACATCACAATTTTTGTTTTTATACGACAATTTTCTTGGTCCCAAGTTAAGCAGATTTATTACATGCAATTTAGCATAGTGTTACGAAGTACTTAGAGAATTTCCCGTAAATTTTAACGCAGTTTCTTATAATACAACACAATAACTTATTTTGAAAAGGAGGTGTGTGTGTATATATAATTTTAGACACATTTTGCAACATCCAAACAAATTCAAAAACTTACATTATTAACGACTTCATCAAAACGAAAATATTTTTTGAACGTTGCAATCGTAAATTAAAAACAACTTAGCGACTTTTACACGCTTTTTTGAGTTATGTGCGGGATATTATTTTACATAATGCTTTACATAAAAAAATCTGATAAAAAACTTTTCTTTTGTGAGCAATTCATTTTTGGAATTATTAATAAACATTAACTTAGTTTGGACATAAGCGCTCATGCGGATGAACAAACAACTATTATTAGGTGCAATTACTGACTGCCTGTCTGCTTCACTAGACAGTTGATACTAATTGTTGTATCCGAATTATTATTATTATGCTATTAGGTGTTCTGTATTGTTAAATTTTGTTGTCTTAAGAAAGGATGGGTTCAGAAAAAATATTGAAATGATACGCTAAGTCAACAGATTTGAGATTTAGGGATAGGTTAATTTGATTAACAATGAAAAATTACGGATTTAAATTACAGGTGTGGATAAATAAACACGTGAAAGTATTGTACATTGCATTTTTTTTAACGTTTAGTGTTTAATAATGCAGGAAGTTTTTGGAGAGGCGTTTTTTGAAGCTGGGCAGGTTTCTTTCTATTAGGATATTTTAAAATTACGTAAGTATACTACATAAAAAAAGATAAGAAAAATTTTTACCACAATCGACCACTCCGTATTTCAACATATCGTCGGAAAATTAGTATCGGAAAGTTGGTGGATTTCTAATCTACTAACTTCGACTAAACTTGCAGCAAGTTTTGCTTTGTAGGTAAAGAAAAAGGTTACTACGTTAATAGTTAATCTTTTGCTATGTCGAATTTAAGCCAAAGTAGTTCTACCTAGCGTCACTTAGCATATTTCGCTGCATAGGTTACGGTCATATAAGTCTTCTCAAACATTTAAAAATCAATAAGTGCCTGAACTTTGGTAAACTTTAAGTAAACTCAATAATATGTAAAGTTACGACATTATATTTTATAATTTTCATAAGCTCTCACCACACAATAGAAATATTAGAGTTTATAAGTTATTTAATTTGAAAAATGGTTTAGTGGTAAAAATTTATTCTTTTATGATATTTCGCATGTAGTATTCGTATTTACGATTAAAGAAAAAGTTTTCATGAAAATGTAGTTATGAAATATTTTGTAACTTTTCAAAGTACAGTACTTTCTAAAACCAGGTTCTTGTACTAACTGTATATAGTAGATAATATACCAAATTTCGTCCTTGAACTTGAAGATTGTTTCACATTAAATATTCCATTATAATTTCTTCCGTTTAAAACTTTTTCAAAAGATAAAACTAAAAATTAAAAATATTTTTAAAATTTTTTTGAAACTGAATTACGAGGGGAGATCAATGAGTTCGGTAAAAACGGTATAAGGAAAGGAGTTATAAAAAATTGGCTATGTGAACATTGCATAATTTTCCCCATTCGCAATTCTAGGATCACAAATTATTTTTCGGTAAAACCAATGAGGAGGATTGATGCAGTTTCATTTTTACACTTTCAACCGATTTTGGGGAAGAATTGCCTATCACCTGTCACCCCAAATCATTTCAAAATTTTTTTATAGCAAAAGGAACCTTATTAGAGTGTACTGTAAAAATTTCGCCCGAGAAAGTATAGTCAAAATTTTGAGAAAAATCAATTTGAAAAAAGCTAAATTTAACATGTAAATCGCACGTTTAGGCCACGTCCATAACCGAGGTTATAAATATAACGCACGCTCGCACTGTTGGGAGCGAATTTGTCAGTCGACTGCCGTGCGTATAACATCGCAGTAATAATGAATGCACAAATATTTTAAGAATAAGGTCTCTAAATAAACATAAAAAACTATGGGGAAAACCTAGGCCTTGCGGGGCTCTGCCCCGCGGCCGGTTTTGATGGTGCAAATTACTTTTTAGGGTGAATCCGGTCCGGGGAGAGCTAAACATACAAGAAGGCGCCACCCGTCGAGAACACCGGGATGAAGGCAACCGGGATCTTAAACCCCCAAAAAATTGCGTAAAAACAAAAAATAATCGATGTTACATGCAGGAGAGACGAGCTGCATCTGCCGGTGCGAAATATTCTAAGTGTTAGGGTCATTCATTACGCACGGACCGACAACAAAATGAGCGACGCGCGGAATCTCGTTAGGTTTTTACATGAAAATTAGCTAACTTCAAAATCGATTTACTCAAAATTTTGATAATACTTTCTCAGAATTTTTTTGTAGTAGGGGCCTATATAAACCTTCATCTTTGCAATAGGAAGGTTACAAGTCAGTTCGTAATGACAGGTGTTATGACACTCTCGCCCGATTTTGTACCATTATAATTATGACGATTATAATAATTATATTTGACGATTTTTGATAAAGTTTTTGAATGTGGAGATCCTCCGAAGAATGAAGAAAGAGCGGGAAATTCTAACTACCATCAAGAGACGGAAGCTTGAATACCTGGGCCACGTGATGAGAGGACAGAAATATCAACTACTGCAGGTGATCATGCAGGGAAAAATCCAGGGAAAGAGAAGTACTGGCCGGAGGCGGACATCTTGGCTGCACAATCTGAGAGAATGGTATAAGTGTACATCTACCCAATTGTTCAGAACAGCCGTTTCAAAGATAGAAATAGCAATGATGATTGCCAAACTCCGTAGCGGGGACGGCACTTAAAGAAGAAGAAGAAGATAAAGTTTAAACGCAACTAAATTGGAAACCATTTAAAACTGTGTCAGAAACCGTAATCAATTCTTTTAATTTTATTTTAGTTCCTTCCTAGGAATGTACCTATTTAGGCAAAAACTTACAAAAAATCTGGACTGCACCATAGCACTTTTATTTTGATTATGTGCTTACTATTTGAAACATAATAATTATTCTGAATGCGAACCTGCAACAATTATTGGTTTATATTAATGCGATGCCGCAAAATCGTGGGTTTTGAGAAAAAATGTTATTCTACCTTTCACTTTTATTTCTCCCAATCAATCGATTAAAAGAATAAAAATTTTAAATTAGAAAATTTATTAAAAATGTTTAACAAATTTTTGAATTTGAACTCTTGGAAAGGATTTTTAAAAACATGCTCCTCGATTCTTGAGAAATTATACATTTGATATTTTAAATTTTCCTTCGGCCGTGAACCTTTTTTTCACCAAAATATTACAATTCTTGCAATTTTCCAAAAATTATTTTTAGTTTTGCCAATTTTTTGACAACGTAAGAAGAACTTTATAGTAAGTTTTCTAGTTATAATAAATTATTAAAAACCGTTGCCACGAAGAAACGACAGCAAATAAGACGAATGGACATCAAAGGACTTTAATAATAATTTAGCCGAACTGCAACGTGAAAAAGAACAAAATAATTAAAGGGAATAAATGGATGACCGATGAATTGTTGGATCTTATGGAAGAACTCGGACGAGTAAAGAACAATAAAATGGAATACAACAAATTACAAAGGTTAATAAGATCAGAGATACGAATTGTAAAAGAGGGGTGGATGAGGAGACAATGCGAAGAATTTGAGGATCTGAGTTCAAAACGTGATAGTTACAGTATGCGTTGCAAGATATAGGAGATAGACGACTACAGAAAACAAAAACCAATGGTGTTGCTTGATCAAAAGAAACCAACCAATATTAGAAGAATAGGAATGGAAAAGCATATGGGAAAAATACGTAACTGACTTATTTCAGGATAAAAGGAATAACCTGGAAGATCACGAAACAAACGAGGACGGACCTAATATTTTAAAATCTGAAGTACTATAACGCGCATTAAAATTAGCAAAAAAAAAGAAAAACAGTAGGCCCGGATCGAATACCAGTAGGTTTCAAAACTAATAAATGATGAAAATATCGGCACAATAATGGAGGGTTGATAAGTATCCGCGTTTGATTAGAGATGGTTTGATAGAGAGATTAGAGATTTGTCGAATAGATTTTATTGCTGTAGTATTTTGAAGTGAACAACTTGTTACATTTTTTAATTATGGACAAAAATCCAACATCGACTGCTCACAATCGATCTAAAACATGCAAGAGCAACCATTTCACAGCAATGCTTGGATATGAATATTTTTCGTTGTTTCATTACTATGAATGAAACATAGATACATCATTATGCACCTTTGACAAAACACCAGTCGGGTAGAGTGACCTAACCATTAGCGTTCTAATCATACTTTCTTCTGCTACACACTAAAGAACAAGGTTAATAGAGCAAATTGCCAAAAGAATTAGGGTGAACGGGGTCCAAACTTTTCAATAAATCGATTTTGAACTTAGCTAATTTTCATGTAATTCAGTGGTGGATTAACGAGATTCGGGGCGCGTCGCTCATTCTGTGGTCAGTCCGTGCGCTATGAATAACCTTAACACTTAGAATATTTCGCACCGGCGGATGCAGCTCGACTGTCGTACATGTAACATCGATTATTTTTTGTTTTTAGGCGATTTTTTGGAGGTGAAACGTAATAGTTTACTGCCCCATACCGCAACTATACTTTTTAATGCTATTTAGAGGGTCTCTCACATCCCGGTTTTCTTGATGGGTGGCGCTTCTCGTATGTTTTGCCTAGTAACCAGAGTCAAAACCGCCCTGGAGGGGTGCAACGCGGAGCGGAGCGCAGCGGCGCACAGTGGAACGATTTGCCAAAAGAGTGGAAATTGCCTGTTTATTTTTTCAATATTCCTTATACGTATACTGTTTATTTGTGGTTGGTGAATTTTTGAAAAAATTTGAAAGATGAGGTCTAAAAAAAGCTTAAAAAGTCATGTTCTAGTAGGTTTTCTTGCCTGCAAAGGACATATTTATATTAAAAATTGTTAAACGAAACGCACAGTACTAATTTTAGGAGGCGCATTATGGATGTAATACGTAAAACAATGATTTTTAAATTTATGCTCAAATGAATTTTTCTCGAGTTTTACAAAAGACACATACGTGAAATTTTGTATACGCACTTCTTAACTACATATCTACTTCATATTAAAATTTCTCTCGGTAATGTTTGCCCGTTTACGAGATATTAACATTTAAAAATTTGCTCCTTTAATCTTTAATCTTTTAATCTTTAATCCTTTAATATTTTAAAAAAAGGAGATTTTTTCTATATAAGAAAAAAATTGTATTGGTGAAACGATGATTACATATTATTATTTACAAAGCAATTCAAGATGGAAAATTTAAAAACAAATTATGATTTATATTCGTTACTTAGAAGCTCTGCCACCAAGAAATTGAATGACTCCAAAAAACTTTTTGAAGCAGTTACATCGAAACTCCCCAGTAGACGCAGGTATCACAGTGATATCACTGTGATGCCTCATTTGTATCACAGTTGTGATATCACAGTGTGATGCCCATGTGATACCCATGTGATACTCATGTGATATTTTGTGACTTATTGTGATTTACCACCAAAGTGATATATATCACCTTATATGTGATATCGCACCAATGCTTCATTTGTGATACAGGTGTGATATTGAAAAATATTATGAATTTAAATAATCGCATCCCTAAAAATTAGTATAACGATGTGAACATATTATAAGTTTCTAGTCACTTTCTACAATATGTGATTATTTAGCCATTAAAAATTAATATTAAATATAAGATTACAAAAAATAACTACCGTTTTAATTTATTTTTCATTATTTTGTATATATAATAATAATAATATTAAATATTTTTAATTTTTAATAATTTATTGCAAATGTTATAAAGAAACTTTATAATAAATAAATCTCCACAGCAAACGCTATGGCGTTATTGTAATATGCTGGACACTCCTGCGATAATTTTCTGTTTAAATGTGACAATTTGTGATACGAAGGTGATATTCTAGCCACTTATTTTTGTTACAGTGGAGTGATAGCAATACTTGATCCTTGTGATACTCATGCTACCTAATGTGACTGAAATGTGACATATTGTTACACCTAGGTGATATTCGTGCCACTTTTTGTGACGGTCGGGTGATTTATCACCAAGTGATATCGCATCGATGCTTCATTTGTGACACAGAAGGGATATTAAAAAAATATTATGAATTTATATAATCATCTTAATATACACGTGCATTCTATCACTAAGAATTAGGGGCCGTTCATGTATTACGTAAGACGTTTAAGGGGGGGGGGGGGGTAGCTGGCATCTTATTTTTCTTACTCGGGGGCAGGGGGGTCAAGACAATTTCTTACGTAAGATTTTATTTTTTTAATTAAATTTCAAATTTTGAAAATTATTTAATCTAATTTAGGTGCTGTTGGTATTAATGTTAATGTGAAACACAATACTATTAATTATTTATTTTTTAGACCGATTTTGGATTTTTTTCGCAATTTTCTTACAGTATAAAGTAAATTATTGTTTGAATAACATTATTTTTAATATAAAATAAACATAATATCTTCATTAATTTCACTTTTAATGTTTAATATCTGGCTTGTCATTGGGTAATAATTTATCTTACGTAAGATTAGTGTGGGGGGGGGTATACATTTTCTTATTTTTTCTTACTAGGGGGAGGGGGGGAGTCCAAAAGTAGGAAAAAACGTCTTACGTAATAACTTAGTGTAATATATTAGTAAATGTAGTTTTGCAATATAATCACGAAAGAAGTGTAAATATTGAATTCAATTTTTTATATTGAAGCTTTTCAATTTTTTTAATTAAACGAATTTAGATTAATTTATTAATTAGAAGTATGATTAGACGAACTTTTTACTTAATTGTTCTTTAGATGTAGGTACAATAGAATAATCATAAATTACACCAAGAATTAACAATTAAAAAAATAATTGAATAAACTTTTTTTTAAATAGTTGTCTTTATTAAAAAATATTATTGTTAATAGCAAAAATATATTTTAGAAAGATTTCAAATTAAAAAATATTAGAGAAATAAGCAGAAATAAGTCAAGCTTACATGATATAGACACGTGTAGCATCGGAATATAAAACACGAAGTTTTTGGAAAAAAATGCCGAATACTTGAAAAAAATTAAAAATATTATTGTTCATAGCAAGAATACCTATTAGTAAGTTTATAAATTAAAAAATATTAGAGAAATAAGGTATGATTGCATATAAATTGGAAATTTCTGAAAATGAACCACGTGGTTCCAAAACATTCTTGAAGATTTGATATTTGTTACTTTTTTAATAATACCTATCGTGGATTAATCATTAAATTTAAAAATTGAATTCGGTTTACATAAATCCAAATTTAATAAGAATATACCCACTCGTTTCACCGTTGCACTTGCCACATAATATTATTTGGTTTTTAGTTAGAAACTTATATGTACATTTTAAAATAATTGAATAAACTTTTATTTTAAATAGTTGTTTTTATTAAAAAATATTATTGTTAATATCAAAAATATATTTTAGAAAGATTTCAAATTAAAAAATATTAGAGGAATAAGTCATGCTTACATGATATAGATACGCGTGAAGCATCGGAATTATAACACACGATGTTTTTGGAAAAAAATTCCGAATATTTGAAAAAAATTAAAAATATTATTGTTCACAGCAAGAATACCTATTAGTAAGTTTATAAATTAAAAAATATTAGAGAAATAAGGTATGATTGCATAGAAATTTGAAATTTCTGAAAATAAGCCACGTGGTTTTTGAAAGATCTACAACCTTTCTCCACAGCGAATTATTATAACAGAAAAAAACAAGAACATAAACCAGTTCATTAATGTTTTTTGAAGTAATTTTTGAATAAAATTTCTTCGTATATTTATTAAAATTACAGTTAAAATTCTAATATTTTCGCATTATTTATGTAGATAATGTTTTTGTTATATTTTCTAAGAATTAATGAATATGTTCAAAAAGTCACTTAATACTATTAAAAAATTAAAAATTCCAATTTCTGTATTATAAAAAACTTATTTCCATATTAAATTAATGTAAAAATTAAAGTACTTCAATTGTATAATTTATTGATATGAAATAAATATATACGATCTTATAAGTAGTTGAACTTCTAATTAATAGTAACAGCCTTTGTGGCCAAGTGGTTAGAGCTGAGAACTATCAACCAGGGACGAAAATTGATGTTGGGTTCGAATTCTGTTCAGGTAAGTTTTATTTAAAAAAAAATTAGTATTAAAATTATGAAATTTACAAATAATTTATTTCCAGAACATTTAAAATTGGTGTAGAATTTCGTGCGATGTTATACCATTAGATAATAATTATACCATAGACGTAATACAGAATTTACATAATTTGAAAATTGTATAAAAATATTTTTTAAATTTTGCTAAAATTCATTTTTATTACGAATATAATAAATTATTTAGAAATCACATGTATATCACCAGAGAATCACAAAAGGTCGCATGAGTATAGCCAGCGTATCACAATAGCGTCACAAAATATCGCAATATCACAGTGTGATATCACTGAGGCGGACATTAATACTTGGCTGTGACATCACAGTGATATCACTGCATCAAAAATATTTGTCACAGTGATATCACAGTGATATCACTGCGTCGACTGGGTCAATTGTGATATTTCTGGATTACACAGTGCTGCTTTGCAAAAATGTTTAAACCAATCTTGTTTTAATTTAAATGGTAGGTGGAAAAAAGCACATCGTACTGAACAAAATTTTTTGGAGAAAAATAATGTGTGGCTACATGCAGAGTTTCATTGGTCTGACTACATACTCCATAAAATTAAACATTCTATAGCAAGAAAATACGAAAATGAACGAAAACCTTTTGCTACTTTATGTAAGAAACAGAAGAAAATTAGAACAGAATTCCTTCAATATAAGAATAAGGACGAGCTCATGTTAGCCACAATAAGAAGTATGTACAATGGTGGATTCGACGATATTGCAAAAATTTTAGAACATTTACAATCAAATCCCGAAGATGCTAAGAAAATATCTTCTTATCGACTATCTTGAAAATGGAAAACAATAACAGGGTAATATTATGCAAAATTATTGGATCGATTGGATGCCGAAAATAAGGAAAAACGACCACATTTATCGAAAAAACAAGTGATTTTTTCATCAAGACAATGCACCTTCACACACATCCTTAATTATAGCTATGGCCAAAATCAATAAATTAGGTTTCAAGTTGCTTCCTGATCCACCATATTCGATTTAGCCCAATGTGACTATTATCTGTTTCCTAACTTAAAAAAATGGTTCAAAGGTAAAAGATTTGCATTGAATTTGGAACTCATCGCCGCTGTAAACGTCTATTTTAAGGAATCGGTAGCTAGCTTTTTGAGAACAAATATCAACGGGGGGGGGGGGGCAAAGTAACGGACCATGAATAGGCTCGAGGTGTTTGCGATGTGGTTGCACAGAATCATGCTGCGCATTTCATATAACCAACGAAGAGGTCCTCCGAAGGGCTCATCCGGATAGAGAACTGCTGACAACTATCAAGTACAGAAAGATTTCATATCTGGAACATGTTCTGAGAAATATTTCCACCTGTTACAACTGATACTAAAAAGTAAAAATCGAAGGAAAACGAGGAATTGGAAAAACACAACAAGAAAAGTGAAGATAAAAATTTTAAGTAACACTATATGTATAACAGGTGATGAGACATATTATGTAGATTCATTATTATGACCTCGAATTCAAACAAAAGTCTATGCAGTGAATAGAAAGGGGAAAACCGCCACCTAAGATATTCAAAATTCAAAAAAAAACTGAAAGGGCAAAGTGAAACAAAGATGTATACTTCTCCAAGACAATGCATCAGTTCAGAAGTCGAAAGTTTCACAGGATCCTATTAAAAAGTGTAGCTTCGAAAAAATGAATTCCCCACCTCATATTGCAGACTTAACCCCTAGAGATTACTTTCTATTCCCAAATTTAAAGCAAGAATTACGATGAATGAAATTTAATACCGATGAAGAGCTGATGTATGCTGTGGAAAGCTATTTTTCAACGCAATGGAAACAAGTTTTTTTCAGTGGTTTCGAAAAATTAATTCAAAGAAGAGATTACGTCGAAAAATAAAATTTCATTCATTTAAAACTATTCATTTTTTATACCGTTTTTACCGAACTTTTTGATTTTCCCTCGTATATATCTTTAATGTATGTGTAGGTGATATTTCGGTATTTATATAATAGTAAGTTAGTTTGGTATCTTGGGACCCCTAATTCCCGCATGTATTAGATTTCATTAAGCCAATACACCCTGAGGGAAAATAAAAGGTAGACTTGTCATGGATATGGGGTATTATTAGCCAAAAGTACAGAACTTTATCAAATGTCATATTTACGTAACTTGTATAACCGGGAACTTTGTAAAGAAGTAAATATAAGCTTGTAAATTGAAGGTATTATGGCCAATAAGGAGTTACTTTTATTACTAGATGTGCTGTTTACACCTAATAAACGCTTTTGTAAGTGGGATGATACAACAGACTAAAAGGTATTTTGTATGTGACCGAAATGATAACAAAATATCAATTAAAGTTTTTTTAATAAATTATCATAAGCACTTTTTCTCATTAACATAACAATTTTTTCGAGTTTCATGTATTGTTTTATCAAATGTACTTAGTATGGACAAGCGGTTTTTGCCACCCTTAATAGTCTAGGGCTACACAATGACCTTTGACATTAAACGAAGTAGCTTCCCGTTTAGTCCTACGAGGATGATTTTCTGCTTCTGTTTGATTTTCTGTTGTTTCGAGATAATATTCCTGTTTGTCTGCTACGAATTCGACGGTACAGAAATAAATAAAAATGCAGCGGTATGCACCTCATCAAACTCATTAGTTTAATGAGATGGTCAGGTTAGTAGTTTGCCAGTGGCAACACTTACACTTGAAAATTTACGATATTTCCAACATGAAAAGAAAATGTACATTTCAACATGTGAGAATCGGCCGGATGTGTGGGAAGTTCAAACGTAATTGGTGATATTGAAATTAATTAGAGCTTACCAATAATTATTATATTATAATAATATTACGAGTAGGTACAACGAAAATTAAATTATATTTTATAAAATGCACTTTTTATTTGTATAAATAAACAATGTTCAACAATAACTGCAATGTTATTATAAATAAACTTCATCTGTAAGTTTATTTATATGCACACAAATTCCAAAACCGGAAAACATGAATAATTCGTTCTCGCATTTTCCCAGCATTTTTTCATTAAAAAATAATTTTTAAATAGTAAAATTTGTCTTATTTTAAGGTCCTTCATTCATTTATTGATTATGTTTGCTTGAAGATAATTTAACGCCGACAAAATCTAAAATTAATACATATAAGCTATAATTTTTATTAATTTCGCCCCACCCTCACCTATAGGCATATAACTCAAATTTGAATTATATACAAGCACTACGTCAACCTTAAAGAAAATATAGTTTGTTTGTTCTTTTTAAGAATCAATAATGCCTATAAATTTGAAACGTGACCGACAAACTAAGAAGAAAATACATTTTCAGCGATGATATTTTAAATTCATTCGCATGGGCGAAAAACCATAAAAATTGAGCAAATTTTCGCTACATCTACGACCCGCAAACTTCAAACCGTTTTTATGGGTTTTTAAGGAGCTACGCACGATTCACAATTTTAAAAGTCAGTAGCGACGATTTTCTGAATTATGCGTAGAGTTGGTGTTAAGTCACGTTCATGTATTTTGTTGTTGTGCAACAGAATTGTCATATGAAAATATTAATTAATACTGATACTCATAATAAACTAATTTACCAAGTAAAACGTCTGTTTAAATGGGGAATCGCTAAAAAAAACAGCCAAAAAGCATTTTTGCTTTATGTGTTCAGCCTGCCTTATTAATAATTCTGACAGTGATAAACTATTTTATAACTAAAAATCATGAATATTTTTATGATTTCTAGATATTCCCAATATTTCCCCTAAACTTTTGACATTCACAAGATTTATAGGAACGAAATAGCTAGACTTTGCATTTCTTAGGGTACATAGAACCTGAATGTCAAGTTAATCTACATAGGATTACTCCTAGTTACTTAACAGTGTCCGTCAATGTTGGTACATTATTGAGTGGTTTCTGTAGTAAATCATCATTTTGTGGAGAAATAGTATGTAAATATTGTTTTGGTGGTTAGTTTTCAACTTCAACCTAAGTCAAGATACTTGAGAGTAAACCCTTTGTACCTTAGTTATATTATTATTTTACTCTACCAATCAAAGCTTTGCCCAAATGGCCAAACATTTTCGTTTACACACACAGTAAAAATAGATCCGACAAAAAGTTCACCGGGTTGAGGGGGGGGGGGGGAGTTACGTCTACATTCAATAAAAATAAGAACTAAATATTCAATCACTTCTAGACCACCTAGAAAACTGGTACCTTTAATTTGTTGGTTCATTTATTTTTTAACAACTAAAAATAATTACAGTAGTTACACCGTCGTTGAGCCCGAGCCCCAGAAGAAAGCAAGTACATCTAGAACGACAAAGTCAAGAAACTTTTAACAGAGACCTAAGTGAGAAGCGGCCTAAATCGTCCTAATATCCGCACAGTGGAACAAAATGGGAAAAAAAGTGGAAAATCAAAATTTCTTTTTTTTTCAAAGTTTTAAATGTTGATATTTTGTAATACTAGAAAGGTTTATTAATAATTATATAGCGTTAAAGGTTTAACGGTGTTACAAAATATCAGCATTTAATGCTTTGAATATTGAAAAAAGTTATTCTGATTTGCATGTTATCCAATTCCTATTTTTGTCAAATTTTGTTTTAATCTTCATGTAAATTTTATCGCCAATTAAGCTATTTTTAATTTCTTCCGTTTTAGAAAACTTCACACCTCACATATTTTTCAGTCAAATAAAATTCGTAATCAATAATATGCCAAATGTCCAAAATTTTCTTTTCCAGGTAGAATTAATAACTAAATGTGATTTTTCTAAAATAAATTTTCAAGTTTTCTTACAACATAATCCGAATGCTTGTGTTCACAACATGCTTCCATCGGACACTCTTCCACAACATCAAGCTAAACATTCATACTGCATTTTCTTCCCCGATTTTCTTTTTGTTGAATTAGCTTCTTCTCTCAATTTGGTACTTTTTATTTTCCATCATTTCGTTAATTTTCATTATTTTGTACTTGTTTATAATTTAGATTTCTTCTTGTGACAAATTTTAAAATATTATAACTTTTTTAATTGCCTCTTTGGTTACGTTTTCATGTTTGTTTTTGTTCTCGTTTTGTTTGGAACTACTTTTAGATTTTGTATTATTTGAGAACGGTTGATTTGTGCCTCCTGTACTTCTAAATGTTCTTCCCCTTCTGAAGTATTCATCCATACCCATTCCTACATGATGCTTATGATTTTTGTTTTGTTCCCGTTTTGTTCTTAGGTGTTCTCAAAAACATAATTGTTAAAAGTTAAATAATAACCGAGAAAAACGCGAAATATCATTTCGCGTCAATCCCCCCTTTTTTGGATTTCTTTTTCTTTTCAACGCACCTCTGAGCAATTTGGTATGTCAATCTTCGTATTTTATTACCCACACCACACTTGAAAATGCAATGCACGATAAAATTTTCACATCGACCTTCAATTTATTATTCTTAAAATTTTTCAACTTTACATAATCAATATATTCTAATGAAAACTTAAAACAAGTCCATGTTAGATTGCCAATCAAAGATGCTGTGATACTCAGCTAAATTTTCAAATATCTAAATTATTTGTAACATATTGAATAATTAAAACATCTTTGATTAAACACTTTTTTAACTTTTAAATAACTCAATTTATTTCTTACGCCGAGAAAAGTCGTAAAAACTATGCTTATCGGGGTTTTTCCTATTCTAATAGACACACCCTGTATGATCTTAATTGTAAAAAATACTGTATGACCTCTGCATGATCTTTGTTAATTTTTGATGTTTTGTTTTTTATATTAATAAGAATTTTTTAAATTTTGTATTGGATTAGAAGGGGACTCATGCAAGAGCGACGAAAGGTCACCTTTCCAGGTGGTCTGGAAATGGAAAGTGTGAGATGCGAGTTTTTCACGTTTGTATTATAATTATTATTAAAATCTTCCTCCTAATATAGGTCCAGGACTTGTTCTTTACTAATTTATGTAATTAGTTCTATGTGCAAGCATTTTTGTTTTTTTTATATCTCAGGTGGCTTGCTAGGCTTACCTATTTTTATCGTTATGATGGCAAATCGGGTCGACAACGTTACGTGCTCTCTGTAGCGCGGAAGACGGTCAAGAAATTTTAGACTGCACCTGGAGTCGAACCGTGTAACCTTGCATTTCGTCGCTGAGCTGCGAAAACCTCCAATGTGACAAAACATAAATTTTACAGTAGAGGCAAAAAACTAGTTTTTTAAGGTTAGATCAAAAATTTTTCTTTTAATATGTTTCAAGAACAAATCGTTTTAGATTATTTAAATTACCTGTAAATTATAGAATCTAATTAAAATATACAATGAAAAATAGCACATTGGAGGAATTGTTCCTTCCCAAATTGTCATACATGGGAGGTATTTCCATCCCAGTTTTAGCGAGCTGTCATATTGGAGGAATATATTTTTGAAGATTTAGCCGTGTTGCCTATGGTTTTTCACATTGAATGTATTACCAACCTATGCAGAATTTATCGTAGAATAATTATGATACAAAAACCTGATTTTCAAAATTTGTCACATTGGAGGTTTTCGCACCTCGGCGACGATTTGCAGTTGTTTTCGCTAATATTCAGACCATGACCGTCGTCTATTTCATTATATTCTATTATTATTTAATATTCAAATTCTTTCAGTAAGTTATTTACTAGCAAATTTTAAAAGCAAGTTAAACCTCCCATATTATTCCGAAAAAGTTGCATACATTTATTTAAAATTCTTTAAAAACCATTGGAAATCAAGGAAATTCCTTGGAAATTGGTAAAATTTCTTAGAAATAGTTGAAAATCATTGGTATTCCTTGTAAATATTTAGAATTCCATGGAAATTTTACGAAATGAAGCCCCCCTTTCCATTGATGAAACTACGGGAGGTAAATGTTTCGAAAACATTGTCTACATTTCTTTCAAAATTACTGAAATTCCATGGAAATCTTTGACAATCATTGGATATCGTTGGAATTCCTTAGAGGTAGTTGAAGATTCTTGTAATTCCTTGTAAATATTTAGAATTCCATAGAAATCTTTGCGAACCTTTGAAATTTCTGGATATTAATGGAAATCCTTGGAATTCATTGGAAATCTGTGAAATTCTCAGTCCTGTATACACATTTTCTAAATATTTTCATAAATGAAACCGATATTGAAATGTTAAAACAAGAAATTTTATCTATCAGATCAAACTTTTTTTTTTAGCTAAACCCAATCCAAACCAAACTAAATCCAGAGTAAACTTCTTTTTCAATTTAGTTTAGACCTTAAGGTTTGTTATCTCTAGCTTCTTGGGAGAGAGACTGCCGGCTTTTCTTCCATATGTTTATTCGGTGGTCTCCAGGCGGTTGTTTGATATGGACAACTTACACATCTGTGACTATTCGGGCTAGTCTTTTGTTGTTTATTCGGTTGAGGTGTTCATTCCATCCTCTTACATCCATAGTACATCCAGTAATTAACATATTGCGATGACTCAATCGTCAATAAAGAAATTAACAATTATTAGGCAGGCAGTTAAGCTATTACAAATTGCATGAAAATTCTTCTACGATTTAGAAAGGTTCTCCAACGTTAAACAAAACTCAAATAAATTCGGTTATTAATAAATACAGGTAAGGAATGGGAAGATCCAAGAATGATATTGAAAAATATAATTAAATGTCCACAAATTAATTCACACAAAAATTGTTAGATTGTAAGAAATTGTTATTTAAATAAAAAAATGTATAATTAGGTTAGATTAAGCGGTGCGTTAAGAATAAGAAATTACGTGAGTGTTCGAATTCGGTTGAACAATAATGTAACGATGCTTCTCCGGGAGGTTCGAAAGATCGTAACGGCAAAACAAATTATAAGATGAACGCTAAAACAAAAAAAACAATGGTGTACATAATTTAATGACAATTAGCAAATCAATTTATTATCAAAAGTGCTACAAAACTTACCAGGAAGAAAAGACATCAAGTGGGAATAATAAAAAAAAAGGAATTTTAAAAAGCCTAGCAACAGCTCGATAAATAGAGGCTTCACACACGATAGCCAAAGCGGGGAGCCCGTGTAAATTTCGGCTCCAGAAAAAGTTTCTTTATTGATTAAAAATCAATAAAAAAAAAGTGTGTAGAACTGAAAAGTAAATGATTATAAGTACATGTAAAAAGATAAAATTAAGTGAGGTTAAATAAAAAGTGCACGATACTTACTTGGAATAAAATTTGGGAATGATGGTATGTAATTTGGATGAAACGATCCTATAATAATCACTGGAGCACAGATGTACAAACACAGAGGCGAGCTTTTAAGAAAATTTCTGGATACTGGTAAAAGCTTGGAAGACGAGATTCAAGACGAAAATATTACACACAAAAGAGCGACATCTACGGGTGGTAAGAACAAAACTTTAATATTTATAACGCGACGTGAGTGCAAAATTTAAAATAACATTAAACGGATTTCACGGCATTACGTAATTAACTTTGGGTTAGAGTACGCGTAGTTTTAAGAATTGGTTGTTTATTATTTATTGTTTATTTTTGTTAGTATAAGATTTGTGTTTTGTGTTTGCATAATTTGATGAAAAATAAATTAAATTATCATTTGTTAGTAAACATAGGCCTATCATTCGGGGATTTTTCTATCCCTACAAAAACATTTAATTTCAGAAAAAGAGCGCAGAACCGACTACTAAAGAGAGAGTTTTCATGCACGGTAAATTTATTTAAAAGAGCTAGCTGTGGAAATTAATAATTTTAATAATCAATCTTCAAATAATAATAAAAAAACATATAGCGGGTGTTTTGCAGAATTAATATAATTAAACTAGAACACCGCAATATGTCTCCGATTACTTCGTTTCTGATCCGATCCCACAGTGCTTTCCTCATTATTGTACGTGAGATTCTCATTTCTTCTTTTCTGCATTTATTCAGCATATTATGTCATTATTGGTCTTAGGCATTTCTTGTATACCCGCACTTTACTTTCAGTGTTCAGAAAATCGTTGTTCCATACTACTTCTCTCAGGCATCCCGATACGACACTTGCTTTTACAATATGTTTACACACCTCTTTTATGAGATCTCCACAACTCGTGATCTGCACCCCCAGATATACAAACGACATCACCTATTTAATGGCTTTACCGTCAACGACAAGATTACAACTTCATGGTTCCGTGATCTCGCCAAGCTCTTTGTTTTTTTCCGATATTATCATATCAAGAACAAAACTGATGATTACAACACCAATGTTAAGTAAATTTAAAAAATTTACGTTACAATCTTGACAAGAGATTGATCTCGTCATGATGGTATTGCTTTACTAGTATGACTTCTGAGGAGATGAATCTTCTTTGGAAGTAAGAACCAAACCATGGTCATACATTAAGTCGAATGCGATCCATTTTTGACGAGCTTATTCTGCGTTCATGCACTATGCTGATGGAATTTCCTCATCAGTGCTTGACGGTTAAGCCTCGTTAAGCCATATTGATATCTCATCCCATCGTCAGGTGAGCGCAATAAAAGAATAAAGGATAATTGAAGTTAAAATGAGATTGAAAAATTGTTGGAAACAATAAAAACTCAAAAAAAAATTAATAAAAAATGCAAATTGAAGTGAAAATTCGAACATAAAATTAAATTGCACGTGGCAAAGAAATCAAAAAGAATAATTAATTAGAATATAAATATAAACTATAATATAAAATATAAAATATAAACTCAGAATTGTCTTTTGAGGCAAATATTTAAATAAACAAAATGAAATCAGACTAAAAAATTTAAAATACATAAATAAAAAATAATAAAAAAATTTTATTTGCGCTGGATTTTATTAACAGCAATTTGTTTTTCGCTGAAGAATGCATCCATTTGAACTGATGGTTAAAATTTGTAATTTTAACATAACAATGTCGATTATGCTACTATTTAACAAATTTTTAGGGATATTAATCCCTCATAAAATGTGAAAAATAATAAAATCAGTAATCTACAATATTATCACTTAGACATTTTCTGTCGTTATAATTTTAGATGAGTTTTCCGTTTTAACTTTTACTGCAATCCTGGCGATGCAACAGTTCGTTTTTGAAATCTTTTACAATAAATTATATTAATTTTTCAACGCCATAATTCCCCCGAAAATCTAATAACTTTGGTTTGAATTCTTAAAGCAAGAATCTGCAAAATATTTAATAAAATGGAGAAGCAAAGACAGAGCGCGGCGTTTGATGGTGAATTAAAATCAAAACACAAGAAATGAATACGATGACAAAGAAATACACCTATTTTTATGACAACTTTTGAAAACCTTTAAGACAATGCATAAATTTGTTTCATCTAAGTGGCAAAGAGATTTCGGTGCTGATAAATTTAATTATAGTACACAACTGGAGGAGATGATCAACACCGGAAGTTTAACTTGATTAATACTTTAATTGATTCAATACAACGCCAACGCAATGTAATCTTCAATGTTTGACTTTATAAATTAGGTTTGTAAAAAAAAGTGCAGCTTAGCCTCAGTGGATCTGCATAATAGCGATAATAGCCAGATTCAAAATAAAACCACGCGGATAACAAAGTTTTGAGGTTATCCGCCGATCGTCACAAAATTTTAGCTTGATAGAAGAACTCTATGTTACATGAAAACATTTTAACATATCGAAGCAATCAATCAGAATGGAAGCCCACAGTCAAAGGGCTGATGCACTTTGAAGCAACGAATTGAAAAGCTATAATTATGATAAAGCACAAATTAAGCAAACATATACATTCGTAGCGAATTTGCAGAGAAGAGATTGCAAAATGACTAAAGCAAAATTTAATTTTGTAAAAACAGTACAAAACATTACGCTTTGTCGTCTGCTGCATTTCTATCAAAGGTGCATCTTTTACGTGGCATTATAACGTTATCTGCATTTGCTAGGAACACATTTCCTACTTTATACATTAAAGCTCTACGTGCATGCAAAACTAATTTTATCATAATTCTTAGCAAATTGCATAAAAGCGTCACTCATTATTTCAACAAACCTACCAGTATTTGCATATACAACGCATACCACTTAGCAAAATTTAAATTTTTGATAAAGATGTAATAGACTTTGCGATATTTTAAATTTAAATTATTTAAAAATAATAAATAAATTTAAATACAATTTAAAATTCAGTTTTTAACTGTAGGTATGTCAAAATCATGTGGATATACTATCAACACAGGTAAAATTTAAGCAAGATTTACATTTATCGAATAAAAGTTGCCGATTCGATCCTTCAATTACATTAAGAAAACCTGAAACTTTGCTCAATTCAAAAAAGCCTTGGAAAATATTTTTATTAAAATCAAATAGAACAAAACAATTCCTATGTGAAATCATCCGATGTAAATCCACCATTTAAAATAGATTTGAGATGGTCCACTTTTTCAATTTGCATAGTAAATCCAGCTGGAAATTGAAAAATCTAAAACAATTTTTGATTACACTTTTCCTGCATCATATATACAGAATGTCTGCTTCTTTTTAACACTGAGATTTTTCTTTGCTTACGGCTAAAGATAAATGTTTGCATTTTATACGTTTTGTGGTGTAAATTATTGCACAGTAGCACTCTGACCGCATAATAGCAAACTCATGAAGCAACATAGTTAAATGAACCGCATATAAAACTATACCACCGAGCTGCATTTATCACGTCAAAAAGTCAAGTGCTTCGGATAGTTAGTAGTTTTTTCAATTTTAATATCTTAACCATGTGCTTGAGAAATGATAAATGTACAGCACTAATTGATCTATTTAAAAGTATTCCAGACACCAGACGGATTTACTTAAATAATTTAATCCTCATATCTGAGCTTGATTGACATTTTTTCGAAAATCCAGCTCCTTGCTTAAAAATAAAAGTTCAAACAGATATGAAATTATCGTTACAAAGGAAACCTTTTATATTCAGTTAATCTGTGACATCCTGCTACGTTTCAAGTTAAATAAAATACTAATCTACGTAAACCTGTCTGCATTCTCTTTAACTTTTTTATATCAGTTACACATTAGTATACAGTATGATCAAGCTTATGAAGTGGTTTATGCAATTGGTTTTTTATTTTCTGATTGGTCGATTAAAAATATGTGTCGAGTGTGACCCTTTACATAGTCGATAAAAAATATTGTACTACAAACACTTACAAGAAACTCGTATTCACACCTGAAGTCCTCAAATCGATATTACCTACATTGCGTTTCACCTTTCAGGTAGAAATTGTTTGCATATATTACAACCATTGATTTTAGAAAATACGATAAATTGAATATAGACCGCCAATTTTTCACTGTCTGTGTGTATCGCCCCCTAGAGTTCGATCAAACCCTGGAGTGCATTTTCAAATCAAGTTTGATCCCCTAGGTCGACCACTTAACCGAAACACTTGGCGAAAATTACAGTTACGTATAAATTACTCATGTAGTTTTAATTTTTCTGTTCTTCTAAAATAATGCGACCTATTTTCATAACACTTGCAAAGTTTTTTTCTGAAAACATGAATAAATAAGAAAGTAAATAAATAATTTGTGCGTACGATGTAACACATAAATAAATGTAAACACCTACGATCCTTCTAGATTTAATAAATTTAATATAATTTTTTTGTAAATCTGCAAATAAACATAAACAAACGTGACGAAACGACACTTAAAAAGGGTGAAATGTCCAAGTTTGTTTTAGCATTGTGGATATAACCGCGAACAATTTCACTTTAAATTCTAAACAAATACTAAAAACAGGAAATTTATAACTTTAGTCAGTGATATGTTTTCTTCAAATATTTATATTTCAAAAGCTTTCCAGTTTTTGTATCGACAGTGGTCGTTCTAAATTAAATAAATTTTCTCTCTTGTAGCGGTTCAGTGAGGAGCTCGAATAGCTTCGGGCTTTGCAATTTTTCAAATACAGAATGTGGGAAAATGAAATTCCAAAAATTCAATTTGTCATAACTCGAATAGCCGATTTACCGCTTTTAATATAAAGCAAAAAGAAACATTAGTTGCAGATGCTTTTTGTGCCTCATTGCAACTTACCGATAAAGTTATAAAATGCATAATGCGCCCCAAGATGTAATAGCCGTTTAAACGTAAAACGCTTTTCTTGTAATCTCTTCTCATGTGTAAAACTTGACTTTTTCAGTTTCGTTCATTACGGAACACTTATCAAGCTCAAATATTTTTCACCCACCGTATTACAATAAACTGAAAATGAAAAACACTCTAACTTAGGTTAGTACCTACTACCTGCAATTTCCTGTAATTGAGTTTACCTGTTGGAAATAAACTATTATTATTAAATGAAACTCGTTTATTGTAAATTATTAGTTTGCTTTTATAAACACTAAATTACCTCCCATGACACATTTTTGTAATTTTATTTATGCTACGCTTAATAGTCGTTCGGAAAATGAGCGTATATGCGAATCAAACCTTTAAACTGAGTACCTGTAAAGGAAAACTTTAATTGAAATAATTGTCAGGAATTATTCAAGTGATTACTGCAATCGAGCGAAATTAGTTACTTTTAACCTTTCAGTGAAGATAAAACGTGATGTCGGAACTTTTTATCTTATTAGATCTATTGGAGTTAGGGAACTCATGAGGCGGCTACGTTACCATTTCGGGAATATGCAGTTGTGATACCATTTCAGAAAAAAACTTGACTTTTAAATAAACCGAAATAATCAGCAGCAAAACTGGCTGATATCAAATTTTAAACAAGCCACTGCTGGCTCATTATTCAACCAAGTCTACACAATTCTTAACGAAATAACCCAGTTTTACATTTTTATTATTTTCTGTTTTGCAATTAAATTCTCTTTAAAGAACAAAATAAAAAAAATGTAATTCTTAATTATAATGTTTAAAGCAGCAGAAAACTTGGATAAGGAAAGTCCTAAAGGAAATTCAACCCACCGCATGAATCAATTAGAACCGAAAAAATACTTAAAATTAAAATTAAATGTTCTATTATAAAATGTTAAATGATTAATTAGTACCTACTTTATTTTAAGCACAATCTTTTATAATAATTTATAATAATTTAATGCTGTAACAACAAACTAATACCTACCTACCTACCTCAGGGCAAAAAAAATTAAAAGTTTAATTTAAGGAATACATTTTCAAATTTTCATTGTTTTTATTCATTTTGAAACATTTCTCCATGGATATTATTTTTATTAATAATGGTTTTTTTCTGTTTCTATTGTTTTATGTTTTATAATAGATTATTCACAATAATGCCGAAACAGATCCGTATTGAACTGTAATACGTAACTACATCTGCATTAAGATTTTTTTTAATTTTCATTACTTTTACCTTCTTTGCTATTTACAATAAATTTTTTAGAAAATGTTACTGTATTTTAATTAAAATTACTAAGTTAGTACTTAAACTTAGTGCCTTCACGTTCTGTATGAATTCTAATAAATTATTTTAGTAGGTACGGAATTCTGCTCATTTTCTTGGGACATGAACTACCAGCTGTCTTTCCATCTTTTCGGTGCGTTGACTTTGTTCCAGTAACATCTCTTTGTTTTTGTTTTCTCCATCTGACTATATCATCATCCATTGTACATTCGTTCCAGCTGTGTTTCTTAGTGTCCTTCCGGATATTGATCTTAGTATCACCCAACTTCGCAATGAGTTTTGTTTTGGATGTGTCTACTCGGGTTCTATGGTCATATTTGTTCATCCAGTTGTTACAGCAGACTTACATTATTATTGGGAATATCTCACATTTTTTGAGGTAAGTGTCGACTGCTTAACGTGGATTCCGAACCACGCCACAAGTTACGTTAAAACTCATATATCCTTTCGATAAAACTACCTGTATTTCTTTCCTTGTGGTTACCGAGTATATTGCTTCTCATAATCTCTGCTGCTAGTTTGCATTTTGTGATCTTCAGCAACTTGATATAATATTTATAATTGATTTTGCAGATTGCTTTCTGTCTCAGCCTTTGTGGTATTAAATAATATATGATAGAACCCTTTTTCTTTCAGATTACCACAGATGAATTCGATCGAATGCTTTAATGATATCGATAAAGGAACATATTATATTTTTTGTTGTATTCAATAGATGATTTAAAATATCTTTAACCCACTATCAGGCCCGATCAAGGGGTTGAGAAGGTGGCCTCCACCCTATGACGCTTTTATCAGAGTTTTTATTAAAAAACAATTCGTTTTGGCTCCATTTTTATGGTGATTAAAATATTATATCGCACTGTGACCTCAAGACCACCATAACTCAAATAATCAAATTATGAGATAAAATGGTGTTTTAAACTAGTGAGTACTTGCATTGACTATTATTTTTTTAGTCTTTATACTTTAAATAAAATTGATTAAATAATGTTTACATGCTGATATATTACTCCGATAAGAATTCAAAAAAATGGACTACACGTTTTAATTTATGCTAATAATTTGCAGCGTTTTGAACGCTCCCTCCCTCTCTACACTGTTTCCTGATTTTTAAATTGACGTTGTCAATTAATTTCATACAAAATTAATAATTTATTTTTAGCTTTGAAAATGAGCCAAATGTAAACAACGGCCCGAAATGTTGGAAAATATTTTAAAATATTACATACTTACACCCGACTAAAAATCTTATAATTAAAAGTAAAACCCAAATTCTGTCATACCTTGAGGAAGTACCATAGGTTACAAATTATACACTATGCATTTTAAAGATGCATATGGGGTAAAACAGGGGGTAATGTTGACCTGCGCCTGCTTGCCAACGTTAAGTCCTGCATGAGTCCGAAGAGGAATGAATAAGATGTAGATTTGTTATAAAATTTGATTTGTGATGCATAGGACGTTCATAGGGGGAGGGCTTAGAAGATTGTGATCAACTTTGATAAGGAGGGAAAAGGGGATTGAGAAACCGAAAAAAATTGAGTACGTCCTTTATGGACGACCCTTAAGAGGTCAATAAATAAAATGTGGCACTTGCATCTCCACTCTCTTCTTCATCAGCTCGATATTCTTTCGAACATCCAGTCCACTCCTGGACTATAAATTTCTCCCCCATGAGAGGAGGTTCAGGCCATACCTTAGCACGGTGGCCAAGTGCGGGTTGGTAGGGGAGAAGCCAGCGGCGTTCTTTTTAAATTAGGCAACACACGATCACCCATCCAAGTGTAAACCGCCGGCAGCCTTGCTGGACTCTCGTGATCTATTGACCACGGGCATTTGCATTGCGCTGCTACTCTTCATCTCCACTATACAAAACTTCGCTAACCCTATTATCTACAGTTTTTATGTAATGATTGCCCTATAGTCTGGGCCATGATTGGTCAAAACTTATCTGAACAAATATAATATTCATCATAAATTATTGTAATTGCATATAAGCAAAATAATATTAATTTTATGCTCATCGTGGTGAGACTACGCTTACTATTAGCTCATAATCAAAAATATTCCTGAGCTGAGCTTGCCCGCTATATTTTAAGAGTTCATTTTTGACATATTTGAAGCTTTCCAGAAGCTATACCGAATTTCTTCCATTACTTCTGAATGTTCTACTCCTTCTTTTTCACCTTTTCTTCTCTTTTTCTGTGGTTCTACTTTCCGACTTCTACATAAAAACTCATAGTTTATACCTTAAAATACAAAAATTATATTACTTAAGTTTCACTTTCAATTATTAAAACTTTGTACTAAGATATTTTATCATTTTCAGTAATATCGCTTCGGGTGGAGTTCAGCTCGCTTTCCCGAAATTTAGGTGTAAAAATTTCCCTATTGGTTCTTACGGTACAGCAGAATATGTACAAAAAATTGTAGTGACAATCGATAATCTCATCCATAATACACTATAAGACTATGCGTTGAAATACTTCGAGAGCGCAGGAACTCATGGATTATATTTTTACTCAAATGGTTGTCCTGAAGATACACAGAAAAACAAAATATTGGTGTTGATGTGCGATAGGTGAAGGTCATAAATTTAGACAAAAAATAGATTGTTCTTGATGATGTATGTACATATTGTCGTAAAAGTTAAGGAATATTCTGCTAATTATATAAATCGTCAAATTCTGAAAGATAACTTACTTTTTCTTTGATTTAATAAAAGATGTAATTAAAGTATTAGAATAAGTTTCTATTAATTCAAAATAAATCGCATGTGATATCAATAAAGACAAATAAATGTTTACAAACAAATCCAGATCGAAATCTGTACCCAAAGGTTTACAAATAAAATAATAAAAAACAAATCGAAGATTCTTCTTTCTTCCTTCTTCTGCTTAATGGTTCATTACCATTAAGGCTTTTCGTTGTCTAATTAACACATGTAGTTGAAATAACAGAAGGGTAGTGTCGTGACTGTCCATGAACAATCACTCTACGGCCTGTATTTTAAACGTTGAGGACCACTTTTAATTGTTTAAATCATAAATTTACAATACCTTATTACAAGTTATATGTTTTTCGATTTTCCGGTGTAGATCATGCCTTAAATTATTATTTCCTTGAATCAGCTGTTGTGGTGACATTAACGTAGTAATTCACGTGCACTTTATTTAAACAAAGAACATAACTTCACTGAACTTTAAATAATTTTTACAAATTATTTTGTTGATGTTGTTGATGGCAGGTAAGTGAACATTCGTACCACTCAATAATCCGGCATTGCATAAACTGAGTCGACCCTTTACTAAAGTGCATTTCGCCAGCCTCCCCCATTTCGAATTTCGGATCCAAAATAGTTTCAATCGTTTGTACCTCGTTTGTACCTATTTGTACCTATTTGTATTTGTTAGTTATTAAATTAAAATAATATAATACTTTGTTGATACCTATAAATGTTGATATTTACCTCTATTAATGCATTTGGAATAATATCGGTTATTGTTAGTGGATTACTACTATACAAAACATCTAGGTACCACGACACGGATCAGACAGGAACGTCAGATAACTTTTTTGTTTTCTGATGGACATTCAACCATAAACTTTTTGTTATGATTATCTGTTATTATTTGAAGAAAGTTATTAGTATTAACATTAAACAACGGTGTATTAAATTTATTAAGAAGAAGCGAGCGAAGAATCTCGTTAATCCAAATGTGCGTCATGGTGATTTTCCTTAATATTTCGAAAACTAAGGAGGTACAAACGAAAATAAAAGAGGTACAAATAGGTACAAACGAGGTACAAACGATTGAAACTATTTTGGACCGAAATTCGAAATGGGGGGGGGCTAGCATTTCGCCAGCCCCCCCCCCCAACGAATTTTTGAAATATCTCAAAAACGAAAGAGGTACAAACGAAAATAAAAGAGGGACAAATAGGTACAAACGAGGTACAAACTATTAACACTATTTTGGATCCGAAATTCGAAATGGGGGGGGGGCTGACGAAATGCACCTCTTTTACTATCCAGGTTTACAGAAGCTTGACTAACGTCGCCACCATGTTGCGTTAATCAAAATTAACAACATTGATAAAATTTTGGATCTCGTCGAAATACGTCCGCATACCTTGAAGGTAAAAATTCAACTGATGTCGTTGCGCAATAAGCTCTAATTTTCGTAAATTTGGAAATCCAAAGTCAAAATTGGTACTTTTTGGAAAAATGAATATTCGAATTAAATTACTTTAACACACTGGTAAGTTTTTAAATTTCGTTAGATAATGTTTGTACTAATTATTTCTTTATTCTGTTCACAGTAACCGAATTTTCACAGTATTTTAAAACACTTTTGATCAAAGACTTGGTATCATTCAAGAAATCTCTGGTTTCTTGCGATTTTAACCCTTACGTTATAATACAACCCTCTTGCACAATTTTACAACAACCTTACAGTTTTGGATATGGTCGAATTTTTGACATAATTCATTTTACACAGGATATGTTTTTTAGAAAGAAATTCATGTTTGAAAATGACAAAATGATAGGTTATGTTTTTCATGTAAACAAATTTACAAATTAACTAATTCTAGATTAATTAATCGATTTTAGAGATTTTTGACATGACAAATCTCAAGATTAACGTGGATAGCAAGCTTTAACAGTATATTTCAGTCTTGGACGATTTTATTAAACTCATGGTTTTTCAAAATGAGGTGGATATTTTATATCGGAAACGACATGTTTCACGGAACCTTATAATTCTCTATTGTAAGAGTCTTATGATTATTTGAAATTAAAAATGTAATTGTGCTTCAAGCTTATGTAATAAATTAAAAATTGTTCACCCTTCAATCCTGTTTAAAATTAAAACTTTTTACAAAATGAATTTGTAAGGCTTTTCACTCATGTGAATTCAAATGTTTTTATGTTAAGAAAACTACGACAATATGTTAAATTCTAAAAACCTGGGATGTAAAACAAAGCTACAATAATACAAAACCCCGAATTCAATTAGTCAGCATAATTATTAAAATTTATTTAGGGCATTCAAAGTGGGTTAAAGTGTCGAATTCTGGTCTTTTCGTTAAATATTAAATGCTTTTAAAGATGAAGTTTGACTAAACTCGCCAATTAATTCATTATTCGAAAAGTGGACAACCAAATGTAGCTGAAAATGGAAGAAAAAGCTAAGTTGACTTAATTATTTATTAATCAATCGCAATCCAATCCATATCGAGCCAAGGAACACCAGTAACTTGCAGATTTTTAACAAATAACGAAGGTTAAAGAAAATTTTGAGTTCACTCCATATTTTTATAACATTTTAAAACCGTTCAATAGATGGAAGTTGTAATTTGTGCAATACTTTGGGGATGAATTTTAATATGAACTTTAAGACCAAAACTTTAAGGTCTAGAAGTTCAACTTTTTAATAGTTTTTAGTAATATACTTGTAGTTAGGTGAAGGTGAAATGCAACCCCTCCTTCAAAGAATTTTGTCACATAATTTTAGCTTGTAGTTCTGAAGATAAATTAGAAGATTTTTTCGAAGTAACCAACATCGTTGAGTCCTGCAATAGTTGTATATCAAAATATTGACCTGTTCAATCAAATTGATTTGATCTACATCCATAATACGTTTTTATTATTTTCTTTTGCAGTTTTAATCTTAACAAGAAGCATTTTTGTATACCATTTTTATTTTAGCATAAAACGTCACGTGCACAAGAAGTCTCATATAAGTTTTGTTTAGTCTTTTTCACTTTCAGGGAACCACATCTGTGTTTGACCATTAAGTTTGCGTTTATCTTAATGTTGACATGCAAATTTTAGTATTATTATGATATTATTTTAGCATTTTACAGGTATTAAACTTGTTTATCTTTATTCTCGCCACTTTTACAAGTGTGTTTTGGAATTCTTACGTTGGTCCATCTTTCATTTTTTTATTTTAAAATATTATTAAATGACTTGAATTTCTTTCCATGTACGAGTTCCTTTTCTTTATGTTTAATCATTTAATCACCTGAAACATCTCATTATCAAGGCCCTTCTGATTTTTTTGACTTTTATTTGAACTTTTGAAAAGCTCTGTTTTTAGTGCAGACAGAAAAATATTTTGCAGGTTTTTTTAGGTTATAATTTGATTTTGCTGTACAGATTTTTATAATGTACTACTACATACATTTTTTGTAACCATTGTATGCACCACCATTCAAAGTATGCCCTGGCATACCGCAATATTCGACCAAACTGTAAAATATAATGTATTATATCAAATATCAAAATATCAATATCAAAAGATATTATATCAAATATAATATCTACGTTTATTTTAAACAAAAACAAATTTAAAAATAAAATAAAAGTTAAATTTGAATAACAAAAGCATACTACCTATTATTTATAAGTGAAGAACTGTTTTATGAACGACACTTGAAAAATTCCATAATTGCAGTGCAGTCTGAAAATGTTACAAGCTTAGGTAAATTATAAAAAGTATAAATGGATGCATACAAAATGCATAGAAAATAATCCACACTTACGTAGGTGCTTAAGGTATCAGGGTGGCATAATACAACACCATTCGTAGAGGTACAACCCTTAGACATTTTTTCTCAAATTAAATATTTTTTCATAATTTATTCTTGAAAACAATTTAAATAACATTTTTTGAGTATAGGTTTTAATCTTTTGCTAATAATTCAGACTTTTAAATACTAAGGTAATAGTAGTAATTATTATAAATATTTTATTAATATCGATAATAATAATTTTATTCTAATGCAACCAATTTCATTTAGCATTAGTGGCATCAGGCTAAATAGTATTAATATTAAATGTACCAGTATATCACTCATTCCGCTTTTCGTCCTATTTCCATATTCGATAAAGGTCACATTATTTATGAATTTACTTCAAAATGGTAAATGTAGAATTTATGTTTTGAATTTTTTTTAAATTTTAGATAATTTAAATTTGATATTTACTACTTCCTTCCATATTTTACGAGATGAAATTGGTAATAGTATTAATAAAATTACACTTGCTCGGATGGTGGTTACTGAAAGATGTCAGTAGGTCCTGAACTTGCGAGAACAGATCGTGCTAATAATTTTCAGTGCACTCGAGGAAATCGGTATAAAAATTTAAAAAGCTGTTATTTAGGAGTTGCAGAACTTCTATGTTAAATTGCAGTTTTGTATTTCACGAAACTTTCAATTTATTGTTTCTTCCATTGCATTGCCAAGAAATAAAATATTTCAGATTTAGTCTGCTGCTGTTCTCAATTGCTCAAGTTGTATTATTTTTCATTTCATTTATCAAATTTGTGTAAGTATGTTGCAATATATTCACACTCTTTTAGAAAAGCTTGTGTTCGTGTTTATCGTCAAATGCAGTTAATTTTCATTAACGGTTAGCATTAATGGTAGTGATAATTTAGCATCAAATTTATCGGTGTATAGAAAGGCATAACACTAAATTTACACAAAACTTAGCTTAATAATGATCGTTTATGAACGCAGAATAATCTAGGTACAACCTATAAATTATTAGTTTCGTCGTTTTGCAGACACAACCGAATCTTGTATGCTTTTGGTAAATGGGATCACGGTAGCGGTGACAGTGGTGTGTCACGGTCGGTAAATTACCAAGGATTGCTATTGTGTTTACGGTAACCAGCATGCAGCTATGGCGACGCCACGGGTCGTTGCTTACCCCTGTCCATGTATTAGTTACTCTACAATCTACACCCTATACGCCTTCTGTATAAATGTTCAACCACACACTATTTATATGAACACCGACTGCTCCTACTGTTCAAATTGACTACAAAAGCAATAAAATGCCCCATCATTGTGGGCGAGTTTCAAACTAAATTACAGATACTACGCTAAATTACATGGTTTAAATAGGGTTCATTTTCTGATTATCCTTCAAAATCAACCCAGAAACTATTTTCATACCTTTTTACACGTAGGTGTTTAATTTAATTAAAAAGAAATAAAAAATTCAAATATTGTTCCTTCTTTTGCGAGAAATTCCAAATGGAATGGGTTTCAAGAACTCTTTAGAAGCGATTGAAAGGTGGAAGACCGCTTGCATAATGTATACAATCTCATATTGTCAGAACCTTCTTACCTATTTTAGAAAATGTCGAAATTAAAAGAGTCAACCGAAACCCATATCAAATCATTGACAAAGACGTGACGAACAAAGAAATCTTAACATAATGCCTTTATTATGGTATTTAAAAGTCTAAAAAATGAGTTGCAACTTTGATTGAATACTTGCGTGACTCGATCATTTTATTTAATTGTGCTTGTAACTTTACTGTCATTAACTTATTTTGTGTTAAAAATGACTTTACCAAATTTTTACGTCCGCTTTTACATGGCTGATTATGAATTTAAATGAGCATTTGTTGTACAGATTACAAAATTGCCAAACTTAATTATTATTGTACGATAAACCTATAGAGCCGCGAGTCCGCAATGTTGACCCCCGATGATCGGAATAGATCTTCACTTCGATTCCTTCTATAAGTTTATCAAAACAAACATGAATCTATTCTGTCTTCAGGTGAAATAAGGGCTCTAAGCTATTGGAAGTCTTTCAAAATCTTGCTTTATTTTTCAAGACACTTGATTATGCTGGCCTGAAGAAAATCTAATCAAGTCGAAACAATATTGTAGTAAGCTGTCGTTTTAATTTTCAAATTATTGTAAATTGTAAGCCTGTCTGGCAAAAACTTGTGTGTTGTTTAAATGTACGTACATCGAATAACTAACTCCAGTATTAGATTATTGTTGATTGGTTTTATTGGTTAAATTTCATTATTGTAATTTTAAAACATTATTTTAAAAATCGTTAATTTAAATTTAAATGATAGGTGAAATTTAATAAAAAGCATCATCAGTCAAAACATCATTTATAATAGTTACTACTAGTGTACATACATTAAAGCTTCTGATGAATTTTAACAATGTAAAATGATCGAAAAGGAATTAAACTGCTGACATTTTAATTAAAACCGTTACAATATACATTACAAAATTGTTTTATATAATTCTAATTAAATATATAATATTATTTTAATTAAATTTTGAAAACTAAAATAGAATTAAACTCTATAACTACTATAGTGCGGATTTCTAACTATTATGTGCTATTATGCTCTGAAGTACAAATTACTTATAACCAGAACTGAAAACCTGCACATAAACGCGAATAATACCACTAAAAAAGCATATAAATTTTTTTGCTTTAATACATTTGTATGCTTATTTTTTGTTGGAAATTCTATTTCTTAAATTAATTTAATTTTTTTGCTACGATTTCTTGAAAACCCGTCTGATCTATGAACCGGAACAGAATTAATTTTCCAATGAGATTTATTGAAATTGAACGCTATCATCAGCCAAATAATTTAAAATAAAGTAATAATAAATTTTAGGTTTTGAACAGAAAAAAATTGTCCCTGAGGAATTGCTGAGCAATTAAAACGCCGTTTTAATTGATTTCTGCTTTTGTAAGTCTTCCGCCCAAATCTTTTGATTTTAACCCAAAAAAAAAATTTTTTAGATCTAAAAATTGACTAAAATGTTCCTAATCAAGATAAAAATCAATGAAGTCCGGGATGAACGTCTTAGGAATTTTATTTTGTTTCATCTAAACTGTCTGGACTTAAATTTCAGAAAATTCTTTAAATATTCCGGAAGTAATTTTAATAAATAGATGCATACTAAAATAATCAGAGAAGAATACCATAATAATTATTAAAATAATTTACGAACATAATCACAATTCTACAGCTGGAAATGTTGAGGAAAAATTTTCAAAATAAAATTAAAGAAAACTTCGTAGCTTTCCAAGGTGCAACCCAAAAAATTCTGTGCAATCTGGTACAAGATTTAAATGAATCTGAATTCTCTTTAATGAGTCGGAGTTTAAGACGGAGATAAAAAATTAACAATGGTTCTGATTTTTGTCAAGATTTCCATGTTATGTGTCGTTGATTAAATTCACATTTTTCGACCATTTTTCTCTGTATTAGTACAAAATGAAGATTTACGGAATTGAATCGTGATAATTTTATTTGTATCGCTCCTTTGGATTATTTAACCCTTATAATTAAGGAGCGAGTAAGGAGGTCAAGTACAGAGAACTAATAAACATACGAACACGAAAAATAAAAAATGGTACGTGACGATAAATGTAGAAGTAAAATATAGAACAGACGAAAAAGGAATGGAATAATTTTCACGAACAATAAAAGAATCTCATGAGCTGTGCAAACACAAAGAATAAATGGTTCTTTTGGAGAACCATCCAAGAAGGATGGAGAGGATTGAAAAAGAAAGCATAGAAATTAATAATATTAAACAGAAGTAAAGAAGAACAGTAATTGTATACGTAAGAAGACTGAAATAGAAGACGACGAGCAAATAGTAACGGAATCAGCATACGATGCAGTCTCGGAGATCATAAAAAGGATTAAAAATAAGAGAGCATCTGGCAAAGACGAGGTGTGTGGAGAGATGATAAAAATGGAGGAGGTGATCCACCGTAAACAATACATGGTATGATCAAGAGCTAGTGGAAGGAAGAAGCAATGCCTTAAGAAAGGAGGATTGCAAAGATACTTCGAGCTTATGAAAAAATTGATGTGAAAGACTGTGCCGAAAAATTATAGAGATGTTATACTGCTAACCAAGGTATGCAAAATAATGTCAACATTAATAAATAGAAGAATGAAGATATGTACGTATATTGAAAGAATATTAGGAGAATATCAGCATGGTTTCAGAGAGGGGAGGTTGACAATTAAGGCACTGTGCGTAATGAAATAAGCAACTTAAAAATGATATAAGCACGGGATATGTGGAACTTCATCGCAGATTTTCTACAAGCGTTTGACACTGTCGACAGAGAGAAACTAAGTTTATGAAAGCATGCATTAACTGTATCTGCAAAATCGATAACACTGGTTAAACTAACAATGGGAAAATCAAAAGAATATGCCCATGACTTAGCAATAGCAGCCAGAACAAAAGCAATAATAGAGGGCATATTAGAAAGAATAGAGAAAAGAGCAACAGAATTGGATTTGAAAATGAATAAAGAGAAGACAAAATATATAAAGTTCAAGAGGAATAATAGTTTTGTGAATGGACGAAGTATATCAATAGGAAGATACAAAGTAGTTGTGACATACGCGATGGAGATATAAAATTTTACTTTTAGTAAAGAAACGGAGCTCAGAGTTTTCAGAAATATACTGAGAGCGACAATGGGCTCAGACGGGGAAACAAGTAGAAAAAATGGTAAACGTAAAAATTGTAAAGTTAATAAAAGCACAGCGCATAGGATGGTTGGGGCATGTAATGAGAAGAGAAGAAAACGAACCGGTAAAAATTATCACGAAACGGAAACAGGGAATAAGACTGAAATCGAAATAGTTGGATAAGGTGAAGAGGGATTTGAGATTTATGGATGTTAATGGAATTAGAGATAAATGCATGAACAGAAAGAGGTTGACTAAAGTGATGGAAACATCGAAATCATGTGAAATGCTACAAAAGTGGAAAGAAGAAAATAAAAAAAGGAGTGATCCACCTTGAAAATAGAACAAGAAGACTTCTTAAACAGAAAAGGTCACATTTTGAAAGGTATGAATGTGAGAGAAGAAGGTAAATACGAAATTGTTGTACGAAAATATGCCACTGTATTTTGGAATGGAATAATAGGTTACTACGAGTATTGTATTGTATTATTATTGTACTTAGGGGTCGTTTGGCTGCAAGAGCCTTTCAGAACTGCGACCAGTATTGATCTTTTGTTCATTACCCTGCTAATTAGGAGTTCAGGAATTCAATTTTGCTGGCAAAACATAATATACTCCTGAGAGGTTTTTGTTGCACCTCATTGGGTATTAGTTGTGTCTGTCCCAGATATTTTAGCCTGGATCGGGCTAAGGCATCGCAGCTACAGAGAATGTGTTCGGCCGATTCGGTTTCCGATTCACAGAGTCTGCATCTGTCATCGTCCTCCATTCCCATTTTTTTGAGGTGATATCTCACCTGACAATGTCCGGTGAGCAACCCCGTGATGAGCCTGATTTCATTCTTTGATAGTAGAACAAGTTTTTTAGCCTCTGCAGTCGAATACTCTATAAATTTCTTCGCCTGTTTTTGTCCTGGTTGTTACGGCGTTACCGTATGTTTTGGGTTGCAACGCCCTGTATATCTCAAGAAAATAAGGTAATACTTAGAAATCTCAAAGTTTCTTTAAAAATCAAAAATTTTCTAATAAAAATGGAATCGAAATAACGAGTTCCTATTGTAAATGTCAACATTCTAATAAATTGCAAGCAATAATTTTTAAATGGGAGATAAACACATAGTATTACATTGAAGCAACATTGTACCGGGTAAAATGTAATTCAGAATGCACCTGGCAAGATATAATATAAACAATCCGTCAACTGCACGGTTTATTATATCAACAAATTTATATTTTCAAGACGATAAAATCGAAATACAAGTGAGGTCTATTCGTTCCAAGTTAAAATGTAGCAAGTTACTTAGTATCGTTATACTAATCAAACGACGCCGCGCTGAAAGCTAAACGAACTGCACCAAAAGCATTCTTTAATTAGAATTAAACCTTGAATCGTACATTTTTTCCCACCAAGATGATCTCACCCCAAAGGTGAAAAATTTCTAGCGGGAACGGAAAAACGGAGGCAGTTGCCTGATATCACCCGGACTCGTAACTTGTATCTAAAATAATTTTCTTGTATCTACCTAACAAAGAATAATTATTTATCTTAATTTTCCGGTTAATTTTAAATTACCTTCGCTTTGATTAATTTTAAAATCATCAAACCAAGGATATATAAATAGTGAAATAAAAACATCAGTGACCTAAGAATTTTTGAAATTGAAATAAATAAACAATTAATTATCGCAAACGGTGTATTAAACTAACGAGTTAATATCGTAACCCAGAAGTTTCATCACTAAACGGGCGAATAAATATTATCGTGAAAGCCAAAAAAAACTATAATTTCGCGAAAGTGTTGATAAAAATCAACTGCAATATTACACCGAAATTACCACCGCTACCTATAGAACATTCTATCGAATTAAAGTGTGTCGTAACAAAAAAGTGCGTTACTTTAAACAAATACATAAGGAAATAGCGCGAAGTATCTCACCAGTTTATACCATTATCTATTAAATAATCGGTGTGCGATTCTAATCTACACAAAATAACGTCGGTCAAGTGACGTTATTACAAGCAGTGATTCGACAATCATTCCGTTAAATTCTCTCTCAAAGAGCCAGGCTACGGGACAACTCAACACTACCTATTCATCAATTAAATTAACTTTGGATTACGTCGCATTTCACCAATCCACATCTCGCTACTACAAAAACAAAGGTAGAAAATTGGCCTGACCAAATAACTGTAAAATTCCTTTATATTCTGTGAAAACGTATCAATCTTCCAACAGGTATAATATTTTCATTTAAATATTAATTTAAATTAGAAATATTACGTAAGCTCATGCCAAAGATATTTTTGCTTTAGTAAATTTGACTATTAAATATTAAATTTAATATCTCGCATAAGCTTGCAAAAATATTACGTTTATCTACTAACAATTTTAACCATTACTTTTTTATGCAACATGTGTCTATATATGTGTTTCTATGTAAATTTATGTACCGATACCTGAATTATTCGTTGATTAATATATGTATATTAGTACAATTGATTTTTTTCTCGACAAATCTAAGAACCTATAAACAAATCTCTAAAAATAAGTACCCACACCTGAGCAAAGAGGAAGAAATTTGAAGTTCACCCATCCAGCTAAGCAAGCCACGGAGCAACGTAAAATCTATTACACGAATTTACTAATTTATCTGTTATAGATCGTTATATGGTGTACTATGCCATAGGGTTTTTTTGTCCTCTGCTTCCCACTTCCGGACCTCCAACCCCCTGTGTGTCTTGGAAAATCCACAGAATGGTTCGGGCCCAGTCGGGGCAGCCCTTGAGCCTGATCTAGCCAGTTTATCGGCTAGATCAGGCTCAAGGGCCTGATCTCATCTCATCTCATTACCCTCAATTCCCTCATGACCCGGCACCCAGTGGAGGGCAATTTTATTGCCCTTGGCCAGTTTCTTGAGGGATTGTCTGCATTCCCATGTGGACAAATACTCAAAGCTATTTGCTTTGAGTGCCTTTATCGCAGCTTGGCTGTCAGACATTTATTGACTTTTTTGCCCTTAATGTTCCTTCGCAGGCATTCATGGGCACATAGTGCAATTGCAAGTATTTCAGCTTGCATAATTGTGGGATGGGTTCCTAAGGCTATAGATGCCTCATATTTTGGGCCATATATGCCTATGCCTGTTCCCTACTACGAGTATGTAGTATCTGCATTTTTTACAGCTTTGTAAAATCTTCCTATATCATTTTGGAAAATGAAATCTCTGTTAATATCCACTATGACAAATTTAAGGTTTAAATTTGTAAGACCGCATAAGGGTTATGGATTTTATCCCTCAATTTTCCACCAATTCCGCATCCGCCAACAGGTTAACTTTTTTCGCTTGATTAAGAAGTGGTTCCTCCTAAAGCAGTGTCAACCTAATTTTGCTGTTTAATCAGAAGGTAGAACAAAATAACTGCATAAGTTTAAATAATTATTATTCAACGTGTGTAAAAAGGATGTTTAAAATATTATAGCACAGCCATGTTAACATTTGACATACTAAATTTTATTTTAAAAATAGCGTTATAGAAAACAAATACATAACGCAAAAGATGAACTAAAATTATCTGAATAAATGGTGAGGGTAACAAAAGAACCATTTAAATTACTCAAATAATATATGGTAAAATCGTATCAAAAATTTTTGCAAAAATCAGAAGAGAGCAACCGGACTTCGTAAGTAGGTTAATCTGACTATTCCCGGGTTAACTGAAATTGTATATGCAACTTTGTATAAAAAATATGGACAAACGTGCATATTCTGTTACATTACAAACTGATAACCGGAGTTTTTCAGTCCGAGCATAAAGTGGATGTAATTGAGCACAGAGAAAATAGTTTTATTACCAAGTTAAAGGCCAGACCATTAAGGAAGAGGGCGGTTAATGTATAAATCAACAAAATAAATGAAAACGTATAAATCTAAAATTCTGCTGGTTTCACCTTATTTAAATGAAGTAGGAAACACTACGTTTTCAAGTTAATTAAACCAAATAGAAGGCACACTTTCAAGTTATTTAAATCACTATGTATTAACTGTTAAAAACTAGATGTCCTATTATTATTGATAAGATATCTCCATTCCTTTGACAAACCTGAAATTAATTACAAATTCAATGTCTGATTATTGGAACGGAGATAGGAGTCTAGATTCTATCAAACGCTCATCATTACAAATTACTGGAACAAAAGCCAATTTCAGGAAATAAGATGGAAATCATGATATCTTGCGGTCTTTTCCCAAGTTCTCGATTTTTACAACTCGGGGCGTCCATAAAAATTATAAGGATACGTATTTAAACTTGACAAACGTTTGGAATATAAAACCTTAGTGTACATATAAATAATTGGAGATTGAAATATTTGCCATGCTTTTGGTGTGATAAAAAGTATAACAAGTTTTACCAAATCCACAATACTAGCAAACATAAAATGTACTTTTAATTGAAATATCACACTTTTGCATTATATTGTGATAAAAAATGTTTGTCCTGTTTCTAAACCTGACACTCCACAGTATAACTTCTAAATAAAATTGTCAAGTAATGTTAAACATTTAACATGCTTTTAGTTTTTAAATAATTAATACTAGTTTACTATTAAATAACTAACGGTTAAGTATATCAAAATATTTGTCATGTGTTGGATATAATAAAGTTGCTTGCGAATTGTCCTAAATTTGTATAGTAATTGAGCATATCAACGTTGATTAATAATTTAAACATATTTTAACAGGCGAGATCCGACTCGGCCTTACTATAAAGTACAAATAATACAAGACGAGGTTAAAATTTTATTGAAAATATCGATTAATAAATTTAAGAAGAACTTCTCCATTCCATGTTTAGCAGATAAACCGCCAAGGAGTTAAGTATTAATTTCATTACAGCAGTAGGAGGATGAATTTGAGGGATAAAAGCAATTAACATACAAACTTTGTGTTTGAATGTTCTCACTTTTGAGGCTCATTTTCCTGGACTTTCTATACTATTGCAGTTACTTGGTCTCCACCAGCAATTATTTCTTCTTGTGACGTATTTTCAGAGTTAAAACTCTATTGGCTTGCTTTCTAAAAGATTGCGTCACTATTTGCAAGTTGTATTTCCAACGTCAAATAAACTACAAAAGATGTTATAACTACTATAAAATGAATGGATAAACAGGAGGGTTTCACAAGTATAGCAAAGTTATTGGCTGACTTATTGTCAATATTGATGACTTTAGTTTCCTTTCCAAAATAGTTGGCATGATATCAAGAAATCAAGTACTTTTCTATAATCGGTTGCATCCCTCTTTATGTAGTTTTGTGACACCTTTTTATACTGCTCCTTTGTAGAATAAGATAATTTTGTGAGCTCCTGTATAGACGAATTGATCGGCGACGTTACAGATATTGACAACACTCAAATAGCTCTTTAAAAAATTATTGATTTTCTGTCTTCTTTTGACCGCGTTTGACCTCTTATGTTTTTTAAAAACCTTAGTCAGTTAAGAGTCAAGTCCAAAAAGTGGATTGGTCAAATAGCAACTTCATTTAGCTAATACATGGTGGTGATGTTTCAACCTTCGATTGTGACTCAGGGGTTTGTTCTAGGCAAAGATTGATAAGAATATTTTTTCTAAAAGTAATTTTAAATTTTACAAGATTTCTTAAGGAATTGGTCAGAGGACTTTAAGAATATGCAGTAGGGTGAAAATGAACCGCACACTGCCCGAATGAATTGCTCTAAAATGTACTAATAGTTATATCATAAAATCGGTGGTATTTGGCCACTCAAAAAAAATTTGGGTAATTAGCACAATAAAAAATGAGAAACGTGTTGATTACCAGAAGAAAACAATACAGATGGTAGACAGTATTTTAGAACGTCTGTGTTCAAAAAGTCGAACGAGAACATCGACACAAAATTATATTCGAAGTGGAAATAGTTAGGCAGTTTTATGGTGTGCTCTTAAATTGCGATGTTAAAAGATATAGGTTTAAATGCTTGTCGTCCTTTCCGCAAGCCGAGGCTAACAACTGCAATGAAGAAAAACGAATAAATTGGGTTTTTGTCCAGTTTTGGTGTACAACGCCAAAACTGGACAGAAGACGATTCGATTAAAGTCATATTTTTGGATGAGTCCAAGTATGAGGTCATTAAGAAAACCATGAAGTTTCCAGCGAGTGTGGTGATATGGGGGACGTTTTCAGACAAGGATGTGGGTCCTTTACATACCTATTACAGAAGGCACTGTAATACATATTGTCATGTTCTGTCTATCAGAGATGAGGGGTATGACGTGATTGGGTCAATCTATTAAGGCACTCATGATTTAGTTATTTAAATATTAGACCATAACAGGTGATTACTAGATTGTATCTGAGTCTTCTTTGGTTGAAGGATTGTTTAACTGCTTTTGCCTCAGGTATCCGTAAGATGCAAACGTTGATGAATCTAGAAATATAATATGAAATTGTGAAGGATAAAATATTGGTGGTTGTTTTGGTTAATGAAAATATGAGAGAACAAATTAAGTTTATTTAGTTTATTTGTTAAATTAGGATTTTCCGTTAAATTTAATGAAAGTGACAATTCGTGAGATTAGTGTATGCGCGAGTTGGAAAGAATTTAGTGGGGTTTTAAAATGATAAGGGAGCAGTAAGAATTCTCAAGTGAGCCGTCGGAGAATCAAGACGGATTGTTCGGGTTTGAAATTAGTTTTTGGATTTTGAGTTTTTTTTGAGTCAGCCGTCATCAAGAAAAGACGGATTATTCATGATAGAAAAGATATTTAAAAGTGATTCGTTTGCATTTGGATATCGTTTTGACATTATATGGAAAAATAAAATTGAGTTCAATCAAAAGTGGATATTGCGTTTGATTCAGAAATTTATAAAAAGTTTTGGAACCACTGATGTTAATATTTCATGGTTATGTTTTATGGTTATGGTGAATGGAAAAATATTGAAGAAAAATTGGTTTAATTACTTACCTGTGATTGGTTATACGATTTGGAGGAAGAAAATTATCCACTGGTCGTTCCTACCTGTATTTTTGGTTCAAGATTTGAAGCTGATTTCAATCGTAATCTTCATGCTTGGATACTACAACATCATATCGGCCGCATCGGTAATCTCCGGAAAAACATTCATGGTTCGGTAAGAGTTTGTGTGTCGCACTAATTATTTTAATTAATAGACAAAACGTTTAAAATTCGGGCGCGTATAATAAATTTGGGGATTTATTGCAAATGCTTGATTTTGTTAAATTTAATTTGTTTAGGTTTAAGGAAACTAATATTTTGTCTTAAAGAATTTTTATTGTGTAAAATAAATTGCATTATATTTGGTTCTAATAATGTTTGCGTTTAATTTAATTTATCCATAGCAGTAGTAGATCAAGAATAAGCAGATACAAATTTCAATTTGGTTGAGTTATCTATAAGAAAGATCACTAGTTTAAGGTGACGTATATGAGTGCTTTAATTAATCTAGATGGACCCAAGTTACGACCCATATTATTGAGTTTTTCATGCTTAGTTAGTCGGAGCATAATTAAATTAAGTGCCATTAACATTCCCCGCTATATAAGTAAAAATTTAATATTTACAGTAGCGAAACATGGCAATATGTTCTCCCCAACGATAACCAAACGTCAGGAAGACTGGCAATATGAACTACTAAAAAGGTTCAGAGCTAGTATTAATTAAATATGCCTTGGACGCCACGTGATAAAACCTTTCCTCAACAGGTTTAACTTGGTTAGCCAAAATCAAGAAGGGTAGCTTAAGACTGGTAGAAACTCGGCGTAATGTGAGACACAAGAGCACGCTTGACTATAGCTTATAAGGTTCCGATTGGGGTAAACCAATTCAAATTAACTATTTATATGACTATATTATGAAACAAAAGAAAAACTTCTTGAAATTACAAAAGGAATATTCTTGAATTATCGGGTCGGTATCCCGAAAACCACAAATCGTGATTTAACCTACTTTTATGCGTCCTATTCCCAAAATACTTATGTATGTCAAAATTAAACTAGATATACGTAATTCTCAGTAAATATTTAAAAAAGATCATTTTCTGGTCCTCATAGTTTTCAAAATACAGCCCGTTTTTTAACCCCGTTCTCCCAAAAAACGTAGTTTTCTTCAGGTATTTTGGAAATACTTGTTCTGATGATTTTATTAAGAAAAGTGATAAACTGAATTTTTATAGTATGACTTAATTCTACACGATTTATAGCATTTTCATCAAAAATGTGTTTTTTCTATCTAAAAGAACTAGGACAAAAAGTGTTAGAACAATTTTTTATTTTGAGTCTTACGCAGAATTTTACCTAATTTAAATTAATTTTAACCAATATAATTTTGTTATGCGATGTTATGATTTCTTACAAATAGGGCAAAAATCAAAAATATTTTTACCCCCCCCCCCCCCGTATTGGACCTACTTACGCATAATTATATAGTTTTTTGCACTGTGCAAGATGCATATGATATGACGTAGTTACAGGTTCGAATATTACAACCGTATGTTGGACGTATGGACTGTCTATTTCTACAGTTATAATAAAATAAACTTTGTCGTTCTTCGCATTCGAACGTCGTGACCTGCATAAATCAATTGGTTATACACCACGGTATGCCAGCTTTCCCTATCCTCGGCTTTGCTCATCATCTTTTCGGTACTGGCAAGCCCGTTAAATTCGCCAGTTGATCGATGTATCTGTTGGATGACCTCCTTCTCCTGCCATCAACTTTTCATTTGATAACGAAGCTTCTCCATACCATCTCGTGTTTCTTGACATGTTTTCCGATATAGTGATCTTTCCATATCTTCGTAAATATTTCCAGCGCCGACTTTGCCATTCCAATTCTATTTCATCATTGGAACACTTTGTTTCCGATATACGTGCTCCTAGATATATAATTGCGCTTTTTCAGTCGACCGCCAGTGTGCGCACTTGGCTCGATAGAGTTTCAGTCCCACTTTAATGGATATTCTCGTTCCTCCAATGGGTGGTCCAGCTTCCCAATCTTCTGTCGCCTTTTTAATTATTCACTCTCCATATACATTGAACAGTAGGGTAAAAAAGAATCTACCCTCGCGTTGGTTTTATTGGAGCTGTAAAGGCATTGTATTAGATAGATTAGGTGTTCAGAAACGGGCATCTCTCATAGTATACACCATAGATGATTCTACTGTATCAAAGCTTTTGGTGTAGTCTAGGAAGCAACAGATTGCGGGGACGTTATATTCGTCGAGTTTTTCTACCATTTGCATAACATTTATAAGGTGTTTCTCGACCCGGCACAAACCCCGATTGTTCTAGAGAGATTTGGGAGCGCAGATAAAGCTTCAGTATTTCATGAATTATATGAAGAAGACCTTGACGCATGTGAAATATAATTGAGACACATGTCCAAAGTTTACTGCATATTATAACATGTAAGATATCTACTCTTTTTTCTGGTTTTCTGGTAGGCTATGTCGTTCGTTTTCGTCACTTCCGCACTTCTTGGCAGCCCTCAGGTTTTTGCAGTATTACCACCATATTTCTATGGTTTCAGGTTTTGTACTTACGATTTTGCCTGATTCCTCTTTTATTGGTAGGTTGCGTGGTGCGAAGGTCCTGGTTAGCATTCTGACTTTACGGAATAGGTCTCTAGGCTCGTTACTGTTGGCGTGTGTTTCTATTTCCCGTATTTCCCTATTTCCCATAGTTCCCGTATGTCATTATGGCCATGGCTTTCTTTGCTCTGATTGCTTATTATTTTCACAATTTCTTGCCGCCGTTGCAAGTATCTCTTTCGTTCGATTGTACAGTTCGTTTGGATTGGCGTATTTTATCTCCTCAGTTGAAGCTGTGTCAAACCTCTTGAAGTTTCTCTGATATATTGCATGTCGTCTCTGAGCTGACATCAATTGGCAGGACCATCCTTTTCTTGGATAGACGTACGTAACTTGGGGCATACTTCCGCTTCTAGTGCGTTATGATCAGTACCGCAATCTTTGCCGGGGTGTGCTTTGATCTCTTTAATTGAAGTCTTCCATCTGTTTCTTATCAAAAAGTAGTCAATTTGATTGAAGTACTTAATAGGCGGTACCTATTAAAATGCTTGGGTTTTCCTACGTTAAGTTCTTAATAAATCACAGATAATCACTTTTAAGAATTTTTATGTATTGTCATGTTCTGTTTATAAGAGATGAGGGGTATGACGTAATTGGGTCAATCTATTAAAGCACGCATGACTTTAATTAATTAAATATAAGGCCATAACAGGTAATTATTAGATTGTATCTGAATTTTCTCTGGTTGAAGAATTGTTTAACTGCTTTTGCCTCAGGTATCTGGAATATGCAAACGTTAATGAATCTAAAAATATAATAGAAAATTGTGAAAGATAAAATATTGGTGGTTGATTTTGTCAATGAAATATGAGAAAACAAATTTAGTTTATTTGTTAAATTATGATTTTCCGTTAAATTTAATGAAACTGACAATTCGTGAGATTAGTTTATGCACGAGTTGGAGAGAATTTAGTGGGGTTTTGAAATGATAAGGGAGCAGTAAGGATTCTCGAGTCAGCAGTCGGAGAGTCAAGACGTGCTGTTGGGTTTTGAAAATTAGTTTTTGGATTTTGGAGTTTTTGAGTCAGCCGTCATCGAGAAAAGACGGATTATTGATGATAGAAGAGAAATTCATAAGTGATTTTTTTTGGATTTGGATATTGTTTTGATATTGTTTGGAAAGTAAATTTAAATACAGTCAAAAGTGGATATTGCGTTTGATTCACTAATTTATGGAAAGTTTTGGGACCGCTGATGTTAATTTTTAATGGTTATGTTTTATGGTTTTGTGAATGGTAGAATATTGAAAGAAAATTGGTTTGACTACTTACCTGTGATTGATTATACGATTTGGAGGAAGAAAAGTATCCACTGGTCGTTCCTACCTGGTTTTTTGGTTCAAGATTCGAAGCTGATTTCAATCTTAATCTCCTACGCTTGGTTTCTGCGACATCATATCGGCCGCATCGGTAAACTCCGGAAAACATTCTAGTTCGGTAAGAGTTTTATGTGTCGCACTGATTATTTAAAATAAATAGACAAAACGTGGAAAATTCAGGCGCGTAAAATTAATTTGGGGATTTGTTGCTAATACTTTATTTTGTTAAATTTAATTTGTTTAGGTTTAAAGAAACTAATATTTTGTCTTGGTAAAATTTTTATTGTGTATAATAAATAGCATTATATTTTGGTTCTTATAACGTTTGCGTTTAATTTAATTTATACATAGCAGTAGTAAATCAAAGAAAAAGCAGATACAAATTTCAATTTGGTTTAGTTATCTTTATAAGAAAGATCACTAGTTTAAGGTGACGTATATGAGTGTTTTAATTAATCTGGATGGACCCAAGTTACGACCCATACTATCGAGTCTTTCGTGCATAGCTAGTCGGAGCATAAGTGAATTAAGTGCCATTAGTATTCCCCGCTATATAAGTCAAAATTTAATCTGTACAGTAGCAATACGTGGCAGTATATTAGTTGTGTTTATTATCACATCTAAAATCTTCATGGTAAATTTTTCAAACTGAAAAAACAGTGTATATTTTTTGTTGCTTTCTTTCGATTTTTCACGCTTCCATGCAATTCATATTTATTTTATTTACTTTTTTACTTCTCAAACCTTAGACAAAAAGTCGAAATGGAGCTGTATTGTATTATCAAACACCGTTTTTAATTAGTCTAATTATCTGATATCAGATTTCCACAAAAATCACATTTTTCAGGACCCTTCTTTTTTCACCCTAATCCGGTCCTGTCACATTGGGTTAAATAAATGTCTTTTTCAAGCGTCTTTTGTCTTTTAAAATTCAAATGTTTAACGTTTAATGAAATTTTTGTTAAATTTTTTAATGTTTATTAAAATTTTGTACAGCATAAAGTTTCGAGTTTTCACAGTTTTCATTATAATATTTATAAATGTTTCATAAAATTACATATAACTTGTCACGGTAACGTATTTTTTATTGTTTCAAATTTTACTTCACATTTATTTAAATCTAAAACCAATTTAAATATTACACCTACGTTACAAAATTTTAATTGCGTTTTTGTTTTTAAATCTTCTATTTTTTAAATTATGAATTTTCCTTTCTTGTAATTTAATTTGCTTATGTAATAATATACAAAAAAAGATACATGGATTTAAAATGTGTGATTTTCTAACTATTGAATGATATTACATAATATACGATATTATAGAGAAAAAATAATATATTAAATTATAATAGTCAATAATAATAATAATAGTTATAGTATAAAAAGGGTGTGTTAAAGGTTCACAAGGATGTCGAGAATTGCTAATCGTGGACTCGATAATAACAAAAGTAGCACAAAATAACAAAAGAAACTTACATATGTGCTACATTGACTACAAAAAGGCCTATGATTCTGTTCCACACGATTGGCTTCTCGACATACTAGAAATCTACAAGATCGACTCAAAAATTATTCAACTTGTATCTACTATGATGTCGAAATGGAACACCCTAATCATGAATGATCAAATTAGTTTGGATTCTATCAAAATTAAGCGTGGAATATTTCAAGGAGATTCTTTAAGTCCATTGTGGTTTTGTTTAGCTATGAATCCACTTTCGGCGCTATTGAACGATTCCACGGCAGGATTTAAGCTAAGTTTTAAAAATAATCGTACCATAACACATTTGCTTTACATGGACGATTTGAAATTATATTCCAGGACCAACGACCAACTTCATAACTTACTAGAAATTACAAAATTGTTCAGTTTTTATTTGCATTTATTTGCATATTTGCATGGAATTTGGTTTTGATAAATGTGCAAGAATTAATGTTATCATGGGTGCTCCAGTTGCAAATATCGAGGTTTTGAATGAAATTCCCCAATTACTACCCAATAAATTATATAAATATTTAGGAATGCAGCAAAATTTTGTTTTAGATCATACCCTTTTAAAAAAAGAATTTAGGCAAAAATATGTCAATAAATTAAAAATTTTACTTAAAACCAAATTAACTTCTCGAAATATGATTTCGGCGATAAACTCGTGGGCGGTGCCAGTCTTATCATATTCTTTTGGAGTTTTGAAATGGTCGAATACAGATTTGAATGCCATGGACACCTTAACCAGAAAGATGCTTTATAAATATAGATATTTACACCCAAAATCGGCAATAGAAAGGCTTTACATTAAAAGAAAAACAGGAGGACGAGGCTTGATAAATTTGTTTAATTCGTGTAAATCGATAACTAAATTATTGCGTGATTATTTTTACTTAATTAATACTCCTTTAATTCAAGAAATTGTAAGCCTTGACAAAAATTTCAGTGGCCTAAATTTGAAAAATATTAATTTAGATTGTGAACCAAAATTACATTTAGATATAAATTGGAAAAATAAGGTGCTCCACGGTAAATATCCGACAATTTTAGACTCCAATGGAATAGATAAGGATATGTCAGTAGAATGGTTGAAGAGGGGATTATTACATTTCGAAACTGAAGGCTACATGTGCGCTATACAAGATGGTGTAATTGCCACCAATAATTACAAGAAACACATCATGAATCTGGAAGTATCAGATCGTTGTCGAAAATGCAATCTCCCCAATGAAACTATAGAGCACATTATTGCCGGGTGCTCTTATTTGGCTCCTACTGACTACCTCCGAAGACAACCAGGTTTGTAAAATATTACACCAGCAAATCGGTAAGAAATTCAATTTGTTGGACAATGTTAAACCATATTATGATTATATACCTGAACCTGTGCTAGAGAACGACCTCTCTCTTCTTTATTGGGATAGGCTAATATTAACAGACCGGCAAATTAGCCATAATAGACCTGACATTGTCCTAATTAATAAAATAGATCGACATGCGATCATCATAGATGTTGCTGTACCTCTATCCAAAAATGTATTAAATACAGAAAAAGAAAAAGTGCAGAGGTATGAGGCACTGGCGATGGAAATGATGAGTGTATGGAGTCTCACAAAAATTTTATTGGTGCCGATAGTAATATTGGCTACTGGTGTTGTATCTTGCAAATTTAAAACCCACTTGTCAAAATTGGACCTATCTTCTAAATTATTCGTACAAATGCAAAAAGCAGTAATTTTGGAAACGTGCCACATTGTCAGGAAATTTTTAAATTCTCAAAATTAAATTTATTTTTAAATTTTTTAAATTTCAAAATTTATACTTTTAAATACTTAATTGGAGATAATTAGATAATAACACTAAAATGTAAAGAATTGGATGGTTGGAGTTAATCCCCCATCTTATTCTAATCTCCACAATGTATGTGAGTCCCAAAATAAATGGATAATAGTATAGTAAATAAAGTAGGTATGTATAATACTTTTTAACAAAATATATTTTTCAGTTTTCAAAAACATCATACAAAAAATTTAACCATTTACAGATTTTCCCAGTAATTGTGTCATATTTATGAGGCAATGCCAATTAATGTAGATCCTATTGTTCAACCCTGCGGTACGCCACAATTTTACCGATTTAAATAAAATTAGCAATTTACTACTGAAATAATGATCTAACGAAAGTAACAACTGCAAATATCTCAAAAAATAATGACTATCCTACATCTAAAACAAGAATGTGGTTGTTGTTCGGAAAGTTGAATGGAAGATATTTCATTTTAGAACAATATTTGTATTCCTAAGTACTTAGTAATTATGTTGGTCTGAACTATTATGTAAAGCAGTAAACCTTTATACAGATGGCCTGTATGTGGTTGAACGTAAAGTCGACAGTGTTTAACCGGAGTTTAGCAGATTTAATTGTTAGTATGATTTATAGGTAGGCTACAACACCCCTCAGTTACCGTTCTATTGTAACTCGTTGGGGAAATTGTGAATCGCATCCCATTCTCCACAACCGTGTAATAGCTTTATATTTATACATCTAGAAGCGAGCTTCGCTTTATTTATTGTATTTATTATATTATATATCTGTATAATAATTTTGAAACTACCTCGCAATCATATACTGTTACAATGGCTATGTCATTTATTATTTTTTCTTTATTTTCTATAGGCGAATCTACGATAAGCGATATTAATATTTCATTTTTTTAGTAGGCTTCTAAAAACAGATGTGTTTCTAATTTCTTAATTCTCTGCTTGGGAATTGATTTTTTGTCAACTGCATATATCATACCACTTACGCACACATATTAATCTTGATAAATTATGGAAACATATGTAAATATTGTAAAGGATTAAGGAATAACTTAAATACTATGCAGTATATATTATTACTTTTGCTTTTATTCCGTTGTGCGATAATTTATGTCAGATTATAAAATTCAATTAATCAGTAGCGGTTTACCAAAGTTATAAGCTATAATTTAATATGGAGAGACGCTAAAATCTGTTGTGATTTGCTAACTCAAAACTACATAATAAATTTTAAGGTATTAAATCAAATTTTAAAGTTATAATTAACTACACTTTGCGATTTAGATTATCATGCAAATTTTTTTTTATTTCAATAATTTTTTATTCCGTTTAAAAATATTATTTATTGGTAACCGGATATTAACAAACGACAACGTCGATCAAAATAGTCGAGTGTTAAATAAAGCTGTTGCAAAAGAGGGATGTTCAATTTACTGCGTTTACAATACCCTCAAATTCTGTGCTTTAGACCACCCATGTATTCTCACTTTGATTCAAAAACTCTGCAGGGGGCTGCCATTCCATTATTTAATACGGAAAACTACTCCAATATTATTTTAACCTACTTTTTAATGCTGCAATAAAATTTTAGTTGACACAAGTCACAAAAAAATTAATTAACAAAGAACTAAAAAAGGTGAATAAAATTTATTAAAATTTTTTATTAAATGCACTTAATGTCGTCATAAAGTAAATTTCAGTCGTTTACGTAGGTACCAGGTGTTCTTTTGAATTATTGTGTAGTTCGAAAAAGTATACACTGGCGCACTCTAGGGATAGCAACGAAAATGTCGGTTTAATTTTGATTGAAAAATTTATTATACATTCAATTTTTTAAAATCGCTTTTCTTACAAGAGTTTTCTTAGTATACAATTGACGGTGATTGCATAATTTCACCAACGACTTTTCTTTTCTAAGTGGAACTGCAGACTTATAAAAATTTTCCTCGTCAATTGCACGAATTATGCAATCCACCCTTTCGTTCGGAAAATTGATTTCTTAATTACAAGCTTTAGTTATAATGCTGCGATTACATGAAGATTTGTATTGGTTATACAATTTCAATTTTATTTTCCACTGGTTTTACATAAATTTCGATAGAAATTTAATGGTGGACTTTTTCTTTTTGTATTGTAAGCAACAATTTTGCTTCGGTTGGCTCATGGCTGCTATTGCAATAAACTTGTCAAAATGTACAATGACAACCCCAGTTGTTAATGTTACTCCAAGTAGCAACAGCAGCTTTAAACCTCACACCAGGTCGTGTAGGGTGAAAGTTAACCAAACGAACAAAGAGCAGAACGTAGAGTGGCTGTTTAGTAGAATGGGACATAAATTTAAAATTTTGAACTAACGAAGTAACTCTTAACATCACACCTGCAAAGAATACAATTAATGTCAAAATATTGCGGAAGAGAAATAATGAATACGTTTCCTTTTCATTACAATTACACAATGACTTATTCTTTAACCGAATCTATTAAACTTTAAAAGATTCAAATCTTAAACTTCATATAGGATAGGACAATTGTAAATGTGGCCATTTAGGGCCATTAAGGGATTTCAACTCAATCGAAGTGAGCTGTGAAGGTAGACCCTCGTGACTGCATCCAGTGATTTATTACTGTAGATAGTTCAATATTATAGAATAGCTAAAGTTGGGCTAAATTTAAGGTGTAAGTAAAGAAATCGTTTCCTTCTATTATTAGTGTGCCTACCAACTTAAGTATTTACATGAAGAATTCCAAATTTTTTGTTAAACTTCCATTTACAAAAATATACATTACAAATAACAAAAGCATCATATTATTATAGTTGTACAGGTTTATTATGTAGTATTTTTTATCAAGTTTATTGTTTATTTTATTTAATTAGTCTGAAATTCTAATGGGCTGCTTATTCGGAGACTAATGCATTATTAATGGCATCATGGTATATAGAAGGTAAATATTATATTGTTACAAGTATAGCTTGTATAATAAATTGTTTATTTAGACGTTATTGTTTCCGTATAATTTAGAATAAATAAATAGGATTAAATTAACTTGAAAAATATGCTACGTAATGAGCTTCCAAAAACAAATAAATAAATAAATATAGTTATCATACACCCACTTATGGTAATTTCGTTATAAAGGCTTTTATCTAATACATTTTTTAAATGTATCGCTTTAAGCAATTTCTAGCAATCACTGTAAAATTTCTGCAGATTACATCGCATACGAATTACGCAACGTGAATATGCATGAGAGCAATTAATAACGAGAATAAAAGTGAACGCAACAGTGCCGAAAAAAAGAATACAATGCAAAAATGTAACCGTAAGTTAATTACAGGATATGATAGTCGTGCCTATAATAGAGTTTTGCCCGAAATCTATCTGCGGAACTCCATACCAGGTAGGTATTTAGTACACTAAATCAAGAAGATAATAAATTTAAACGCTTTCTTGAATCACCTGTAATTATTATTAAACATCTTTTGATTAATTGATTTATTACTAAGTAAATTATTGGTTATGTTGTATTTTTTTTAAATTCAGACCTATCGTAGCAGTCGATCATTTATCGAATTCAATTCAGATATCTGCATAAAAATATTGATAAGCACTGTGTGCAAATCATTACAAGTTATTTATTGTTATCGCGGTTGCTTCCGATACTAACTTTCAGCCCACAAAGAGACGCTTCCAAACATTCGTTCAAAATTTACATTAAAATGATGAATGAACGATGCCAAAAAACCAACCACAATTCAATGCAAAAAAATTTTAATACCTACCGCTCGCAGTCGAATACTTAATAAAAATTAGGTACTGCTGGAATTTTTTAATTTATCAAATTGCCAAACCCTTGAAACGAAACGAAAGTAAAAGTTTGCAGAAACCTAGTTGTGATTTACTAAATCATCTGGATAAGTCGATCTCTTTAGATGAGTTTTGAACCCTGGTCATTTTCCATGAAATAACAGCCAATCAGAGTGATATGATCTTTTTGTGTTTAGTATCGTCGAACGATAGTTGGATGTAATAAAAATAAACTTATTATTAGCATGAAAAGTCTACTTTTTCAGTTTTCAGTAACTGCACCAAGAGAACTTTTTTCTTTATTGGAAATATAATTTTTTAAAACTCATTGGTATTGTAGTGTCTGTCCATTTCTGTAAACGTAAAATTTTCACAAATAGCTTAACTGAAATATTAAATAATTTGGTGCATGTTTACATGATGCTTACAAATTTCTTTATCAAAATAAAAATTGAAAACATTCAGGATAAGTAATAAATTATAAAAGGGAGTGAAATTACTGAATATTATTTATATTTTATTTAGCTAATATATTACTTATATCGTTTTATCGCTTATTTATTAATTTCAATCTACCCTTTTTTAAAATTAATAATTTCCGTCGTTTCAACTTTAATGTTCATTTTCTAGGTTTGTAATTTTTCCGATTTTCTGATTCTTATAATAATTTACTTACTTTTCAATTTTTTAATTCGTATTATCAAAGTTTCCATTTTTTTAAATTTTTCCTAACTTCTTGCCTGAACATGATCTAACAAGTTCGAACATGTAAACTATCGCTTTTCTAATTTATGAAAAATAATAATTTAATTTTCGCTTTAATAATATATAATTCCCATAGTTCCATATTCAATTTCTCAGTGGCAGTTCGTGACTTTTTTCAATGGGAGGGCTTAAAGTTTAAAGACCTAAAACAAAATGTAAAACAGAGGAATTCACAGAGGGAGAGGTATTGGAAGCATTAAGTACAATGAGTCCAATCAGGGCGCCAGGCATTGACAATCTCACTTCGGATATATGCATCGTGTTTGCGGAGGTCTACCCTGAATTCATAACTAAACTAATGAACTCCTGCCTGAAAATTAGCCGAAGCCGTGGAAGAGGGCCTTCGTCAAGGTCATACCAAAGCCGAATAAGTCCGATCCGAACGACCTATCGGCTTTTAGACCGATCGGCCTTCTCCCGGTATTCGGGAAATTATTAGAAAAACTATTCACCTAAAGGCTACATTACTTTGGTGTTCAACGTCAGGCATGGAGTTCTAAACAGTATGGATTCAGGGAACAGACATCTACGATCGACGCACTACACAATGCAATCACCATCATCCGACGTGAGAAAAAACGTAAGTGCTTGGTACTTGGTGTATCCTTAGACATAAAAGCGGCGCGGCGTTTGACAACGCTTGGTGGCCAGCATTATTCAATAGACTGCGAAACATTGCGTGCCCGCCGAACATATATAATTTGTTTAAAAGTTATATCGCTGATCGGTCTGTTGAGCTGACCTACGCTGACGGAAAGTCGCGCAAGGGTATGACAAAAGGATGCATCCAAGGCTCTGTTTGTGGACCTACTTTTTGGAACATTATATTGGACGAACTTCTCGATGTAGGATTACCGGAAGGATGTCATCTGCAAGCATTCGCAGATGACGTCCTTCTAATCGTGAGCTCGTCCAATATAGTGCAGATGGAGGAGCGTGCCAATGCAGCACTATTTGCGATCGGTGAGTGGGGCGCAGGTGTTAAACTAACATTTAGCGCCCCGAAAACTCAAGCAATAGCCTTCACACCAAAAGCCAAATTTTTCAAAATTTCTTTCGGGAACACTGTTTTGACTTTTGAGCCTTATATTAAAATTTTAGGAATTATCTTGGATCAACATTTAAAATTCAATGAACACGTTCGACACATCATAGTCAAAGCAAACAAAATTTTTAAAACTTTATGTGGGTTCGTACGGCCTACGTGGGGTATCAATCCACGTAATGTGGAGACGATATATCACGCGGTCATCGAACCCACCATTACTTACGGTTCTCTTATTTGGTGTGGAGTGCTTAGGTATAAGTATGTGCTGAAATGGCTACGCTCCTTCCAACGGGCATTCGCCATTAGGGCTACTCGCGCATTTCATACGGTCTCGGCAATATCTGCGTTAGCCTTAGCTGGATTTACACCAATCGAGCTAAGGATAAAGGAGGTAGCAAGGGTAGAGCAAGTGAAAATGGATGGTACTTTCGATCGACTTCCAGATGACGTCGTCTTACAAAATCGTACGTCGCCAGCGGGGATGTTACATCCCCGTTACAGAAAAACGATCTGTTTTGAAAAAGTAAGCGACTCGCTGGAAGTCGATCGAATATGCGACAATGTCAGTGCTGCTATCTTTACCGATGGTAGCAAGCAGGAAGGTGGGGAGGTCGGCGCGGCAATCGTTATATACCATAAAGCTCGACAAGAAACCCACAAGTACAAGTTAAATTGTGCTTGTAGCGTGTTTCAAGCCGAGCTATATGCGATTGACGCTGCCCTGTCTTGGATCTCCCCCAGGAGATTGCACTCCGCGTGCATATTCTCCGACAGCCTATCCTCGCTTGTTACCATTGCTAATAGGAGCAGCACTGTACCCTTGGTCAACTCCATCCATCGTTCACTTCTCAAGCTAAAGAATCAGACGATCATCAAGTTTGTCTGGGTAAAGGCTCATTGTGGTATCGAAGGGAACGAGGTTGCAGATCAATGTGCCAAAGACGCGGCTGTCTCGCACAGCCGCATGATATACAACCAGTTCCCTCTAAGTTACGCAAGAAGGGTGATTCGCCTTGAGTCGGCATATACTTGGGACACCGAGTACAGAATTGCCGTCCAAGGCTCAACCACCCGGCAGCATTTACCTACACTACAAGATGTTCGTTTGTTTCGAGGTGCCTTTGATACCTCTTTTGAAATAACACAGATATTGACGGGTCACTCGTTTGCGCGCGCGTATTTGTATAGGTTTAAGATCAGTCCTACTGACGTGTGCCCCTGCGATTCAAAAAGTAGGCAGACTCTGCAACATTTATTGTCTTGCTGCTCAAGATATACCAACACCAGACACACTTATACTAACCATTGCCACTTTTATAATATTTCACCTTTCGACCTTACACAAATCGCAAAAAACAGTTTCATATCAAAATTATTCACCAAATTCTGCAAATCAATAATCAATACACTAAAAGCGTTCAATACCATTCCTTAATCTACTTCCATATGAATTTGTTTGTACTCACACTTGGCACTAAAAATTTAATACCATCAGTTCTCATTTTTGTTTATAATTCCATCCATTTTTAACTTTCTAAACGTTTACCGTTTTATGTTCCATTTTATATATTTAAACATTTTTTTTTATTGCTGTTCGTGTTATACAATTATTGGTTGCTGCCATTTGTGCTTCAGCTTAAGTTACATAATATTATTATTACGTCTCGAAAGAGCCTTATTAGTATTATTAATTTGTTATTGCTGTTCCAGTTATCCAATTTATTATTTGCCACCCATTTTTACTCGAGCCCATGTATTATTGTTATATGTATATTGTTAAAATTTTATTCTATTTATCCATTCACATTTCATCCCATCTATCAAATATGTTCACCCGCATTTTCATATTGTTAAATATTTAAATAATTTATTGTTATTAATCTGTATAAATTAGCAGAATATACACTTTTTCCCGGGTGGTTTAGCCTGAGAAGAAAAAAGGAAAAAAAAATGTAAAACAGTACTTTATTACCCTCAGAGTAATTTAATTACAAAGAAGATTGAATCGATAACCTTCAGTATATGTAAGCGAACATTTAAGAAAATTAGGTTTATATACTGTGTGCTTTTTGCTCTCTTATTTGCTCTTTCCTCCAGTCTTTCAGTATCCTGTTTCATCCATTGTATCTGCTCGTTCCACTTGTTTCCACATCCTCCACATCTCTTTTACTTTCCTCACTTCTGGGTAATCTTCTCGGAAATCATTGTTAATGTCCCCTGTTAAGTTCATTCGCATTTCCTTCAATTCTTTCATCTCGTTCTTTTTTGTTTTCTTTTTCTGTTTCAATATCTGGTCAGCCTTGATTGGGTACTTAGTTATCTCTTTACCTCATTTGGAAAATTCCCAATCAGTCACCACTTCCTATCTCGGATATTGCATTACTCTGACCTTCTCTTTCTTCTTTACTCCCGATATTATCAAACCCTAAATTAGCCTTTAGCACTAACTGCTAATTTTTATTGGTTTTTTGAATCAATAACAGTTTTCTATTGGTTAATTAACGAAATTATACTCCTTTAAGAAGAAGAAGACGAAAAGGGGAAATATTGGCAAAGACATCAACCCATGCTGGGAGGTAGAGTTTTCACCTATTAAAAGCCTCTCCCTTAGTAGTACCAGTAACCGCTTCTTAGTATTTTGTTACTTCCTGACCGTTCATATTTTAAGTTCAAATCGAGGTTTTTCCAGCCATTTCCTCTTAGATCTATTACCTTTCCAAAGAAGGATTTCCTTTTTAATATCATATATCTATCTCCGTTGCAATATCTTTCTTGGCCATTCACAATTAATTCTTACTATTTCTTCTCCACCACCTTTCCTACTTTAAAGAATTGTGTTTCATCCTACAGTGTGTTACGAAAAATTTTCACTTTTCGCAACAACGTTGAATTTATTAAATTCAACTTTTAACATCTAGCAATATATTTCGTAGCACCCTGTATGGCGAGCGTGATTGACGGAGATCAAACTCGCGCATGCGATGATAGGGAAGTCATTGGTGAGCTCTCGAACGCTCCGGTCATGTTTGAAGGTACTGTGAGGTGGTTATCATTAATTTTTTTGGTTCAAAATTTTGAAGAGGGATGATGCGATTTTGTGAGGGTTCCCGTCCATCAATACGAATGGTTTTTGGATCTTGCGCTCCACCCTTTATGAGGATGTTACATTCGTGGTTTGAGGGATGGTTAATTTTTCCCGGATCGTACATTTTTTGTTGGACCCCATGGTCAATACTTCCTGTGAAATATTTCCTTCATTTCACAATGGTAAGTCAGCTAATTATTTTGTTAATTGCTTCGCAGTTACGTGATAATTAATTTGGCCAAATTTTCCTCCGAATACCTGGAGAACGATGACGTTGGAGTTCACCCTTGGCCAATTTATGTATTTTTTATGTGTAACATTTTGGTTTGCCTTTTTGTCTTGCATTTTTTATTCTTAGAGTGGTTGCCAATATTGCGATGGCCTTGCAAATTTTATGTTCCTGCGTCGAGGTAATATACATTTATCTTATCGCATTTACACTCGCAAGTGTGAAGTGAATCGAATGTTCAAGTTGATATTTGATAAACTTTTAATTATTAATTATGATATAATTGTGTTTTGTTTAATTAACTTGTTCAGGGTATTTATTTCCACTTATTACATCGAACAGCTTATGGTGAAATGCATTGACGAAGGAATTCCTAAATGATCGTCGTACGTTCGAATTTCATATTTGAAATTTTATTTTCGATGTTATTTTTTGTGTTTATTTTTGATTTTATGTTCTTTTTTATGAAAGGCTGCGATGTTCGACCCATATACAGGGTGCGGCATTTCATCGAGATTGCTGTCGTTTGTTTTATCATTGAGAGTTCGATATGGTTCCACTTTATCGTGGGATTTTTATTTAACCATTCGAACGTGCCCTTGGTTTATTTTGGGAGTGATTTTCGGTGGCAATGTCGTTGCCAATGTGCCTGTTACATCCGACATCGCTTATATCTTTGCCTTCTGACAATGAACTTCTTATTGTTAATTTTAATTGTGTTGTGTTAGCAAAGCTGTTTCCTTGATCTCTCCGGGGTGTTTCTTTCACACGATCCACGACTCTCGCTTCCGCAATAAACGAGCTAGTTTAAATCGACCACCAGGGCCCCACGCAAATTTAAAGTAGATGGATTATCCTTCTGCGTGGACTTTATCTTTTCCAAACTGCTTCTCATTAGAGCAGTAAGGAAAGATTAAGTATCAAGTGATGGTCATGAAAGGAGGGGGACATGATCCCCTTAAAACCATTATTATTTTAATTTTTAATTATAACTTTTCAATTGTTAAACTTATTTTTATAATATTATATTTCATTTTTAAGTTTTATTTTTTGAAATTTCTTAACAAGTATATATTTTTCATTATTTTGATTCTTAAAAAACCTTCATCTTTTTTTCTTAAGGCGGTGTGACACTTGTGTAAATTTTGTTGTAAATTTGCGTGTAAATTTACGTGCAAATTTATACAAGTGTCAAACGCGTAAATTTGCTTGTAAATTTTGTTGTAAATATTTTGTAGGAATATTTCTATATTTTCTCGCAAGTTATGCGTGTAAAATTGCGCAGAAGAATATTCGAAGGTGTGGTCTATTTTTTCTTGTGTTGTGTTTTTGTCAGTTGGTAAAAGTTTGAATTGGCATTAATTGCCAATTTGAATCCATTATCACGTTTCTTTTAGTACTAAACAACCCAAGGCGACCAGACATACAAACTTCTTATAGCCACTTACCGATCGAATTTTCAATTGACCAATTTACGTGTAAATTTTTACACAAGTGGCAAACACACTCGCAAAAAAATTTGCTAGCAGATTTGCAACAAAATTTACAAGCAAATTTACGTGTTTGACACTGTGTAAATATTTACACGTAAATTTACAACAAAATTTACACAAGTATCACACCGCCTTTAGTTAGGCATTTGTTAGTAAGTGTCCTATGGGATTTTTCATTCTCATGGGATTCTTCATCCGACTCCTCTAGGGTTCCTCTTCCTAATCATGGTCCTATATATATTTGCCCAATACTTTCAACCTACCCACTAATCCATGTCCTACATATTATAATATTTATCTCTGATCTCTCAAACGGCGATATCTCTTTAAATTGCTCTTTTTCGATTCATTTTCACAGAATCCTCATCTAATTCTTTGCCCCTTGTTCTTACGAGGACATTTGCTGCTCTCTGTATATTTTCTTCTTTAGGTTTAATTGGTACATTTCCAAATTAATAGAATGCTGTTACATTATTGTATTTCTTTCCGATTTTCTAAATATGATTCATATCTCACGTAATGTACAATTTTTCTTCTGTTTTGTTCGATATTTTCATTTTATTTTCTGACTATGCTCTAATTAAGGTGGTTTTTACTTGGGGTATGGATGAATTTTTATCATGCCGCTTTACCATCTGAAAGGTTGTTTGTGATCTCTTTAGTTTGCATTTAACTGGAGAATAAGCTATTAATATAAAAATCTAAAATTTTCAAAAAGTTAAAAAATGGAAAACAAATTTCAGCCCCTGCTCATTAAATTAATTAGGGTTTACACTGTACTAGCGTAACGCTAATTTTTTTCTTCTAAATTTGATACAAGTAATAAATAAATATTTAAAAAATTAATAAAAATGCTGTGGATCCTTACAATCTGACCGAAGCCGGTCACCGAATATTCTCCTATCTACCACCAAGGGGCGCGTTCTCGAGGAGTTTTATTCTCTCCCGAGGCACATCAAAAACATAACTAAATCTAACAAAACTACAAATATTACTGAACGTCCAGCGATAAGAAATCTACAAAAAAAATGTTCCAGCACCTGCATCTAAAACCTAACTTTTCTTTTTTTGATTTGCACTGTGGATGCTGTAACCTTCTTTACAATTTAATTTAGGTATATTATAAAGTTTGCAATAAACTTCTAAATATTGTCTAAGCAGCCAGTTTACTATTTAATATTTTATAATGGTTTTTATGTTTAACCCTACAGTGCATACGTAGGGCCTAGCAGGCCCGAGTGAACATTTAAATGAATATAAAAAATAAACCGTTGAAATAAATTTCACCATATCATTAGTATATAAAAAGACATCGATATGTTTAAATAACTTGAAAAAGTTGAATGGATTGCCAATAAAGGGGCTTTGTGCCTAGTAGACCCGACGTATGCACTGGCGTTACTATTTTATATTAATCGGCTTCCAATCGAATTATAAGCTTTGCAAAAAAGAATTTCAGCTGGTAATAACAATTGATGGTAATCTTTACTCGCAAAATAATTTTATACCTAATAAAACTGCTATAATTTCCATGTAATTCAATTATAACTATTATCAAAAGTATTACAATTCATGCACGTCACCATAATACCATGATACTAATATACAACAAACTACAATGTGACTGAATATTGCGTAATAATTTATTTGATTTATTTCAACAATTTTGATTTTTTTTTAATTTTCTATTTTTATTAAGTTTAATAAATTATATTTAAAAAAATTATATTATCATATTTTCCTGAAATATCCAAACATTCGTCGATTTAAAGCTATGGGCCTGACAGGACCTACGTATGCACTGGTGTGATTTTTATTGACGTATGCACTGTAGGGTTAAAAACAACTACATTGTCTGGAAATCCTTAAATCTTCCAATACTAAAACAATTATTATAACGTTAATAATATATTGAAATTTCATTAAAAAATAATTAATTTTAATTATTATACGACTATTAAAAAATAAAAATGAATTTCGAAATTTAATGAATTTTCACAAGCAGAAAATCTGAGAAAAATAGACACATTTTTAAAAATTGATGAAAAACAGTCTATCAAGTTTTCTTTATTTAGTATTGCTATGTCCACCTGAACTTCTCGCTCTGTGATCGCTACTCACAGATTTCGGACACGACTTACTCTTTATCTCAGGCGGCAGGTTCTTTGGACTTTTACGATGGAATTAGTTTAATCACACAGTCAAAGAAAATACGCAAATCTAATCTTTATAAACATATAATGAATAAATAACACAAAATTAACATAAACAATTAACAACAACAATACAACACTCGACAAAATTTAACAATAATCAAAATCAATAATCAAGAAACAATAATCAAAACGCGAACTCCAGCGTGCACTTACGTTTTTGATTTTTCTGTCCGGGTTACTTAATTTAACCTTTGACATTTAATTTGGATCCACCTTTTGTGCTCCAATACTTTAATTGTGATTTCCAATTTCATCTGCATCATTAAATAATCATACTGGAATTATACAACATCATATCCACTTTAATTGTTCCTTTTCAATCGGTATTTAACAATTTTTCCAATTCCAATTCCAATTCCTCAACTCAACTCAACAAATAACTCAATTACTCAGTGGGGAAACCTCCTCCCACTCTTGGATCTTTTAACTATTCCTTTTAAGGAGACGAACTCTAACACCTGCTCCCTCTGGGATACCGGTATTCAATTTTCTCTTGTTATATGCCACTATCGGTCGCTTCTTTAAATGGAACTGTTTTATATGCGGCTAATTTTGTCGCTTCATTTAATTCAACCTCTCGTTTATCTCTCTATGGCAATCAATCTTCCTTTTTTAGGCTTCTATACAAAGTATAGCAAGAAGCCTTATGATCTGGCTCCGTGTCTGTCCGTCCGTCTGTCCGTCCGTCCGTCTGTCTGTCCGTCCGTCCGCATAATTCAAAATCATACAGAGCGTTTCAAATCGTGTTGAATATACTCAGTGCGTATAGAGGTCTAAGAACTGGGTACCCAGTGCGCTATTCTAGCTAGCTAGAAGGACGGGCAGGCAGCCAAGGTCATATGGCTTTTGGATTGCACAGAGCTTTCCTTAATCTTCATTCAACTTAAGTTACCTTGGGTAGCTGCCCGTCCTTCTAGCTACCCGTCCTCGGACGGGCTATCATCTAGCTCTCAGTGCAATCCAAAAGCCATATGACCTTGGCTTCCTGCCCGTCCTTCTAGCTAGCCGTCCTCGGACGGGCTATCATCTAGCTCTCAGTGCAATCCAAAAGCCATATGACCTTGGCTGCCTGCCCGTCCTTCTAGCTACCCGTCCTCGGACGGGCTACCAGCTAGTTGTTAAATTGTTTATCAACTGGACGCTCCTTGGCGAAATTCTTGGAGCCGCAGAACTGACAGATGGAATTCATTTCTCCACAATCGTGTCGAGTAACGTGAGATTCATCAAATCTCAATGCTCTTATTTGGAGTTGAATTGCTTGACTTTGGTATCGATTTTCTTTCTGTCGATGTATCGCATGGGATCGAGCGTTAGCAGCTTGCCGCGCTTGAGTTTCTTCTAATGTTTCACGTTGTTGACGTGTCGCATGGAATAGAGAGTTAGCAGCTTGCCGCGCTTGAGTTTCTTCTAATGTTTCACGTTGTTGACGTATCGCATGGGACCGAGCGTCAGCAGCTTGCCGCGCTTGAGTTTCTTCTAAAGTTTCACGTTGTTGACGTATCGCATGGGACCGAGCGTCAGCAGCTTGCCGCGCTTGAGTTTGTTCCAAAGTTTCACGTTGTCGACGTATCGCATGAGACCGAGCGTCAGCTTGTCGCTGTGATCGAAGCTGTTCTTCTGTGTTATTAGCTCTTGTACGTGCTTTTCTCTCACGATTCAATCGCCGTCGCTTTACAGCAGGATTTTCAAAATTTTCATTATCCATTATGGAAGTTCACATAATGCTTTTTTGGCAATAGCTGTCATAATTTTTCACCGATATAAGAAATTTAAATACGTTGATACGTTGATCTGTTTTTTCAATGCAGACCAAATATAAGTTATATTTTATTTACATAATTTTTCACCTATATAGGAAATTTAAATACGTTGATCCCTTGATACGTTGATCCGATGATACGTTGATACGTTGATACGATGATACGTTGATACGATGATACGTTGATACGATGATACGTTCATCCGATTGGTTATGAAATTATCCGTTATGCGTTCGGTTCGGTTCGGTTTGCTTCGGGTATTTCCGTGGGACAGACAGAAGGAAGGAAGGAAGGAAGGAAGGAAGGAAGGACTTGGCCTTTTATAATAAGAGATAACTTTTATTATAACTTATTTATTTATTTTAACTTTACGTTATTATGGAATATCAATTAACCGACGACGAAGATTTTAAGGACTTTATCGAAATTTTAGCTGAAAGCATTCAAAGAAACTCTCAAGTTTTTCGTGATCGTTCAAATCATTTTGTTAGTTGGTCAGATAAGGAAAGTTTTGCTAGATTTAGATTGACGAAACATTCGATTCAAATAATATTAAACCAACTAAATCTTGATTCCCAGGCAATAAGGTATAACTTTCAGTTTCAATCTAATATCATTGAATGTCAAATGTTAAAAATCATTGTTTTTCTAGGGATTTATGTCTTGTTCAGGAGTACCAACATAAATTTTAATGATAACTCTCGGATTAGTTGACTCGCCTACATACAACCGCATTGGCGTTGATCCTGGTTCAACACTTGAATAAGGTTCGGCTAATCCTCGAGTTAAACCACTGACATACAACCACCCCCAAGTTTAGGAAGTTGATGGTATCGATGTCAAAAATATTCGCAAAAAGAATTTAATTGCAATTTGTATTATATAGTATTTTAGTAGGCAATGATCACCAACTTAAAAAACAGATTATCCGTTAAATATTTTTAGGGTTTTATACAAAGTATACACCGAGAAAAAAATTAAGTAGGAATTTGTCTTGCAACAATTTGAAATAATTTCTCTGCACAGAGAAAAAATTGTTTTGATTTGAAGTATTTTTTACTTCAAATTGAAGTGCAATTTCGTCTCGCATCAATTTGATGTCAATTTTACAAGAAATGAAGTAAATTTGACAACAATTAATGTAATAATTATTTCAAACTGTTGCAACACAAATTCCTACTTAATATTTTTCTCGGTGTGTGTAGAAGCGCGTATGGGGTTGAGTCTTGGACTTTGACAGAAGCTGTTTGCAAAAAATTGGCAGTATTTGAAATGTGGTTGTACCGACGTATACTGAAGATACCATGGACAGACCGTGTTACCAATCAGACTGTTCTAGAAAGACTGGATAAGAAGAGAGCCTGGGGCATATTATGAGAAATAGTCAACGATACGGATTGCTATAAATAATTCTACAAGAAAATGTAGAAGGAAAGAGAGGACTGGGAAGAAGAAGAATATCATGGCTGAAGAACTTGAGAACATGGTATAATACAACAACAGTGGGTCTTTTTAGAGCCGCAGCAGATAAGGTACGCATTGCTATGATGATCGCCAACATTCGAAACGGATAGGCACTAGAAGAAGAAGAAGTGTAGAAGCGATAGAATCAAAGTATAGAATCTTATTAACGTATCATAGGATTAGCGCATCATGGTATCATCGGATCAGCAGATCACGGGATCAGCGGATGAAGGAATCAGCGGATCAACGTATCAGCGGATCAACGTATCAGCGAATCAACGTATCAACGTATCAGCGGATCAACGTATCAATGTATCAGCGAATCAACGTATCAACGTATCAGCGGATCAACCTATCAACGTATCAGCGGATCAACGTATCAGCGGATCAACGTATCAGCGGATCAACGTATCAACGTATCAACGTATCAATGTATCAACATATCAACGTATCAACGTATCAACGTATCAACGTATCAATGTATCAACGTATCAACGTATCAATGTATCAACGTATCAACGTATCAACGTATCAACGTATCAACGTATCAACGTATCAACGTATCAACGTATCAACGTATCAATGTATCAATGTATCAACGTATCAACGTATCAACGTATCAACGTATCAACGTATCAACGTATCAACGTATCAACGTATCAATGTATCAATGTATCAACGTATCAACGTATCAACGTATCAACGTATCAACGGATCAACGTATCATCGGATCAACAAATGTTATATAGGTTGTCGTCGATAATACAAACGGTATATTAAATCTTCAAGCTTATTATTTATATAATATAAAGTAGATAAAACCACACAATTTCGTAATGCCTAGAAAGCAGTTGACACCAGAAGAGCGAAAAGCAGCAGCTGCCCGTCGACGCCAGAAGGATGCTATGAGGAAACATACTATTAGACAAGATCCTTCGTTTCGTTTACAGGAACAAGTTCACAACACCGAAAGCCATCGTCAAGCCCGTCAAGATCCTTCGTTTCGTTTACAGGAACAAGTTCACAACACCGACAGCCATCGTCAAGCTCGTCAAGATCCTTCGTTTCGTTTACAGGAACAAGTTCGCGACACCAAAAACCATCGTCAAGCCCGTCAAGATCCTTCGTTTCGTTTACAGGAACAAGTTCGAGACACCAAAAACCATCGTCAAGCCCGTCAAGATCCTTCTTTTCGTTTACAGGAACAAGTTCACAACACCGAAAGCCATCGTCAAGCACGTCAAGATCCTTCGTTTCGTTTACAGGAACAAGTTCACAACACCGAAAGCCATCGTCAAGCCCGTCAAGATCCTTCGTTTCGTTTACAGGAACAAGCTCACAACACCGAAAGCCATCGTCAAGCCCGTCAAGATCCTTCGTTTCGTTTACAGGAACAAGTTCGCGACACCAAAAACCATCGTCAAGCCCGTCAAGATCCTTCTTTTCGTTTACAGGAACAAGTTCACAACACCGAAAGCCATCGTCAAGCACGTCAAGATCCTTCGTTTCGTTTACAGGAACAAGTTCACAACACCGAAAGCCATCGTCAAGCCCGTCAAGATCCTTCATTTCGTTTACAGGAACAAGTTCGCGACACCGAAAACCATCGCCAGGCTCGTCTTGATGAAGACGTGCGCATCCACGAACATAATCTCCGTAGAATTCGCGAGCAAGGCTCATGGCAAGATGAAATAAATCGATTTGAAGCTGAAATTCGCAAAGGCTGCACTCACGTATGTCATTCATGTGGGGGACTTTTTTTTCACTACTCCATTAAAACTCACAGCATGACCGAACTCCTTTTAGCTGGAAAGCAGCAATCCTTCATTGACTCAGTAATTATAGTCCCACCCACTTCAGACCTCGCTGAATTTTGCTCAACTTGTCACAGATCTATCCAGCAAAACCGGATTCCACGTCTCTGTCTCTCCAACGATCTGCAGTTTCCCTATGTTCCACAAAGTGTAAAGAATCTGACACGTTTGGAAGCCCGTTTGGTCTCAGCTCGACATGTGTTTCAGTCCATTTGGGCTATATATGGAATGCATGGACAGATGAGAACAAAAGGACGAATTATTAACGTCCCAGTCTCCATAGATAATATACCATTCAATCCCTTCCTAGGCTTCCGAATCAGGACGATGTTTTACACATCCGACTCGCCCGTCAAATTGAAGTTCCGAGAAATTATACAGCTGGTAACATTCGTCCGGCTTGTGTGATGGATGCCGCTAAAATTCTTACCCGATCTCCGCTTTACCGTGAATACGGTATCACTCTTTCAAGCAATTGGACCGAGATATGTCAGCATCAAATTGATGTGGCATTACACGAAAACCCAGAAGAAATTGCGATGGATGTTCAAGAGGAAGAGGAAGTCGATGACGTAAATCCTGGTAGAGGAGAGACTTTAATTACTAGTGATGAGGGAATCCGGATGGCTCCAGCGGAAAGGAACCAACCAATCTCTATTCTATATGATCCTGACTCGTATTTTCTTACGTTTCCCCAAATATTTGCTGGGCACCGAATGAAGCCATCCGATAGTAATGGTAAATTACTAAGCCGCTCCGAATTTGTCAAATCAATGGCGCGTAACAGTGATCGCCGTGCCGTTGAAAATGTCGATTTCTTACTGTTTTTGGCCAAATCTCTCGAAATTCAGAGAATTTCAGATAATCGCAAGGTGTGTCTTCGTAAACGAAGACGCAATGGAGAGTTAATCCGAGTCACTGCGGAACAAGTTAGTCATTCTAATTTTGTGGATGGGTTAGTTAATGATGATAATGCTTTTAAGGTTTTACAAGGAGTACGAAATTCATGTCATCATTGGCATCAAGAAGGCCTTAAAGTCCGAAGGATGGTCAGTCAGTTCAATTTGCCTCATCTCTTCATCACTATTAGTGCCGCTGAGCTAAAATCGAACGAGTTGATTGTGATTCTCAAGCAAATTCTTGACAAAATTACAATTTCTGAAGAAGAAGCACAAAATATGTCAAAGAATGACAAACAATTACTTATTCAGCGCGATCCCGTGACTTGCGCTCGATATTTTGAACATCGCACTTCTGCTCTTTTCAAGACCTGGAAAAACTCTCAAGGCCCATTTGGAAACCGATCCATTAAGCATTCCTATCATCGCATTGAGTTCCAACATCGAGGAAGTCCACACGTCCATATGATCTTGTGGATTGATGGCGCACCAAACTTTGATGCTTCCAACTCATCTTCTACTCAAGATGTTTGCCGGTTTGTTGACGAAATTATAACTTGTTCCACGGACTGGCCTGAATATGATCCCATTCACCAGCTTTTGTGTCTTCAAACTCATCGACAAACCCACACATGTAGAAAGAAAAGCCACAAAGGAGTCAAATGTCGGTTTGGAATTCCATTTTTCCCAATGGACGAAACCACTATTCTCCATCCATTCGAGGAGCAACAGGAGGAAATTGAGATTTTCCAACGCGATTACAAAAAGATTCGTGACTATCTTGATACGAATGAACTGCCACTTTCTTCAGATATGACATTTGCGGGGTTTCTACAAGAATTATCCATGACACGAAATCGTTACATTTCTGCTATTCAAAGCTCCTTGAAAAAACCTAAAATCATCATTCGGAGGCGGCCATGTGAGACTTACATAAATCCATACAGTGAGAAAATCCTGAGACTCCAGAAATCTAACATGGATATTCAGTTTATTTTAGACGCATATGCTTGTTGCTGTTACATCATTGACTACATTAACAAGAGTGATCGTGGAACTAGCGACCTCTTGCGTAAAGTTCTTGAAGATGTCAGAAGCGGAAACAAGTCCTTGGCTCAGCGTCTTCAGGCTCTTGGTGCGGCTCATCACATGAACAGTGAACTCTCTGCTCAAGAGGCTGCTTACAACGTGCTTCAGATTCCAATGAGCCGATGCACAGAGGCATGCATTTTTATACCAACAGGTCCAGCCGATCAACGAACCAGAATGATTAAAACTAATATTCAGTTAGAAAATCTCAGTCCGGACTCTGAAGATGTCTTTGTAGACGGACTTTTACAACGATATAGTTCACGACCAGAAGCATTATCTAACCTTAATCTTGCCCAATTTTCAGCTTGGTATGAATTTTCATTAAAACGAGGAAGTACACAGATGGCCCAAGAAAACGATGATATTGTAGAAACTGAAGACGTACAAAGTATCGATAAATATTTTCCGCTAAAGAATGGCAAACCTGGATACGTTTGGAAGCGAACATTTCCAAAAATTATTCGCCACGTCCGCTACAACAAGAATAAAGATCGTCACAACTTTTTCCGCGAACAAGTGATGCTCTATATTCCTTGGAGGGATGAGGAAACCGAAATTATAAATCAAGATTGCGAGAAGATAGCGATTGATAATATAGAAGCAATTTCTGCCAATCGTCGCGAATTTAATGCCTTTCAAGAAGATATTCTGGATGTCGCTATGGATAGCGCATTGAGTGTGGATCGTCAATCTGACGATGACAAATCTGATAGCATACCGGAAGAGATTCAGGAGGAATTCGAATTAATCGACCCCGTTGCTGCTGGTGCCATTGACTTTGGTGGTGACGTGATACGCCCAATGTCTGAAAAGTTTACGCTTCCTAATCGAATTCCCAATAAAGAGTTTGAAGAATTATTCTCATCGCTGAATACTCAACAACGGGATTTTGTAACTCACCTGCTTGATCACTTCAAAAGGTCTCCCGATATCCCCATCTACACCTACTTAAAGGGAGGTGCCGGTGTAGGAAAGTCTCATGTAATTAGAACTCTATACCAAGCATTAATTAGAGTGTTCAATGATAAAGTTAATTCGAATCCTGATAAACCTTCTGTCCTTCTGACGGCTCCTACCGGATTAGCGGCATTTAATATCTTCGGACTCACAATTCACAACGCATTCCAACTTCCCGTGAACCAAAAAGAAGCTAGCAAGCTCTCAGACAGCGTCTCTAATACAATGGCCACTCTCTATTCAGAACTTCGTGTTCTTATCATAGACGAGATTAGTATGGTTGGTCAACATATTTTGGAAATGATCGACAAACGATTGAGAGACCTCTGTGACGGATGTAAACCTTTCGGTGGTATATCGGTCATAGCCGTTGGCGACTTCAGGCAGCTGCCACCTGTTATGGCAACATCCCTTCTGGCTGGAACAATGTCGAATTCGATTTCGTCGCTTTTCAACAAACCCTTATGGCACATGTTTACTGTTCATGAACTGACCACAATTATGAGACAACGCGATGATGCAGCTTTTGCTCTTGCATTAAACAATATGGCGTCAGGGACGATGACTGATGATGATTTGAAACTGTTCAAATCCCGTGAGTTTCCAACTACGCCGGAAGAAATAGTAAGCCGACGCCCTATTCATCTTTTTTACACGAATGAAGCAGTTGATGCCCACAATAGTTTTGCGTTATCCTGTTTGCCAGGAAATCAAGCCATCTCAACCGCCAAGGATTCCCTTTCTGCTTACACGAGCGAGGCATCCAAAGTTGCACTCCTCAACTGGATAGCATCTGCACCTCTATCTAAGACACAGGGACTTCACACAAGCCTCTTTCTCAAAGAAGGTGGACGTTATATCATGACAGTGAATGTAGACACAAGTGACGGTTTGGTTAACGGTGTGGGATGCATTCTGAAAAGAATTGACTTTGGTATTAGTACTTTGGATGCATCTAGACAAAAGCCTCTCCGTCTCTGGGTCAAGTTTGAAAATTCCCGAAGTGGACAGAAGCTTCGTTTGCGCAATATTAACCTCAGTCGGCAACTTCAAATTGATTCGGAATGGACTCCCATCTCACCATGTACGGTCGTCATCCAGCCACGATCGAATTCGGTCACAAAGGTAACAAGGACGCAATTCCCACTTAATGCAGCGGAAGCTCAAACTATACATAAATCCCAAGGATCCACATACGAGCTCGTTGTTGTCCATTTTACTCCTGGAATCAAGCGTGCTCTTCTGTATGTCGCATGTTCACGAGCAACAACGGCATCAGGATTATTTCTTATTGGAATCGTTAAAAAGACAAAAATGCCACAAGAGAATGATCCCATATCTATTGAATTCAAACGACACCAGGAGATGAAGCTAATTCCTTCATTTGAACATTTGCGAATTAGGGATGATAGCAACAGACAAATACAAGTCATCTTTCACAATGTCCAGTCACTTCCTGCTCATTATAGTCTCTATGCATCGGATGAGGTCTATAAGAGTTCGGATATCATCCTTATGGCGGAGACATGGACGCTCTCAAGTGACAATTTTCCGCTAGGAGATCATCTTCTTGCTGCATCAATAGATAGTAACGATGTGCGTCGACCGATTGGTGTACGTGTGTATTGTTGTCCGTCTGTTCATGAATGTATTATAGACACCAATTCCGAAATAGAATACGACTCCCAAGGTTCCTGCAGTGTTTCTTCTATTGTCTTCTTTAACATCCGAATAATTGTCGTTTACAAGTCACCAGGGTTTAATTCCAACACAATGATCTCTTTAATAAAAAAGCAGATGTCTCGCTTATACTTAGTACCACGTACTCTGGTTACTGGAGATTTCAATGAGGATTTCAGCAAGGAAGAAAGTAATGGCCTACAACATGCACTTAGAGAACTAGGACTCCAAATTCGGTCGCCAGCGATACCCACTACGCGGAATGGCACGCAAATTGATGCGATTTTTTCCAACTTCGAAGTGTCAGCTACTGGAGTCTACACATCGATTTCCTCTTACCATGAGCCGCTTTGGGCCAGAATTAACTTAAACTAATTTGCGACAGACATCTTTGGACGTGGAATGGATGTTGTTGGTATAAACACCGTCATCAATTACTATATGCCATCCGATGCAGATAGTTATTTACATAGTGTTGCTCGTGCAAGTCGTTTTGACTCTGTGGGAAGAGCTATCACGTTTGTTTTCGGCGATGAAGATGCCAAATTATCGAACAAAGTTCAAACTAGGTTCCAAGTGAAAATTATCAAATTTTCGACCTACCCTATCTATCTTTTAATCAAATATATATTTTGATTCTAAATATTTCTATTCAAACTTATTTCTATTTATTACCTTATCCAGGGGGATAAGGGTAAGGGGTGTAGGGGTTATGCTGCAGAGGTAGTACCTTTTACCGGGACGGTCACATCGAGCGTGATAACAGAAGATGGTCCTTGATGGTAACTGGTCCTCGCAGGATACCCAACTCTCACTTATGGCTCCACGTGCCACACCCTGGGAACTGCGTTGACCCGCAGGCGAAACTAAGTGAGGGGCCAGATATGGCAATAACCGAGTGGTTGCCGGTATAAGCAACTTCCTTAATTGTATTACCGATAGCTTCGGATGGATGAACAAGCAAGTATAGGGCACTTTCTTGTCCTTGGATAGAGAAATCATTCCTCAACGCGGACGAATCCAGCAATATGGTCAACGGCATGGAATGCAGATGGCAACGGAAAACCTTCTTCTTCTTCACTTCGCGGTGTAGGCGTTATTGCTTGTTCCGGTACCCATCCTTTTCTTGCTCCTCCCACACTTGTTTTTCCCGGTGGTTTATATCGCTTGGCTGCTAGTGGCAGTCTCCCTTCTGCCATTCTTTCGAGGTGTTCACTCCATGTCTTGTTACTTGTCCGTCCGTCTGCCTGTCTGTCCGCACGTTTCAAATTATTTTCTATTAAATTGCTAATGATTCAATTTTAGGCTTCTATACAAAGTATAACAAGAAGCCTTATGATCTGGCTCCGTGTCCGTCTGTCCGTCCGTCCGTCCGCATAATTCAAAATCATACAGAGCGTTTCTAAGAACTGGTTTTTTTATTTTACTTTGATGTGAAAAAATAATTTTTTATTGATGTGGTTAGTGAAGTTAAGTTGTAAATAAAAGAGAAAGGAGAGGATTGGTCCACCTCAAAAAAAGGACCATACATTACAGAGAAGTAAAGTTTCGAATAGAATGGAAAAGTTTGATTGTTATTACTTATATAGTAAATGATAATTACCAACCGCAAAAAATTTTATTGGTGCAGATTATCTAATTATGTGATGTTACATTATATGGCGATCAAAACTAACCAGATAATAACAACTTTCCACACCAGAAAGGTAGCTGTATAGAAGCCTAAGAACTGCCGCTAAAGCGAGTTCCACCTTGTTTTATTCCTATTTGATTTTATCTCCTATTTTTCCAGTGTTTTGTGTTGCCTATCCAATCTATCATCAGGCGTTTGATTTTTCTTTAATCACAAAAACTTAATCTAACAAACTTAATCTAACATTTAAAACATCTTTTTATAAATTATCTTTTACAAACTTTTCTCATGCCATATTTTCTCTGACTGCACGACAAACAATTTAATACCGTACCAGCCAAATATTAATGGACACAACAGTATATACCTATTTCATTGAACGTATCCAATATTATGCAGGTTGAATTAGACTATATCATAATTGTAAAGTTCTTCTAAAAAGTTAACTTCGGAAAGTAATAATTTATTGATAGCGTAACGTATTAAATTATTTTGAAATTTGAATTAATTTTATTTTTAACTTGAGCTACCTTGTGACCGACCACATCAAAATGTCCATCACTGGTATTTATAGTTATAATTGGACAGTAAAAATAATTATCAACTTGCTAGGACCGTCAATTTAATTTTCAAATTTTTTAAAAGTTTTCAGTCAAATTGAAAATTAACTATTAGGTGCATTTGTGTGATACTTATTGAATGACGTCTACAAAATGTGAGCGCAAATAATGTGCCCTCAATAAATTTTTTATTTCTAGGTTTTCCCATCCTTGCTTTTATTCAATATTGAGTTTAATGCTTTTAGAAACATCGTTTTAAGTTTGAAATGTAAGTGTTCTTAGTGAAATACAATATTTTAAAGAAGAAGTCCCTAGAAGTATGTTCAACGTTTTATTTTTAATTTAGGCTTGTCAGAAAATACATAAGTAGGTATTTAAAAAATGTAACCGTTTGTATCAAAAATCAAAATTTTTGGTGCATTCCAGAAGTAAGAATGTAAAGTAATTATTTTATATTGGCTATCTCTTTAAGGATTATCAAGAGATTTAAAAAATGTAAAGAAAAGTGAAAAGTGTTAGTTTTATTGATTATATATAAGTAACGCATTATACCTTCATTAAAATTGTTTCTCTCTTATATAACGACATGTAAATTTAAATTGAAGTACATACCAAAATGTAAATGGTTAAACCCCAAAGTACGATAAAGAGAAAATCAAAGAGCGTTGGTAAGAAATAAATAAGGAAGCGGTCTACATCAAAGAACCTCGAGCTTGTTGTTAAGATAATCATTCTGTCATTTATTAATGTTAACTGTGTTTTCCACATGTTTCGATGTTTTTAAATGTAATACATTTATAACAAGATCTCTACATTTGTAAAATTAATAAAATTTTGTTAACGGTACAAATATTTTCAAATGGTGATTTATGTGTGAAGAACAAAACTAATAGTTACCACCTTTCCATAAATTACATGTTTGTTAAGATTTTCTTGTTCACTGATGTAGCAAATTACGGTTAGACAATTTAAATTAAATTTCCTTAATTCGATTTAAGTTTTAAGTGCACGTAAAACCAAATGCATGCAAGTACTTGCTGCACCACTGTTTAAATCACCATTACCCAGCCAGTTGATTTATGTTTAAATGTGCATAAAAATTGCGCTTAAATATTCCTTACGCTACGTGGAAAGTGCCTTTTCAAGTACGTAATGATTAAATTTAAAAATGTAATTTACAGTGGATTTTAAATAAAATTTTTTTTAACCTTTTCAAGTTTTCTTGTAATAAATTATAAATAAGTTTTTTTTTATTTAAAAGCAAAATTAAGAAATTTGACTTTCATTTTAAACTTTTCAGCATCAAAACTTTCACAAAGCAAGGATAAATTTACGACTAAAATGGACAAAGGGGCCTCTTTATAGGTCAGCAGTCGATCAGAAGCAGTTACTTAGTTCCGGACCATAATGTAGTGGTCTTTTAAAATGGTCAAGTAAAAAGTTTTATTGCCCCTATAAACTACTACTCTAGCATTTCTTGTAAACATTTTTGCTTTAAATTGCTGACCAAATAAAAAAGTTTATAAATCGTTAAGTAATTACAACTTTAGGTACTTAAAATTTAAAATTTTCCTTCCATTAAATTGGAATTCGATAACCCTTTTTAGAAATATGAAATAGGTATAAAAACTTTCAAATTCTGGATAAGCCGTAAGCCTTCAGTATCCAACAATTAAGTTTGTCAAACTTTTTTGTATAATATTAAGGTGAGGTAAAAAGGTGAATTTATTGTATGCGTAATAAATAATTTATGTGTGATTGCTTGAATATCATAATAGAAAGAAGTTGTCAATCACAACACGTAAATATTTTCAAAGAAATGGTGCGCAATTTCTTTAGCAGATAATTAAACTCCTTTCATTCCAGCTTGTTAAAGATGTCAAAGTTGACAAACTAAATAAAATGGCAAAATTGGCGTGACATCTAGGAATTCTAAACTTAAGAATAATCGCTTGTCTAGTCGTACTTCGACGTTACTGAAAGAAAAATCAATTCTTGAAGTGAAATATACATTGTGCATGTTAAATTTTGCTTTTTAAATATTTAGAAAACAATAAATGCACACGAATATCCAGCATCACCTTGAGATTTAAACTTGGCAAGTTAAGCTTTATTGATTTGAGAGATGGATCAATTTGTTATACCAGATTTCAGATGGAAGATAAGGACTTTGGTGCAGTCCTTAATTGAAAAAACTTTACGCGGGGTTTTGCTTCATTAGTTTATCCGTAGAAATACTTTTATTTTAATCTCCCCACCGAAAAATGGAAGTAGAAAAGTAGAGTGTTTTTCATCCCTTTTATCAGTATTTAGTTCCTATAGCTTTGACTAGAAATATTTATGGTGCTTCAAATGAGGTTATGGGAAGCAAATAGGGAAAACACTCGCAGGACCTCAAACGGTCGGAAGCGGTTTGGAATTAACCCATAAAATAATTACTTATGTGAAATTTTCAACGTATTACGATGATGAAGGTACGGATGGACCCCGTCAATCGCAATTTAATAAAATTTTCAATGTTACTGATTATCACGGCTAACTGGGTTCTTGTTGCATGTAAACTTGCTTATCTCAGTAGTGGTTTCTTAGGAAATTGTAAATCAAATCTTTTAAAGCTGAAAAATAAATAGCCGGGAATACAAGAATCCCCAAAAATAATCCGTTTTGTAATGATAATTTTTATTATATTAATTATCAATAAATTTGATGAAAATAAACGTATACAAAAATTAAACAGTTCCTTATTACTTAAATTCCCCACAATTAAATCTAAAAGCGTGGCATCGTATTCCGCACTCGTCGCACAAATATAAGTTTTTGGTAAAAGTTTTCGCTTACCCTGTATAAATATGGTTCTCTCCTCCTTTTTGGTATAGCGCATGTGTAGTATTCAATGCTTCTTCCCGTGGATGACTTCGTTTGCACCTTAATATTTCCAGATTTATCTTCGATAAAATATGTAACCCTCGTGGCAAGATTTTTATCTTCTCAAAAATATTCACGATCGGTAAGTATTTTTATTTTCTTTTACCGTATTTACATTCACATTTATCTTTAATCACTTTATTTTTGTAGGTTTCACCTTTTTATCATAATTTTATGTAATTAATTAATTAATTTTCGAGCCGCTAAAAATTACACATGCGATCTCGATGCAAAACTAGGAAGAAGACCCTTTTGTTTTTCATATCGTCAAGGTGATACAAATTCATTGCTACTTGATTATTTAACTATAAATTCTGTAGGTGAGTGGAAACCACCATCTTTTTGTGGCGCGAAATTTAAAATTTAAAAAAACCTAAAAATGTTTTTAGGTTAACCGTTGACTTGAAGCACACAATTTCTGTTTATCACTTGAATTGTCCAACGATGGTTTCTCGGATGACCTATCACTCTGTTTTTAATTAATTTTATCGACGCACACGTAATGTTTCAATTTTTATACGTAATGTTTTAACAAATTATTTCTAACACCTTAACTAATAAATTTTACATGTATTTTATAAATTTCTTATAACTAAACAGTTTTATTATATTATTTTTAACAATTTTTGTCATTACGGATTTTAAATTGAACATTTTAATTTATTTTGTTAACCCTTGTATTCTTTATTATTATGATTTAAATGATTCTACTTGTTTTGACTTTGTGATGATAATAATAAACCTCCTATTTAAATTAACAAGTTCCATGCATTAATTTTTTTTATTCAAGCAAATTGAATGTTCGTATTACGAGTGGCGTCTCCATCAGATATCACCGTAGTATGTACAGAGCCGGAAATTAACATTGTTATTTTGGACATCAATGAAATGTAATGGCCAAGTACTGGATCTTCTTCTTCTTCAAGTGCCATATCCGGTCTTCCGGACGTTGGCGACCTCTCTCCTATGTATGTGTTGTGCGTTTGAAGTATTATCACACACATAGGGTACCTACTGCTTAACGCGGGCTCCGAACCGCGGGAAGTGTATACACTTCATCTCCAGAGATGCTGTTCCAGGCAGATTACACCTCGGTGGTTTGCCATTGCCTTCCGAGGGGAGACGGTCAGAATAAAGTTTTACTGAGCCCGGAGTCGAACCAGGCATTCAGCTTTAGCAGCAACGCACTTAACTGCTTTAGCTGACGACCGTCTCAAAAAAGTACTGGATAGTGCCATTAAAATATTACTCAGGTACTTATGCGATTAGAAAGTAGAAATAAACCAACATAAGCAATTAAACCGCCACCAACACTTAGGAACAATCCAAGACCCAATTTTAAGACCTAACGAAATTTAAATTAAACCATGAAAGTCTAAGGAGATATTTTATTTAATGGATTAAAGAATACCAGTTAAAAATGTAAATTTAGCAAACTATGAAAACATCAAAAAAAAATCCGTCCAAGAAACCTTAAGGATTCGCCTATAGACCCACATCAGTGGATCATTTATTCAGTGCCCATGCTTCCAGTCCGTAGAAAAGGACAGAAGAAGACATAGCATTTCAGATTAGAGGACAGATTATAGGCCTATAATATGTAGAGGGGCGGTCATAGCTTGGCAGTTAAGTGCGTCTACTGCTAATGCGAAACGCTCGGATCGAATCCGGGCAGGGTAAGAACTTTATTCTGACCGTCTCTCCTCGGCAGGCAATGGCAAACCACCGAGGTAATCTGCCAAGAAAATCCATCTCGAAATGAAGTGTAGTACACTTCCCGTGGTTCGGAGCCCACATTAAACAAGTAGGTCCTCTATGTATGTGAAAACAATTTGAACGCACATCATATGCATAGAAAGAGATAGAACGAGATGGGTCACCAAACCCTCATTAGGGTAAAAGGACTGAGAAGGAAGGAATATATAAAAAAAGAGGAAGAAGGAGACCATTTAGTACAATTTCCTTTACAAATCAAGATTCGAGGTGTAAATCCGAGGATCCGTGGCGTGGATCCCACCACAGTGGAACAAATTTTACTACAATCTGGCCACGCCTAAATCCGAATTGTAAAGCATCTTCACCTTTCTTTTAAAGCTTTTTTTCCTAAAATTTTGGATAGCATCACTTTGACTTCAGGAATATACTGGAAACAAAACTGTTTTACACTCAGGTTCTATTTCAGAGATGCAGAGGTATAAGTTGTGTTGTACAGACATCCTTCCGAGAAGCTGACCACTGAAAAAAAATTTGAAGGTACTTCTACATTATAAAATTTGTAAATAACCCTGACATGTGTAGGAAATTGAAAGAATTGCATATAATTGTTGCAAATATTTGCAACATATTGCAAATTCAATATGAGAAGCTTGTGAAAATTCTCCAAACAGTGGGAATAGACAACTAGTCCAAGTTGATGATGATAATACAGAAGAAAGTTCTACCTGGTTAAGAGTATCACCAAGGGTTACATTATTTTGTCTTTATTGTTAAATTTCCGTTGAGAAAGAGTATTTCAAGAATCTTTGGACTATCACAAGATAAAATAACCCTTAATGGTGAGTGTCTAAACAATTTCAGTTATGCAGACTGCACGCTGTTCGTAACACATCTCTAAATGGTTAATTTGTTGATGAAAGGCCTAAAAATAAATAACCTAGTCGCCTCCGGAGTCCTCATATTTTTTGCCCAAGTGTTGCAACTTGGGTTGTAGTTCATGTAGAATTCGATCGGTTTATTGCGACACTAGGGTCCAACTTTTACCTTAACAACATGAAACTGCTTATGGGTCTTTCCAAATATCGGTGGTAGTCTGAAAGACCAAAATTTGGACTGCAGAGAGAATGCCAGGTCACACCAAAATATAGAAATGCAATCTGTGATTATATTTATGCACTTTTGTGGGAATACGCCTTGTTTTGCTGTAACAAAAGCTCGATTTTCGGCTCCTAATGCAAGGTGTGTCAAATATGAAATGCCTTTATCCAACAATTGATTTGTTAAGCTTTTTAGCTTATCATCGGGAAACAGTTCATAAGTTGGGATCAGGCTCGGACAGGAACGGAGGAAACTTTGTGGAATAGGGTCCCAAAAATCCCAAAATTGTTGAACGTTAGATTTAAATATATCCTATGTCCAAAATATATTATATTAATCTAAGTAAAATGTTTTTCTGGATTCTACAGATTCCGAGATGCAATCCCCCAACTCTAAATTTTTCAGTTTTGAAGGGTTGCTATTTAAAAAAAATTGGATGACATCATCCATCTGACACGGATGACATCACTGATTTTCCACCGATATTAAGAGATGAGCAATAATTCAAATAAAGTTACGCGTCCCTGGAATTTTTATTTTCATTTTTTTACTTTCCCCATACGTATTAACGTATGTATAGGGAAAGTATTGTCATCGGGTCAAAAATCGAAAATTGAAATTTTGGTATTAAATGATTCGTTATGATGCCCTGATAACATTTTCATCAATTTTTTATTGATGTCCGTCTGTATGTGTGTATGTGTGTATGTATGTATGTGTGTGTGTAACTCTGTGCGAAAAAATTAGTATCAATCGCACAGCTTAAACCGCTAAACACAATGTCATGAAATTTGGTATGCACGTATATCACGGCTAAACTTAGAGGCCAGATAAAAATGGTAAAAATCCGTTCAAAATTAGGGAAATGGTGAACGAAATGAAAAAAAGTACGGTGTTTATTACTTTTGGACCACCTTTTACCATACTAAACCGGATGCTTTTTTTAATCGTACCCTCTCCCTTTGCACTCGCACACACATTAAACGACAGAGAGAGAAAAGAAAGCACGTCAAAGTTAATATCGGATAATTTTAAAAATTAATAAATTTTGACAGGTCGTTTGATGGATTTTGATTTTAGCACTTTTTTGTATAAATCTACTCGGAAGCGAGCGCAGCGAGCTTTTTGGTAACGTTGATGGGCCTGGTCAGTCGAGTTGGACTTTTGCGAGTGCGTACGTACCGGCACCGACTAGCTATGCCCCCAACTTATCTCTACCAAAGCAAATGAAATTTAAGAAATGATTGAAATTTACGATGTGGCGGTGCAGGGTGAAATTTGAAAAAGCAGCATATTAAACGAAATTATTGAAACTTTCCACTGACGAATCGCATTCTACGTTCAATAGGGACCTAATAGGTGCAGTATTGTAGGCTGCCACTTACGCAAATTGTGAATACAAGTCATTTAGACTGAGCAAATTAGTAAAACCAAACTTTTTGGAGGTGTCAGTGTTAAATTGAAATATAAAAATTACGAGTTTTTGGGTCTTTTTAGGCGACGAATCGCTTTGTGTTTATTTTTCGAATAAATTTCACCATTGGAAAATCTTTTTTCTTGCAACTTCACCCGGTATAAGTGAGTCGGACCAATTTTGTTCGGTTACATGTTTTTGGTAGTGGTGGATTACTTTAAAAGTGTTTTGCGTACATATTTTTACGATACCAGTTTATGAATAGTTGCCTGCAGTTAATGTTCACATTTTCGCCAAATTTTATACCTTTCGGTTAATTGGACATTATGAATTTGGACCAATTATATGTAAATCGATGAAACTTGCTTCGGTAGAGTTTTTTACATTTTTCAACGTCCAACACGCAGGTTAGTTGTAAATTGCGGTGTAAACATGAGTTTTAATCTTCTCTTTATTTTAGATACAAGAGTTACGGTCAAAATTTCTACCGCAGTAGCAAACAAAAGTTTTATGGAGTTACCGATATGGATTTTATTGTGAATGCCAACACCAAACTAGGATCAGCACACGAAATATGTGTTGTTCTCGAGGACAAATGCAAAACTTTTTGCAACATTATTAAGAAAGATGCCAACGAGGTTTTACATTAATCGAGCTCTTCCAAACCGATAACTAATTTTTTATATAATTAACCAGGATATTATTATAATTTTTTAGGGTGTGAAAAAATAGTACCTATTAATCGCACAATATTGTGTTTTTATTATTATTCATTTCTTTTACCGAAAAATAATTTATGACGCTAGAACTGAATGGGGAAAGTTATGCAATGTTCACATAGCCAATTTTTTTATTTATATATTTCATTTTTATTTTAAACATAACTGGCGAAAGGTTAAATTTACGAAAATATGACAAAGAAATAAAATTGTAGACAATTTTATTAATTACAAGTAGGTATAAAAATCAACAATATTCTTTGACCAATACTTCCAAATGTCAAAGATATTGCTCTGAGCTGTTTCCTCTAATAGGGCCACTCGCTGTGCTGTAAAATTGCTCAGTACGGGTGAACGCAAATACACCCCGCCAATAGAAATGTATGCAAATTTTGTATAAATAAATGTAAATGAATATAAACCTCGGCTTAGTTCTTTTGATGTGCATGGACTTACCTTTATCTCAGGTTGGGTTCGTTCCGTGACCAAATTCGTATATGCTGAAATCAAATTTATGGCCGGAACGAAGATTACAAATAACTTTCCGTTTTAACGAGAATTGTACTTTTTATTATAAATTGGTTTTATGCGTGTTAAATTCAATAAAAGTTCTTATAATAATTAACAAATACTTATTCTACTGCCCACCTGGCCACAGTATCAGTCAAAACCAACACATAAACTACTTCAAAACACTCGGTAGTCGCTTTATTGCAGGCGACTTTAATGTCAAGCACAATTATTGGGGATCGAGATTAACCAACCCGAGAGGTCGACAACTCTGTTTCAAGTAATAAAAACTAACAATTTTAGCCACTGTTCTACTGGCCAACCAACCTACTGGCCCACAGACAGAGAAAAGCTTCCTGATGTGCTGGACTTCTGTGTTGTTGGAGGCATCTCGTCCAACTACCTCACTATCAAGCCTTGTTTCGAGCTTTCCTCGGATCACTCTCCAATCATAGCCACACTCACTGCTAGTATTGCTGAACAGCCTAAACCTGTAACGCTGCACAACAAACAAACTGACTGGGCCCTATTTAAAGAAATACTAATCACTAAGTTCCCTCAACATATCCCATTAAAAACTGATTACGAAATAGATGAAGCAGTGCAACTCCTAACTAAAAATATCCAAGAAGCAGCTTGGGAAGCAACTCCAGAATACTCTAATAAAAAAATAGAAAACTATTGCCCAAAACGTATTCAGGAAAAAATACGAGAAAAAAGAAAACTTTGGAAAAAATGGCAGATCACTCGTGCACCTGGCGATAGAACAAAATTTAACAGGGCAGTTCGAGAACTTAAACTTTTACTGAAGGAACACAAAAACCAGGAAATTCAAAATTACCTAAATGGATTGACAGCAACTGAGGCAACGGACTATTCGCTGTGGAGGGCAACAAAAAAAAAACAAAAGACCTCAACAGACAATTCCATCAGAACCCCCTCCCAAGAATGGGCAAAAAGTAACAAAGAAAAGGAAAACACATTTTCCGCTCACTTAGCAGAAGTTTTTAAACCCTTTCAAGCAGAAGTTTCCCACGAAGATGTTTCAATCAACGATTTCCTCGATGCTCCATTCCAATTGGAGGTGCCAATTAGGAAAATCAAAAAGAGCGAAGTTTCAACATACTTCGAGAAAGAACTAAATGTCAAAAAATCCCCTGGAGCCGACCTGATAACTGCAAAGGTTCTAAAAGAAATACCAGAAAACGGAATCAGAATTATTACCATGATCTACAATTCCATCCTGAGAATGGGATACTTTCCTTTGCAATGGAAGGTTGCCCAAATTATTTTAATCCCTAAACCGGGAAAACCTCCAACGGAACCTGGCTCATACAGACCTATCAGCTTGCTACCTATTCTGTCGAAGGTATTCGAAAAATTATTCCTGAGAAGACTGATGCCAATAATCGAAGAACAGAAAATAATCCGAAAGTACCAGTTCGGATTCCGCAAGCAACATTCAACGATTGAGCAGGTACACAGAATCGCTGCCAAAATCAGACAGGACTTGGAGAACAAAAGTTATTGTACAGCTGCATTTCTCGAGGCAGGCACCCAGGCCTTCGACAAGGTTTGGCATACTGTTCTCTACTTCAAAATTAAAAAACTCCTGCCACATACCTACTACGAAGTACTCAAGTCGTACCTTACCAATAGGCATTTCTTTGTGAAATTTCAGGAAGAAATTTCTTCGCTCTTAACCGTCGGGTTAACCTCAGAGTAGTGTACTTGGATCGATTCTCTACCTAATATACACAGCTGACCTACCAATAACAAGAGATACAGTTATAGCGACTTTTGCAGATGATACCGCAATCTTGGCGTCTCATCCTGATCCATTAACGGCGTCCGCACTACTACAAATTCATCTTACAAAGTTTGAAAAATGGTTAAAGAAATGGCGTATCAAGGCTAACGACCAAAAATCAGTACAAATAACTTTTACAAATAAAAGAGCCACTTGTCCTCCAGTAAGGCTCAATGGAAATTTATTACCCCAAAAAGAAGAAGTCAGATACCTAGGTATGCACTTAGACAGAGGACTGACATGGAGTAAACACATATGGAACAAAAGGCTTCAATTGGGTCACACTTTCAGAAAGCACTATTGGCTGTTACATCGTCACTCCCAATTATCACTCGAAAACAAAGTGCTGATATACAAAATTATCATAAAGCCAATCTGGACCTACGGCATCCAACTATGGGGAGCCGCCAGTAACTCCAACATAGTCAAAATTCAACGGTTCCAATCCAAAATTCTAAGAACCATAACTGATGCCCCATGGTTCGTACCCAATCAAATAATCCACAGAGACCTCGACATTCCCACCATCGAAGAATGTATCAAATCGTATAGTTCAAGGTACTGTGATCGTGTAGAGAATCATCCCAACTCACTTGCGGTGGATCTGCTGACTGCCCATCGAACCAGGAGGCTGAAACGTAAAGACCCAATGGACTTGCCCCATCGCTTCTGAACTAGATGTGTACATTCCGGAAGACATCGAAGGCCAGACATAACATTCTCGGGTGTTAAACTGTAAAGGGAGCAAGCCACCGGGCAAACTCCTCCTATGTCATTTTACTCACTGTCATATCACTTACTTATTGTCTATACGGACAGATTGTAATATAAGAGGAAGTCAATAAAAAAAAAAAAACTTCTCGAGATATTAACAATTGAAGCAAAAAATGTGGTGTTGAAGGCGTGGAAGTCATTTTTTGCATATGCCTAGAAATTATATTCTGTTGTACTGATAAGCCATAATTTCTTTTCAGATTTTTAATTTCTTATTATTTACGTTGTTTCCATCGATCTTAAGGTAGCCACTCACGTTCCAATCTGGTCGGACCGTTATGCTGTCCTACACATAAGTTGAACAAGGACACAATAGCCGCATCCTTATTCAACTCATGTGCAGTACAGCTTGTCGGTTCGACCAGATTGGAACGTGAGTGGCTACCTTTAAGTAAAATTGACGCACTGGCGAAAATCCTTTGAAGAGCCTTTGAAAGGCTCTCACGCCTATATTACTTATTTCAGATAATACTGGAGACATATTTATTTTTTGATAATTTCATATTCTACAAAAAATCTCGTTTGATGTTTTCACGACCTTGCTTAGTTTTTGTATAGGATAAGCGATAACAGATAAACGTGCACCATTATTTCTTTATTAAATACTTCGCTTTTTAATTTTTTAACAAAATTGGCGGATATTTGGAGACCCTGAAAATTGTATTATTACTTTTATATATTACTAGCTGGCACGGGCGGCATCCGCCGCCTTTAGCCATCTAGACCCAGAATAGATCCGAGTAGGCCATAGTTGTTCGGCCTTCGGCCTCACAGGGGGAGGATCATAATAGATCCACGAAGGCCATAGTTGTTCGGCCTTCGGCCTCACAGAGAGAGGACCATGATAGATCCGCGAAGGCCATAGTTGTTCGGCCTTCGGCCTCACAGGGGGAAGACCATAATAGATCGGTGAAGGCCATAGTTGTTCGACCTTCGGCCTCACAGACCGGACCATAATAGATCCGTGAAGACCATAGTTGTTCGGCCTTCGGCCTCACAGACCGGACCATAATAGATCCGTGAAGGCCATAGTTGTTCGGCCTTCGGCCTCACAGAACGGACCATAATAGATCCGTGAAGGCCATAGTTGTTCGGCCTTCGGCCTCACAGACCGGACCATAATAGATCCGTGAAGGTCAAAGTTGTTCGGCCTTCGGCCTCACAGACCAGACCATAATAGATCCGTGAAGGCCATAGTTGTTCGGCATTCGGCCTCACAGACCGGACCATAATAGATCCGTGAAGGCCATAGTTGTTCGGCCTTCGGCATCACAGACCGGACCATAATAGATCCGTGAAGGTCAAAGTTGTTCGGTCTTCGGCCTCACAGACCGGACCATAATAGATCCGTGAAGGCCATAGTTGTTCGGCCTTCGGCCTCACAGACCGGACCATAATAGATCCGTGACGGCCATAGTTGTTCGGCCTTCGGCCTCACAGACCGGACCATAATAGATCCGTGAAGGCCATAGTTGTTCGGCCTTCGGCCTCACAGACCGGACCATAATAGATCCGTGAAGGCCATAGTTGTTCGGCCTTCGGCATCACAGACCGGACCATAATAGATCCGTGAAGGTCAAAATTGTTCGGTCTTCGGCCTCACAGACCGGACCATAATAGATCCGTGAAGGCCATAGTTGTTCGGCCTTCAACTGTCATCTGTCAGCTGTCAGCTGTCATCTGTCATCTGTCATCTGTCATCTGTCAACTGTCATCTGTCATCCGTCATCCGTCATCCGTCATCCGTCATCCGTCATCTGTCATCTGTCATCTGTCATACATACATACATACATACATACATACATACATACATACATACATACATACATACATACATAATCTTCACGTAAAGTTACATCTTCATGTAAAGTTAAATCTTCCGCAAGGAGGTGGATCTTCCACGTTCTGCGACCTATATAAAGTGCTCCGGTCTTATTCGCGGTATTCAGATTAATTTGTTAGTGGTTTGCATTTTTCACATTTTTCGAATTAAAGCCGCCCTCCCCGCCATCTGTTGACAGTATTTTGAATCACTGACTGTGCGTCAGATTAATTATCTGACAAATTAAATATTCTTATGTCAAAGTTGTGCCCCCTATTCTCGAGCCGCTACTGACTATATGTCAATGTCATTTAGATAAAAATATTGTGCAACGCCACTGAGTATATGTCATTTTTAAGGTTAACATTCTTAATGTCAAAGTCGCTGACAGTACGTCAGATTAATTATTTGACAAATTAAATTTTTTGTCAAACTTGTGATTTGATTTATCGAAAAAAGCGAATAACTTTTTTCCCCGAGTGTATTTCTTCTCCATTTATGCACGAATAGTTGCGCCTGGAGCTACAAAATAACTGTGCAAAATTTGGTTGAGATCGGTCCAAGGGTCTAGGAACGTATAGCGAACACGCAAGCAAACAGATCTTCTCTTTTATATATTTAGATTATTTTACACTTAACTGCCAAGTTTTGACAATTCATGACTTCTTTCGAGAGGTATTTCCAAAAGCATTGAACAGATTCCAGCTTATTTGATACCTTTGGTATGGACACAAATATCATTGATCCAAATAAATGGTATAACCATTGCTTGTATAACTTTGTATGCAATTATCTTTAATAAATTCTTGAATTGAAGGTAATTGACATTTGTTGGGCTTCAATCTATATCTATTGTCGTGTTCCGTGGATGAGAGATAGGGGTCTGGTGTAATTGGGTGTTATTTTGGTAAATGCTCATGTCGTGATTATCACTTTAAATACCATAATATGATAAAATAAAACTTGCACCTAAAATTTCTTCATGCTTCGATAGTAACTGCTTGCTTCATTGACCTGGATAAGAAAAGTTGTAACTATTTTGTAACCACAAGGATTGTCAGAATTTGTGTAAGGGACAAAGGGAGATTTAATTGTTTTGACTTTAAATAAGTTTGGATTGAATCAAAAATAAATTTTTATTTGTAAAAGTGTAGGGGATTATTAAAATTGTTGTGATGTTTGAAGCGAGTGCGCGAATTGATAAGATTTTGGTGGGGCCAGAAAAGAAGAATTTTGGAGTCTCGTTCCGTCCACGAAATAGGGACGACGGATTTTTGAAAGTCGAGTTTCGTCCGGTAATAATAAGGACGTAATAAATTTGAGTCAGGTTCCGAAGGTTGGAACGTGAACACATAGTTGGAGAGAAGAAACGTGATTTTTGATTTAAAAATTGGAAAAGTTGGGGACGATCTACACGTCCATAATAAGATTGGAAAATAATTAATAATTAAGTTGAGAATGATATTGAGTGTTTTCGCATATAAATCAAGATTAATTAGCTCAGATTACAAATATTAATAGTGAAGTAAAAGTAAAATTGCAATTGTTGAAATTTATGAAAATTTTGGAGTTCACCCAGTCAATTGGCGAGTTTCGATCGATCAACTATACACCCTGGAATTCTTCGTGTTATGGATCTGGTTTTACACTTCAACACATCTTCCTGGTTGCCCGTCGTACGTCTTACATCGAATGTGCACAAACAATTGGTAAGAGTTGCGTAACATTAAATTCGCGCGTGATTAAAAATTTAATTTTTTTTATTAGACATTTTTAGAATTAGTTAATTATTATAAATTTTGATTTAATCTTATAATGAAAGTTTCTCTTTTGTCTTATTTGATATTTCTGTTCATAAATAAATGGCATTCTTGTTGTACATTGGTTACATTTGTTTTGATTCAAATACAGCAGGAAGCAAAAGAAAATAAGGTGCAAGATAACAAGTATTTTCCGATTTTTATAAAAGCATTTATTAATTACAATTAGATTGAGCATTTACTGAATTGACTACCCACTTTTGACCCTGAAAGAGTTCTCATTGCTGGGCGAGGAAAAAAAAGAGTCGTAAGCTAAACCCTCGCTATAGAAATTAAAATTCAGTAGCGAAACACGGCATCTTTTATTGGCGCCCAACGTGGGGCTTGCTACCGATTGGCTACTGTATTGATAAGCGAGGGAAGAAAAATTTAAAAATAAAAAATTTTTTCTCAATACTCTAACAGAATTAAATTGAAATTTTCAAAGTTAAAGGAATCATATTTGAAAAGTTAGGTCTGATAAGGATAAAATTTGATAAGTCATAAATTTGTTTTGAAAATTAAAAATTTGGTTTAAGAGATAATGATTGGAATTAAAAATTTGTTCCAATAGATTAATTTTTGTAATAGGTAAAAATTTGATTAGTTTATCAAAAGTAGAAATTTATTATTTTACAATGGACAAGTCACTAGGTAATTTAACGATTCCACCATCGGGAGTAGCTGGAAATAAGGAAGCGGTTCTTATGTGGGAAATATTTTTAAATGAGATGAACAACTTCAGTAAAAAACTAGATCATTTCGCTGCTACAGGACATTGGAAGTCACATAATACTGATGTACAATTGGAAAAAACATGTGACCGCGTTGAAATGGTGGAAAGTAATTTAACAAATGATCAGGTTGAGGTCGTGGATGAAATAACGGACAGTAGCGATATTAAAATAAATAATCGCGTTGAACCCGTGAAAAATAATTTAACAAACAATAATGAAAAAACTAAAACTAGGTCATACGTAATTGATACAAGAAAAACTAAAAATCGCAAGAGACACAAGATTAAAAAATTGAAAGCAAAATTAAAATACAAAACTATCAATTTTAAAGTGCAAAAATCAAATGGAAGTTGTAAACATGCAAATGATAGGGACTTTAAAGTAAACAACTGGGTAGATAAGGTTAAATCAAAAGTAGACAAATTTAGCAGAACGTTGAATAAGAAAAGTTTTTATTTAACGAAACACAAAATTTTAAGACAACAAAAAATATTAATAAGAAGATGTCTATTAGGGAAACTTCTATTTAAAGACGAAAAATTCAATAATTCGCTAAACACAAAAATTCCGAACAGGAAGTTAAAATTTGTAATAAAGAAATTAATTGCAAAATCGATTATTAAAACAGTAGCTGTTAGTTATTTTTTAAAATGGAGTTTCTACAGGAGAACCAGATTTAAACTAGATAATTTTAAAACTCGGATTTGTTAATTCATTCAATAATAAATTTTGTAACGTAAATTGGATAATAACTTGGCTACGATAAAGGAAAATTTTGATAGATTACTGAAGTATTAAATTGTTTGTAATTGGATATTAACCAGTAATTTAATAAAATAAAATGATAAAAAAAATTAAAGGATTGAAAATTTTGAATTTAAATAATAGAAATTTAATTAGTAGATGAAGTTCATTTAACTCGGGAGGGGGTAGGAGTAATTGTCGTAACAAAAAATGGTCCAATATCAACAAAGATCATAACATTTCTTCGTAATTGTAACACAATAATGATCCATTATCAAAAAAGTTCATAACATTGTTCTAAAATGATTTCGCTAATGCATTAGATAAATTTAATTAATAAATGAAGTTTGGCTGCGATATGATTTATAATTAATAGTTTGTAATAAATAAATTAAAAATTTAAGATGAAATTTATAACGAATATTTTATGGTGATAGATAAACAATACGAATGATCAGGGTTGTTGGAAGATTGATTGGAGGTGATACACGGTTGACAAGTAAAAAGATATTGGGAATTTATTTAGGTAAAAATTAAAATGGGAATAGTTTAAGATAATAATTAATAAAATTGATTGGGGAAATTTATTTAAAAATTGAATTAATAATGTTAAATGGGAATAATTAATAGTTAAATTGATGAATTGATAATAATAATTGAGAATGATTATGTGGTTGATAATTTAATAAATGAAATTAAAGGTTGATAAAATTAATAAGGGGTTGGGGGGTTGTTGATTGTGTCATCGTCTAATTTTGAAGCCAAAGATTGCTGAAAAGTTTTTATGAGATTTGTCGCTAATAAATAGGGGTTATAAGAAAATGAATGTTTGCTAATTGAATTTAGAAAATTTTTTTTTAGAGTAAAGATATTGTTATAAATTAAATGAAATGAACGCAATTCAAAAATAATTAATTAAAATCATAAGAGTATGAGAAATTATAGAAAATACGATTTGAAAATAATTGATAACAATTTGTAAACAAACGAATGATAAGTTTATTGAACTTCGATACTGATTGAAATTTTTGAATATAAAATTATTTTAATAGAAAATAATACGATTTGAAATTAGACAATTTAATAAAAAAAATTTTTTTTGAATGAAATTTTATAAGTAATTTTAGTCTGGTTTAGATTGTAAATATGATAAAATCTAACCATTAAACTAATTAATTTTGTAAATAATAATAAATTTGTAAATAGTTAATTGATTTGAATATGAAATAATTAATTCAAAAATTTTGTTGTACATGGGGAGTTGAAAAATTTATGCAGTTTCCATAATTTACTTTATTTTATTAGAAATCAAAAACAAACTACCAATTTTATCTCACATGACTTATAAAATTTTGTGGTATTTATTGAAAAGATTACACAAAAATCTAACTCAACGATTCCTTATCTTTTTATGCAATCTTTTGGGGGGTCGTTGTCGTGTTCCGTGGATGAGAGATAGGGGTCTGGTGTAATTGGGTGTTATTTTGGTAAATGCTCATGTCGTGATTATCACTTTAAATACCATAATATGATAAAATAAAACTTGCACCTAAAATTTCTTCATGCTTCGATAGTAACTGCTTGCTTCATTGACCTGGATAAGAAAAAGATGTAACTATTTTGTAACCACAAGGATTGTCAGAATTTGTGTAAGGGACAAAGGGAGATTTAATTGTTTTGACTTTAAATAAGTTTGGATTGAATCAAAAATAAATTTTTATTTGTAAAAGTGTAGGGGATTATTAAAATTGTTGTGATGTTTGAAGCGAGTGCGCGAATTGATAAGATTTTGGTGGGGCCAGAAAAGAAGAATTTTGGAGTCTCGTTCCGTCCACGAAATAGGGACGACGGATTTTTGAAAGTCGAGTTTCGTCCGGTAATAATAAGGACGTAATAAATTTGAGTCAGGTTCCGAAGGTTGGAACGTGAACACATAGTTGGAGAGAAGAAACGTGATTTTTGATTGAAAAATTGGAAAAGTTGGGGACGATCTACACGTCCATAATAAGATTGGAAAAAAATTAATAATTAAGTTGAGAATGATATTGAGTGTTTTCGCATATAAATCAAGATTAATTAGCTCAGATTACAAATATTAATAGTGAAGTAAAAGTAAAATTGCAATTGTTGAAATTTATGAAAATTTTGGAGTTCACCCAGTCAATTGGCGAGTTTCGATCGATCAACTATACACCCTGGAATTCTTCGTGTTATGGATCTGGTTTTACACTTCAACACATCTTCCTGGTTGCCCGTCGTACGTCTTACATCGAATGTGCACAAACAATTGGTAAGAGTTGCGTAACATTAAATTCGCGCGTGATTAAAAATTTAATTTTTTTTATTAGACATTTTTAGAATTAGTTAATTATTATAAATTTTGATTTAATCTTATAATGAAAGTTTCTCTTTTGTCTTATTTGATATTTCTGTTCATAAATAAATGGCATTCTTGTTGTACATTGGTTACATTTGTTTTGATTCAAATACAGCAGGAAGCAAAAGAAAATAAGGTGCAAGATAACAAGTATTTTCCGATTTTTATAAAAGCATTTATTAATTACAATTAGATTGAGCATTTACTGAATTGACTACCCACTTTTGACCCTGAAAGAGTTCTCATTGCTGGGCGAGGAAAAAAAAGAGTCGTAAGCTAAACCCTCGCTATAGAAATTAAAATTCAGTAGCGAAACACGGCATCTTTTATTGGCGCCCAACGTGGGGCTTGCTACCGATTGGCTACTGTATTGATAAGCGAGGGAAGAAAATTTTAAAAATAAAAAATTTTTTCTCAATACTCTAACAGAATTAAATTGAAATTTTCAAAGTTAAAGGAATCATATTTGAAAAGTTAGGTCTGATAAGGATAAAATTTGATAAGTCATAAATTTGTTTTGAAAATTAAAAATTTGGTTTAAGAGATAATGATTGGAATTAAAAATTTGTTCCAATAGATTAATTTTTGTAATAGGTAAAAATTTGATTAGTTTATCAAAAGTAGAAATTTATTATTTTACAATGGACAAGTCACTAGGTAATTTAACGATTCCACCATCGGGAGTAGCTGGAAATAAGGAAGCGGTTCTTATGTGGGAAATATTTTTAAATGAGATGAACAACTTCAGTAAAAAACTAGATCATTTCGCTGCTACAGGACATTGGAAGTCACATAATACTGATGTACAATTGGAAAAAACATGTGACCGCGTTGAAATGGTGGAAAGTAATTTAACAAATGATCAGGTTGAGGTCGTGGATGAAATAACGGACAGTAGCGATATTAAAATAAATAATCGCGTTGAACCCGTGAAAAATAATTTAACAAACAATAATGAAAAAACTAAAACTAGGTCATACGTAATTGATACAAGAAAAACTAAAAATCGCAAGAGACACAAGATTAAAAAATTGAAAGCAAAATTAAAATACAAAACTATCAATTTTAAAGTGCAAAAATCAAATGGAAGTTGTAAACATGCAAATGATAGGGACTTTAAAGTAAACAACTGGGTAGATAAGGTTAAATCAAAAGTAGACAAATTTAGCAGAACGTTGAATAAGAAAAGTTTTTATTTAACGAAACACAAAATTTTAAGACAACAAAAAATATTAATAAGAAGATGTCTATTAGGGAAACTTCTATTTAAAGACGAAAAATTCAATAATTCGCTAAACACAAAAATTCCGAACAGGAAGTTAAAATTTGTAATAAAGAAATTAATTGCAAAATCGATTATTAAAACAGTAGCTGTTAGTTATTTTTTAAAATGGAGTTTCTACAGGAGAACCAGATTTAAACTAGATAATTTTAAAACTCGGATTTGTTAATTCATTCAATAATAAATTTTGTAACGTAAATTGGATAATAACTTGGCTACGATAAAGGAAAATTTTGATAGATTACTGAAGTATTAAATTGTTTGTAATTGGATATTAACCAGTAATTTAATAAAATAAAATGAAAAATAATCTTATAATGAAAGTTTCTCTTTTGTCTTATTTGATATTTCTGTTCATAAATAAATGGCATTCTTGTTGTACATTGGTTACATTTGTTTTGATTCAAATACAGCAGGAAGCAAAAGAAAATAAGGTGCAAGATAACAAGTATTTTCCGATTTTTATAAAAGCATTTATTAATTACAATTAGATTGAGCATTTACTGAATTGACTACCCACTTTTGACCCTGAAAGAGTTCTCATTGCTGGGCGAGGAAAAAAAAGAGTCGTAAGCTAAACCCTCGCTATAGAAATTAAAATTCAGTAGCGAAACACGGCACTATATTAGAAAATAATAGACTCCAATAACTAAGCCAATTCTTGACCTTATTTGATTAAACAGCTGCCTTCAAAAATGAATACATTTATTTCCCACAAATAAATTATTTTTCAGTGTAATAATTATTATAAGTTTTTGAGTAATTATAAAATCCTAATTACGTTTAAAATTTTGAAATTTTTAGGCATTCAAAATTTGGAAGCTTTTCAATTAATAAAAGTTTTAGTCTCCACAAATTTCACATAAATTTAAACTTTGTTATAGGGATAAACTAAAATTTGTCATAAAAATTCAGTTCGTTACTAACACTTTAATTTAAAAATTTTCTCGAGCTAATTACGCTGTCAAAAACAAATTAATTAAAATATTGACATAAGCTAATATCCATCAAAAGTTTAAATTAATTACGAAAATATTTCATACTTAAGTAAGTTTGATTAAAAATTGTTACGTAAAATAATGTTACCTTTGAAAATGTGTACATTATTAATTTTATAATTAAGTATTCCTTTAAGTTGGTAAATATCCCACAACCTATAAATAATTAAAAGCTTTGAGAAGTTAGTAAAATTTGTTAATTCTGACTGTAACTTAAATTAAATTTCACGTGTTGAAGTAACATTATATTACTGCATAATTAACAAATTCATTTATACAGATAGGGATGATTTTAGTTAAGGAACCTTTTAAGGTACAACACAACGTTCGAGAAAATTAATTAGTATTACAAACAGAGAATTTCTTAAAGTTAAAATTTTCTTGTTTTTTAAGGGTGGAAACTGTCGATATGTGTTCGATGTTAATATTTAGCTCTCGTACAAAAAGTTTTGGATGCACAATTTCATTTAGGCTTTTCATGACAGCTTTCAACTTCGCTAACTGCCGACGTAGTTTTGCTAATTCTACTACCAAAAGTCAAAAGTTAGTTCGCATGATAGATAATAAACTAACTTCTCAATTGGCAGTTACTTACCGGATTATCCATTTGACCACATCATAAACGGAGTTGTTTAAACATTTTAGGATTACAAACTTAAACTAGTAAGATAAAATATAAACACCACAATTTAATAATACGCCAAGTAAAATTAAATTTTACTTCTTGGGTATTGAATTATCGAGTTTATAAAGTAAAAAAGTCCTTTTATTCAAACAGTAATTTAAAAGTTTTAAAAGTCGGCTTGCATTTATTCATTTGACAATACTTGAACTTAAATTTATTCGAAAAGTTTTTCAATTGAGGTCAAGCGTCCCTTTTCGCAATTTCTTTTAAGTTTCAGAACAATTATGAGAATTAAAATCTTAATAATTTTCCGACGTCATTATTGGATTATATTGGAAGGCTAAAATTCAATTTACTAAATTTGTTCGAAACTTTTAAAATCCAAAAATACATATTCATAAAAATAAAGTGCTTCCAGATAAATTTTATTTAACTTTGTAAGCAAGAATAAATCTTTTGTTAGTTACGATATGAACTTTAAAATTTAGATTGTAAAGTTCGTATGTTTTAAGTTAAAAGTTTCCTGCGGTTTCATAGGTTACTTACAAGATGTTATAAACTGCATATCTTTTAAACTTTTCAAACTCCCAAGATATAATTTTTAATCGTTTCGTCTTCTTCTTATTGCCATAAAAAATCTAAATTATTACCAATTTTAAATTTCAATTTTACAAATTTATTAGCAGAAAGGATAGTTAAATTATGAAATTTATGGTTAAGATTAAAAAGTTTTAATTTTAAAATTACACTAAAGAACAATCCACTAATGAAGTTTTACACGAATTTCAAGTTGCTCTAACTTTTTAATCGAGGAGCTTAAAAAGGGTTAACGTACTTAGTATTTTATAATCATCTCGATATTTGATGTACCCACTGCAAGGTACAAAAGTATGTAAATGTTAAACAACATTTTATGTTGCTACTGCCGGTTGTACAAATATCCTGGATTCATATTGCCGGTAATTGTACGGAAACTAAATTACACTGACAAAGTAAGCACGGTTATTGTTACTGTGTAAATAAGGCTAGACATGTGCACAATTACCTACATTTTCGACCAATACTAACTTATGCTTCGTAAAATTCTACAAGTTAGTAGTTTGTTTTAACTTTTAATAAAAATCTTCTTCCTCCATTTCAAATAACCACCCCAGTTACTTTTAACATAATTACAAATAAGCCTAAGTAATTTCCATTGTTACTCTTGTGTAGGACCAACCATTTGCTTGTAATTTATTGTTAGCTGTACATGTGTAACATTTCTCTAGCAGTTATTCGCCCTCCAGTCAAATTTACTAATTATGTGCTTAGTAGTATCTCATGGGAAGATTGGGTCTTTCACTAGTGGGGAGATAAGAACGGAAAGCGCACTTAAAAGAAAATAACATTTCAGCAGATAATGAACATGTCAAAACTTTGGATCGATACAACGATTTTGTTGCAACAATGGAAGATGTGGTGTTCTTCCTTTGCTGTACGGATTTTCTAAGATTAGCTCAGCCTGACTTGTGTTTAAAATTTTTTAGCAAATGGATTTGACCATGGATGTTCAGTATATAAACCAAGTGAAATCGTATCTACTGACTGAATAATCAAAAGTCAATAATGTTCTAAAACCCAAAAAAAAATGGTTAAAAATTCAAGTGATATTGGTGCATCATAGTTGTATTTTCTAGAACCATACAATATACATACTTTGAATAAATAATTACCAAATTGGAGCTGTAGCGAGCTTAAAAATCCATTACACAATTTAAAATTTTACCGTAACACAATTTCTACATCAAAGAAATTATAAAATAATAATACTGTTATTAAGTAAAATCAACATTTGGAAATAAGCCAAATGTTGAATACAAACTCGTTATTACATTTGCAATAATTATTTGAGATATACAAACATTTGCACCGCGGTGTCAAATTTATATAAATATGGACAAAAATATGTATATTGTATCCGGCTTGGCTTACTATCTAATGTAACTAACATTTTGAATTAATAAACAGCTGGAAGCTAAATAAAGATGTAAATTAAATCACCAATTTTTTTAAAGTTTTCAAATTTAAAAGCGGTAACACAATCAGAACATACAAATAACTAAAACAATAGGGAAATACAAAGGAGATGAGTATGTAACAGTTAACTGTCACAGCTGCTGGAAATCTTGCCCGCCTCTGTCGTTAACAGAGGGGGAAGTACTCCACTGGCCAGTGACGACATTTAAATAAGGTGTTGTGGGATTATTTAGATCTCCAGGTTTTATGTTAATTCTTTGAGAATGTATACCGCTTTCTCTGGTGGAAAAGTATTTGCAAAAATAATAATCTGAAAATTGTAATATAACTCAAAAATAAATGCATAATTTTAAATATTAAAGGTACGATTCCTAGCGCCTAATACGTAGGCAGCTGCTACAGCATGCAAGGACTCGCCGCGTTGACCGCTATTAAATATAAAAAAAATCAAATTATCATTGACGGTAGGTTGGCAACGAGGTTTTAAGAACAAGCGAGAAGTTGCAAGTACACAAATATTTAATGTCCTATAAAAAAACCAATATTTTTGAATTATTTAAATACAAGTTTGACGCTACGAACCCTATTACAAGGGAGGTTAGTGATTCGTGCCAGTGGTGCAACGATTATAAAAGTATTCGATCGAAGAATAAAAAATTAGCGGCCGTAGTCGAATTAATGCGGTTCAGCCATTTTGGTGGTCGCGATCCACAAAGATTAAATTGAAGTTGCATCAATCAGTTCGACAAAGGTCGAAGATTGTGGGTCAAACGAAGGAAAATAGTCATCCGTAGTTTGGGTGGATTATTCTGAACGAGATAACTACCTTGGGTGATTGTCTCACCCAAGATTGAAGAATAAGGATCGTGCAAATACGAAAGGCTGGCTGGTTCGCCATTGCGAATTTCCACTTTAAACGGATGTGTGTGACAACGGAAAAACTATTAGAACAAAATGTTCGACGAAACCAACGACAAAATACGGTGATATCATTGATTAATTATTTATGTTCAATCAGATTTGCGAGACGGATAATCGCCAGTAATTATTTATGTTCAATCAAATTTTCGGAGCAAATCCCCTCAGCTTTCACCCTCATATAAGTGTGTCTTTTTCGATTGTTTTAGGTCATCATCCCAAGGAGGAATAACCATTTTCCATTCCATCCTGAAGGTCGATCGATCGCACTCAGAAGGAAATACACCATTCACCACAGAGTAAGTAATCGAAAGAGATTCATTACTTACTATATATGAGTGTGAAAATACCAGGTCGTAATTTATTTAATTACTTAATACTGTCAAATTCTCGTTATCATAACTACCAGGTCACTACGACCTCAATCAGACATTTTGAAACCAAACCAAGAACTACCATAATAGTCAAAAACCTAAACCGCTTGGTGTTGGGCATCCACGACCGACTTCGTCGAGCGACCCTACCAGGTTCAAGTAATCATATTTCAGTTCAGACGTTGGAATCGTGGTACCAGTTGATTCCGGTTTACCACCACGGTCAACTTTTGATATCATTAGTGAAGTCGAACCTCATTAAAATTAACCCCGTCAAGTCTTGTCGAAGACACGACAAGACCATCAATCGTAACCATAAGTTTTTCTGTTAGTTAAATATTCGTAGTTCATGGTAATAATTGTTCTCATTGAATTATCCATATTTTAAATTCCTTTGCTCATTGTTCATGATTATAATTGTTTTAATTGAAGTATTCATGTTTAATAATTTAATGTCAGCTGTTCATGATAATTGTTTTAATTGAAGTGTTAGTTATTATATTAAAAGAGAATTTTGCCCAACAATTGTATTATTGTGCCTTTTAGTGTATACTCGAAATAGTTTTATTCAAGTTTTAATTTTGTTGAGAGGACCAAGTATCCGGGTCTACTCCCGATATCTTGTTCTCACAGCTGGCGCCCCGGTTTTGTTACGAAGGTAAGGATAAGTCACGAGAAGTATAAGCGATCCCACGAAGGTTAAAAAAAAAACAATCTGAACCCCCCTGCTCTTCGACGCATGACTGAACCCTATGAGCTAGCCGTCTCGTACAGTCAATATACAAGACAAGCGGCACTTGAGGTACAACAAGGCGATTGTGGCCACAAGTAATCCAAGATAAATGAAAGATAACGGAAATTTGGTTTGCATACGTGACGCTATGATAATTAAAATACTCCGACAATCAAAATCATTGAAATTAAGGGCGTTGGAGAAATATGTAACGAGAACGCAGAATATCAATGGATCGAAGACAAATTAAGTTCAGCGACGATATAGAAAATGCAGTAGGACTAATTTGGATGGGAGCTCTCCAGATAGGAATGTACAGTAATCCCCCGATTTACGAACGGGATACGTTCTGTGAAAGTGTACGTATATCGAATATTCGTATAGTGAGCCCAATATTAGTGTGCCATTCTATTGAAAATAAATAGATACGTTCCAGAGATTGAAAATATTCGTAAAACGAAATCCATATTAGTATAAGTTTGTATTAAAAATACATAGATGCGTACTCCAAATGTTCGTTATAGGAAACCCTATTTTTATAAACATTTAAAACAATGTGATTAGAAAATAAATAATTACATAATAGACTTCACTTAAACAGTGAACAAATTGCACTAAAGAACTTTCAATGAATGATAGAACTTAATTTATTGTTTTAGGGGAATTCCCAAATTATTAGGGGAATTCCCAAATTAAATTTTAAACATTGTTCGTAATAGCGAATTTTTCATTCGTAAAACGAATTTTGTACTTTACGAATGATGTTCGCAACTTCGAAATTTCGTAAAACGAGCCTTCGTAAATCGGGGGATTACTGTATGTAAATATTAGAATTGGCTTTATATCATATGGATGAGGCTAGGGATTTGAACCAAGCAGCGTTTATAGAACGTTTCAGACAGCATTATATAATTATCGTATGTTCCTAACGTAATTATTTGAATTATTGTAATATTCCTTCATAGGGCTAGATATTCCATTAATATGAATATGTCCGCTTTTTTTTATTCCCAGAATGTTTGTGACAATATTTCCCAAAATAATTGATAGAATATTGCAGATCACTTGATAACATACTCGCAATAAGCCTACAATTCCAAATATTGTATAATAAAATTATTCTTCTTTTATGTTGATTAGTTTTACTATTCCTGAAATTAATTTTTAGAATTTGTGTACCCCTTTGATTTTTAAAGATTAGTTTAAAGCAGTTATGCATTCTGAAAATATTAAATTATTTATACCACTTTTAAGGAATATTATAATAATGTAAATGATTTATTAACAATATTCCATAATTCCATAATGTTGTCAAAGATTATTTATAGGATTTGAATATTTCAGATTCTCTGATTATTTCCTTTACTATACTACTACGTCTATAGTTTCAAAATTTTAATTTTTTTATTATTTCAGTCTTATAATATTCTCGAATTTAATTTTTGGAATTTCCTTTACTATATTTATTTTCAAAGATCATATTTTAGGAATATTAAATTATCTATAGGAATATGCATAAGGAATATTCATAGTTATAAATGTAAGACTGTCTGAGAACTATACAAACAAATGCATTAAATAAATAAATATAAATAAATAAACAAGAAATGCTTTTCATAAATGTGCACAAATTCAATATGGTAATATTCCAAAAACCATATAGCTGTTGTAACAGCTATAGGGCAGTAACGATACTCGGTTGATGTGGCCCTATGACAGTCCAATGACAATCTTGAATATTGATTTCGCAAAGGCGCATCCTGAGGTAAAAAATAATTACTAATACAAGAAAGGTTTGAATTATCCAAAACAACATTTTTCAAGAATAAACCAAGTTTTTGGTATATAGGGTTCCAATAGTTAGTTTTGCGAAGTCCAGCGATTACAATCATGGTTATGCACACAATGTACGTATATCTGTTACACTCAATATTCGATTTCGGACAATGCCCGAAAAAAATGCGCATAACTAGTTTTTAGCAACGAATATTTCCTAAGCCCGAAATTTTACTTTCACACGGCTATTGAGCGTTACAAAATAAGCAGAACTAGTTTTACGCATTTTGAATTGTACAAAACTAGTTTTGTACGTTTATGGATGAACATCACCAGTTCTGCTTTTTTCCTTTAATCAGCATCCGAATAAAATAAATAACATAAACATAAAGGGGGTGAAACGTAATAGTTTACTGCCCCATACCGCAACTATACTTTTTAATGCTATTTCAAGGGTCTCTAAGCTCCCGGTTTTTTAGATCCCGGTTTTCTTGATCGTAGGCGCTTCTGGTATGTTTAGCCTAGTAACCAGAGTCAAAACCGCCCTGGAGGGGTGCAGAGCGTAGCGGAGCGAAGCGGCGCCCCGCGGAAGCGTAGGTTTTGACGATGAATAACCCTCCTTATCGAATGCACACCCCAAAAAACGAAGAAGAAAAAATTTAATTTTTTCACTTTTTCGGCAATACACGGGTTATTTTCCATTTTTTTGATAATATTTATTACTAATATCTACTAATCACACCCCCACCTATCCGAATTTCAAAGAAAAATTCAAATCGGAGCGAGAACTTTTTTTACTTTTTATCTGGGTTCGGGCGGCAGGCGTTAGAATTAAATAAAACAAGCAGAACTAGTGCTGGTCATTCAGAAACGTACAAAAAATGGGCAAAACTACTTCTGCTTATTTTGTTACGCTCAATAACCGTATAAAAGTAAACTTTCGGGCTTGAGAAATCTTCGTTGCTAAAAACTAGTTTTGCGCATTTTTTTCGGGCATTGCCCGAATTCGACTATTGAGTGTAACATATCCACCCCCAGTTCTTGTAGGAATCAAATGTCGCGAAGAAACTAGACCAAATCTCAACCAATTAACCACATAATTAAAACAAAGTTTGCGTTGCGGAAACTTTAAAAGTCCATAATTAACCAAACAATTTGACCAAATTTGGCTTAATTTCACTTATAGTGTAGAGATAGTTTCAAAGCTCAAGAAATCTAAAAATCGATGCCAAAGCATCAAAAAATCGATATGTATCGATTTCGCCCTTTTGGTTCCTCCTCGTTCAAATTAGGGTTCTTAAGCTTTGAAACTGTCTTTACCTCATTAACTCACTCATCAAGAAACCAGTTAAAGAGCTTCATTTTTTAATTACTACATTACCAAAATGAAAATCCCAGAATTGCTATTATCCAAAAATGTACACCGGACGAAATTTAATCGAGAACACTTGATATGAAATCTCGAGATGGGGACTTCAAATACCAATCTGAACCGGGCGAATCCATAATATAATTTTAGAAGACTAGACTGCATTTCGAAGTGCCACAAATTTTACAAGAAAGAAGTCAAGTAAAAGCTGAAGAATTATTGCGGCCCAACTTATGATAAAAATTTACCTTAATGCGGTCTTTTACCCGCATTCTCTAGGAATTTACTTTACTAGATGGCTAAACTGGACCAAAAACTATTATAAATGCATTGAAAATATTCATCGATTCAATGAATTTCAACCAATGAATAAAAATTCCCTGTATGCATGAAAATTTCACAGAAAAACTTTTTGAATTTTTTCATTGTATTATCTATGAATGTTTTAGAAAATCAAAATCGATGAATTTCAATTAATTCGTGAAATACTACAACAGAATCAAAACTAGAACCCTGTTTTGCAGGGTCCGGATGCCTTGCGTCTACAAAAAAAATAAGCAAGGAAAATTATAAAATTTTCATAATACTTTTACAACTTTCCGAAAGAATTCCTGAGATTTCCTTAGGCTTCCTACAAAATTTTAAAAATATTGTAATTTAGTGTAACATTAAAAAATTCAGAATCAACATGGAATTAAATTTCTGGCAAATAAAATTTATCAATAGATCATAAAACTTTTATCGAATATCATGAAACTTTTTCCAATTATCCTAAAGAAATCTTAAGAATTTCTAAGAATTATTCAGATTTCCTAACGAATTCCTGAGAATTTCGAAAGAATTCTTAGGAATTATTCCCAATTAGAACTAGAAGTTCTAGATAATTTTTTAAATGTTAAGGGATTCCTAAAAACTCTTTAAAGTTCGTAGAGAATTCCAAGTGACTGTACACAAGATTTTCTGATCAATTTACCCCTCATTATAAAGTACAAAATAAAATTCAAAATAAAGATTAATATAAGTGTAGCAAATGGCGTGTGAATGCCGCACGAATGTAGTATGATTTTCATTCCAAGGAGACTACGCAGTTAAATAATCAAAAAAAGGTTTCATTTTTTGAAAGTGTTATCCTTCGTGAGTAAAAGACGTTTCAGTTATTTACAGAATGTTCAAAACATGTAATTTTTTGGTGCAAACCTAAATTTAATTCCGTAATGGTTTTAGTTTTTGGTTCAAAAATTTGATTTGGTCATGGAAACTGAAAAAACTCAAAAAGAGTATTAATATCTTACTTTTGAAATTAGATATCACCGCAAGACTTAACTTCCTAGTGTCCTTAAAATTAAAAAGAAATATTTTGAACTAAAACTAGATTAAACTTGAAATTGAAATAATAAAATAAATTTATAACAGAAACTTGAATTAGAGACATTTTTTCCTAAGGGATAAATACAATTAATTTGAGGCTTCACTTGAGTCCCGAAAAAAGCAAACAAATTGGAATATTCATTGGTTATTTATCCCTATTCAAAGGAGGAATACAAAGTAGAAATATAAAACTATAGTTGCTTCATTTTAAATTACTTAAAAATTACGGTACGTGACCACCGTCACTAAAAGCACGACGTACATAGACAAATGTGGAAAACAATAAATTTTCAAACGATAAAATGATTGTGTGGCATTTTAAAACTGTTCTGACCACAATAGTTAATTTTGTCACACCTTTTTATAAAAATTACCAATCACGAACGAGGTCAAATTTTAACACGGAATTTTTTCAATTTAAATAGAAAGCAACTATAGGACAAAAATTAAAAACAAAGTAAAGTAAATAAATAAAATAACAAGTAATTTAAAAAATGGATATTACGTATGATAGAAATAGTTATGAAAGGAATCATGAAAAATAATGTGAAGGCGCTACAAAAAACGGAATAAAAGCAAAGAAGTAAATAAAAGAAACATGAAGGAAATGAATGAAAGTAAAGGAACAAAAATGAAAGAAATATGAACACCTACCTTACCCTTATCCTTGAATATAAATAATGAAAAGTATCGCAGGATGAAAAAATATTACAATAAGCCTATACAAATGTATAGCTTTTGAAATTATATAAATTTATAATGGAGTCGAGGCAACTTTAATAAATAATTTCAATTTTATCATAACAGATAAAACGTAGAGGGTGTGCTACTTTCCCCATTTATCTCCACCACTTGATAAGACCACGAATTAATATTAGTCAGTGCGTAGCGTGCCAACTTTTGGAGTGCATCGGGGTTGTCAAATGAGTTAACAGTGACAGCCCTATCTCTATTTTCAGAATGCATTGCGTGCGTTTATAAAGTATCTTTCGCACCCTAGCAAGCAATTACACGTAATAAGGGGAAAGTTACAGGAAACTTCAAATCAAAGAAAGCATGTTGATAATTTGATAATTACTCCGTAGGCACATTCGTATGCTCGTTAAATTAATCAGTAAAAAAGTCGCTTAATATAATGAAAAAAATGTAATAACTTCAATGGTTCCTCTCCTCTTTTCTATAAAAAAATAATTACTTAGGAGATGTCTTTCTATAAAATTTTCTAGGCTGGAAATTCTACTATTTTTAATTTTCCTACTTTTATTCTATAATTTAAAAGTTCTCGAAGAATGCATTAATTTTTTATAATTTCATCTTTATTTCTTTTTTTGATAATAAATCTGCTATTATAAAAATTTTCTGGAATGACTAAAACTTTGCAAAGTTCAGCGTAGAGTATATTTTCTTGGTGCTTGGTTAATTTAAAATTTTAGTAAAAGTTTGTTGTATCCTGAAAATGCACATGTTTCAGATAATCTTTTTTTTGTATTTGCCATTACAAAATACAAAAACTGATCACAAGAATCTAGTCAAACTTAAATCGGCCAGATGAAAATAGTTTTAAAGAGAAAAAGTTTTAAAATTAAAATAGTTATATCCGACTATTCCACAACTACTACATTTGAATGCGACTTGCAATCTCCTGGTGCAATTCATGGTACGCGTTTGAGAGAATTTTATTTATATTTTTGAACAAAAAAATAAAATTCCGTTTTATTCACTATACAATTTAGATTAAAAAGTGTTCCTTTTTGCTTTTCGTTGCACTCGTCGACATATACTTGTATGGACTGCGCGTGATATATTGACAATTATTGTAAATGGAAACAATGGAATAGTGGAAAAGGCGGATATAATTAAAGAATATTTTTAATTATATACCTAAAACCATCATTATTTAACGGATAAAAAAATCGAGTTCATAATTTTTTAAAATATTCTTTAAAGTACTGGTAAGCTTTTCACGAGCTACTCGAGTAGATAATTTTCGCATAATATTATGCGTAGCGTTTTTTAATTTTACATTAAACAATTTTTATGAAATAACACACTTAAATAAAGTTAAAATCCACTTTTCAAATGATTATTAAAATGTTTGGTGCGTTGATATCGCAAACGATAAAAACGTAAGTAATAAAAATTACCATAATTTTAACAAAAAGGGGCAAATTTGGTATTTTCCGCTTTCGACTTGCATGTTAGATACCCATTACATTTACACTATAAAATTCGTTAAATTAATTTTTTGATGCACAAGATAATTTTTTTAATACTTTTAAGTAACTTTTGCGGTAAATTTAATAAAAGTAAAGATATGGTTGGATAAAATTAAAGATAATGGTTTGCTATAACTAAAAAAATGAGCCAAGCTTCTAAAAATTCAATTTGATATAAAGGCATATCAATATTTTAGAATAACGAAACATTTCAATTGCAAGCTACTGTAAAAGTAATTAATTTTCAGAAGTATTAAAAAAATTTATATATCAAATTATACCTACTGTCGAAATCACGAATCAATTGATTATATATTAATTATAAACATTTTATAAGTACCATCATAAAACCTATAATTGTTCAGGACCGCATCGAGAAATATTATCAATTGAAAAATTAGCAAGAAAGTAATAGAAGTTAAAATCCTTATAATATACAGAGTGAGGCAAATCGCCCGTATCAAACAGTTTTTTCAAAAACGATTAGTCATAGAGGGTTAAAAAAATATTTTGATCGCAAAAGCCTACATGAAGAATCGAATGAAGGTTACTCGGAAATGTTGGTATCCTGTAAAGTTTTCTCCAAAATATCGAAAATCCAATCTTGTCAATTAGCACGGACCGAAAATGATATTGTTAAAGAAGTCTTTCAAAAATAAGACAAGTTTTATGTGGAAAAAGATTTATTTTCCCCACTTCTTTCAAGAAATATTCCATTATATTCTAATTAATGACTTACGTTTTTAAATTACAAATTTAAGAAGTGGTAAAAATGTAAATTACAAAATGTATTGTTGATAAGTCTTTGTTTGATATCATTTGCATTGCTACTTTTTTGTGCACACTTGGGCGATAAGATTGTGTTAAAATTTAATTTTATTATTAACCAGACTCGAGTTACGTTGTGATTGTTATCGTGTAAATTAGAAATTAAAACAATGGCATTTTCGAATTTTAAATCTTTATACATGTTAATGGTATTAGGGGAATGTGGCAAATTGCAGACCCACGACTTTCTACAAAACACTTCTCCATTTCTTCTTATCTTGTACTTTTTCCTTCCATCTTCCAACACCCAATAGTTTTAGATCTGCTTCAACCAAGATCTTGATGTAAAATTTTCCATGTAGTTGACGGACAAAGCCCATGATGACGAATTGAAATGTTTGGGTTCTCTTGCACACTTTCACTCACAGAAGCGATAGTTTCTTCGGTATACACATTTCTTTGTCTTGTTGGTGGTCTTACATCATGCAATGAAGAAGTGGTACGAAATTTATCCATCACCGCACAATAGCCTGCTCAGAAGGTCGATTATGTCGACCATAAAAAAGGTGAAGAGCTCTACAAGTTTCGCGTACGGAACTCTGACTTTGAAAATAAATTTCCATAATTTGGTAGCGTTCAAAAGTTATCCTTATTGAAAGATCTCATGCAGCTAAAACAAACACGCGATTGACTTTTCAAACCTTTATTAATAAGCGTAATTATCAGTGAATAAAACCAATAGTTATTACCGAAAAATAAACGTCTACACCAACAGCTAAAAACCCCTGTGGAAACGGACGTACGTTTATTTAACGTACATTGCAAGGTTACCCCGAAGTATTTCTTATTTCTTTTCTTTTCTAATAAGGGGTCATCCATTAATTACGTAAGGGTTTTTGGGGGGGAGGGTTTTTTTGGATATCTTACGGACCCTTACGTAGGGGGGGAGGGGTCCGACGTATTCCTTACGTAAGTTTCTTAAAATATTTTTTTAAATTAAATTTAAAAATCAAATATAATTTTTTCTTTTTATGTTGGTAATTATATCCAGGTATAATGGAAATACCATATTATATTGAAATATAATAGTACTTAAAAATCATTAAACATAGTGGCATAATAGTGTGAATGATAGAAAATGGCATCAAACTTTGGCGATCTTTACGAACGGTTTTTCATCTACATATTGCTATGACCTTTTGCCAATATAAAACTTGCACACGTCTTTTAGTTTTTGGACGCCACTTTCAAATGAAAGAAAAATATAAAAATACAAATATTAAATTTGGTGTGCTAAATTTTATTGGAAAGTTCACCACCCTGTCCCTCTTGTATAGCTCAGTCTGAGGCTCTCTCAGAGTATGGCAGGTAATAAGTTGAATTAAGGGATGCAGCTTATTAAATTGAGAAAATTTATTTTTAAGTGATTGAAAAATGTTTGTTGTTGTAGAATAAAAATGCTTAATTACTTTGACCAGATAAAAACGATCCACTTTTGTTTTTGAATGATCTCAAAAAATTCAGAGTACTGACCTGTAATGGTTGAATTGTTAATAAAAGATATTGTTTTAACTCAGGAATGATTTTAAATTCAAAAGTAAAATATCGCAAAGCGCAAAATAATCAATGTTAACAAAATTAATACAGATAGTTTATCTGTTGGTAGAATGTTTACAATTATAGAGATACCAAAAATATCTTGAGATGACGATCCAGTTTCTTCCTTCTTTCTTCAAAATGCTTGAATATAATTCAAGTCTTCCCGTTATCCAATAACGGATTAAATGTTTATTTAATAAAATTTTTAACTCGATGCGTAGACAAATTAAATTATAAAACAAAATGTTTTGTTATGAATGTTTATAAAAGTGGGGTAGCCAGAAATTCATCCGTTAAGATCTTTTTCCTCGCATCCCTTAAGTAAAACGCTGAAGGCAAAAAGTTAATAAAAATAATAATTTCGAAATACCTTTGATTTTAAATAAATCCGACTCGTTAATAAGTCTGCGTGGATGTGCACAATCTTCTTTCTCACCCGCGCATACACGTAACAATTCACAGCTGTTGTTTTGTGATGGATGTTGAGTTGATGCGATGTGTCCAGTTCAGCTCCAGTTAAATCGAGTTGTTGTGATAGTAATTATCCAAATTTGACTCTCTAATTGTTTAATTTAATTAGATTATATGCTGGTAAGTAGTTTCGAATTTAATAATTCTCAGATATTCGAGTTCTGAGTTGAAATATAAATATTCTTGATTTTCAAATTAGTTAACTAATGGTTGCCATCTTGGATTTTATCGACCAAGTATTGATAAACAGGATCTCGTTGTACACGTCTGTCCACTTCGAATATCAAATTCCAACTGATTTCACTTGCGCAAAAATACCAATTTGCGTTTATTTTGAACGACTTGTAAGTCAATTTTATTCCTTTTGTAAATTTTATAATTATGGAATTTTATATAATTTACAGGGTTGGTTCCATATTTGGAGAGATTACTTTTCCACCGCTTTTGAGAAGTTTTCCAATACAGTAGCTGACTTTGGAGGTATTTTAAGTTGTGAATTTGACCATTTTCGTTATCACATTCCACTTATCACTTTTCAATGGATTTTGAACCTTATTTACCTTTTTACCGATTTCGAAAACAATTTTATGATTAACACATTCAATTAAATATGACATAATTTTGATTGTAAATAGATTTTCACACAATAAGTTATTTACAGAGAAATTTCAAGTTAAAGTTTACAAAATGTACAGGTTATGTTTTATAGATAACAAATTTTAATAATTTTCATCATTTCTGATTTAAAGTGTCTCATTATAAGATTTTGACATGGTCATCTTCATAATGAATCTATTTAACAGGTTTTAATGTAGCATTCTTATCTTTAGAGATCTTTATTAGTTTGTAATTTCATGAAATAAGGTGGATGTGTTTATCTTTTCAATCTGAGGTTTTTAAATTAGGTCAAGTTTATTAAATATTTCAATTAATTCAGAATTTCAACTATTTGCGTTGTGTGGGTACATTTTGAATCACAGCAATATGTAAATAGAAATTTAATTTAAATTTTTGTATTTATTATTATCTAATCTATATATTATATAAAAATGGATGTATGTGTGTATGTAAATATGTTCCCTAAAGACTCCTAAACCGTTTCGCCGATCGGAACCAAATTTGGCACAGTTATTATGTAGGTCCCTGCGCATGTTTTTGTATTGAAATAGTGCAAAAATTTGCAAAGGAAAGGAAAGTTGATTTTGAGTAGCCTGCCTTCCTTTAAGGAATTTCGATAATCCATTCATGCGCGTCCCTATGGGACGCGCATGACTGGATTATCGAGATTCCTTAAAGGAAGGCAGGCTACTCAAAATCAACTTAAAAACAATAATGAATGCTGTCAAACTGTCAACCGATCGACAATGCAAATACGCGTGCACGTGCTTTACGTTTCTATTTGACCAATCTTAACGAAATTTGGTGTAGAAGTTATTTACAATGCTACGAAAAACATAGGCTACGTTAGTACCTTGGAGTGAGGCCGAAGGCCGAAAAACCACGGTCTACACGTATGCCTGCGATACCCTTGAGTGAGGCCGAAGGTCGAACAACCACATTCGACACGGTCTAGATGGCTAAAGGCGGCCGGTAGGCCGACTGTGCCAGCTAGTATAATATATTATTATTCATATTTTATAAATATAAGGGGCGGAGAGGGGGGTCAAAATTAATTTTCTTTTAAATAATCCTTACGTAAGATGTGGGGGGGGGTTGCCACAATCTTACGTACACTTACGTGGCGGGGGGAGGGGGTCCAAAATTACAAAAATCATCCTTACGTAATTAATGGACGGCCCCTAATTACTTTTTGTAAGTATGACAAAGATACCCAAATGTTAAGCGTTAAATCTCATTGCATCTAAGCAGGATTAGTCATAATCGAGTGGTTTCGATTCTTCACGTAGGCTTTTGTGATCATAATTTTTTTTTCGACGCCCTATGACTAACCGTTTTTGGAAACAATGCCTGATAGCGGCGATCTGCCACACCCTGTATTAAAACTGTTTCAATCTTGATCGCCGATTTTACAATCGTGATATTGGTATCATCTGATAGTATAATATATTGGAATCGATTGGAACAATTGAAAAATAATTAAAACACAGATTTTTACTGCTCAAATTGGAAATTTTTTTATTTATTACCATTATTTTCCTCTAAACCCGATTATATTTTTAGAGAATAAAAATTTAAAAAAATTCTATCTCGAATTTTGAGAGAATTTTTGAAGTTGTTTTCAATTTTTTATACTATTTAATATTATTATCATCTTTTGTTTAAAAATAAATGTATTATGACAATACTTTCCCTATACATACGTTAATACGTATGGGGAAAGTAAAAATTATTATATAATATAATCATAAAATTTTTTATAGTTTAAAAAAGCAATATAAATACTTTTGTAGGTATATAGGTATTATGGATTTTTATATTAAAAGATTTTTTGGAGCGCAATAAAGAAAAAGTCTATGCAATTTCTAAAATTATCAATTGATATCTTTTTGTTATGTTACACATAAAAGATATATGAAGCATGTACGCTCTTTTTACGCATGAAACATCACGTGCGCCTCCAGCGAGTTCCGTCATCAAGGACAAGGGCATGTCATTCCTGTCACCGTGTAGGATAAAGCTTTAAGCTTTTAAGTTCTTTGAGCGATGCTGATTCCTGTCACTTCGCTTTAGCACGGATATCTTTCTTTCCTTTTACTAAAAAATACAGAGAATGATAATGTGGCAGTTTGATTTAAAACAAAAACATATTTTTCATGTTCTCTATGTTAAAGTTAAAATTTTTAGCCAGTAGAAGTTTATTGTTTTATGTTTTCGCGTAGTCTTAGCTTATCTGATTTAATTTCGTATCGGTCGGCTTACTTTTCAACCTCCATGAGAAATCGCAGAATAACACACAGATCCTCTCGATTTTGATAAATGAAAACGATTTATTCATACAAATCCAGTAGAATCTGTTTTTTGATTCCTCATCCTCATAGCGAGATCGCCGAATAACTGTAGTGACGTAAATGGGCCATTAATATCCCAATTCGTCGCCAAACGCTCCGCTGGCGCTGACTGTTGCAGTGTTATCTGGGATTACGTATCATCAAATTGTATTCTTTGAAAATATAACTTTGAGTTTGTTTTTTGTAAAAAAAAAGTTTAATTAAACTGCCTACTTGACATTTTTTGTCAGTAATGATACTTCAAATAATACCCTATGCCTTCAAAGTCAAGTTGTATCAGAATTTTGTTAACGAATATTTCCACCTTTCGGTGTTTTATTTCAAAATCTTATCACGTTACATCAAGCATTTGTTACACTTACCCCTTTAATATTTTACCACCCATTACAAGTGTTGGAAGTTGCATTCCTTTGCCAACATTCCGATAAGCAAACTGAAATTTTGCAACAGGAGAGCTATCTAAAGATATTTAATGCCTGTCTTTGAATAGAAAATAATTTTACTGGCGTAAAGGCTGCGATAGAATTACAAGTAAATTTACTGAAAGTTTTTCTGCCGAAACCCTAAAAGTATAAAATGAAAGTTAACTTGTAAAATTTAATTTACAAAAGAAGGTTTCCTAAAATTATAAAGTACAAATTGTTTTATTGAAGATTTGCTTGGCATAAAAAATAATATTGGCTAATGCGGCATTAGTAAAAAAAAATGTAGTATAAATTTGTAAATAGACTTTTATGAGTCAATATAGTTTTAGGATTCGTAATGAACACTCACAAACAATTTGAAACACGCAAAAGCTGAAATCACAAAATAATAAACTTATTATCGTTATTATTATGAGTATGACAGATCACGTTATTTCATAATTTGCGAGAGGAATATCAAATCCATTTCGCATTTACAAAAATATCATTAAATAAAAAGCGTGACGTAAAAGTAATAAATCTAATTTAAATTATTATTTTATTCTGCGTTGTGGCAAAAAAATAACGCAAAGATTGATAGATTTAAAAACCAAAACATTTAAAAATAAAATTTTATTTTAAATTTCTATCCAACTTTATTGTAAATTTACAACTAAATTATATAAATTTAAGCTATAAAAGAAAAGAAAGAAGAAGCGCTTTTTTTCCACTTGCAATGTTGTGTAAAGTTTGTGATCCCTTATACTTAAAACTTTAAACGAATTTGAAGCTTATAGAAAATATTGGAACATTTTCGACTTTCTTTTGGATTTAAAAGTTAGAATAAGAAGGAAGCTATTCTTTCAATTTTAGAAAACAATTCCGCTTGTGAGTCACACCGGAAAACGGCATGATCAATAAAGTTTTTATGACTGGAAGGTAAAAATATATATATGTGCCCACAATAAAACAACCTAATGTATAAATCATTGGGTAAGAAATTCCTAATAGTTTCAAAACTTGGAACAGCCATACTTTCTATTTTCACAAACGTCGCTTTTATTTGGCTACTTCTCAAATACTTTTAAATGAGATTTACATTTTATATTTTTCTAAAGTTGGTAATCATATCGCCTATCCTATTCCGTCATGTAACTACATCACTAAAATTATCTAAGAGTCAGTCAATTTAGAATTTTACATTGGATAAATTGCGTAAAGCTGAATTTTAGCATGCAGCGTTATTTTAGCGTTATAAATTGAACACTAAAAGTCCCCTAAAATTTGAAGTTTACATAGTACTAATATGGTATCCAATATACCACAAAGAATTTGTAATATTTATGCGTCAATCCTATATCTAATATAAATATACATGGTGATCAATAATGTTGACTTCTTCGTTATCTCCCTTGCCGTTCCAAATATCCAACAAAATTTAATTAAAAGTTATGTATCTGATTCGCATTTATAACATAAAATTAATTTCAAATATAAACTGTTCGAATTTTAGGATCACACTTTTCTAAATAGAACACTATGTATTACAAAAAATAATCAAAGATCTTACATTTTCTTTTACATTTATTTATGGTCCTTTGCGATGGAAGGATTAAAGGATTTTAAAGATTTTAGTTTTTATAATCTTATGATAGACACCCTGTATAACAGGAGTACTACATATTTATTAACAGGAAAATGTACCTGATCTTAATATGCTGATAAAGCGTAAAATTCTTTGTAGATTAATTAATATTGTGGTACATAGTATCATAATAAATTTAATAGCTAAAAATAATCAATACCTAAATAAATTAACGGTAAGTATCTAACTTGTAAATGAAATTTTTTTGATGTTTTGAACTGTGGGGAAGTTATAAAAGAATTTTTTTCGTTTATTCTGTATGAAGGTATTTAAAAAGTAAATTCAATACAAAAATGCTTCAATAATTTTAATAAATAAATAAGCAACAATACATCAATTCAAAGAAAGTAGCTTAAAACTAAATTTAAAGTAAACAACTTTAAAGCTTGAAATATCTACAGTTGTTTTATTAGTTATTTTTGAAACAGGACCGGAAAGCGGTGCTTTACTCTCAACTGAAAAACTAAAATGAAAACCTTACAAACAACCAAATCGTTAAACCTGGCCCATTATACGGCTTCCAATACAGCGTCCCCAGCTGTGTCACTCCTGAAGTCATTCCAAACTGGAAGACAAACTTAAGGATCTTGTCAAACGAAGTGTCACTGATTCTGGCCATTCTAATCCAAAAGTCCCCCAGGATGGTTCTTCTTATTTACGTCAAAACCGGACAGTGACAAAACACCATGCTCCTCTATTTAGTCTTCATTACAGCAACAATCCCAAGTGCGTTTATTTATTCTGCAATGGCTAATTAGAATTGCTGCAATTGTGTGTAGATTGATTTTAGCCAACTTCAAATAGTATTTTTTCATTTATGCTCTTGCTTATCTGCTGAAATTCAGTTCTAGGGTGTGCTATTGTAGTCGAGTATCCACGAAACGCAATTATCTCCTCAGGACCATTTTCGTTTCCCTTGATACAACAGAGGGAAGAAACGTTTGGAATTCGGAATACAATCAAGCACCAGACCAGAGGAATTCTTCTGGCAACGAAGAATCGTTAATAAGCAGTTATTTCAGCAATTATAATTTCTGTACTTGAACTAACATTATTTTGAACCATCCCAATATAGAGGTACAGCTCCACCAAGCTTAGAAAGGACGCGGCAAATATGCCAACTAATTTGATAAAAATTTGAATGAACCAATGAACGTTGAGTTATTTCTCAAGTACATTCTGTTGTAAAAGTTACAAATCATTGCGTGTGTAATTTGTCGTGTTTTTTGTTTACTTCGGTTTCGTGTTATTTAATCCAAAAGTGCTTTATTTAATATTTGCGATAACATTTTTTACGTATTTCGTGACTGCAATTTGTCAAAATAATTTATGGATTTTAAATATTCGCGCCAAGAAATTTCTTCATCTGAGTGTAGATTTTTAATTTTAGCAGCGCCTGACACGCCCCCTCAGGTCGGTTCTAACGTTGGTGGAGCTGTATATCATATTTACAAGTTTTCTTTCTTTCTTTATTTCAACCTTCTCTTGTCCACCGTTGAACATACGCAGATCTCTCCAATTTCTCTCCAGTCTGTCCATTTTTGCCCCACCTGATGCCACTCTCTTCCTGTTATGGTTTTTATGTCATCCAGCTATCCCTCCTGGGGTCTATCGACGCTTCTTGGCCGCCAATGAGTTATGCAGCATGAAATCTTTTAGCGAGTTAGTGGGTTCACCGGAGGAACGTGTAACCCGAAGGTAACAATCATTTGATAACAACTAAAATAAGGTAAATAAAGGTCCACGAATGATACGACAAAGATGTGTAAATATTGTTCACTAAGTAATTGAAAAATGTTAGATATATAAAAAAATTTAATTAGAATAAGGTGTTAATTTAAGTAGTGCGCTAAACATTTTACGCGTGTTCGTAGGTTGGTCCGGATGAACAATACAACTTAATTTAAGGACTTTAAAAGTAATTAATTACGATCGGGAGTGCGAGCGATCCATACTAATTTGAGAAAGGAGATCAAGTCTGAATAAAAGAAAATTTTTGGATAACCTTAGTTACCAAAAAGTAAACAACGTTTTTTTTTAAAAATACCGGTGTCCCAGAGGGAGGATGTGTTTGAATTCGTCTCCCGAAAAAGGAATAGTTAAAAGGTCCAAGAGTGGGAAGAGGTTTCCCCACTAATTTAATTGAGGCATTTGTTGTGTGGAGTTGATTTAAGAAACAATTGGAATTGGAATAATTAAGTACCAATTAAAGAGGAATTATTAAATTGGATATAATTCGATAATTGGATATAATTTGAATTGGATATAATCAGATAAAATTTGAATTGGGTAGAATTGGATATGATTTGGATTGGATAAAATAATAATAATGTTGGATAATTACACAAAAGTGGATCCAAAATAAATAATAAAGGCGAGATTAATAAATCCGGACAATTAAACACGTAGAGTTCGCGTAGTTAAAAACTGATATAAAAAGGTACGCATTGGGGGATAAGACTTAGTGGGGATGAGGAGGAAGACGACACATTCCATATCATCTTCGACTGCTCGAACTGGTCTGAAGTAAGAAATAAATATAGCATCGAAGACCTGCGCCCCGACACCCTTGTAACAGAAATGCTATCATCAAAGAATGATTGGGACAGAGTTGCTGATGCCCTAACTGAGATCATCCTTGCCAAGCTGGACGATGAGAATGTCATCGAAGTAGCTCTGGGTTCAGGTCACGAAGACTAAGAAAGACACAACAACATCGCAAGTTGACAGCTGAAGAAATACCGAGAGATGAATCCGGCTGTCACGGGGAGAGGTTTTTAGTGAGTAAGAATCTCACACTACCATCCCAGATTGGGGTAGTGCCTATGAAGGTTCCCCCCTCCCCTGCACAGGTTAAAAAGGCTACACTTGTAGCCTGTAAATATTCTTGAGAATATTTTAGCAGTTCGTAGTGTTTTATGCTTGCTTTTATTATGACTGCTGTACCTCCTCTTGCTCTTCCACTGGGATGTTGGGTGTCATATATTTTGTATTTTGGTGTCTTGAAGTAATTTTTGTTGGTGAAATGGGTTTCCGATATAAAAACGTTAAAGGGATAAATAAAAGCCACTTCTCGCGAACCGGTTTTGTGCTCAATTATCACATCATCAGTGCAATAAGTCAAAAATCATAAAACAACATGTGAAACTACGGTAGCTATAAAATGAAACAAAAGTCGAGAACCCAAATTATAACTATAAATTATAAAATATAAATTATAATCGCCGGTTAGCGATTAAATATTATAGACTGTGAGAAGTGGCTTTAATTTATCCCTTTTAATTAAATTACTCACAGAATTGGCCAATATTTTATTATAAAACATTCTTTGGTTTAATGACCCCATCCCTATCATTTTTATATTTTCACAATTATCTAGGTCTACCCTGTCACAAAGAGTTAAATAAGTGTCTAAAACTTGCTCTTTGAATAAAATTTCCAGTTATTATGTGTATCTTCACTTACACTTAAAATTCAAATATTTTAACTTTTAGTTAACGTTTTATTGAAATTTACATAAGTAGTATTCGCTTCGCGAAACACTTAATTTTCGCATTTAGCGCACGAGGTGGTGATTTAAGAAAATATTGGCTACACTATTATTTAGAGTTGATACATTGAGAAATTTCCATTTAATTTCCTTCAATAAAATACAAGGTCTTTTATTTTATCAAATCGAAATAAACTGTATTTTTGCATTTGATGTCAAATGACATTTACATTACCAGTGACATAACCTATTTTCCGACAACACCAGCAATACAAAAGTTGGCCTGTGGCGGCGCCACCCTATCTCTTGCACGATTTCAATACATTCAGCTAAAATTTACCTTTAAATCAGTTATATTTTTATTATTTGCTTGATATTGGAATAACAAATCGATACCTTATTTAAAAAATACATACAACGCAGATAATCCTAAAGTTTTATTCTAAAAATATTCTATAATGTATTCCCAATATACTACAAATATTACTCTAATATTTACTATTTAATATCGGCCGAAAGGCCGCACTGTGGGGGCCGGATAACCTACACAACAAAAGTGGAAAAAAACTAGCTCTCTTAAATACAAATTGACTTCGGTGAAACTGACCAAGTCAATCATCAAGGTGGTTTTACCTAAACCTAGCTTGAAATCTTCAAATTGTTGTCCAATAATTCACTCATGAATTCGTCTATGTCTAATCTAAAAACCATGAGCGATTTTGTGTTTTTTAATAGATTATAACAATGGTGCATTGTGACTACGTCTCTTGTAGGTTGATTTTTCATTACAACCAAATGACCTGTATGGAATTGAGTCTAGAACCATCAGCCGCACCGAATGACCGCGCCTAAATATCCCGTTGCATATCAAGAAACCTTTTTCGGACTACTTTTTCTAATCATTTGGCAAGTGATTAGGTATGAAAAGCTATTACTACAAAATGTAATATAAATATTTCTTTAATTTGGTGTAATTATGCATTTCAAGAGACGTTCTTCTTATTGTAATTTTTTAACATGAAGTTTATTTTATGAAAAATTTAATTCAAAAATCCTAAAAAAACAATATAGATGTAAAATTAATTTTTATTTTAAGTTTCGCACTGAATCGATAACTCAAAATGATTATTCATGAAATATTATGATATCCTTGAACTTTTTCTTGAAAAAGTGTGTTTTCGAATATGAACGACACAAAAGCTCATTTTTTCCTTTTTATTCAAGTTTATGCATTTAGAACTGTCAAAAACAAAATACCCTTTGTTATTGAAAATTACATTTCACTGGCTTTACTATATCAAGAAACGAATACTTGATCGCACACAAAAAAAAATAAAAGCATTATTAGGTATAATGCCTACCGGGTAGTTTCAAGCGATGCGACACACGTGGATTATAAAAGCAAGTTTTAATTAGTTTAAATTCTTAATTTTTTAATAATGGACATAGTCGTGCAACTAAGAACCCTTTTGTAGCAATGAGATTTAGAAACTTCTAAAATTTAATTTAGCTCAATATTAGATTTTAGAATTTACTTTGCGTTTAATTTCCAAACCTATATTGTAATCTCCTAGGATGACCCAAATACAGCCGTAACTGTAATAATACACCTGCGCCCCAGTAGACAAAAGTAAAAGGTTTTGCCCTTACGTACATAAAATTGCTCTGAAAAGCAATGAAACAAGAAGCACAAAAATCAAGCACGCCAAATACTTCACATAAACTGAAATCTGTTGTACTCTAGCATAGAAAAACAACAAAATTCGAGAGAAACTTTTAATATATTTTGATATCGAAAGTTTGTTTCAAATAAATATAGGTGGTGTTATTGAAACATATCAATGTTGGAAACAGTTCGGACAAAGTCCCGGATTTTAAAGTGCCCCTCCGGAGTTACTTGAATTATACCGCACCTTCGCTTTACCTAGTAAATAGATAGTTTCCCATTTGAATTGCCAATAGCTTTGCTTGTACGTCCAGAATGTAGATCCAAAGCTTCGGACCGGAAATGGATTCTGTCAATGCATCTACTGCTTTAAAATGTATAGGATAACAGAAGATGGTTACAGATGAAGATTACCTATGCGCAATGCTTATAGTAGTAGATTTTATTGCATCCCTATTTTACATCTAAGGGAAACTAATCACGTTACGACAAGTCGCAGCAAATTTTACAAGCTTACTTTTATTTCCAAAATCGTAACAGCGTTTAGTTTAATTATGAGAAAAGCACCATGAATTAATTATAGCATTGCAAAAGCACTATTTGTAGATGCAACGGAAAACCTCAATATTTTAACTATTCAGGCTGTTAATTGAACGTAAGACAACAATACACGACTCTACTACATTTGTTAAGACTAATTGAAACTGCAGACAATGCACTCGTGATGCAGTGTAACTCGAATTAGTTAAGCACTTTCATTTTGAGAAAATAATACGTTTAAGGAAATTCTAACTCAAATGAATTTCCTCATTTGCAAATAAATTAACTGGTTTTGAATTTAAACTACGATAATTACATCGCAAAAAAGCCAATCCATATTTTAAAAATATGAACAAAAAGTCGGGGTGTTTTCCGACATTTTCAATTTACAAACCACAGCGAAATTCGTCTCTTATGAGAAAATTGCAATAACTGAATCAGTTTGTTCAAGGTATGTGTAGAGCGGATGATTTATTTACCTAATTACAAAGTTTAAATTACGATAAAGGCTGAAGATAAAGCTTTAAACTTGCTATTCCAGTTACCAAGTAAAATTTATTAATTTTATTAAATTTCCACTACTAATTTTAGACGTCTTGATTCAAAATTCTGTTCGTAAGGTAAAGAAATAATTACTATTTCAAAAAATTTAATTTAGTTTTCATATAAATTTTAGTTTACTCAGGCGAAATTAAAAATTTTAGTCGTCTATGCTGTCGCGTCGTAAATGAAATCCTTGTATTAAGTCCTGCAGGAGTACAATAGATCCATTAAATATTAAGCAAAGGTTGCTCGGTGTTGCAGTAAGTGCATAGTTAAAAATTGAAACATTAAATCGATAGACACCATTAAAAGAGTACGATTAAATTATGGTGTAGTAAGAGTGTCTTTTTAACAACACTATTGAATAAATTCAACTTCACGATTGTTGGAAATACGGAAACAATATTAAATTGGCGCTGTGGGGTTTTTATGTATTTTATCCACACATTTGGGGTGCTAGCCCCTCAAGTGCGAGGGCGAGAAATTTTCTATTGTTCACCAAATCTAATGAATTGTTAGCCATTGTTACTTCTAGTACACGAGGGTAGTGATAGAAATAGCAAATAATATATTTTCTCGCCGTATTGCAATTTACCGCATTCAAATTTTTCGCTATCGTAAATATAAATTTTAAAGCGAAATATAAAGGTGGTCGCTACCAGCAAAAATTATTTTTCAAGAATCGCGTGGCAATCACACAAAATGAAATAAACTAAAAGTTACCCTTACCCAATAAAGGAAATTGTAGTACCGCCTGAATAGTCCTTCATTATGAGAGTCTGCCAATATCTATTGGGGACTTACACCCAAAGCAATATTGAAAATCAAAAATATTATGCTAATACTTAATACCTTAGCATTAGACTTTAAGCTGATACACGAACGTACGTGATCAGTTTGATAAATATGCTGCTCAATATCCTTAATTGATTCCATTGCAGGAATCCACAGTGGGAATATTGGAATAGAATACCCTCATAGCTGCCGTATAATTTTTTATCAAAACCACTAGATCAAAATTTACATAACTTAAATCAAGGTTTTTTTGATAAAACTACTAAACATTTTTTTCTACACCGTCAGATCATCCAAAATACGTTACAGAAGTGAGGAAAAACGTTCCCAATAATAATTTATGCTTCACTCGATCGATTCAAAGGGCCATCCGGTAACGTTCCCGTTTGATTCAACGAAGAAGTGAAGTGTGTAAACACGAAATTGTAGTTTTTGTCAGCTGTTACCTCATGCAGTAATTCTTTTATTATAACTTGCTTTTTCACTTTTTTATTAATTCTGACGAACCATAGTACAGAAACGATTAACTTCGAGGTTAAATTTCCCATCAGAACTTGATACAAGCCGAATGAAAGTGTACACTCCATCGGAAGAGCTAATGGATTTAACTACGTTTTGACGTTATTGCCCTTAATACTCATTAATTACCTACCCATCACAAACAGAGCAGCCAGATATGGCTCATATTTTAATTGTAATAATTTGCGCTGTTTTTATTTTTAATTGTTTCAGAATGGGATCAATTGTGCGGCAGTGATAACTCGAACGAAAGCTTTACTATTTGATAGTTTTACCTTCGATTTTCGGACTTACAAGCTGAAAATTTTATCGGCTCATAACGATAAAACCGTTTAACAACGTGACAAATGTTGTAAAAGTGTGAAATCGTCTAAAGAATAACAAACTTACATTCTAAAATCAGGTTGAGTACTGTTGTGGTTATTTTCAATGTGATCTTTTCACTTCCGTCAAAAAGTTTATTGAAAAAAGTCAAATTGTAATTTTATTTTCTTGTGATAAGCTGTGAAGGAAGGATGAACGTTCTAGTTATTATGCAGATTTGAATGGACTCCAGTTGAAAGTTTGCAAATGTGATGCATTTTATTTGCTAATTCTGTTAGTTTTTTTTATTGTTTTTTCGGTAAAGAGTTATTTGGAACGATATTTTGGTTTACTTGGATGCATTTTAACTTGTTAGTGACGATCCACTTGGAAGATTTAATTTTGTGAAATTTCCGGTACTCCGATCTTTTTGACAAAAAAAATTCTCAGGGTTTTGTTGCGGCTTTGTTATCTGGTCACCTCTTAAAAGGAGAAATAGGAAACATTGGATAACAGCAGAGATTATTGACTTGATAGGTGTAAGGATAAACCGAATTTTGATCTGTGGAACCAAATCTCAATTGGGTCCACGATAAACTACTTGAAAAGTAGCGTATCTTTATTTAATTCGTTAAACCTTTGATCTTCTGTATACGGCTAGCTATGTTTTTAGTGGAAGCAAAGGTCGTGAATAAGTTGGAGTATTCTAGGGCAATGCTTATTTCAAATAAAACTAAATATTGTTTAACAATAACTTTAATAAAAAGCTTGAATAATTCCACCATAAAGGTGGTCACACAGTATAGAATACTCAAGCAGCGGTTCGTTTGAAATAAAAGTGAAAAGTCAGCTGTTTATAGAAGACACGTTAAACCAAGTTATACAATAAAATTTGATAATACACAAATGACCACTGGAGGTTCCGCTTTTTTGAAAAGAAGTAATTAAATTTGGCTCACCTGATCTGATAGCCTTACAACTAATATTGTGACAGATGCTACTTCTTTCAAGAAGCGAAATTTGGTTCTGGACGTTAAGTTGAACAAATGCACTTGGTGAAACTTCTTCAGCTCTATCTGATGGTCTACCGCTGGATGTTGATGGAATTACACTTCGTGAGAATAACCCGTCGAAAGGTGTTGAAAGGCAGGTACAATTAACACAGTTGTTGTTCGCAATTATGTCTCGAAATGCGTTCCAAAAAGTTGAACGCATCGATGCAAATCTTCTTGAATTGAAATCGAAAGTTTTCTGGTTGCAATGTTATAAACCCCTTTTGATAGTAACGTTGCGTACTCCGTTATACTTTGTAATAAGCAATAAAAGAATTTTCACCACATGGGTGCCAAAAAAACATAAGATGTGAGTTCGGAACTACTCTTTACGGACTATACGTCCGTAGTTCGTTTATAGTACGTCCGTTCGTCCATCATACGAACTTTGTACGTTCATAGAACGAATGTGTGCTATATGGGTACCTGCAGCTTCGGGAGATTTAAAACTATGACCCACACTCACAATTAATTAATTGAAGGCCGAAAAACAACGAAAATCAAAATGATTAAACTAATCAACAACATGGTCGTCAAAATGTAGACCGTTGTCGTTGCCCTCTCCAATTGAACTCCCTGCGCGCAGCCGATATCCTTCACGCCGCGCCGGCGCCATTGTAATGCCCTTTAAAAACATTAGTATTATATACACGGTGGGACGTAAGTGATGGATTCTAAAATCCGCCACAAGGAGAGGATAAAAGAATGTGAACACCGAGCAGCGACACCAAAGATACGGAGAGTTTAGGAACAAACTTCAGATAGCATAAAGAAAGAAGAAAATTGCAGAATAATCCAATACGAAATAAATGAAAACAGGGCGGATAGAACAAATGAAAAATTAAAAAGCATGTTGAATGAAAGAAAGTCTCGGTGTCAGAGGTACTGCATAAAGTTGGAAAGAGTGTATTGAAGAATTGTCCAAAGTCGACGAAAGAAACCCAGACCTAATAACGAATGGGACAGAGGATGACAGCAATCCAATTCTCAGAGCAGAATTTGATAAAGCTCTAAAAAGCATATAAAACACCAGTGATTGACGACAGACCATCAGAAATAAAGAACTTAAATAATGACACTTTGGTCAGAATCTTGCAGAATTATAATATAATAAATAAACATAATCAGATGATTGGGCACATACTAAGAAGGTAGGGGCTGTTAAGACCAAATTGAGGGTAAAATTAAAGGAGATATTCTTAGAGGAAGATCCCACTTGAAATATACTCGTATAAGGCAAATAATAGTAGACGCAGGAATCAAGAGCTATGAAGAGATTGGCCTCTGCCCAATGAGATGGACAGCTGCGTCAAATCAGTCATCCTACTAAGGACATTGATGGATGTTTAGTTTTAAAAATTACTAGTTGTATAGAGGCGAGAGGGGGCCGAAATCTCAAAAAAATTATTAAGTAAAAATAAATTTATTTTCTCTGGCTTTTCAAAAACTTGGTGAGGACTCGAGCTCCCATAGCTCCTGGTTGCGTTACTGATCACTACTCCATATTTAAAGTAAAGCATCCACAGTTTCAAACAGCTTCGATTCAAACAAGGACTTATCAAAAAGCAGATGTTCAACTGGAAAAAAATAATTATAGTCAGAATACAAATCCAGTACAGGTTTATAGGAATATTATATTTAATTTTGTAGACGTTTCAAGATTTATGTTTTTATTTTTCAGGACTCGAGTTCAGGCTTTAGAAACCACAAGGGCATATCCAAACATAATGTAAAAAGATGACATCGTCGAAATTAAAGTAAACATAATATTTGTTAGAATAAACATAATAAAGATAAAAATCAACAAATCATTCGGCCAGATGTGAGTCAGATATGGGCCAGACCAAGCAATGGCTGAAAAATAGATTGAAACACGAGAACGACTGCACAAGCAGGATAAAAGGAAGTTGAACCACTAATCTCTAAAAATGAATGAAGAGGAGACTGGAGAGGTTGAATGAGCGTTGATGCAGCATTACAAACACACCGGGCATTACTTTAAGAAGACACCTAAAACCTAAGCAGCTAACTAAAGCAATATTAATATACTACTCGTATGTCACGATTTTCGACGCTTCTCGCTACCTGGTGAACCGTGCAATTGGTGGCTTCTTTTATTGGGCCTGACTAACGTTTTGGAGATCTTCTTCACGGCCTGGTGCCTTCCATCCTGCCCTGAATTATTAATCGCCATAAATTGTCTCCTCTCCTGGAGACGTGACCAAAATATCGGAGAGCACAGGAGTAGACAGTCTGTTAAAGTTCCTTAATTTCATTCAAAATTGTGACGTTGGTTCTCTTAGCTGTGCAGGGTACACAAAACACTCTCTAGGAACACCACATTTAGAATGCCACAATTTTTTCTGTCTTGCGCTTTGAGTGTCCACGGTTGGACACTGTGTAGATTTCGCATCGCCTTTTAATTTCTCCCGAGCATCCACCATCAGTCGTTATTAGTGCTCCAAGGTATATGAACCTGTCGACCACCCGAAATCCCCTCTACATGTGCCAAATCTGCGCTGTTGTTGTTAATAGCAAAGTCAATTATCATTACCCTAGTTTTGCTATGTTTGACATTTAAATCATATGTTCAACTCTCATCCCCCAATCTTTCCATCAACTCTGTCAGCTCTTCCGCCGTATTTGCGAACAAATCTGTGTCATCAGCGTAGAAGGTTATTAATTGCCAAATCGCCCCTGAGAAGGCACCACCTAAATATAATAACATTAAAGACACAGATTATCTGTGACATTTTCTGTTCTGAAAAGTTTTTCGACTATTCTAAAATACGGACATCTTCAATATCAATTTTCAATACATAAACCACATATCCATTGATTATTAGGTATGATCTACCCAAAAATCCATTTACAAAATGCGTTACGACGCTTTTATCAAGAGGAAAATGTTGATGAAAAGGAGAAGAAGAGGCTACTAAGTTGAATCTATATTACAGCTGTAAAATTATCCTTGAAGTTACTTCTCTGGATTTCTTTTATGATGATATTTTTTTATAGTATCTGAAAATAAACCTTAGGATTTAATTAGTTTTATCAGTTCAATGGAAGATCGCGAAAATTATTTTCTTATTAAACCCAGGGAAAAAGCAAAGCAACTGACAATACATCAGGTTAAAATTTACTTCGGGTTCTATCAAAGATTTTTGTGAAGCTGCTCCTAAAGCGATTAAAGCCATTACTAAGAAATGAATATCACCCATTTCTGCTCACTATTGAAGTTCTTACTGTTTTAGTTTTGTGTCGTCCCAATTCAATTTTTCACCACTCTCCTCGCATCCTCTTTCCACCTTATGTCTTCACTATGGGATTTGCTTTTTTCATCGATTGTCGCTATATTTTGCAATGTGTCCTGTCCATTTCTATTTCAGTTTAGTATTCCAAACCAAAAATTTGAATTTAGAAATTGGCAGTGTACGATTGAGCAGGTGTACCAAATAGTGATGCGAATCAGTGATGATTTGGACTGTAGAAAATACTACTCTGTAGCATTTTAGGACATAAACCTAGCGTTAGAATAAGTATGGCATGATGGCTTGTACTGAAAATTAAAGAAGAATCCTCCAATTGAAATCTGCTAAGTTGCACTTTCGCAAGTCTCAAAATAAACATAAATTACAAATAATGATGCTTAATTTGTTTTATTGTATATTTATAACTTTCATTTAAAACTTAAAAAACGAAATATATAAGCTATTCAATTGGCTAGATTTTAGCTAAATTACATTTGTAGCGATTCTACTGCTGAACTCTTGTAAATAAGTAAATTTATTCCTACTTCCTTCCTCCTCACTCCAGAATAATACAAGAACGCTGTAATATATTGTGAATTTAAAATTATAGTAAACCTTTATGCTAAGCATACGGAAAGGAAAAGCAGAGTATGCCGAATAATAAGTGAGAGGTGTCGAACAATAAATTGTGTAAGGTATGAATGACATTCTCGGCCGTAATTCCAACATCCCAAACAAAACAAGTTAGAAATTTTCATCTGAAAAAATAGACCGTAGATTCGATGGATTAGATACACACGTTTAGAAATAAAGGAAATAATTACACGGTGAAAAACTGCCAGCTAACGGAAGATAAGGAACGAAGCCAGCTAAGGGAAAATAAATAATGGAAAATTATATAAGTGCAATATTTCTATAGTTTGCAAAAAAAATAATAACTGGTAGCATTACAACAAAATAATTTATAATACATCCCCGAGGTAGAGCTTTATTGTTGGAATTCACGATCTTCGAATCTCGAGTATGGAGTTTTTTTTTATTTAATATAATACAATGATTCTATTATTACATTAATAACATTTCATAACGACCAAAACGAAAAATTATAAACAGTAATCCAGCTTGTCGAGTGCAAGCTTCGAAGGAACAATTATAATTATGTCATTTAAAATTAAATGACTTATTTGATATGCTCCGTTGATGGAACCTGAGAATTCGTGCACTACAACTTCCAGTTCATGTCGTGATATTTAATGTTGCAATAAGGTATGCAGTAATCTAAACGCAATTTATTGTTAAAAATTAAATTTTCCCATTTATCCGCATCTTTCTCTATTTATCATTATTCGAAATTTGTCTGAAATGTCTTGCAGATTTTATCAACTTTCTTGTAATTCATTAAATGCAAATTTTATTCTAAATAAGTGATTAGTGCACATTTCTCTTATACGTTTTTGATGATCTCGCTCCAATTTTTAATCTCACGCCTTTGTCAGCCGCATACCCCAATTCATTATAGCTCATATTCACCCTCTTGTGGTTTTCTCTGTAATCAGGTTTAGTTGTTACTCATTTTTAATCAGTGGCACACTACATGATTGGTTTTTGTACTTTTAGTACTCGGTGTAAGAATAAAAATGCTATCGCAGATAAGTTCTAATCTCAAAGTGCCACGCTTTCACGCGTAACTCCCCTTTTTACTCTGCTTTTCAATTTTGATATTACATTTTTGATTTAGTAGTGAATGTTCGAAACGAATAAATAAGAAGTTTGTACATTTCGCGCATTGCAATAACACCAAAATTATTACTTTACGAAAGGTCATAACAGTTACGTGGTGTAACTCTTTATCAAGGTTCTGATCATCACAGACTTTTGTCCAAAAGTTTGGTCAACTAGTAGAGGCAACGAAAAACCTTACTTTGCGAATGCACCTCGTATTTTGTAACATAAATAATTTACCTATTCAAAAACATGTCTAATAAATAAAAAATAAGTTTCATCCAATCTCGTGTACTTATACTCGAGTCTATATAAAAATAGTCAAATTGTTTTCTATATTCAGGTGGATTGAAAACGTGGATTTCCATTTAATTTTCTCACTCGTATAAGTAAAGAAGGTAAATTGAATATTTTACTCTCTAGTAGTATCTTTTTTGTTCAAGTTTTATGAATAAAATAGAATAAGAAAAGTGCGAAAATAATCTGAAAGTCTATGAATAGTTGCATTTTACAAATTTTAAACTGCAAATCACTTTATAAAGCAATTTATTAATAAAACATTCTTTTCATTAACTTCCAACTGAAGTTAAATCCGTCATAACAAAGTTATTTTTAATTAATTAATGTTTATTATAGAATTTTATGCACCAGCTATTTCACTTATTCAGTTTAATTATATTTAACGAATTTTCAAATTTAACGTGTTAAAGTTTTGAAATATTTTAACTACATTAACAATTTTAATTAATTGTAGGTGCAAGCTAATCAAAGAGTTGATGAAGATACCAGAGCTTTGGACTTTATTTTATGAATTTTCAATTTATTTCATCCAAATTGAAAATTACTTCCTTTAATTTGTAAACACTGTTCATTTTGTCTTTCAATTAAAGAAAAACCTACTTAACCTCTTAAGAAATTAAAGAAACTCACGAAAAACCTTCAATTAGTTTTAAATTTAAGCTTATATCAAATTTGCTAATGTTGATTAATAAGAGCTGAGCTTTATAATATATTAATGTAAAAAAATTTCATCTGGAAAAAGAATATTTGATGCTTTTGAAATTATTTACATTTTATGATAAATATAATAACAAATTTACAAGTACGAGTATTTGTACTTTTTTTTAAATTATGAACTTTATTTTATTTCAAATGTACTGTGGTGTTCTAAAAAATATAACGCCCGCCGGGCTAACAATTTAATGATGTGGAGTTTCTTCTCTCCAAAATTTTCCAAAGAAAAATCAAAAACTATTACTTTTTAATAACTTTTTAATTTATTTTCAAACTTTTTCTCAAAATACAAATTTTAGTCGCTAGCCGCAACGCGCGGACACGACTCAACTGACCGCCACATTTTCTAATCTCTCCCAACACTTGAACGCAAATTTTATCTTTGTTCAACTCGTGAACGCAAATTTAAATGTTTTCGTTAATTTTAATAAAAACCAAAATATCAAATATAAAAATATACCCGGGGAAGGAAAATACAGGTCAATTTGGATTGAGAAAAGATTAGGCAACATAATCTTTGCGAAATACAATAAACATTCAAATTTGAATTGAATGGCAAATAGATGGTTTTTATCAAGACGAGTGAAACAAATTCAGAACAACTAAAATCTAAAAGTTACAACCGAAATGAAATTAAAACATTTTTCTACTCTTGATTACAATAAATTAAATTAAAATAAAATTTCCCCCTTAAGTGAAATATCCACCTAAAACCAAATTTTCAAAATAATAAAAATCTTTCTTTCCACTCACAAACATTCACATTATTTTTTTCAACTTTTCTCGAAATGAAGTCCATGTCCTTCTCCCTACAATCGGCATATCCGTCTTCCATCTCCATCTGACACTCTTCCAGAAGATGATTTCTGTTAAAGGCCTCCACATTTTATTTCCAACCGTCTTTTCGACCACCATTACTGAATTTAAACAAGAAGCTGCGTCTTCCTCAGTTATGCTGTCCTGTATCATTTTCTTTAATTCGTTCCATACTTGTATTTTATACGTCTGAGAATTCGGATATGATTTATATTTGAAGGTTTTATCGTTTTCAATTACTAACTTCTGCGTGAATCTGAAGGCAATACGTGGTTCATTATTAATAAGGCGATGATTAGTATCTAACAGAAATTTCAGGTATTGTAGATAATCTTTATCACAATCTAATTCTATCTTCTTCAATATTTTTCCATTTTTCGTACTATGTGCTCGTTCATTGCTATTAACATCTTCCACATCTTGGTCTCCTTCAACCGCAATTTCGTTAACGATAATTATTTGATCATCTTCCTCATTAACACCTAACGTCTCTTGGTCTATCCATTCCATCTTCTCCCCCTGGATATTAATTATTTCGTTTGGAACGTCTACTTCAATTTTTTTACAATAACCCTTGTTGGCTCCTCGCATTATTTCCTCTACATCTTCTCCCAACTCTTTAATTTTTGTAACAAAATTTGCCTTAACATCCTGTACGCCCATATCCAGTATTTCCTTCGTGATAGCTTTTTTTTGTATATCACGGAGAGCTGCGCCAATATTTTCCATCTTCCCTTGGAACTCAATCTGGGATTTAATTATTAGTTTCATGTTATTTTGCATTTCCTGACTTGATGCATCTATTTTATTATTTGTTGTTTCCATTGTTTTATTCATTGTGTCTGTTATTGTCTTTGTTAATAATTTCCACATTTCTTGCCATCCAACTACAGGATTTATTGTGCCATAAAAGGAATCTTCATGCTCCGATGCATCCACATTCATTTTTTCCGGGGTACTTTCCCTTAAAGGTTCAGCCTTACCATCCATCATAGCAAAAAGAAAACTCCAATCTCAGGGGTAAAGTAAGTTCAATTTCCAATTGCACCCCACGCTATTATTGGTAAAGCCAATACTGTCGAACTTATTATCTTCTTATCGTGGTTATAAAAAACAGCCACACGTTGGGCACGCCAATTTAAGATGTGGTGTTCTAAAAAATATAACGCCCGCCGGGCTAACAATTTAATGATGTGGAGTTTCTTCTCTCCAAAATTTTCCAAAGAGAAATCAAAAACTATTACTTTTTAATAACTTTTTAATTTATTTTCAAACTTTTTCTCAAAATACAAATTTTAGTCGCTAGCCGCAACGCGCGGACACGACTCGACTGACCGCTACATTTTCTAATCTCTCCCAACACTTGAACGCAAATTTTATCTTTGTTCAACTCCTGAACGCAAATTTAAATGTTTTCGTTAATTTTAATAAATACAAAAATATCAAATATAAAAATATACCCGTGGAAGGAAAATACAGGTCAGTATATACTTTGAACCTGACATGAGTCGAACATTTAAAATGAATTTTATTATAAATCACTGCGATTGTTAAATCATTATTTTCGTAAAATTATTAAAGAACAAAAATATTTTGTAAAAATTCATGGTAAATTTTTTATAACGCAAAATAACAAAATAATGCCAGAATGTTTTCATTTCCCTTAATCGATTCGTAATTTTAACAAAATATTATGATAATTTACAAATTATTGTAAAAAGGTCTTGTATTTTAAAATGTTGTATTTTTGTATTAGGTATAATTAATTTTTTTAATGACTTCTAAATGTAAATAAAACTGGTATTTTCTAATTATAAACCTCTATGACAAAATGTATACAACTAAAAAGAAAGTTTAATTGAATTAGCGATGTCTATTTATTCCATTATCCCTTAGGCTACAGTGTTATTTTTATTAACGGTAATTACGGTATAGGATCTTAAAAGATCCCAACCTTTCTTCTCTTATAGTTTCAAATATGAAAAATATAGTAAAATCGTTACCAAATGCGGAAAAAATTAAAGTTATAAAGGTGATGCTTTTAATTTCGCGCGAGCCAAGATAACGTAATGCATTGCTACAGGCACGTATTTAGGAAATTCTAAAACTCTAAAATTGAAAAATTAAAATACAAGGAATCGCGATTTCTCTTGCATCGACAGACAATAATTAATGATGTCCAACTTGAACACTAGAAGAAGCATTTTCGTCCCATGGTCGCCACATTTTGCACTAATAATTAATAAAATAATATTGCACTAATAAGTACCTAACTCCTACACTGTATAACAATTTATTACTAATCAGTAAAAAATGTACAAGTGATACCTGCGTTATCGCAATAATTTACATAGTTTTTACGTTCTTATTTATTGGGCGACGATCCCATAAACGAAACCACCCGAAAAAGATTTTCGTGTGCTACACACTAAAGAACATGCTTATATTAGTCTATAGAAAAAATATTTAGGGTGCACCCTTGAAAAATAAGCCTTATATCGACTTTTGAAAAGTACGGGAAATTAGCATCGAATATGCCGCACACCCCGGTCAGACGCTGGGAAGAGTACGTATTGTCCAACATCGAATTGCAATTTTTGCTATCGATTTTCGGATAGTTTAATGTTTTTAAAAGTCAATGATAACACTCCTTCCTATAGCAGGATAAACCAACTTTTGATAGAGAAAATCCACTTTGAAGTTTGCAAAATTTCACGATTCAGTGACGCGCGGGGCGGGGTTTAGGTGGAATCTCATTTTTTTGTCGTCGGTCCGTGGGGCTTGGACTACTCTTATACGAGCCGGTGTGCACACCGCTCACATGCAACACGGCTTCCGTGGTAGTAACTTCGATGAAATTTTACTATTTTTCCATTATTTTTGTTTTTTCGCGGTTTTTTAATAGAGACCACATTCTAACAATATTTGTGGTTCTGAAAAGAACCGTTTTTTTATTAATGCGACGACGCATTTACGGTCACACCGGATATCGCTCGGCCATAAGCTCCAACATGTTAAAAAAGCGGTCGTCTCGTGTGCGTCCGTACAAGCAGACCCACATGAAGTGGTCCAGATGTCCGGGAAGTAGTGCGGATTGCAGCACACCCAGTTTCCGACAAAACTGCTTCATTGTGCACCAATACCCCTCCACACTGTTGGTACAAACACCCGATATTGGGTCCACAAAATTCCGGCTATGGTTGACCGTTTTATGTGTATAGGGTGAGACATCGTCCAGGGTATTCAATCCAGAATAACCCGCCCAACAATCGGTCCATATTTCCGTGCCAGGTCGGACGAAGAGCAGGATGAGCATCCGCAGCGTTTCGGCATCCCTAGCGGGCACGTATTGCACGATGCCGCGCTTCTCGGTGGTGCAATACATTCCAACCACCCACTGCTGCGAGCGGATTGGAATCCTACCGACTCCATATTTACGCTTCGTAATGACACTCTCGTCAATCTGCACGACCCGGCCTGGCCCCCCGATTGTTAGTGTGTCAGGGTTATTCTGGAGTTTCCAGCTACATAACCGCCGAAATTCCATGTACAACCGGTAAATTCTTTGCCTAGGTATTCCGGTCAGTTCACTAGCTACCCCCGAACGAGTCTGGCATGCCCACGTCCATAAAACCTGGAACACATCCATAGCTGGAATTTTGATGTGCTCAAAAAAGGTGTTTGTGGAAAGCGAGTGCTCCGTCCTACATCTCGGACATCTAAAACAATGCTGCAACCAGTAACGCCGGCTTTTAAGTACTTTACAAACTTTTCTGCAAGAGCTCTTGCGGCATCGTTTGTTAGAAGTAATTAAATTTAACTGCTGGAGAATGTTGACCGTAATTGCGTCGTCGCGATTAAAAAATAAAGCGAGGTCTGAGCTGCTGTTCATCGCACCACGTGTAACCATCTTGAGAGTACGAGGTTAACTGCAGTAATCCCCAGCTATCACTCGTATTTATACCTAACATCCCGGTTACCTTAATCCCGGTTTTCTTGATCGGAGGCCCTTCTCGTATGTTTAGCCTAGTAACCAAAGTCAAAACCGCTCTGGAGGGGTGCAACGCGGAGCGGAGCGGCGCCCCGGAAGAGCAGGTTTTGACGATGGATTACCCTCCCTATCGAATGCACACCCCAAAGATGGAAGACAAAAAAAATTTAATTTTTTCACTTTATCGGCAATACACGTGTTATTTTCCATTTTTTTGCAAATATTTATTACTAATATCTACTAATCACACCCCCACCTTCCCGATTTTCAAAGAAAATTTCAAATCGGAGCGAAAAAATTTCACTCGATTTCAAGGGACCACGGGCGAACGATGTCACATCGCCTAGTTGTGCATCAATGGCCCGTACAAATGCAACTTTGTTATTTTCACACTTTTTTCGGATTTTTTTTTATGATCACCTCCGCGACGACAACAGTTATACATTCGGATCAAAACATAGCCAAAGAGGCCGTTAATTACCCAAAATTTTGCTAAATTACATGTTAGGGGCGTGTCCGTAGTTCTTGAAACCACGCAAAAAAGAGGCCGACAACCTATCCCGGCCACCGCATAGGGTTTTTACTCAAAATTCGGTATTAATTCTTAAAAATCCTCAAATATCCTGGTTTTAAATTGTAACTAATCCCTTTTTTGACCTAATTATCAAGGGATGTTTTTTTGAATATTCCTTGTCAGTTGGGCCGATCACCCCGGCCCCCAGACGCTATACAATTGAAAGACGGTCCCTTGAAAATGCGAAAATTTTTTCGCTCCGATTTGAATTTTTCTTTAAAATTCGGATAGATGGGGGTGTGATTAGTGGATATTAGTAATAAATATAATCAAAAAAATGGAAAATAACCCGTGTATTGCCGAAAAAGTGAAAAATTAAATTTTTTTTTCCTTCGAATTTTGGGGTGTGCATTCGATAAGGAGGGTAATCCATCGTCAAAACCTACCCTTTCGGGGCGCCGCTCCGCTCTGCACCCCTCCAGGACGGTTTTGACTCTGGTTACTAGGCTAAACATACGAGAAGGCGCCACCCATAAAAAAAACCGGGATAAATGAAACCGGGAGCTTAGAGAACCTCGAAATAGCATTAAAAAGTATAGTTGCGGTATGGGGCAGTAAACTATTACGTTTCACCCCCCAAAAATCGCGTAAAAACAAAAAATAACGTCAACAGAATGAGCGACGCGCGGGAATCTCGTTAATTTTACTACTGAATCTCGTTAAATTTGCTAAGTTCAAAATCGATTTATTCAAAAGTTTGGACCCCTTTCACCCAAAATATTTTTACAATTTGCTCTATTAACTATGCTCTTTAGTGTGTAGCAGAAGAAATTTTGATTTAGGTGGTTTCGGAAGTGGGACTGTAGCCGGTTAATGTGATACTATGACTTTTTTAATTCCTTATATTTTCTTGGGATAGACTGTACATTACGAACTGGTGATACTACACAATATTTTAAAACTAAACATTATTAACTATGTATATTATTATAAAAGATTACATTAAGAGTAATAGGGAAAATCTTATATAGTTTTTAATATAATCCGCGACATTAATTTGTGACTTTGGTAAAATTGATCTGCTCGAATTTTAATTGTTCCACGAGCTGAGGCCACATTCCGACATCCTTCAGGACGAGTGAGAAGATCCTTGTTCGTTTGGTCGGTCAGTCTGGGCTGGCGAGAGGAATCCGGAATGGGAAGATGATGATGATCATCAATCATTTTGGTCGTCCTCATGATTCGTTTGAACCAAGTTAGCGACTTCTCGGCTCTTAGAAGAATGTCTTCGTGTGAGGGAAGCCTATCTTCCTCTTTATGCTTCTGTTTCTACTGAGAAGTGGAAAAAAGTCGCCCTTTGCTAGTAAAATTTAAAGTTGGAAGGCTAGTTGTCAGCTTCGAGAAGATTCGTCGCTGCAATAAGTTCGTCTCGTTAATCTTCAAATTCATTCCGCTTTTGCACTGTTTCCACCATTTCCTTTGCGAACTTGTCATGGAAATGCCGAACTTCTCCCAATTGCTTGCTTAGATCATCCTCAGCTTGTCTAAGAACAAGAACTTAGGAATTTTCTCTTTGGGTGCGTCCGTGATGGTAGTGGGTGAAGGAGTGGTACATAAATCGGTTCCGTTATCGTTCGGAAGTGTTGTCATTATCTTTTTAATTTTATTATTTCGTGGTATATTAACTTAAATGAAATTTTTTGGCATGGCACAAAAAACACGTCCATCTTCGGAAAAAATCTAATTATTTGTATGTAAACTATGACAAATTCGAGGATGTAGAATTCTAAACATAATTATTCGAATATTATAATCATCTGAAGAGCTTAAATAAAAGCAAAACACGTGTCATGTTCATAATATACAATTTAAAGATTTCAAAAGAAAGAATAAAATTTAAAAGATTATTATTATTACATTAAAAATTTCTAACACTGTTAGAAAAAATCAAAATAATAACCTGTGTTTTATCATGTAAATTTACATGGTAATTCTATGCCAAGTTATAACATTACCAGGGTTTACCATGTAAACTAGGATAAAGCAAGTTTTTATTTTGATTTTTTAACAGTGAAGTTATAAAATTAATACGTTGAACTTTTGCTTATTAAACTTTTGTTTGTGATGATGCATACTATAGGGTGTTCCTATAGTCGGAACACCCTGTTCCCGTTCAGTCGTGATCCATCTTTTTCTATGCATGTGATGTGCGTTTGAATTATTTTCACATACATGGAGAACCTAATTGTTTAACGTGGGCCCCAAACCACGGGAAGTGTAACACTTCATTTCGAAAAGGTCGCTCATGGCAGATTACCTCGGTGATTTTCAATTACCTTCCAAGGAGAGACGATCAGAATAAAGTTGCTTACTCTACCCGGATTCAAACCATGCAATTCGTATTAGCAGTAGACGCATTTAACCGCTAAACTATGAGCATGTCATCGTTTTATTTTACTTATAGAAAGGAATTAAAAAACCAACGGGAACTGTGCCAATTACCTGATAGTCCAATGTGAAGTTGCCACGGTACCAACTAAATTACGATAAATGTTGCTGCAATTTCGCGAAGTCCGCAATTCGAACCCACAATTTCCGCAACGTAACTCAACCAGCGATCACACCAAACCACGTTGGTCGCCAAGATGAGACGGTTAAAATTCCTCACGAACTTTAGCGTGAATGTGACGTTAATAATTGATGTTAAAATTAATTTCTAACCAAAGGTGTTAATTAAAACGACGAAAAAAAAAGATGGAATAGGCGCCACTCGATTTCGGTTAAAAAGGAAGACGTCGTTATGAAAGATTAGACAACTCGATTAAAGGGGAAATCGAGAAATCACGAGCTATCTTTGTAAATCTTGCCGGCTAGCTTGGAAGATAATTAAACAAAAAAAAAACCAGCAATGAGTCCAGGGCATACGGAAAATTTTGAACAACGAAGAATTTTTGTAAACGAAAATAGTAATTACTCAAATATAAAGCGCAAATATCTTACGCACACAAAATAAACTTAACAATAAAATAAAAATAAACATAAAAATAAACAATACGGTGGTCATTGCTTAAAGGCTTTATGATAAAGTCGATGCTTATGGTGTTAGTATTGCGCCAGTGGAACGCAACAGTAGCCCACTACAGGAGCCGACCAGAACGGCACAGTAGCGACCACATTGACACTCAGAATCACCACCCACACAATCAATCGACGGAACACTCGAATGGTCATATAGGTACAATCCCACTAAGGTAACCACCGAGCCTCCGACGACCAAACCAAATAGCAGCGACTCCGGCGCAATGCCGCACTCTGTATATAAGTAGGTCACACATCGAAGCCTTTATAAAATAAAAATATAAAATCATAATTAAACACAAAAAAAAGTATCGACACTAAATTTCAAATATGAAATTTGAACCTCCGTCGATCAAATTGGAATCTTCCTGCTAATACATTTTACCAGTTCGCTCGATGTAAACCATAGGAAACAATACACAAGTAAAGTTTAATTAACCAAACGTAATAAAATAAATAAAGTAGTCATTACTACGCTTATCAAACATAACACTTATACATGGGTATCGTTATCCACAATATGCGAAAATGCGATAATGATTGCAATTTTATCACGCAGTGCAGAAAGTTGTAATCTGCCACTTATCTATCAATTGCAACCATTCTGGAAGTAAAAATGCAGAACGAAAAAAAGAATACCAAGATGTTACACATAAATAAAAAAAATAAAACACATTAAAAAGGCCAAGGAAAAAAAAATACGCCATCGAGCTTAATATGGCTTAATATAAAAACCAATAATAATTATTACAACAAATTACCAACCAAAAAGGATACCTCAAATTTCGTTGATCTGCGGCATATGCAAAAATTTGTTCAGCTTCGAATCCCATAAAGGCGGATGAGAGCTCCCGGTAAAATAATCAAAAAAAAATGAGCTTCCCAATCCTACGGATTCGAGAAGATAATCCCAGTTCGCTACTGGATGGCATTAACTAACCAATTCTTCTCCAAAATCCGGCTTCACAAAATTTTTGCACAACACACACAAAATCACCTCTTACTCGAGCAAACGTATCCCGTCCAGTCTCGCGTACCGACCCCTGCCCATTTCCCTCACTCGTACCAACGGTCACTGGTTCCAAAACCCAAAGAACCCGGCGGCAAATTTTAAACCGTTACACTCCCCCTTTACTTGGAAAGAGGTAAAGTTTCTATAAAACGAGAAAACCAACGATACGGGAAATAGACTAGGAACTTTACCGATGGTGAAGATGTAAAGCTGTCCAGATGTTCGGACCTTCGATACGATAGGTAAACAAAACAAAAGATAACAATACGATAATAACGACAAAAGAGAAAAATATGTACAAAGAAAGATATATACAAACGATAAAACAAAAAAACTATACATACTCGTCTCTGACCAACTTTGATCAACACGAACGAATGATGACCAATAAATAGTTGGTGAGCAACCAGATGGTCATTGCTCGAAGGTGATAACAATTGCGATGTCCGATGGTAATTGCTTTTAACAGAGTAGGTTGTACAGAAGCGAAATAATACCACCAAGAACCTCCTCCCGAATTAATTAAGGGAACGTTCGGGTGGTCGCTAAAATCCCAATGAATGGTTTAGAATATAAAAATTCAAATGCAACCACCGCGAGCCCCCGCATAACTAACCAATCGTAGGCCCCGGTAAAACTTCCCACCGCTGTACTTCTGTCGTGCATCGCGAGACCTTCTTCCTATATAATTCTTTTCAAATAAAACAAACAGACAAATAATAAAAATATATAACACAATAACTAAAAAAAAATCAAGCCTTTAATTTCGAATACGGGATTCGAAACTATGCCGCCCGCTTTATGGACTGCTAGCCTATCCATTAGACTAACTCAGCTCTACGCTACCTATCTCGAAAGTAAGTTGTGTCATTTGGTTAAAGAAAACATTATTTCTCGTAAATAATGTTTCCACAAAGATAGCAATACAGTTGTTAGTAAATATATTCACGCGTGCGAGCGTACAATAAAAAAAGTGCCCCAATCAAATTCATGCAGAAAGCATAAATAACTCATATTCTTGGCGAAACTTGCCAATCAAAAAAATACATAAGGCAAGACACAAACCTGAAATATTAAAACACAAAAAAACAAAATAATATTCATTCAAAGGTAAAAATACATATTATAATCGACACAAACCTGAAAGGAAAAAAATATAAAAATCGAGCTTGAACAAAATTTGTTACGACCGATAACGAATACAATTCCAGGTGGTATCCGAGTATTGCGGGTTGGCTGATAATGCAATATGTGCAATTAACGATATGTTCTAAATGACGTAAAAGAATTGAACTGTTAATAATCCTGCTGGAAGTATGGACGATGGATCCAACATAAAAAAATAAACGGTACATAGCGGTAAAAATCCATCATCCTTGGTTATAACCGATAACGATAATAAACTTCAGGTGGTGTTAGAGTACAAATTGCGAGTCGACTGATAAATGCAATATGTGGAATTAATGAAAGGTTCTAATGACTTACCCATCTGAACGACTAGAATCCTTCAACAGAAGACTGGACGGTGGATCCAACATAAAAAGGAACGGTACAAAGCGGTAAAAATCCACCCTCCACCAGCAACGAATTCTTATCCCCGGATCGGGTTCGGAAAAACACTGTTCCATATTAATTCGAATGCTGGATCGTTCGAAAACGGAAGCAACCAAAATTCTTTCCAAAAATCACAACCACATTTCACAAGCAGACCAGCACAATTCACGTCCACACCTTACCACGTACAAATGCCAACTCTCTCATCTAATTCATAGGAGAGTTCATCTCCTAAAATAATCTATCCACTTTCATGATGGATGAGATTCGAAAAAACACAATAAGAAGATTTAAAAAAAATTTCAACTTGAAATTTACCTTCCCCCTCCAAAAAAAGGTATAGGGTAGAAAAACCACGAATTTACACGAATTTAAATAAACTAAGAAAATCAAAAATAAAAAAACACTTTAAAATGTAATCGACGTTGTTCAAAAAATATTTTCGTTGGGCGCCACTTGCCACGCTAAACCAACTAAATTACGATAAATGTTGCTGCAATTTCGCGAAGTCCGCAATTCGAACCCACAATTTCCGCAACGTAACTCAACCAGCGATCACACCAAACCACGTTGGTCGCCACTTGCCACGGTACCAACTAAATTACGATAAATGTTGCTGCAATTTCGCGAAGTCCGCAATTCGAACCCACAATTTCCGCAACGTAACTCAACCAGCGATCACACCAAACCACGTTGGTCGCCAAGATGAGACGGTTAAAATTCCTCACGAACTTTAGCGTGAATGTGACGTTAATAATTGATGTTAAAATTAATTTCTAACCAAAGGTGTTAATTAAAACGACGAAAAAAAAAGATGGAATAGGCGCCACTCGATTTCGGTTAAAAAGGAAGACGTCGTTATGAAAGATTAGACAACTCGATTAAAGGGGAAATCGAGAAATCACGAGCTATCTTTGTAAATCTTGCCGGCTAGCTTGGAAGATAATTAAACAAAAAAAAAACCAGCAATGAGTCCAGGGCATACGGAAAATTTTGAACAACGAAGAATTTTTGTAAACGAAAATAGTAATTACTCAAATATAAAGCGCAAATATCTTACGCACACAAAATAAACTTAACAATAAAATAAAAATAAACATAAAAATAAACAATACGGTGGTCATTGCTTAAAGGCTTTATGATAAAGTCGATGCTTATGGTGTTAGTATTGCGCCAGTGGAACGCAACAACAGTAGCCCACTACAGGAGCCGACCAGAACGGCACAGTAGCGACCACATTGACACTCAGAATCACCACCCACACAATCAATCGACGGAACACTCGAATGGTCATATAGGTACAATCCCACTAAGGTAACCACCGAGCCTCCGACGACCAAACCAAATAGCAGCGACTCCGGCGCAATGCCGCACTCTGTATATAAGTAGGTCACACATCGAAGCCTTTATAAAATAAAAATATAAAATCATAATTAAACACAAAAAAAAGTATCGACACTAAATTTCAAATATGAAATTTGAACCTCCGTCGATCAAATTGGAATCTTCCTGCTAATACATTTTACCAGTTCGCTCGATGTAAACCATAGGAAACAATACACAAGTAAAGTTTAATTAACCAAACGTAATAAAATAAATAAAGTAGTCATTACTACGCTTATCAAACATAACACTTATACATGGGTATCGTTATCCACAATATGCGAAAATGCGATAATGATTGCAATTTTATCACGCAGTGCAGAAAGTTGTAATCTGCCACTTATCTATCAATTGCAACCATTCTGGAAGTAAAAATGCAGAACGAAAAAAAGAATACCAAGATGTTACACATAAATAAAAAAAATAAAACACATTAAAAAGGCCAAGGAAAAAAAAATACGCCATCGAGCTTAATATGGCTTAATATAAAAACCAATAATAATTATTACAACAAATTACCAACCAAAAAGGATACCTCAAATTTCGTTGATCTGCGGCATATGCAAAAATTTGTTCAGCTTCGAATCCCATAAAGGCGGATGAGAGCTCCCGGTAAAATAATCAAAAAAAAATGAGCTTCCCAATCCTACGGATTCGAGAAGATAATCCCAGTTCGCTACTGGATGGCATTAACTAACCAATTCTTCTCCAAAATCCGGCTTCACAAAATTTTTGCACAACACACACAAAATCACCTCTTACTCGAGCAAACGTATCCCGTCCAGTCTCGCGTACCGACCCCTGCCCATTTCCCTCACTCGTACCAACGGTCACTGGTTCCAAAACCCAAAGAACCCGGCGGCAAATTTTAAACCGTTACAAGTTGTTACGGAACAAATTTATACATTTTATTATCGTAGCGATTCCACTGAGTGAGGTCTATACTTAAACTCAAACCCGCTGGAAAGCTCAAATTTTACATGGACATAGGTTCGGTATTCCACGTTCCAACAATTGCGGAAGGACTTATCAATGTTTCTCCGATAAGCGCGAGTTGCTAAGAAGAAATATTCATATTTAGGTTTTTTTCTGTTTTCTAAAACCGAACTGTGCTAATTACCTGATACTCCGGAGTGAAGTTTTTACTGGAAAAATTCACACAATTTTATCATCGTAGTAAATCCCCTGAGTAACGTCAAAAAACTCTTCCCTCAACGGAGGAGAGGCCTAAAGTCCAGGAGGGATGGACGAGAGTTGTTTATAAAAGCAGCATTCGGCTATAATAGAAGAAGAAGAAGGACGTCAAAAAAAGATCCCGAGTACTTAATGTAGCAATCCCTAATTGTGGCCTTTAAGCCGCACAACCAGGGCAATTACGTACTTTACAGTAAGTTAAGGCGTCTGGATAGCCGCATTAGTTTTATTTTATTATTTTAAAACACACAATTCTTTTCAAAATTTATAGTACGATATGTTTTATTATTTTATCATTAATTTGTTATCGGTTTGCTAGAATTTATTACGCTCATGACAATAGAAAACTGAAACTAATTTATTTCATATGTAATTTATTGTATTTGCGCAACAATTTATATGTTAAATTGACTTATAATATTTTCTCATTTAAACCAACTTGAGCACCCTGTATAAATTAACGACTGTAATTTTAATTTAAAAAAAATAAATAGGTTTATAATAATTTGAGCAAAAAAGTTCAAAAGAGTACTCTTAAAAAGTAAATAAAAAAATTAAAGAATTCGTGAATATGATGAGCGTTATTGGATACCACAAATTACTTACTCGTGATTTTTTAAACGTGGATTAAACGAAGTTGCATGAATTTAACCATTAATCGCTTATTGATCGCCATTGGATTTTAAAATAATATTATGTACACGTATTTTGGGACAGGTATTTAATAATCAATTTATAGGAAATAGGGGCAGCGTTACTAAGCAACATTGCCAAAACAAACATTTAAAGTACGCACACTTGTAATCGTTTGTAATAAACAGAATTTTATACAAAAATAAGCAACGTTTAAAAATATAATTAAAATGAGGTTTAAAATTTCGTTACGGAGAGAACAATCACATCGGGCTGCTGTTACTTGTGTGGGATGGAGCAGTACGGAAGAGGTGTATTCCGCAGGGTAAGTCTTATATAATTTAAGAGGTTATAAATTGATGTCAAAAATTTAGGGATGACCATAAATTACTATCGTGGAGCGTTTCGAACAACGAATCGACCAAAATTGCAGAGTTCCAAAATGACTTATTTCCCACAAATTTACATTTTTTACCGAAAATTGGTAGTTCGTTGGGAAAACATGGCGACTTAATCTTGCTAACTTCGGCCAACGGAAAATTTTATATCATGAACCGAAACGGACGTATAGAAAGAACCGTCGAAGCACATACTGGGGCTATCTTAGTAGGTCAATGGAGTAACGATGGAGCGGGACTCTTAACTGGTAAACTTATGTCCTTTTTGAGTTTACAATTTATTGCAGCTCTTTTAATTTTAGCCGGAGAAGATGGTTATATTAAGATTTGGTCCCGAGGTGGTATGCTACGTTCGATCGTGGTGCTAAGCGACAATTCAGTGTACGATGCATGTTGGTCCCCTGATAACCAATCCATAGTTTACACGTTAGGAAAATATCTTGTTATTAAGCAACTGGCTCCTAATACAAAACCAATTCGCGTTAGTATATCTGTTCAAAATCATTGAAAACGATTAAGAACTTAATTTCAGTGGAAGGCACATGATGAACTAATTTTATGTGTTACATGGAGCACAGCATCTGAACTCGTTGTTTCAGGGGGAGAAGACTGTCGATATCGAGTATGGGATAATCAAGGTCATCCACTTTACTCGAGTACATTGCACGATCATCCAATAACGTCTTTGGCTTGGTCGCCCAACGGAGACCTATTTGCTGTTGGTTCATTTAATACCTTAAGATTATGCGATTCCTTAGGAGTAAGTAAATATGCAGCGCTACTAAATAATTTAAATTATATATACTAACATGAACGTTAATATTTGCAGTGGTCGCGATCTTTAGATAAACCAAATACGGGATGTATTTACAAGCTAGGGTGGTCAAACGATGGGACGCAGGTGGCTGCTGCTTGTGCAAATGGACATGTCCTATTTGCACACGTAATTGAAAGACAAGTTCATTATTTAAACTACACTGCTGTAGTTACAGAAAGGAAAACAATATCAATTCACGATGTATCCAATGAAACAACGGAAATTTTAGAATTACCGGAACGCGTCATACAATTAGCAATGAAATATTCGCATCTTGTTGTTACAACACCAACACAATGCTATATCTACAATACAAACAGTTGGAACACGCCAAATATTTTTGATTTAAAAGATGGATCGGTCATTTTATTAACATTATGTGAAAAGTATAAATGATCACCGTTATTAAATTTTGAAGTTAATAAAAAAAATTTCAGATTCTTATTGCTGGTGGAACGAAGTACTATTTCAGTCTACAACTATCAAGGAAGGCTTATGGCTTCGCCACGTTGGCCAAATATGCGATTAGAAAATTTAAGAGGTGCTCATATAAGTTTATCAGGCGACACCATCGCCGTTCGAGATTCTTTAGATTTAAAAAGTAAAAATCTCAATCGTTAAAAAACTCCAACTTGAAATTTGCAATTTTAGCTATATACATTTTGGATTTAACATCAAACAGAAATATGACCGACACTCCGATTAACATTCAGCACAATTTACCGATAATACAAATATCGTTAGATCAAGCTGGTGCACCTGCACGGCGAAATTTAGCAATTTTAAACCGTAATCGAGATTTGTACATCGTACAGATTCGATCCCAGTATAAGAACTTGTTAAAGTTAGGTAAACTTTCTGTACTGTTGTCCAACAAAATTTTAAAAACAATTTTTTGTAACAGGAAATCAAATACAGTCATTTCAATGGAACACAGAAGAAAATATGTTAGCAGCAATACAGGATGTACAAGTGGTAGTGTGGTATTGCCCAACGGCTTGCTTTAACCCTATCTTACTGCGCACTTCGTCTTTGCAATACAATTCTCCAGAACTTGGCAAGAGTCCACGAATTAGTAGCTTCATTGGAAATTTCGTTTCTATCCGAAGAAGTGATGGTTCTTTAATCAACGTTCCGATTTCACCGTTTCCCTCTTTACTACATAGGTTGGTTTTCGTAAAAAAAAATGAAATGAAAACTAAATTTTTTTGTTAGGTACATTCAAGAAAATAAATGGCAAGATGCTTTACGATTATGTCGCCAAACAAGCGATCAAGTACTTTGGACATGTTTAGCGGTGTTAACAACGCAAGCTAACAATAGCGACCTACTAGATATAGCTGAAGAGGCATTCGCAGCTATTAATCATTATGATAAAGTCTATTACATACAACACATAAAAGTAGATATAAAAAATACTATAAAAGTACTTAAACTGTAGTATATCAATGCATTTTTAGAACTTACCGAACAAAGCCCAGCAAATTGCAGGATCTGCACTATTAGGTGGATCGCCGGAAAATGCAGAATCAATTTTATTGCATAATGGACTCGTTTATCAGGCCATTCTTAATCACACCCGTCTACATAATTGGAATAGGTAAAAAGGGATAAATGCGGTAGCAAAACGATGACAACAGGATCTATATAACATTTTCAAAATGTTCACTCTCGCGTCTCTATTTTTGTTCACTTAGCTTGTTTCTCTAGAATTTTCCTTCTAATAAAGTGTTATATTGCAGGGCTTTGGAATTGGCAGTAAAGCATAAAACTCATGTTGATACTGTTTTATATTTACGTCAAAAATACTTGAACGGTCTGGGGAAAGAGGAAAACAACAATAAATTTATGGATTTATACGAAACCGTAAGTTAATTATTAATTTATATAAACTTTCTTACGTGGGTAAATATACTTTTAAGGTTAATATTGACAAAGAGAAAATTCAAGAAAAACTTGAAGCAGAAGGTTATTAAGAAAATTGCAGGATATATTATAATAAAAATTACAAACTGAAAAATATGTGATAAATGATAATAGATGCGAGTAAATATTGAAGTTGTAATAGTTAATCAATTGTTAAATAAATTACTTATCAAATAATACATTTCTAAGATTGTTTTTCTATTATGAAATAACAAAAATCTCAAATTTATAAAACAAACACAATGAAATACAAAACAAATTAATAATTATTATTATAATTCACAAAGTGTTATACTTTTGGGAATCGCCAGTTATTTGTGTGCCACACTAAACTTAGGCTGCCTACAGACTGATCAAGCAAAAACGTTGTGCGACAAAACGTTTTTGTTTGATTGTGTTGAAACTTGTTTTTTACATGTATTAGATATGATCCAACACACACTGATCAAACACGATCAAACACGATCAAACACGAAACGTGTTTGATCAGTGTGTGTTGGATCATATCTAATACATGTAAAAAACAAGTTTCAACACAATCAAACAAAAACGTTTTGTCGCACAACGTTTTTGCTTGATCAGTCTGTAGGCAGCCTAAGAAAAACTGTGGTATTATATTATAGTTATGTTGAACATATTACTTTTATGAAAAAAACGTACATTTCGGCGAAACACGGTAAATACCTAAAAAAAGGTCAACGGCGCACAGTGTGGTGGAGGCGGACAAATGGTGATTTTTAAAGTAATTCATTTGGTCTGTTTAATAATAGTTTCTTGCTAGGAACATCCCAAGGATTCAGGAACACAAAAAAATCATAAAAAATGCGCTTGGAATATTATATACATATATGTACCGTATACATAGGTATAGTTTGTTTCACTTTAATCTGAATTAAAAAAAGTCATAGTATCAAATTATGTTGATATAAAAATGTACGAACTATGTGACGAGACATAATAAATATAGAGATAAGATTATTGCATCAACCAAAACAGCATATTATGCATTGCTAAAGGCTGGCGCCAGATTAAAATAATTAACCTTATCTCTATATATTATGTTTTGTTTATAGTTCGTACATTTTTATATCAACATAATTTGATACTATGACTTTTTTTAATTCAGATTAAAGTGAAACAAACTATACTTTAACTTTGCTTAAAAACGGAAATACATTGATTTTTTTCAGTTTTCAGGTTGAAATATTATTTCTGTTTCTCGTTACTAGCACACAAGTGCCAAAACAAAGAATTACATTTTTAACGGTTTGTAGACCTAATTTCGACCTAAAGACTCGATTTTTTAAATGTTAACTTCTCTTAAACATTTAGTTGTGTGAGAACGCATGAGACACACCGAAAATTTTTTTGTGGTATCATTGGTATCTCTCAGGGCCGTATATAAGGGGGTGGTTTTGGGGGTTCAAACCCCCCCCCCCCCATGGGTTTAGCAATTCTAAATAATTACTACATTTAAGAAATGTTTCCAATGTGCGCGTGAAAACAAAATAAATAAACAATATATAATAATAATAATAATATATCTTTATTACACATAAAATTTACACATAAAATTTAAATTTTACAAGTAATGCGTGGAGATCAGCAAGAGCTGTTTTTCATCTCTAAACTGTAAACTGAAAAAATTTACAAAGGAAGTAATAAAAGCTGCAGGTCATTTTTGCAACCAAGTGTTGAAGCTTAACTTAACCCCCCATGGTTTTATAACTTTCACATGCACTTTTTTTAAATTTTGACATTTGTTAAGAAATAGTTTCTTTAGTAAAGTTAGAAGCCGAACAAAATATTACAATGCTTATTTCATCTCTTAACTGTAAACTGGAAAAGTGCAAGTACCAAGTAAAAAAATGAAGTAATAAATGATGCAGGTCAAGTACAAAGTGTAATCGCTTTTTACTTAGTCTGTAAATTTCAATCTGAAGTCATTTGTCAGTGGCCTAGTCTGCAAATATAAACTGATAGATGAATGTATTATTTTGTAAAATAAAAATTACATTATTTTTATTAACTAAGACGTAAGACCACATTTATGTAAAGCATAAGTTATTAAGTATTCTTGTTTTCGTGCGCGTCTTCACTACACGTAAATTTTATTATTAAAATTTATAATAATTCCGTTTTTGTGTTTTAAAGTAGATCAGGTAAGAGAATTATTGTTTATTTATTAAATATATATTTAACAACTGCTTGTTACGCCAGTGACTAAGACCTAAAATGAAAAGGCTACATCAGTCATCTATTTTTGGCTTTATTGAAAAGCGGAAGAAAACAAATGATGGTGCCAGTGTCGAAACCAAAGCGTCATCAACTACGGATGCAACAATTGACCCCTCTGTTGCTTCGACTTCTTGTAGTTTACCTTCTACTGAAATAAATTCATTTGAATTAGGTGAAATCCCAACAGAGGAAAGTGGATCAAATCCGCTGGACATCGGAAATTTTGTGAAGAAAGTTCATATTAATGATTTGAGCAAATTTGAAGCTTTAACTAAATACTGGACACCTTCTGAAAACTACGTGTTTCCCGTTTCTGAAAAGAGGCACCTTTCATTCCAAACGAAGTGGTTAAAAATCTATCCTTGGTTAGCTTATTCCGAAAAAGAACTGGGTGCGTTTGCAAGTTTTGCGTTTTATTTAGCCAAGTAGTTGGAGGAAAGGGCAGGCAAGAACTGGGAAATTTAGTTACAAAACCGTTTGTTAACTGGAAAAATGCCAATGAAAGTTTTGAAGCGCATCAAACCAAAGACTACCACAAGAACGCATCTTTGAAAGCAGAAAATTTTGTATCGGTTATGGGTGGAAAAGTACCTGACGTTGCCAGCTTGGTGGATTCAGAGAGAATAAAGCAAGCAAATGAAAACCGAAGGAAACTTAAGCCCATTATCGAAACAATTTTGTTGTGTGGGCGTCAGGAGCTGCCATTGAGGGGCACTAATGACGCAGGTCCAATAGGTTTCAAGGAACCAAATTTTAACGACGGGAACTTTAGAGCCCTGCTAAGATATAGGGCACAAGGCGGCGACTCTGTTCTCAGAGATCATATTGCTTCCCAGAAATCGAATTCTAAAACAATGTACACGAGTCCAACAGTCCAAAATGAAATTATTGAGTTGTGCGGTGATATTATTCAACAATCTCTAATAACGAGAATAAAAAAGGCCGGATATTTTTCAATTTTAGTCGACGAGACCCAGGATGTTTCGAGAAATCAACAACTTTCATTCTGTATTAGGTATATAGATACCGAAAAATGTGCATTAAGAGAAGACTTTATGACTTTTTTTTAGTAGTAACGGATGTTACAGCAGTAGGATTAACAAATACCATATTGTCAATTTTGAAAAACTTCGGCTCGGATTTAGATCTTTTTATCGGTCAGGGATACGACGGTGCCGCAGTCATGAGTGGCAAACATAAAGGTGTGCGAAGTTTAATAAGTGAAAAATATCCTAATGCTAAATTTGTGCACTGTAGCGCCCATACCTTGAATCTAGTGATTGCCCATTCGTGCGAAATAGCAGTGATTAGAAACTGTACAGGTACAGTGAAATCTGTGGTAAACTTTTTTAGACTTTCATCACAGCGAACACATGTGTTAAACAATATTATAAGGGGTGGTGATAGCAAGTCTTCCAATACGTTACTAGGTCTTTGCGAAACGCGATGGACTGAAAAACATGAGTCTGTTGCCCGTTTTGTAGAACTCTATGAATATATTATTGAAGCCCTTGAGGCTCTGCAAGAGACAAGTACTGGAGATACCGCTCTTCAGGCGTTGCAACTAGCGGCTACAATTACAAAGTCCGATTTTGTTATTTCCCTTTTAACGTTAAACAAAATGTTTAGCTATTCGGTAAATTTAACCAAAACTCTACAGAAAGTGAATGTAGATCTAGTGACGTGCCTGGGCCATGTAGAGCTTATTAGAAAGTCAATCCAATTTTGGCGTGAGAACTGCGATGAAATCTTCAGTGCCATCTACAAAAATTCAGAAGAACTGGTGACAAAAATGGGTGGAGAGATGACAATGCCTAAAGTTGTAAAGCGTCAAATTCATCGTAGTAATGTTATGGCAGAAAATGCCGAACAATATTATTTAAGGAACATTTTCATACCTTTTGTCGACCACTTTCTGGTAGAACTGCAAGATCGCTTCTCTGAACATCATAAAGCTATTTTGAGTTTGCAGTTTCTTTTTCCAGAAAAATGTCTCGAAATCAAGAAGGAAGCTTTCAAGGATTCTTGTATATTATACGAAAAAAATTTTAATTCCTTTTCCGCAGAGCTAGATTTGTGGAAAACCAAATGGCAGGATTGCAAAGATTTGCCAAAAACTGCGATTGATACCTTTATAGCAACCGATGAAAGCTTTTTTCCAATTATTAAAAATTTATTGCAGATTTTAGCGACTCTGTCCTGTTCTACAGCTACTCCGGAGAAAACTTTTTCGACCCTTCGACGACTAAAATCATGGGTAAGAAATTCAATGTCGAACGAGCGTTTAAACGGACTTGCTCTAATGTCTGTGCATAGGGATATTCAAGTTCACCCCGAAGAAGTCATCGAAAAGTTTTGCCTCAAAAATAGAAAAATGGCTTTATAATTTTAAATTGTTTTTTTTTTAAATGTATCATTATTAATATTTTATTTGTAATTTATGCTTAGTATTTCCTGATTACAACAATAAATTTAAAATACGGACATATTATGCCAACCTTTTTTTTTTATTCCATAACCCCCCCCCCCATGGCAAATGTCTAACTACGGCCCTGGTATCTCTAGTACTTGCCCTCCAAATTTCAGCTGCAGATACTTGCAGATGCGAACACAAGAGCGTTTTTACTGAGACTTGTCCAATTTTTACCGAAGGTATTATTGGATTAACAAATCAATAAATTTTTCCCAAATGCCCATGTAAACAATACATAAGCAGAACGGACGATACAGAAAGATATTAAAAACAATTGAAAACTATTTTAAAATGACGAACTTTAGCATTTCGAATCGTGGCTTATGCAATATTCTGTGGGAAAACACAAAAATTATTGTTATCTTCTATTCTATTAAGGACTAACTGGCACAGTCGGCCTACCGGCCGCCTTTAGCCATCTAGACCGTGTCGGATGTGGTTGTTCGGCCTTCGGCCTCACTCCAAGGTACTAAAGTAGCCTATGTTTTTCGTAGCGTTGTAAATAACTTCTATGTACACCAAATTTGGTTAAGATTGGTCAAATAGAAACGTAAAGCACGTGCAGGAGTATTTGCATTGTCGATCGGTTGACAGTTTGACAGCATTCATTATTGGTTTTTAAGTTGATTTTGAGTAGCCTGCCTTCCTTTAAGGAATCTCGATAATCCATAATCCAAAATCAACTTTCCTTTCCTTTGCAAATTTTTGCACTATTTCAATACAAAAACATGCGCAGGGACCTACATAATAACTGTGCCAAATTTGGTTCCGATCGGTCAAACGGTTTAGGAGTCTATAGGGAACATATATACATCATACATCCATTTTTATATAATTACATTAAGGATTAAGGATATAGTAAGACAACTTCCAGATTTTTTGCCCTAAAATTGAAGGCTCAGCAACCGTTTGTCCACAAAAACCCCATTTCACCACACTGTGCGGCGTACCTAAATATACGACGATTACGATTGATGACCTTTTTTTTTCTGGGGTTGCACTGAAGGAAACAACCATGAGGTTTGGGGCAGCGTCGGGTGGCACCCCCCCGGCGGATGTACAAAAAGTTTTTTAAGGACTAGATTTAGGAAGGGCATTGCAAATGCGAGCGAGTGCAATGCCTACGTTCAAAATCTGGCAGGTGTAGCCAGAAATATTTTTACCCTCTTATATTTTAACCCCCCCCCCGGTAAAAATTCCCCAAAAAAATTTTACCCCCTGTGATAAAAAATAAGGAAGTTAAATTTCCCTAGTGAATTTTTACCGGAGGGTAAATTATTCAGAATATCGTCAATGAAGTTTTACCCCTTGGAAATAATGAAATAGCTGTTATATAAAAAAGTTTATTGCTGTTTTGTATCAAAATTCGATAAGATTTCACTATGTGAGACTTCAAAATATCTTCCGTGAGTTTTTGAAGAAATTTGATAATTAAATGGTTATACAGGATGAGGTCTCAAAGTGCGAAAATGATGAAATTATGTTGCAAGGAAAAATTTATTAATTAAATTAATGAAATTTGCAAGGTCATGCCCCCCCCTCCCCGGTATAAAGTAATTGCATTATTTATAGATTATGATTAGTTTAATAATATTAATAATAATTAATTAATAATTAGAGATTAGGCGAATTTGAGCAGTAATCAAGCGAAAGCAGTACTGCGAAAGGCGACTCGGGTGTCTAAGTGCAAAATAAATTTTTTTGCAAAAAGAAACTTGCTTGAAATTGCATAAACGTCTCACATAGTGCAATTTTATAAATATTCAGACCGAAAGAGCAATAAAACTCTTATTTAATACTAAAATTCCTTCAAGAAGGGGGGTGAAATTAGTCAAATTAAAGCAGTAAACCGTCACTAGTGAATTCTCTAGGGAATATTTACCGGAGGGCAAAATTAAATAGATGCTATGATATTTTTATAAAATTTTTTTATATTGAAACTAGAAGACTTAACGTTAATTTGAAACACACAACTTTTATTAATTGTTTTACAAAATTTTAAAATACCATTACTATGTACCTGACGTCATATTTAATTTCTTCGTAATTCTACCAAAACTTGCTGATGTCTTCTTTCTTCAGAAATCTTCATTTTTAATTTCTGTACACATATTTTTAGCTTTTTCAGATGTCGCTTCATAAAAAACTCGTACTTCCTCTCTGCGATCGACCAATCTTCAATACCCTTTTATAACTGAGGCCCACGTTTTAATTTTTGTAATTTTTTATTTCTTTTAACCATAATTCCTTCGAACGTCCATCCAATTTCAACTTTTCTTATTGAATCCAATCGCCACTTTTGTTCCTAGTTTTTAAAATCTAATAATACACACTTGTGTTACTTTGGCACAACTTTGAAAGTGTTAATATTCTTCATTGTCAACATAAATACTCAAGTCAACAATAAGAAGTGAAAATAGGAACCGCGGGTTGGGGGTGGTATACTATAGAATACCCTCCAGCATATCAACATGACCATCTTGATATCCAGACGCTGGGGGGTATTCCATACCCCCCGGTCTCTGCAGCTGCCAACTGTTTTGTTATTTACTTAACATTATTGTTACTTAACATTATTGTTAAGTAAATCGGGCACCATGCGGTCGGATCCAATTGCAAACCGCGAGTAACCTTGCTGGACTCTCGTGATCTATTGGCCACTGGCATTTGCATTGCGCTACGTCACTGCTTCACATGAATTAGAAAGGCGAAATTATTTATAATTGAGGTTGCAATCATCCAGACAACTCCCTTTATTGGTTTATAATATTAGGTATATGTATTTTTGTTGATGAAATCGCACGCATAAAGAAATACCTAAAATGGAATACAATAAATTATGGGCACTTTTTGAGTAGCTCATGAGATTATTTCGGCTATTAACCCACGATCATTCTTGACCTCTGTACAAATAATTAGTCTTATCGTATTTTTTACCGAAAATTTGCATTCAAGAATTTAATTACTGCTTCCTAATTAAGGACTATGTGCTTCATAGAACAGTTAGTATTTTACGAGATATATGCAAAAAAAGGTGGACATATTTTCCAAAATGACTGCGACAGCTCATCTTCAATTTTGCGGACTTTTTAGAAGTCTATGGGAACATCTCCATCAATTTTCAAAACTTGTGGAATTATGTTTTCAATTTTTCCTTCGTTGACTGTATTGCAACCTTATACTAAACTTCAGGATTCTGCTTTATAAATGCAGTAAATTCGTTTTTTGATGTTAAAAATAAAAATATGAGAGATAAAAGGGTTAAATGTTATTAATTGCATGTTGATCGATTAAAAAAATTATAAATTTATATTACAAAGTAGTGCTACTATAAAAAACGAATAAAGAATATACATATTACAGATTGAAAGCTAGAGAACCTTGAATGATAAAACTTATTATACATTTTCTAATCACTGATAACAAAATAATAGAATAAAAACAATAAGAATCCCAACGCATCCAAAAATATCTAACAAAGCGCTATCACGTTTAGTATCCACTGTGCAGTGCCACTGTTCAGTTAATGATATGCTCGCATTTTGATATGATGCTCTTATATGTCCAGTTTCACGAATGTCAATTAAGCTAAACTCTGATCAAATCCAATGTTTTTAATTGTTATTACTATGATTATAATTTTTACCACAGATTAAACTTAATTATTATTACACGAGTCGTGCGGCCGCCAAGACCTTCTAATTGCCATGGTTGTGCGGCCTATAGGCCGCACCTGAAATTTTTATAAACTATATAATATCATAGCAACAACTTACACAAACTATATCAAATCTGATATTATTTGGTTATATTATTAACTCAGGTTAGATGAAATTTCGCCGCAACCCAGAAAAAATATTGTAAGTCTGAAAATTGGCTTAAATGTCCCTAAGTTATTGCTGAACGACATACTAAAGCTAATTGATTTCTGTTTTGTGAATTTTCTGCACAAAATATTCAGAAAACTTTATTTTGCCGTAATAAGTGATCTTATTAAAATAAACGTTTTTTTCTTATACTAAATTTTCAGTTTCACGAACGTTAATTAAGTTTAATCTGTGTTAAAAATCATACTGGTAGTAACAATTAAAAAGGCATTAATGATTTTTGAGACAATATTGGCCTTACAATGTGAAAGTGTAGGGCGGATAACAAAAATCCATGAAGCCAGGGGGTTTGAGATCTTGGAAGTTTTAGTATATTGCTCAGCAATGCCTTAAGAATATTTGAGTCAATTTTCAGATTTACAATATTTTTCTCTTGAACGAAACCTAAGCCCTGGCTATATGTAAGCAAGTATTTATGTCAGAAATCAAATGCAGATATCCTTTCGCTATGACAGCGTCAAAAGATACATCCGTATATGCAGTGTCAAATTTTATTTGAGGCAATCCACGCCACATCGAGCTGAATGTGATCGTAACCACTTTTAAATTTTTTTTTCGTTGAAATATGTTCTGACACAAAAACTGACCCTCAGCAATTTTCAGATTTTGTTGAAAATTGGTCCGACACTAATAGTTAAACGTGTTGATCACAAAGTTGCCACCGAGGGCCGTTATCAATTTTGTTCCAATTTACGCATTGTAGATATTCCTTGATAAAAAACAAAATATTTGAGAAAATTTGATCATGTCTATAACTCTATTTTAGTTTTTTTTTTCCTTTGCCTCGTGGGTTAACCACCCACTCGGCGAATTTATAAATCTGCAAATGGATACAGAACAACAATTTAACATAAACAATAAAATGGTTAACAATAATAAAATAAATGAACAAAACAAGATCGCAATGTGAAAAAACTTAAACTAAATAACAATAACAATGGTAAAACGAAACAAATAACAAGTAATAATAATGAGAATAATGAAAAACGTTGCACACAAGTACGGTGCCATTACCTCAGTACTGTGTGCGGTATAAATATAGCTAGCTGAATTTTCCTTCGTCGTAGCACGAAGTTGAGCCTAGGACATTTTGGTCAAAATGACCGAATCAGAATTAGGTGTATAATTAAAAGAGAAAAGTTTAAATTAACGGTTAAAATTTTAAATGTTATTATCAATGTTGCGATTTTATTAAGTCTAAAAGAAAACGTGAATATTGTGGTCTATCCCAAACCCAATGGCGGGCAAGTTAAGGGGGCGCATTAAATGATTTGAGCGAGAGAATAATAGTTTTAATAAAGGAAGAGAATGAGCGAACGAGAGAAGGATGCTTGCGTAAAAGGGTAAGTTGGAAAGGAGGGATAGAGTTGAAAGTGCATAGGAGAGTGTGACGGAAGCGGGGAACATTGTAGCGGGGATAGCAAGTCAGTAAATGTTGCAGAGTCTGCTCACTTCTGGAATCACAGGGGCATAAGTCAGTAGGACTGATCTTGAATCTAAAAAGATAATCGCGCGCGAACGAGTGACCCGTCAATATCTGCGTCATTTCGAAGGAGGTATCAAAGGCACTTCGGAACAAACGGGCGTCCAGCAATGTGGGTAAGTGCTGCCGGGTGGTCGAACCTTGGACGGCATTTCTGTACTCGGTGTCCCAAGTACATGCCGACTCAAGACGAATCACCCTTCTTGCGTAACTTAGAGTGAACTGGTTGTATGCCAAACGACTGTGCGAAAAAGCCGCATCCTTGGCACATTGGTCGGCAACCTCGTTCCCTTCAATGCCGCAATGAGCCTTTACCCACATAAACTTGACGATCGTTTGGTCCTTCAGCATGAGCAGGGTTCGATGAATGGAGTTGACAAGAGGTACCGTGCTGATTCTATTGCTGATAGTGATAAGTGAGGATAGGCTATCGGAGAAGATACACACAGAGGGTACTCTCCTGGGGGAGATCCAAGCCAGGGCGGCATCGATCGCATATAGCTCGGCTTGAAACACACTGCAAGCACCGTTTAACCGGTACTTGTGTGTCTCATGCCGAGACCCTTGGTATATGACGATCGATCGAACTTGCTACCGTCAGTAAAGATAGCAGCACTTACGCCGTCGCATATTCGATCCACTTCCACCGGGTCGCTCGTCTTTTCAAACAAAATCGTCTGCCTCAGGCGAGGATGTAACAATCCTGCCGGCAACACACGATTCTGTAAGACGACGTCGTCTGGAAGTTGATCGAAAGTCCCATCCATTTTCACCTGCTCGACCTTTGGCACCTCCCTGATCCTTAGCTCGATCGGAATAAATCCGGCTAAGGCGAACGCAGATATTGCGGATACCGTGTGAAAAGCGCTCGTAGCCCTAATGGCAAATGCCCTTTGGAAAGATCGTAACCAACGAAGCACATATTTGTATTTCAGCACTCCACCCCAGATGAAAGCACCATAAGTGATGGTGGGTTCGATGACCGCGTGGTAGATCAGGCCCGTAGCCAGGAGGGGGGGCACCTGCCCCCCCCCGAAATGTTCAAAAGAAACAAAAATTTTGAAAGTAAACCATTTGAATTTCGAAAATAAAATAGATATATTTTGGAAAAAGTTGTTTTTCTATACAAGTGCCCCCCCCCCCAAATGAAATCCTGGCTACGGGCCTGTGGTAGATGGTTTCCACATTACGCGGATTGATCCCCCGCGTCGGTCGTACGAACCCACATAAATTTTTAAAAATCTTGTTACATTTTGCCAAAATGTATCTGACGTGTTCGTGGAACTTTAAATTTTCGTCGATGACAACACCTAAAATTTTGATATGCGGGTTAGAATTTTGTTGCCGAAATTTATTCTACAAAGTTTGGTTTTGGGGGTGAAGGCGATAGCTTGAGTTTTGGGTGCGCTAAAAGTTAATTTAACTCCAGCGCCCCAGTCGCTAATTGCAACATTAGTTGGTACTAATTTCCATCTGCGTTACATTGGGCGAACTCACGATAAGAAGGACATCATCAGCAAGTGCTTGCAGATAACATCCTTTAGGCAAGCCTATATCTAGAAGTTCGTCCAATATAATATTCCAGAAAGTGGGGCCGCAAACAGAGCCTATGATGCATCCTTTTGTCATCGACTTGCCCGACTTTCCGTCAGCGTAGGCCAGCTCAACAGACCGATCCGCGATATAACTTTTGATCAAGTTATACAAGTTGAGAGGGCATGCAATGTTTCGCAGTCTGTTGAATAATGCTGGTCACCAAGCGTTGTCGAACGCCGCTTTAATGTAAGGAACTCTATTTTAGTTAGCTCAACGAAGTCGAGATGCTACAATTAAAAAATATTTTTCAGGGTTTCAGTTTTTCAAAATTCATTCGGTTTTGGTGCGTTTAGTTTTCAAATACATATAATTCTGCGAAAAATCAGTGGAAAGTATGAAAATTATTGTTTTTAAAATATAAATATTCCAAATCTGCAATAAAAGTTGGAAATTAAACAATAATGGATTTTTCAGTAACGAAGGGATTAGGGCAAGGTAGCTGTTTGTCACCTACCCCGTTTAAAATTTATTTGAAACAGGCATAAAAAAATGCAAACCAAAATGCCGATATTCCAATATCAGAAGACACAACATTGTATTTGCTACATTTTGCAGTTGATCAGATCATTATGGGACAGGACTATGAGGATATGGAGCACATGACAAGAAAATTGATAGAAGAGTATGCAGAGTGGGGGCTAGAGGAAAATGTACTAAAAACGCAATATCGTGGGCATACTGGAAAAAGTGACCAAGTCAAGTGGAGTTGTTTCTAAATAAATGAAATTGAATGTTTAATATTTCGTGAAAAACAGCTTTTTAAAAGTTTTAATTTTTGTTTTAGCAAAATGTAACTTTAACAATACTTCTTATTAGGGCTTTTGCTAATTTTTAAATTTTTTAAAAATACTGAGCAAACTTAAACAACACAGTTTGTCGTGACTAAGAAAACTGACTTGGTCACTTTTTCCAGTACAACTTGAAAATGGCCATAATATAAATAATGCGAAGAAGATAAATACCTTGAGGTGATAATGAGTCAAGACGGAAGATGCCACTCAGAAATCCTCAATAAAAATGAACTCAAAGGTAAAGCAATATACATGCAAAATTCAATATTATGGGACCAATCTGCATCCAAAATTAGCAAGATAAGAACATATAGCATAATTGAACCAAAATGGGGAAAAGTAGAAAAATTTACTGCAGCCTACAGAGATCAGATGGCAGAAGTAAATTAGAAAGAATAAGAAATACCCGCATCAACTGACATGGTTCGATCATGTACAACACATGAACACAAATACACTACCAAGAAACCCTGTTCTGGAAGAATAAAATGCAGAAGACCTATACCAAGTTAGAGAGAGGGCATTGATAAGGAGGCAACATAAAAGTGACTTGAAGAGATGCAATCGGAAGATGTCATAGAATATTATCAAGAGCAATAGTTGGATCTGGATATAAATACTGCATATTTCTTTAACATTAATATAAAATCAAATTTTCTGTAAAGACCAATCACTTCCAATGCAAAGTACATTTATTGCAAATTCTAAACAGTGTATAAATGTATCAAAATTTGTAGATAAACTTGACATGATATAAATTATATTAAAGCCAAATGCTTTAGTATAAACACCTAATAGCTATTATAACATCCATATTTTAACTACCTAATTGCTTTAAATGCAAAGCAAAAATCCATGTAATTATAATCAGCTTAAAGAAAGTAACTGTATGCATTTTTAGCTTATCGAGTGAAATTTTCAGTTATTTCCAGCTTCTAAATCAACTAATTTTTGGTAATCTGCATATTGACCCCTACGTATAGGGTCCATATTTTCTAGAAGTTTATAATACTTGGTTCTATTATCCGTTACAGAGGAATCATCATTAAGTAAGCTTTCTATCAACCAACATTTTGCTCGCAAAATCCCTAAAACCTCAAGAGTTAACCAAATCAACAAAAGATAATAATCATCGTCTTACATTTACAGTCCGGTTCTAACTCAAATAATTGTTCTAAATTTTGCAGCAAATCTTCTTTATGTTTCTTAGAAACGCATGGATTACTCAAAACCCATCTTAAATAAAACCAAGCACTGCTATCAGCAGGATCGGTAAATAAGGCATTTTGTACTAGAGCTAACTCCTCTTCTACATTTTCTGAGGTTAATACTTGTATCGTACTTCTATAATGCCACGAGGAATAATTTGAAAAATTTATGTTAATTCGATTAGTTGAAAACTGGATCTCTTCGGTTAAGGGTTTCCCGACTTTCTTTAAAATTAACTTTCTGTAATCCCAACAATGAACTAAAATAATTCTGTTATTAATAAACAAGTCTTTGAGGTGACTAATAACTTACAGTTTCTATCATCATGCGTTATGTATTCGGTACACAAATCAAATTCTTTGTCCCAATTTGGTTTTGGATGGTGATCCAGAATCCAATAACGATGGTACCAGGAACTATACGACTTTGGGTTTGAGCGTAAACACTGCTTGATCAGATCAAGTTCGTTCTCTAAAAATGTAATCAGTTTCTCTTCCCCATCCTCACTTTTAGCACTAAAAATTACTTCCTCAAATTCAATATACACCATTTTAATGTAAAAGCAAACCTTTCCTCTATGTTTATCAAAACCACCTCTTTTCGATAATTCCATAAAGTATAAATATCAGGATTAACGAGTAACAATTGAACACAAATGGCTAAGCTTTGTGGGTCATAACTATCGGGTTTTCGTGAATCCATAATTTGCTTCAACCCCAACCGATAAGCTGTTAATTTTTTCTGTTGCTCTTTTTTTTTTAAAAGCTGCTGTTCTTCGGTTGTACGCACTTTTAGTCTTCCGTGCTGCAAATAACATAAATAAGTTGGTTGTAATAAAAATTATAACCTCAATCTCACCATTATGATGATGCAAACTTAATTAATCTCTAAGTAATTTAAATTAATAAGAATAAAGTAAACAATGATAAACCACTCTGGAATGACGTTGCTGCCGTTCGCAGTTGTAATTTGGCTCGATAATATACGAAGGACAACAAAATCAGTTTACCATTGTAGGTAGCAAGAAAACTAAACAAATGTTTGTATTTTGCTGATTTTGTGATACCACTGTATATTCTTCAATGAAGTTTGCAACAATAAGAAACATAACATAACAACATAACCTAATTTTTTTGACATATTCAAAATGTTACAGCAAATTAGAAGAACTTTATCCAGGATTCCTAAAAATATTAATCGAGCAAACGTAAGGTAATTCTGCTTTTATAATAATTAGTGTGAACGGATCGTTGAGTTAAAAAACGTTCTAGGTGGATATCACCGATTCAGTGTTACTCTCAATCAAGAACTTACGAAGGAGAAGGAAAAATGTCAGTCGACATTTTAAATAGTCGCACTGACTTAGGATTATTAATTAATGGCATTAGCGAGGTTGGTTTCTTAAACTGAAATTAGTATTTTTTATTCTTTCGGGTGTTTATTTTTAGGTTGGTTTTCGTTTAAACAACGATGTTACTGTCTTGGGACCTCTTGTAGTGTTTCCAAGGTAAGGTTCATAGTAAACACTATGATTTAAACTGAAAAGTTTGTTTTAGGGCAATTTTGTCATGGAACATTGAGAACGTAGAGGATATTACTCCAGACTCGTTACATCTTTTTACTGTGTTGGAGCCTAAATTAGATTTAATTGTGATAGGAGCTGGAGAGCGGTTAAAAAATTTTAATATTTATAATCAGTTGTTACCTTTTATGAAAAAGCATCGTATAAATTTGGAGGTGTTGCCTACAGAACAAGCATGTTCTACTTACAATTTTTTATGTTCAGAAGGACGTTACATTGGTGCGGCTTTAATACCTCCAAAACATTTACAACCAACAGATACTGACATATTACATTCAAAGTTAAGGTATCAAAGTTTGTATGAACTAAAAGATTAAATATTCTTCTGTAGGGCAAATAAATTAATTAATTAAAATTTTTATTTTTAATTTTAAATATTTCAAGATTTACAATAAAAAATTAGATTTCTGGGATTTCAAATTCAGACACCTTCCAGGTTTCGTAAGAACCATCGGGTAAATACCTTCGAATATCCAAAGGAATTACTTTTGCTTTCAGTTCCTTTATCGCTATTTGGAGAGAGTCAGTTTCACCCTCCAATTCGACCATTACAGGAGCGCCCATAGAAATTTGTAGAGCTCTAGTTCCCAATATTCTCGCTTTTTCAAATCTTGTCATGATGGAAGTAGTTATTCGTTGCTCTTTGGGTATGGCCACAATACTTCTTTGCGCTGAAGTTGCCACAATGTCTACTTGATCTTCTGTATCGGCTTCTACAAACTCATCAATATTGTCCTCTTCATCTTCAAATAGTTCTTCAAAATCATCTACTTCAGTATCGTCCATTTTATTCATGTTTGTGACTAATAAGATACTGAAAATTCAAGATTATTACATAGGTTTTTGGTCACTCTTATATAAATATATTTTATAGTAACTTTTAGCTCGCTACCAATTTCAAAATATTAACAGCCGCATGCATAGTCAACTTAGTAGCTAGGTACTAGCAAATATTTGTTTATTACTATAGCAACCACAGCCATTTTAATATTTGCTAGTAGCTACTAAGTTGACTATGCATACGGTTGTAAAAATTTTTATTTGTTTCTCATTTGTAAACGTCAGTTTCCAAAAACACAATATTAATCAAGAAAGTTTATTTTATCAAGTCACTAACTTGTAAAACGGACAGTTAACTTGCAAAATTTTTACAAGTTAGTAGTATTATTTACATTAGGAAATTTTGTTTTATCGTCATATATGTTGAAAATCATGGTACAATTGTTATTTCCAGTAACACAGATTTTTGATGATGAAAGAGTTGATACTGATGATGATGAACCATCTGTTGACTCAGAAACTGCTGAACTCGAGGACTGCAGAACATTTGTACTCTCCTTACTACCAAATAATTTGCTAGACATTTCGATTTTTTTGTTAACCGAATCATCGACATAACTCATCGCAATTTCGGTGCTCTTCCACCCTCCTGCACGCTTTAGTGCTAAAATATCTCCACCCGAATCCGCAACCATAGTGGCTCCAGTTCTACGAAAAGAGTGGCCGGTGTATAACTCTGGGTTTTTTAAACCTAAATATTTCGCTATTTGCTTTGGGACACCACCAATAGTGTGCTGGCCAGCATTAAGGGAAATGCACTTTCCATGTCGGTATGTCAAAAAAAATCTTAGGCTTTCTGTTCCAGGAGGCCGAAGATTTACATATTTTCTGTATAACATGCAGGGCTTGAAGCTGCAGCCATCATCGGTTATGGTGAATCTTCTTGTTGTTAAATTTTTTATTTGCCGCAATGTCACAATAACGTATTTTCCCATATCTTCTACATCATTCATGTTTAAGGAGAGAATTTCGTCACATCGACAACATCCAAAAATCCCAAATATTGTTACAATTTTCGCCAGCAACCACTGGTCATCAGGAGCATGTAAAAGAAATTGTTCAACCTCTTCTTTACTTAATACCTTGGCCTTTTTTGGCGCATAACGCTCATTTTTTCGTTTCAGAAACGCTATTACCTTTTGAAATCTGCAAATGACAACTAAACGTCATATTTTTGAATAAATTTTTTAAGGAAAACAAACCTGCGAACAGGGGCATTTTCTTTCATTTCCAAGCAGCTTTTCAGCATAGACCATTTTGCCCATAAAGTATTAGGGCTGAATCTAGCTGATAGTTGATTCAAGTATACCAACAAAACATCTTCAGTTACCCCAATCACACTATTTTTGTTTTGCCACTTTTTGAAGTCGTCGTATTCTCGCTCGTACCTTGAAGCTGATTTTGCAGGTAATAAACTTGAAGCTACACTGCTGGCTGCCTCAATAATTTCTTTTGGTACATTCATTTTCGCTTTCGCCAAAACAAATGTAAAGAAAAATAAACAGACATGTTCATGGCAACGCTTCCATAGCTTACGACATTTGCGACAAATTATTGAGATTTTTTTGGAATTTATCTAACCTTTTTACAAATGAGAAACAAATAAAATATAAAACAATGCACGCAAGGTAACGGGTTTTACTGGCTCAAGGAGGTAACTGACTCGCCTGCGGCTCGTCAGTTATATCCTCCATTCGCCAGTAAAAACCCTCTTACCTTGCTAGTAATGTTATATACTATATCATATTATTTGATGGCATTTGATGGTTATCATAACATTTGAATACATCAATATGTAAATGATGTGTCAGAAGTATATTATTATTGTTTATAAAAGTTTATGTTTGAAATAATAGTAAAACCACGTAATTTTATCAAATTTGCAATATTGTTGTGTACCTTCATGTTGCCTCCATGAACTTTGGTTAGATCCGCTCTTGATCATCATTATTCTTCACGGGTTAAACCAATTGGTCTGTTCGGATTCTTATATGATGTTTGAAACTGCCTTATCTTTTCAAAACTGGTCTCCATTTGTTCCTGGGCCTTCCCACTGTTATTCTTTGTTTGGGAATACGACAATTATCCATTCTTGTAAAATGTTGCATCCAATTATGTGTGTATTCTTCAATTCTAGCTGTTATTGAAAAGGTTCCCAAATCATGCCTTATATCTTCACTTCACTATGAAAAACGTTAAGACCTTTTTTTCTGTGAAATACTAGGGCAGTTTGATAAGTCAGTGACTTTCTGTATTTCCCGCGGTTTTTTTTCCTTTTTGTATTTCCCCCTGTCAACTACCATCTGTCAATAGCCTACTGTCAAATTTTGAGCAAGCTGCGTCATTTATGGCGTTTTCTACTCGACATTTGAGTGCGCACTGAGTGCACATTTTACTGCACTTTTTTCATGTAGCGTTTTTCACTCGCGTTTTTAGTACACGCCCATTTTGCACCGACACGGTGTTTCGTTTTCTACTGGGCTATAAAATTGCACTCATGGCGTTTTCTACTCGCTAATGTGCAGTGCGCACTGGATAAGTGCTCATACGTCATTGCACTTCTTTAGTTTTGATTACCGTGCATAAAATTGCACCGCCAGTGAAACATAAACTTCGTTTTCAGTGCATTATTTTGCTCTGTATATTTAAAAATTCCGGAGTTTTTGTTTATATTTTAATTTATTATTCGATATCCATCAGTGTAAATAATTATGATGGAAGATACGAGACTCGTCGTTCAATTTTTAATAAATAATAAAATGGTAGACATAGAAGCGCCCGATCACTACACTTATATTCAATTAAAAGGTAAGGTAAAACTTAAAGTTTTACCTTATTTCGATGATTACATTCACTAAAATTATTAACATAACCACAAATTTTTATGTTGTTTATCAACACCGTAGGCCACGCCTTTGCACTGAAACTGTTGCACTGACCCTACGAGCCGGGGCAGAAATTTTCCACTGCAATTGAACTGAGTACAATTTTATAGCCCAGTAGAAAACGAAACACCGTGTCGGTGCAAAATGGGCGTGTACTAAAAACGCGAGTGAAAAACGCTACATGAAAAAAGTGCAGTAAAATGTGCACTCAGTGCGCACTCAAATGTCGAGTAGAAAACGCCATCAGTTCAATTGCAGTGCAAAATGTCTGCCCCGGCTCGTAGGGTCAGTGCAACAGTTTCAGTGCAAAGGCGTGGCCTACGGTGTTGATAAACAACATAAAAATTTGTGGTTATGTTAATAATTTTAGTGAATGTAATCATCGAAATAAGGTAAAACTTTAAGTTTTACCTTACCTTTCAATTGAATATAAGTGTAGTGATCGGGCGCTTCTATGTCTACCATTTTATTATTTATTAAAAATTGAACGACGAGTCTCGTATCTTCCATCATAATTATTTACACTGATGGATATCAAATAATAAATTAAAATATAAACAAATAACCGAAATAAACAAAAACTCCGGAGTTTTTAAATATACAGAGCAAAATAATGCACTGAAAACGAAGTTTATGTTTCACTGGCGGTGCAATTTTATGCACGGTAATCAAAACTAAAAAAGTGCAATGACGTATGAGCACTTATCCAGTGCGCACTGCACATTAGCGAGTAGAAAACGCCATTAGTTTGTGTTTGACAGCCATTCAAAGCAGACAATCTCGTGAATTTCGACGAAAATGAATAAAAGTGAATTTTGTGTGCTCATCAAGCATTATTTTTTGCGTAAAAAAACCATCACCGAAACCAAGGAAAGGCTTGATAAATACTACGGGGACTCGGCTAGGGTTACCTATTCCTGGCAACTCGAATCAAAATTTCTTATGCTACACACTAAAGAACATGGTTAATATAGCAAATTGCCAAAATAATTTTCGAGAATTAGATCCAAACTTTTGAATAAATCGAATTTGAACTTAGCAAATTTACATGTAAAATCCTAACGAGATTCCGCGCGTCGTCATTTTATTGACGGTACGTGTGGAATGAATGATCCTAACACTTAGAAAATTTCGCACTGGCAGATGCAGCTCGTCTCTCGTACATGTAACATCGATTTATTTTTTGTTTTATTCGATATTTTGGGGGTGAAACGTAAAAGTTTACTGCCCCATACCGCAACTATACTTTTTAATTGCTATTTCAAGGTTCTCTAAGTTCCCGGTTTTCTTGATTGAAGGCGCTTCTCGTATGTTTAGCCCAGTAAACCAGAGTCAAAACCGCCCTGGAGGGGTGCAACGCGGAGCGGAGTGGCGCCCCGTAAGGGTGAGTTTTGACGATGGATAAACCTCCTGATCGAATGCACACCCCATAAATCGAATTAAAAAAAAATTTAATTTTTTCACTTTTTCGGCAATACACGGGTTATTTTCCATTTTTTGCTAATATTTATTACTAATATTTACTAATCACACCCCCACCTATCCGAATTTCAAAGAAAAAATCAAATCGGATCGAAAAAATTTCATCCGTTTCGAAGGGAACGCCGATGCATTTCATCGCGTCTGCCTGGGGGGCGGGGCCTATTCAATGCTAATTTCCCTACTTTTAAAAAGTCGATTTTGGGGTTGTTTTTCAAGGGTTCTCGAAAATTATTGTTTCTATAAACTACAATAAGCCTGTTCTTTAGTGTGTAGCTGAAGAAATTTTTTTTCAGCTTACCAGGCTTAGATAACTCGACCCTGGGGACTCTGCTCCATCAATTTCAATGGTTAAGAAGTGGTTTACTGAATTCCGTTGTGGTCGTACCAGCACAAGTGACGCCGAACGTTCAGGTCGCCCAAAAGAGGTCGTCACGACAGAAATCGTCGATAAAATACATGGAATGATATTGGACGATCGGAGAGTAAAGGTGCTTGAGATGGCTAAAGCTGTAAGCATCTCAACTGAGCGGGTACATAACATTTTACATGAATATTTGGACATGTAAAAGCTATCCGCGCGATGGGTGCCGCGATTGCTCACACTCGACCATAAGCGCAATCGTGTGACCACTTCAATTGAGTGTTTAGCGATGTTCAACCGCAATCCTAAGGGGCCGTTCATGTATTACGCAAGACGTTTAGGGGGAGGGGGGTAGCTGACATCTTATTTTACATTTATTAACATTAACATTTACTTATACATTTTCTTACTAGGGGGAGGGGGGGAGTCTAAAAGTACGAAACAACGTCTTACGTAATACATGAACGGTCCCTAATGAGTTTTTGCGCCGTTTCGTAACCGTGGACGAAACATGGATCCATCACAACACACCAGAGACCAAGGAACAGTCAAAGCAGTGGACTGCTCCGGGTGAACGTGCACCAAAGAAGGCCAAGGCCAACTGTCATGACGACAGTTTTTTGGGATGCACGCGGTGTCATTCACGTCGATTACCTTGAAAAGGGTAAAACGATCACCGGCAAATATTATTTAGAGCTGTTGGACAGATTCGACATTGATTTGAAGCAAAAACGACCGCATTTGGCGAACAAAAAAGTGCTCTTTCACCAAGATAATGCACACGTGTGTCATCGCCATGGCAAAATTTCATGAATTGGGCTACGAATTGCTTCCTCATCCAGCATATTCTCCAGATTTAGCCCCCTGCGACTATTTTCTGTTCCTAAACCTGAAAAAATGGCTCGGCGGTAAGAGATTTGTGTCTAATGAAGAGGTCATCACTGAAACAAGCGCCTATTTTGAGGGCCTCGAGAAATCGTATTATTTGGAAGGGATAAAAAAATTGGAAAAACACTGGACTAAGTGTATAGAGCTAAAAGGCGACTATGTTGAGAAATGAAACGTTTTCTTGCCGAAAAAAATATCCTTTATTCAAAAAGTCACTGACTTATCAAACCGCCCTCGTAGATTGGGTTTTTTAAAGATTTAATGGACTAAACTTTTTTCTCCAATCTTACACTTCTATGTGTTTGATTACTTCATCTAGCCATCTAATTCTAGGTTTTTACCTTGGTTGCTCCATGTCTGGCTTCCATTTCTTCACCTTTCTTGTCGCTCCCACTTTGCCAGTTCTAATGACATGTCCGAGGCCGAGCCAATTCACTCTCATCGCTTTAATGGCTAAAGCATATAATTGGATATAACCCACTTTTATCTGTATCTAAAATGGTTAAAAAAATGTGCGATTATTCTGAAGGACGGTAGGCCTCCCTGTACAATTCTAAGTCTTGACAATGACAGGAAGTCTCTAGGCGAAATCAAATGATGGAGTGATTCAGTTATTAATTCATAATTTTTTAATATTAAATAGCACGACTTAATAGTCTCGCACCTGGGACGATTGGACGCACGTGCACTTTTGTTTGTTGACCCCAGCGCCATAGCCAGCTCTTCTGGCGCGTGAGGCAAGTTTGAATATATGCCCCCCCCCTCCCCAAAAGATTCTTATCATTTTGAAAATTTTCAAATTGCGCCCCCATTCCGATGGTGCCTGAGGCTAAGCCTCACTAAGGCCCAGTTGTTCAGTATTAGGTTATCTTTTAACTTGAATTATTTTCCATGGAAACAATTCTTGAAACAATCATTTCTATGGAAAATAACCCAGGTTAAAAAATAACCCGAAACTGAACAACTGGGCTTTAGTACACTTAATTTATTGCGAAAGAAAAACTTTCACTTTACGTCCCTCGGTATTATGAAGGATAGTGATGAAAAATATTATCTGCTGCCCTCCCCTCCTGAATTGCAAAAGATTCAACGAAAAATAATAAATTTTGATGGTTCTGAATAATGGCAAGTGTACCTGGGGGGTATGGAATACCCCCCAGGTCGTGTAATATCGTTTTTATCGTTGGGAACTTCTGAAGATCTTATATAAAATACGCATGGTATGTCAGAATCACCGTTTCCACGGTAACATAACGCAATACCCCCCTCTCCGAATATGGAGATTATTTTTATCGGTAGGTATTTTTCTTTTCAATTTAAATATATTTGAATAACTATCGCGATGATAACGTGATATTTTTATCGGTTACTCAGTCAGTTATTAAACGGAAATGAAGAAGAACGCGGGGTTGGAATCAACTTTCCTAAAATCCCCTCTCTTATCATTGGACCAAAATTAAAGTCCTCTTCTCTACAAAACAAAACAAGGGTTGTTTTGTTTGTTCACCATCGATGGTGAAGTTTAAATGTACGAAATTTTTATTCAGAATAAGAATTATTCAAAATCATTTTCAATTCATTTCACTGGATTTTCTTTTTATTTCATAAATACTTATTAGTATAATGTAGGCAAATTTTGTTAATATTTTTTATAGAGAATTTTGTACTCTTCAATTTTGATTTGATGATAATTTTCACTAAAAATGAGGATGAGGTAGAGGATTAAAATCCCCACTTGGGGAAAGGGCGACAGGGAATTTTAGGCGATGTTGCAAATAAAATCATGGTCAAATTTTCGAATTCAGTCAAATTTGAATATATTTTTTTATATATTCTCCAAAATCCCCTTCATCCTATATCCCCTATCCCCTATATCCCCTATATCCCCTCCAAAAATTCTTATTTTTTTGAAAATTTTAAATTATTGGGTTTTGTCAAGAGGCAAACGCCTCAGTCGCATCACCCTTGCTACGGCACTGGTTGACCCTATAGAGTTTTTGAATAATTTTACTTCCTAATAAATATCTTCTTTATCTTTTCCCTAATCTTCATCTCGTTATCTTCAAATCACAATGTTTTATTTCCTAATTCACCCCTTTACCCTGATCTAACCAACATTAATAATTAAATTAATTTATACTTCCACTTTCGCTCATCATTTAAACTTCCCACTATTTCCTTCAATCATCCCAAAGTTTTGCAACTAAATGTAGTAAATAGGCTGGCATAAGCAGTTTAATATATTTAGTAGCGGGTGAGAATACTAACAAAAAATGTTATTTTGAGTTTATTTAAAATTACATTGCTGTGTTATTTTCCTCGGTTCGCTTTTTTAACCTTTTTTTTGGTTTAGTCCTTCCAAATTAAGATTTTCCTCCTCGTATGAGGGGAGGTTTTTTGTTATTCACATGTATTTCTGGGTCTTCGCTTCTTTTCCTTGCTTTTCCACCGGGTTTTTTACAATGTGCGTTGTGTTTTTTTACCTCTCCGTTCTTGATATGCATTGATCCTGGTTAGTTCCTAATAGGCCTACTTCGAGGGGGTCTACCCCGTTTTCGCTCCGTATTGCTATCGTTTTTATTTCCAGAAACCGGCACATTAGCTCAGGTGATGTTTCAAAACAGTTTGTCCAAACGTGCAGGGAGGTGTATACCATGGTAGGCGGACAAATCTGCCTGTTATTTCTTGTATGCCAGTTCGTCGAGCACTCCGGACAAACTTGCCATGCCCGATGAGGAGCTGAACCAATTGGAATGACATCTCTTTTCCCATATTGGTGTCCAAACGGGGTATAAAATGATGGGTAATCCTATCCACCATTGGTTGCCATTCGGTCAAGATCAATTCTTGCATTCGCCTTTTGACTTCCACCCTGTACTAGAAATTCCCGAGGATTATCTCGATCCCCAGAAATATTGTATTTCTTTTGTTTTTTGCTTCACGCCATTCCAGTATTCTTAGTAGTTCCATGTCAAGTGGATGGATTCCTACTAAAACGCCGGCGGCTAGGGTAGACAGCCTATAGCATTTTGCCACCAAGCGGCGACAAATCCATAGCACGACAACAGCCCCGCCTCCGTGTGTTTATCCCTGACTCTTTGTATCCAGACTTAACCAAAGCGGTTAAGTTCGTTGCTGTTAATGCTGAATTCCTGGTTCGATTCCAGGCTCAGTAAAACTTTATTTTGATCGTCTCCCTCGGAAGGCAATGGTAAACCCCCGAGGTGTAATCTGTCTAGAATAGCTTCTCTGGAAATGAAATGTATACCTTTCCCGCGGTTCGGAGCCCGCGTTAAGCAGTAGGTTCCATATTATGTAAGTGATAATAATTCAAACGCACAACACATAACATAGGAGAGAGGTCGCCAACAACCTGTAACAACATCCCATAGAGATTAAAAGATAACCCGATATCTAAAACTATTCGGGTATTCGTGTACAGACTCTTATTAATTGCATTAATGGGGTGTCTACTCGGCAAGTTTTGAAACTTTTTAACAACATTTAAATTTTAACTCGCAATAAGAAACATCCCCATAGCGAATGGAATATTTGTAATATTTTGATTCTATCTAGTCGCAGGTTTCATAATATATTTGAAAAGTTTAAAAAATATTTTAAGCCAACATTATTTAAATTAATATCCTAATATGCGATCAAAACGTGAAGTTTATTTACTTGGTAGGCAAAATAATTCATTTCAAGATTTTAGTTTGAAAGATTTCGACAACACCTTGCATTCCACTTTGTTGACCTGGGGCGCTGACATTCGACATCAGCCTTGCTAGGGCAGTACCGATCTTGGATGCTGAGGATTTTATATGGTTGCTGAAACATAAATTGTTGTCTTTCATGACACCCAGCACTTTGACAATTATTGTACCCGGCATTACCCTGCGGCCCCTAACTGTAGGTTTATTTCGCGACATTTGTCATGCGGTTAGGTTTTGCTCTATGCAACTCATTAAGAAATAATTAAATAATGAAATTCAAATAAATTTGTTTTCAATTTTTTTCAATCTAAAAAAACCGAATTCGTGCAAATTGGGCAACCAGGGGGATATTGGAAGACTCATCGATGAGCAAACTTGGAATCCATCAATTGTTATCCCGTTTCTTGAGTATTGGAGGCGAAATTGTAAAAGGTTTTAATGTGTTTTCAAAAGAGAATATGATTTAATCCCAAAACTTTTTGCAAGCATCTTGTATTTGGTACAAAAAGTTGCATAAATTCCGAATTTTGTGGCGCTTACTGCGGACGAATGCCATGCAAGTTGATGCAAGTCCATGCAAGTGTTCGTGATGAGTCACAATAACACATTTTGAAGACTTTTAATCGCAATATTAACATTTGACTTGATTTTAAAATGATTTTATACATTCACACTTTCGATTTGATGTCATAAATGGTTTGTTTTTATAATTGCATACGAATGTCATACAAACGAATTGACAAGTCGCTCAGAGGTTATCTTTTGATGGTAAGTTCCGGTTAGAATTCAAAGTGGTATTTTAAATTTGCATAATTGGTAAGATTCTAGTTTAGGGGAAAATCCTCAAAACAAAAAAAGGAGGGGTGAGGGGGGTCATAATATACCCGTAAAACGCAAAAATTTCTTGGGGCAAACGCGTACTTACGGAGATATAACGTTTCGAAAGTTTCAACAAAGTAACCTAAAAAAAAATTTTTTTGCGCGCGATCGACCCGAATTTTTGCACACGCCTTCCTACCGACAATTCACCAGGAGAGTAAAATGAGGGAGGGGGGGATTTTTTTGCTCAGTTTTTCGATATCTAACGCCGTTTAGGAGTTACAGCTATTTAAAAAAATTAATTCTCCCCCCCAAGTTTTCCGGCAAAGTTACGCCTACAGATCTGATTTTTGGCATACACATATAGAGCATCCCATCACATTCTGTTATTCTATGCAAAAAAATTCGCAGACCCTTTATAAATAACCAAAATGGGTGAATATGGTAAAAATAACGAAAATATCGACTTTTGAAAAGAAGGGAAAAGTAAATTCATGTAGCCGGTCGAACCCGGGGTCTGCACATATATCCGGTTACAGTCCCTTGAAATGGAGTGAAATTTTTTCGGTCCGATTTGAATTTTTCTTTGAAATTCGGATAGATGGGGGTGTGATTAGTGGATATTGGTAATAAATATAATCAAAAAAATGAAAAATAACCCGTGTATTGCCGAAAAAGTGAAAAAATTAAAAATTTTTTTTCCTTCTAATTTTGAGGTAAATAATTGACTTGGCCAGAACTGCGAGCATCAAAAAACCTACCCTCCGATGCTCCGCATCTCCGGGCGGTTTTTCGTGCTCCGAGCCGCTACGCGGCGGGCGCTAAACATACGAGAGGCGCGACAGATCAAGGAAACCGGGATATATGCAACCGGGATGTGAGAGTTTCGATTCATGGCGAGGTGGGTGGGCTAAGGCTATAGTCGATGCAAATGTCCCTCTTAAATAATTAATTACAAGCAAATTATACATTTGCCCCAAAAGTTTTATAAGCATTTAATGATCATGATACAATAACACATGTTGGCACAAAATATGAAGCAGCTAGCACGCTTTTCCCCTAAACTAGATCTTACCCGCATAATTTATGCCTTTCGTAATGTTTATCAATTAACGAACAGTGTATGAAAGTGAACAATAATAATTGTCTTTATTGTTCCAGTACCATGAAAACAAATCGTGCAAGTTCAAGAAGGAGAACATTCATTCGAACGAAGGGAAAGTCAAATTCAAAATGTTTTTAGAAAACACCATGCCATCTTCCCAAAGGTAACTGCTTTTTTTTGAATCCTGCAACAATCTTTTGAGGTTACGCACATCCCATTTCATTTACTTGAAATCTTAACTTTTTTATAAGGAGAAATTCCATCTCAATTTTTAGCATTTTTATTTTTCTTTTTTAGAACTTGGAACTGAAAACTATACATTAATTTCTGCAACAAAAGGAAATAACATGAAACTGAATTCTTATTACGAAGTAATACATTATTTTGTTCAGTTTAGAAGATCAGTCATATGAGGACTACTCAGAAGTTTAAAAATTCAAGACTATGTTGCAAAATTTGATGACCGCCTGATTACGAATTGGTTTTCAATTTTGATGATGGTACTACGTGTGCTGGATAAGAAATAATAAGGTTTGTTATTTAACGTTATTTTTTGGTATCTACAAATTTATAGCTATGGTCAATTGGGGTTAATATGCAGCACACAAAAATTAGGGTAAAAGTGAAGCAAGCATGTAATTAATTAACAAATTAATTTATCAAAAAATTGTGAATGTCATCATTTCATTGATAGTTTAATTAAATGGATACAAATATCTGAAATATTAGTTCTCAAATTTGCACTGTCTACGAAGTGTTTTCACAAACGGTGTAAAATAAATTTCAGTTTTAGTAGCATAACTTTCTCTATATCTACAAAATAAATTTCAGGATCAGTTTAATATTAATTTTTCACACAACAAATAGACAGCAGATGATGAATCTCTTTTAGTTTTATTTATTTGTTGATTAGTTTTTCTTTTATTGTATTTGTAAATTTTGGGAAAAAGTAAAACATGAATTAGGGAAAATGTGAAACAGCGTCTGGGAAAATATGCAACAATTTGTATGCAGATTTCTGCAGGTTTATGGATGTATAAGGCAGATATTGACATAAACGAAATGAAAAAAATATTTCTGTAATAGATCGTGATGAAATTTTAGGAATTTTTCCAATTCCACAAATTATTCGAATAAGTTCTGGTAAAGTAAAATATGTATTTCCAAAACCTCATTGAAAAGTAATTTTTATCTTGTTTAAATTTTTGTTTTATAATTTAATCCGATTTTTTCAATAAAATTGATTGCTTTTCATTCTTTTCAATATTATTGGAGCCTTTATTTTAATTTTCATCACCAACAGTTGCATTTGGCACATGGTTTCGATGCAGTTTTTCTCCCTTGTTTCATTTTTACCACGAAAATGTTAGTAGGTATCACGTATAGTATAAACGTTCCATGCTTGTTTCACATTTTCCCATGTCTGTTTCACTTTTTCCCAAAATCAAGGTTAAAAGTGAAACACGGTTTTTATATTTTGTTCCCTCAATATTCATACGTAATTATACAAATATTTCTGCATAATTGTCAAGATCACAAAAAACTGCATGGGATAGTACAATTAGAATTTTTAATTTGTATTTCTAAGTGCCCTAAAAATTGAAAGTTTTATATTTTGTTGCATATTTACCCCAGATGACCCTATTTGTTAATTCGCATATATTTGAAATTTTAATTTCGGTTTTTAAGTCGACACTTAAATTTTCTACACACTATTTTACTTTGACATTTGTTGTTATGCCTCATACACAATAGCGAGTAACACGCTAAGCCGCTCGTAGATCCGCTTGGTGAAAAGTTGCGAGCTTTTCAACGAGCATTCATAAATAGTGGGGAAATACCATGTGAAAATTTAGGGATGTTTGCATATTTTAAATTTATTGAAAGATAGATTGATTGATAAATCTATACTACCTTGTAAGTGAGAGCACGTTTACATACTATGCAAATTAAATAGATACAATTGTTTTCTGAGAAAATTGCTTCTACTTTTATTAAGAAGTCTCCCCCCTTAATATAGGTCCAGGACCTGTTTACTAATTTTTGTAATTAGTTCTATAACCATTTTTTGTTTTTACATCTCGGGTAGCTTGCTAGGCTTACCTTTCGATGTGCCTGCACCCCGTTTTTTATTATTATGACGGCAAATCATTAACACAGGGGGACTGACGAGAAATTGCAATTTCAATTATTTACATTTTCTTGGTATTTATTTTATGGAGCGGTATTGTATGATTAAATCTGGTAAAAACTATCTAGCTGAGGGTTAGACCTTAAAATTAATCCCATTAAAGCAATGTTACTTTTATTTTTCAATAATTTTAATTTTTTTGTTTAAATAATGTTTCCAATAAATATAAAATTAGTATTTTTTTGACTTGATGATTTTTCGTTTATTCGGATCATCAGTTATTGTGATCAGAAACCCTGAGTCCTGATGTGATCATGTAGCGGTCCTACAATTAGTTCACGATAAATAGAAGTTCCGCGCTACTTAAACTAATTGCCTCGGCAGCGCAGTTGTTTGAGCGCACGTATTCACAGGTAATACATCTGGGTTCGAATCGAAGTTGAGGAACATATTTTTCAGCATACTATCTTGCTAATATCACATTAAGCGGCGTCTACTGTAATAGAATTTCGACTTAAAAATGTTACTTAAACGGGTGGTGCCCAGTTAGTTTTGAACGGATTTTTACGCGCGACTTCTTAAAATGATGAGTTAGACGGCCCCAAGATGGTGCTGCAATAAAATGGGAGGGTGAGTGGCGGAGGCGAGAGAAGCGCAAGAGAGGTAGTTTTATTTGGCTCGGCACTGTATCTTTTAGAATTTTTTTAATAATTTTGTTGTGATTACTGGTTCAGTATTAGTGTACCTACTTGCCAAGTTTCGAAAGTTTTAAGCGCCACTTTACTTTCGACCCTCCTAGGCCTGCTACTTGTAACTTGGAATTTTTTTAATATTCGTAAGTGAATTACGGGTTCAGTGTTAGTGTAGCTGCCAAGTTTCGAAATTTTTGCACGACATTTAACTTTCGACACTCCTAGGGACGGCACTGTAAGTTATAGAATTTTTTAAATATTTTTGTGACGATTAGGGACTGCATTGTTAGTGTAGTTGCCAAGTATGAAAATTTTTAAACGACATTTAACTTTCAACGCCCCCCCCCCCCCAAGCACGGCACTGTAATTTATAGAATTTTTTAAATATTTTTGTCGTGATTACCGGTGCATTGTTAGTGTGGTTGCCAAGTTTCGAAATTTTTAAACGACATTTGACTTTCGACCCTCCTGGGCACGCCACTGTAATTTATAGAATTTAAAAAAATTTTTTGTCGTGATTACCGCTGCATTGTTAGTGTGGTTGCCAAGTTTCGAAATTTTTAAACAACCTTTAACTTTAAACCCTCCTGGGCACGCCACTGTAACTTTTAGAATTTTTTAAATATTTTTGTGGTGATTGGGGGAGCAGTGTTAGGATGGTTGCCAAGTTTCGAAATTTTTAAACGACATTTGACTTTCGACCCTCCTGGGCACGCCACTGTAAGTTATAGAATTTTTTAAATATTTTTGTCATGATTACCGCTGCATTGTTAGTGTGGTTGCCAAGTTTCGAAATTTTTAAACGACCTTTAACTTTAAACCCTCCTGGGCACGCCACTGTAACTTTTAGAATTTTTTAAATATTTTTTTGGGGATTGGGGGAGCAGTGTTGGGATGGTTGCCAAGTTTCGAAATTTTTAAACGACATTTGAGTTTCGACCCTCCTGGGCACGCCACTGTAAGTTATAGAATTTTTTAAATATTTTTGTCGTGATTACCGCTGCATTGTTAGTGTGGTTGCCAAGTTTCGAAATTTTTGAACGATCTTTAACTTTAAACCCTCCTGGGCACGCCACTGTAACTTTTTGAATTTTTTAAATATTTTTGTGGTGATTGGGGGAGCAGTGTTAGGATGGTTGCCAAGTTTCGAAATTGTTAAACGACATTTGACTTTCGACCCTCCTGGGCACGCCACTGTAAGTTATAGAATTTTTTAATATTTTTGTCATGATTACCGCTGCATTGTTAAGTGCACATTACACGCGGCCTTTTTCTCATGCGATGATCGCCGCAACCATCGCAGCAGCCGAATGCACCTGCAACCGAATGCACAATGTGCACTCAAGGCTATGTGATGCATAGCAGTGATGCGATTTTCGTATTTTAACAATTTATCACAAATTTTAACTCACAAAAAAAAATTAACAAATTTAACCACACAACATAAAAGTACAATATTTTTAGGTCAATTTTATCTATTTTTATAACTTCAATAACATCAAATGTTGATAGAAATCACTAGATCGCATGAGAAATCGCATACAAAATAGAACGAGTTCTATTTTATAACCATGCGATCTTACAACGCATTGCAATCAATTGCTGAATGGGTTGCCTATGCGATTAGCTGTTTACACGAGGCTTTCGGCTGCTGCGATGGTTGCTGCAACCGATCGCATGAGAAAGAGGCCGCGTGTAATGTGCACTTTAGTGTGGTTGCCAAGTTTCGAAATTTTTAAACGACCTTTAACTTTAAACCCTCCTGGGCACGCCACTGTAACTTTTAGAATTTTTTAAATATTTTTGTGGTGATTGGGGGAGCAGTGTTAGGATGGTTGCCAAGTTTCGAAATTTTTAAACGACATTTGACTTTCGACCCTCCTTGGCACGCCACTGTAAGTTATAGAATTTTTTAAATATTTTTGTCATGATTACCGCTGCATTGTTAGTGTTGTTGCCAAGTTTCGAAATTTTTAAACGACCTTTCACTTTAAATCCTCCTGGGCACGCCACTGTAACTTTTAGAATTTTTTAAATATTTTTGTGGTGATTGGGGGAGCAGTGTTAGGATGGTTGCCAAGTTTCGAAATTTTTAAACGACATTTGACTTTCGACCCTCCTGGGCACGCCACTGTAAGTTATACAATTTTTTAAATATTTTTGTCGTGATTACCGCTGCATTGTTAGTGTGGTTGCCAAGTTTCGAAATTTTTGAACGACATTTAACTTTCGACCCTTTTGGGCACGCCACTGTAACTTTTAGAATTCTTTTAAATATTTTTGTCGTGATTACCGGTGCATTGTTAGTGTGGTTGCCAAGTTTCGAAATTTTTAAACGACATTTGACTTTCGACCCTCCTGGGCACGCCACTGTAATTTATAGAATTTAAAAAAAAATTTTGTCGTGATTGCCGCTGCATTGTTAGTGTTGTTGCCAAGTTTCGAAATTTTTAAACGACCTTTAACTTTAAACCCTCCTGGGCACGCCACTGTAACTTCTAGAATTTTTTAAATATTTTTGTGGTGATTGGGGGAGCAGTGTTAGGATGGTTGCCAAGTTTCGAAATTTTTAAACGACATTTGACTTTCGACCCTCCTGGGCACGCCACTGTAATTTATAGAATTTAAAAAAAATTTTTGTCGTGATTACCGCTGCATTGTTAGTGTGGTTGCCAAGTTTCGAAATTTTTAAACGACCTTTAACTTTAAACCCTCCTGGGCACGCCACTGTAACTTTTAGAATTTGATTACGGGAGCAGTTTTAGTATGGTTGCCAAATTTCGAAATTTTTAAACGACATTTTGCATACGTTGAAATACGGTAGATTTTTTTTTTTAATTTTAAATCACAAGATATTAATTTAAAAGTTTTCGTCAACGCCTTGAATTTGTTACTGACACGAAATGAGTGCAAATCAGGATTTAGGCGTTTGGCGACGAAGGTGAGAAACAGTTTGAAGTGTTGTAACCTCAAGATAAATGTTTGACTTGTTTTAAAATGAAATTTTACAATCACAGGGAAGGGTGACTTTTATCCAACATCGAATTTCAATATTTTTTGGTGACTTTCGGATAGTTTAATGTATTTAAAAGACACTGGTAACACTCCTATGGCAGGATAAACCAATATTTGATAGAGAAAATCGACTTTGAAAATCGGTCATTTTACCATGTATCACTGACGCGCGGGTGGAATCTCACCGGAATCTCACTCATTTTGTTGACGGTCCGCGCAACTTGAACTAGTCTTAGACTTAGCCGTTTGCGGATCGGACTTGCCGCATCGAGGTTAACTCGAGCAAAAGTTCCGCGATCATGTTTCGAAATCGTTGCAAGCCTCACAACTCCAGTGTCTGGATGTTTGAGGAGCAAATCCCCTGGAAAACCAAGGTCAAGTACCTTGGCGTTACCATGGACCGACGTCTCAAATGGGACGCTCACATTTCCTCCGCAACCGGTAAAGCCAAATGCCTCTTCAATAGATTGTTCGTCCTCATGAACAGTAAAAGTACCATGTCCCCCGCTAACAAACTAAGATTATACAAAGCCATAATCCGCCCGACAATGATTTATGCCTCCCCTGTCTGGGGATACGCACGCCCTAGGGCCATAAATAAACTTCAAGTCATTCAAAACAAAAATCTCCGAGCTATTTTCAGCGCCCCCTATTACGTCACTAACAGGCGACTACATGCAGACGCCAAACTAGACCTCATTAACACTCTTAATCGTAAACATGCCACCAATCTCTACAACAAATCCAAATTTTCAGAAAACCCACTAGTAAATCAACTAGGTCAATACAACCCAGCCGACTTCTTCATTCCCCGTCCCAAATCACTCCTGACCACGGACAACTCCTGACCATAACTCACCCCCACACAGACTAATGTATGTTCACAGGTTTAACTTACACAAATTCTCTTCGAAAGTGAATTTATTCACTAGATTTGTGTAATTTTTCGATCAATTTCCACAAGCTTCGATAAATCACCCCCCATAGTATCACTATAATCCCACTAGTCGCCAATTCTGACTAGTTCCAAGTAGAAGCCACTCACTTCGAGGTCATCAATAGAAATTATAATTTCTTTCTTCGAATTAGGGACTCTACTATATCGGCAAACGTAAAAAATTTCTTTTTCTTCACATATCTCATATTCACAGTCACAGCCCAGGTTTCTAACCAGTCAGTCCGCCAAGCGCCAATTCCCAGAGACCCAGCGGTCTCTACAACTTCCAATGTCATTAATGTATTCTTTCAGATGAAGGAGAAGGCCGGCCATGCCGGGATGCTCCATCAAATACATATCAGGTAAAGGTAAAGGTTGCGGATCGGCAGATGCAGCTCGTCACTCCTACATGTAACATCGATTATTTTTTGTTTTTACGCGCTTTTTTGGGGGTTAAACGTAATAGATAACTGCCGCATACCGCGACTATACTTTTTAATGCATTTTCAAGGGTCCCTAACATCCCGGTTGCATAAATCCCGGTGTTCTTGATCTGTGGCGCCTTCTCGTTTCTTTAGCCCTGCCGCGTAGCGGCTCTGAGCACGAAAAACCGCCCGGAGATGCGGAGCATCGGAGGGTAGGTTTTTTTATGCTCGCAGTTCTGACCAAGCCAACGTTTATTATGTTTTTTACCCCAAAATTAAAAATTTAATTTTTTCGCTTTTTCGGCAATACACGGGTTATTTTCCATTTTTTTGATTATATTTATTACTAATATCTACTAATCACACCCCCACCTACCCGAATTTCAAAAAATATTTCAAATCGGACCGAAAAAATTTCACCCCATTTCCAAGGGACCGGCCCGGCCGAACGATCGAACACATCGACCGGTGTTGCATCAGCGACCCGTACTATTGCAACTCGTAGCATCTTCGTTATTTTCACACTTTTTTCGGATTTTTTTTTATGATCACCTCCGCGCCGACAAAGGTTATACATTCGCATCAAAACATTGCCAAAAAGGCCGTGATTTACCCACAATTTTGCAAAATTAAATGTTGGGGGCATGTCAGTAATTCTTCAAGCCACGCGAAAAAGAGGCCGACAACCTATCCCGGCCACGGGTGATAGTTTTTACTAAATTTTCGGTATTAATCCTTAAAAATCCTCAATTATCCTGGTTTTATATTGTTCATTATCCCTTTCTTGAACTTTCTACCGAAGGATTTTTAATTTTGGATACTCCTTGTCAGTCGGGCCGTTGTCACCGGCGCCCAATCACAGTATTAATTTGTTTTCTTAAACAAATTGTTTTTATAATTACACATTTCAAGATTACAAACACGTTCGTGTTGTAGTGACTAATTGCGAATGTTCTACTAAAGAATGGACACAATGCACAGAAGGTTTCGTTTGGTGATGGGTCATGTCTTATGCATGATCTCAAATTTAGAGCAGTTGTCTTAATTTGTAATGTTTATAAATTAACGAACAGTGTATAATTTTCTTTCTTGTTCCAGTGATGTGAAGGCAAATAAAACATTTTTGATCGATGAGGGAAAACCAACTTGAAGATGTTGTCAGAAATCACCGTCTCACCAAGGTAACCAACTGCTTGTTTGAATTCTAACTTTAATAAAAATTACATTCATATTCCTGTGTTTGCGAAAATAATTTTGCTTGGTGGTCCTTATTTTATTCTTTTCACCCCCTCGATAATTGGTTCCAAATGTGTTAAAAATTAGCTTTTGCAAAATTAAGCACTTGCAATTTAATATTGGTTTTAAATGGAAAAAATGACCAATCCGCCAAATATGTAAAAAAAGAGTAAAATTAACTCAATCAAACCTTTCTGATGGTTTGGATTTACCAATTGCTGTAACTCAGTTCAGATATTTTTCATTGTTCTTTTCAAATTTGTAGTAGATAACTTTTTCAGTTAATTAAAAAATTATAAGTATTCATTCTACCTTTATTCTACTCAAGGAAGATGATAATTAACAAATTTGTGGAGACTCTTGACGGATTTCCTTCAGTCAAATTAAATTTGTAGAGTGAATGTGATTACTCATTTTTTTCCCATTTAAAACTAACTATAAATTTCAAGTGCTCTATTTATTATTAAAATTTTCGGATTTGGTTCAAATTTAGCAGTGCTAATATATTAATTCAATAGAACCCCGACTGTGGGGTTGGAAAAGAATAAACATTAAAACTGCAAAATAAGGACCACATTATTTGGCCCAGTCAAAATGCGATTTAATAGGAAATAATTTGTATAAACATGAAAGTAAGGATGTCATCCCTTTAGTTAATAGCTTTGCTAATAGTAACAACCTATGAAATCCACCTTACCTACTTCAGGAAATTTCTAGTAGTTATTACTCCTAATAAAATAAAGACAAACTTACCTACACACTTTTACCTTTTTCTATAGAAAGTAGTTTAATTGACAACATACTTGTACAGATTCTAATTAATTTTTTGTTTCAGATGTAGGGTTGAAGGAAACCAGATCTTAGCAAACAAAAATTTATTCAAAATTTCCCAAATTATCCTAATCTGATTGTGATTAAATTATCATGATGGTGGTGTGAAGAACAATAGATGGATAAAAATTAATAAAAGGTTTGTTACTTTACAAATAATAATTAATTAGTTGCATTAATTCAAAATTTGCATTATTGGAAAGGATATTTATTAAGAGGTATCCAGTTTCAAAATTATTGTTAATAATTTACAGGAATCTGTAGTATAATATAGGAATCTATAATATGGTAATGCATTATATGAGAAAACCATAATATAGGAAACTGTAATACGGTAATGCATTATATGAGCATATTTATTGGAATCTGTAATTTAAGCGATCTGATTATGATCGTTAGATGTCACTTACCCATGATTTAATTAGGTCATTTCATTTTGTTGATCTGATAATCGTAATGTTTTCAAAGTTGCCAATTTTTTATATAATATTACTTCCATTTTATGAAATAAAGCAATTTATATTTGCATCGACAAAGAAATGTTTTTAACCATATTTAAAAGGTACTTATGAGTTGTAGTTATTTGCACTTGAAAAAATTTTGTCGAGCCTTTCTGGTTATGTTTGTTTTACAATAAAGTTGGGGCAATTTTAAATGCAGACAAAAGTTTTTTTTTAAATTAAATTACAATGAGTTTAGAAGATTTAGCTCATTACTGCTGACAGGGCTGGGCATTTTGTATTTCAAATGTATTTGAAAAACAAAATACATTTGCAATTTGTATTTGAAATACAAAATACATTTATGTGATGTATTTGAAATACAAAATACAGTATTTCAAATACAAAATACAGTATTTCAAATACAAAATACAGTATTTGAAATACAAAATACATTTATTCATGCCCTGTATTCATGTTATATTGTTTATATACAGTAGTGTAAAAAAATTGGTAACATTGTGTAACAAAAATTAAAAAAGATAATCCTATAAGCCTTTGATTATAGGATTGTAGTTACATTGTCGTCACCTCAGAATTGGTTTGTTCTACATCCATTTTTTTAAATTATTTATTTTAGAGTTGGAATTGAGAGAATACTATTGGTTTGTTCTATATCCATAATAAAATTTTTAAAAAGTAAAGCAGAAGTAGTATATTTTAGCATCACTTTTGTTCTACATCCTAAAACTGAAGTAATTTCTTAGAATTGTTTTGTTCTAAAGCTACCGCATCAAAATTGTTCTATATCCTAGAAGAAAATAACAAAGTTTTTTGTTCTATATCCAATCTCATCAGTATTACAAACATCGTGAAGGTAAAGAATGGAGCAGAAATGAAAAGAATTTAGACAGACAAATTAAAAATCCTGATATTGCTGTAATTACTTATGATTTACAAAATGTTTTCCCTTTACCAAAGGCCAATGCGGAAAGTTTTTTCTATAAACGAAAACTGAATTGTTACAATCTGACAGCTCATTGTAATATTAATGGGATAACTTATTGCAGTTTTTGGAACGAAACTATTAGCGGACGAGCTGGTAACCATATTGCTAGTGGGCTAATCAAAATTTTAAAAGAAGTCGTTAAAGACAATCCATCTATTAAAAAAATAATATTATGGTCAGATTATTGTGTTCCTCAAAACAAAAATTCATTTACGTCTATGGCTTTAATTGATTTTATTAATAACTCTAGCATTATAGAAACAATTGAACAAAAGTTTTCAGAACCAGGTCATAGCAATTTACAGGAAATAGATGCTGTACATAGCGCCATAGAAAAATATATAAGATATTTAGAAATTCATAGCCCGCTTAGTTTGTTGCGTATTCTTACAAATCTAAAATCTTCAAAAGTGAAATTGAAAATAATGCAATTAAATAAAAATAATGATTTTTGTAATTACCAAGCAGCAGCTGCGAGTTATAATTTTGTAAATATTCCTTATTCAAAAATTAAACATTTAACTTACAAAAAAGATTATCCTTTCAAAATTAATTTTAACGATACTTTTGATAATTTAACATTAAAAACTGCAAATATTATAAAAAATCAGAAAACTAGAAAAACCAATGTTACACCAACTTTGCCAAAAATTCATGTTTTAAGACAAGATGTAAAATTGAATAAAGATAAAATAGCTGATTTAAAATCAATGTTATCCTGTATGCCAGAATGTGATAAAAATTATTACAAATCAATTTTTGCTTAATAAATAATACTTGTTTATGTTTATCTAATATTTATGTTTATCTATTGTTTATGTTCGAAAAACAATAGCAGCTTTGTAATGTGTACAACTAAAATACAGAAAAATATGTAAAAAGAATTGTCGTTTGATTTGGTGTATATCCCGAAAAATTTAAAAGAACGTTCATAAATAATTTTAATATATTTTGATGCTTTGCTATTGAAACAATTCAAATTTTAAATGCATGAAATTATCTAATTAATTATATTATTTGTAATGTAACAAACCTTTTATTATTTCATCCATCTATTGTTCTTCATACTATGAGGAAAATTTAAAACCAAAGATAAACTTCCATGGTCACTGAGTTTCCACAAAGCGTTGACCCGAATCATTCCCGGTTGGAACCTGTAAAAATACCTAACATTGTAGAAAAATTCTAGGTGCTACAGGGTGGTCTTTATAGAGCGATGAAAACTAAACTTTGACTAAAAAATCTGAAACTTGCTCATTACACTAACATTGAATCCGCGAATACATAAAAAATGGTAGAAAAATTCTAAGTGCTACAGGGTGATCTTTATTGATTGATGAAAACTAAACTTTGACAAAAAAATTTGAAACTTGGTCATTACACTAACATTAAATCCGTGAATACATAAAAAATACTAGAAAAATTGTAAGTGCTACAGGGTGGTCTTTATTGAGTGATGAAAACTAAACTTTGACCAAAAAATTTGAAACTTGGTCATTACACTACCATTAAATCCGTGAATATACAAAAAACAAGGTGGAACTCGCTTTAGCGGCAGTTCTTAGGCTTCTATACAGCTACCTTCCTGGTGTGGAAAGTTGTTATTATCTGGTTATTTTTGATCGCCATATAATGTAACACCACATAATCAGATAATCTGCACCAATTAAATTTTTTGCGATTGGTAATTATCATTTACTATATAATTAATAACAATCAAACCTTTCCATTCTATTAGAAATTTTACTTCTCTGTAATGTATGGTCCTTTTTTTTGAGGTGGACCAATCCTCTCCTTTCTCTTTTATTTATAACTTAACTTCACTAACCACATCAATAAAAAAATTATTTTTTCACATCAAAGTAAAACAAGTAGTTTATATAGGGAGACCTCTTCGAAAATATCTTTAACTTAGTAAATTTCTTTCGAACATTTGCGTATTTATAAATTGCATTAGCGATTCGAAGCAACGGATTAACAGATTAACGCAATACTATATAGACGAAGTATTTAAAATATAACAATGTATCAGTTGATCAACGTTATGATTGGCTCTGAAACATGCGGACGGACACGAAGCCAGACCATAAGGCTTCTTTCTATACCTTGTATAGAAGCCTAAATAAGTCTTCTTGTTATACTTTGTATAGAAGCCTAAAAGTAGCGCACTGGCTACCCAGTTCTTAGACCTCTATGCACACAGAGTATTTCCAACACGATTTGAAACGCTCTGTATGATTTTGAATTATGAGGACGGACGGACGGACAGACGGACGGACAGACACGGAGCCAGATCATAAGGCTTCTTGTTATACTTTGTATAGAAGCCTAAAAGTAACTAGAATTTTTGTTGGTAAAACCGTGTAAAACTAGCTTTAACTGATTTCGCGGAAAAAAGTTAACCTTAAATACATACCAAAAACAAATGTCAATAATAATTATAACCTACAATATTGACACATAAAAATATTACTTATCAGTCTGTTACCTATGTTGACAGCCCAATATTGCTCTGTTAACTTATCAGACGACTTGACAGACTGGTAACTGCTAAAAGTCATTGGTGAATACAAATATATCACATTAACAGACTGTTATTGACTTGACTCTCTGTTAGCAACTTAACAGAGCTTGGTGAATACGGCTGTAAATGTCACTGATTACATTTTTGCTTGGAAAAACAAAAACACGTCTGGACTAGTCGACTGTTTACTCGCGACACCGGCAGGCCGCTTGTGTTAAATTAATAATTATTATTAATAATATTAAAATTAATTATTAATAATGAAATTATCGTCTTAAACCTAGTAAAACACTTAAATATTAGTGGGATATTCGAATGTTTGAATATGCCGTAGTTGGTAATTTGTTCGAGAGAAATTCGTCCAACTCAGCATTTGTACGACTGAACATTTAATCGACAGGGCATTTTCAAACAAATTTCTGTCGCACATAACGCTGTCGAACAAATTACCTAGAATCGAGTATTCGAATACTCGATTTCCCAGTCCTCGTAGTTATAACACTACCATAACACACCAGCTACGAGATTTTTTTTTAATTAATTTGATTTTGATTAAAAAATATTAGTTTTTTGATATCTATGATATCAAAACCCTAAAATAGCATCGTCCGAACCAAGTAACGTGATATAACATGCTTCGAAAATATTATTTTTAAAGCATGGTATATAAGTTACGTTCGTAATATAGATTGTACCATAATTGCTGACTTTCGATGTGATAAATACTGAAGAAAGATATGATTTCGCGCTATGCTGAAGAAAAATTGGTCACAAAGTTGCTAATGATTGTAATTTTACATACAATTTCTTAACGGTGTGGATATATTGTTCAGAAGATAAAAATACAAATAACGGATAAGCAGATAATGCAATAAATGGATAAACAGATTAACGGATCAACAGATCAACAGATCAGCGGATCAATGTATCAACGTTTCAATATATCAACGTATCAATGTATCAACGTATCAATGTATCAACGTATCAACGTATCAATGTATCAACGTATCAATGTATCAACGTATCAACGTATCAACGTATCAATGTATCAACGTATCAACGTATCAATGTATCAACGTATCAAAGGATCAACAATTTACTATATAGGTTACACTTTGTATTTAAAATTTAGGTAATACTTTTGAAAAGGAATCGATATAGCAAGTACCACTAATTTATAAACATGAACAACTCAAGCAATTATTCTAGCAGCGACTTTTCCGATTCCGATTTTGATTCTGATGAAAGCAATACAAAACATCATCTAACCTGTAATAATAATAAATTGCATTAGCGAATCGAATCAACGGATTAACAGATTAACGCAATACTATATAGACGAAGTATTTACAATATAACAACGTTTCAGTTGTTCAACGTTATGATGATGATGATATGATGGCTCTGAAACATGCGGACCGACACGAAGCCAGACCATAAGGCTTCTTTCTATACCTTGCATAGAAGCCTAAATATGGCTTCTTGTTATACTTTGTACAGAAGCCTAAAAGTAGCGCACTGGCTACCCAGTTCTTAGACCTCTATACACACAGTATTTCCAGCACGATTTGAAACGCTCTGTATGATTTTGAATTATGCGGACAGACGGACGGACGGACAGACGGACAGACACCGAGCCAGATCATAAGGCTTCTTGCTATACTTTGTATAGAAGCCTAAAAAGGATTTGTTGGCGGAAGAAGTGCTGCATATCTTCAGACAAATTAGCGACGCAGATTGCAGCGCCCTGGGAATGGATCCGAAATACTCACGACCCGAGTGGATGATCGTGACGGTTTTACCGGTTGTTCCTCCTTCCGCGAGACCCGCAGCTTTCATGGGCGATTCGCCGAAGAAACGTCAAGACAATTTGACAAATAAATTGGCCCTAATCATAAATATACCTTGTATAGAAGCCTAAAAGTAGCGCACTGGCTACCCAGTTCTTAGACCTCTATACACACAGAGTACGATTTGAAACGCTCTGTATGATTTTGAATTATGCGGACAGACGGACAGACAGACAGACGGACACGGAGCTAGATCATAAGGCTTCTGGTTATACTTTGTATAGAAGCCTAATACATAAATTGGTCAAGGGTGAACTCCAACGTCATCGTTCTCCAGGTGTACGGAAGAACATTTGGCCAAATTAATTATCACGTAACTGCGAAGCAATTAACAAAATTATTAGGTGACTTACCATTGTGAAAGGAAGTAAATATTTCACAGGAAGTATTGACCATGGGTCCAACAAAAAATGTACGATCCGGGAAAAAATCAACCATCCCTCAAACCACGAATGTAACATCCCCATGACGGGTTTGGAGCGCAAGATCCAAAAACCATTCGTATTGATGGATGGGAACCCTCACAAAATCGCATCATCCCTCTTCAAATTTAATGATAAACTACCTCACAGCACTTTCAAACATGACCGGAGCGTTTTAGAGCTCACCAATGAATTCCTATCATAGCATGCGCGAGTTTTAATCTCCGTCAAATACGTTCGCTATACAGAGTGCTACGAAATATGTCGCTAGATGTTAAAAGTTGAATTTATAAATTCAACGTTGTTGCGAAAAGTGAAAATTTTTCGTAACAAATTTAATACTAGTTTATGTTCTTCTGCACCTGTAGAAAGATTATTTTCTTTTGCAGGATTTATTCATTCTCCAACTAGGGGAGCATTGAGTGACAACAATTTTGAAAAACTTTTATTTTTGAAAGGAAATCAATTATTTAATAATTAAAGTTTTAATTAATTTTTTATATATTATAAAATAAATATATTTTGTTCGACATAAAAATGTAGTCACAACTACAACTATTTGATTGTAACAAGAATTTACTTCCCTTATATTCACTTATAAACAAGGTGGAACTCGCTTTAGCGGCAGTTCTTAGGCTTCTATACAGCTACCTTTCTGGTGTGGAAAGTTGTTATTATCTGGTTATTTTTGGTCGCCATATAATGTAACATCACATAATCAGATAATCTGCACTAATTATTTATTATTTTATTTTAACAACAGCAGTGGCTTGATGTGGATAGTGAAGTTAAGTTGTAAATAAAAGAGAAGGAAGAGGATGGATCCACCTCAAAAAATGGACCGGAAATTACGCGAATTTCGAAAGCGAAAGCAAATTGCCAACATGACCCCTTCGCAAATATTACATCGTTCACGTAGTCATGCAATTCGCCGACAAAATCCACGAAGTAAAAACGCAGCTGTTCTTGAAGTAGGTAACGTTGTAGAACCAAATGTCGACGTTCATAACGGTAGTTTTACACTACCAGAAAAGTACACTACCACAACTACCAGAAAAGTAGTTGTATTTTATTTTACTTTGATGTGAAAAAATAATTTTTTAATGATGTGGTTAGTGAAGTTAAGTTGTAAATAAAAGAGAAAGGAGAGGATTGGTCCACGTCAAAAAAGGACCAAACATTACAGAGAAGTAAAGTTTCGAATAGAATGGAAAAGTTTGATTGTTATTACTTATATAGTAAATGATAATTACCAACCGCAAAAAATTTAATTGGTGCAGATTATCTGATTATGTGATGTTACATTATATGGCGATCAAAACTAACCAGATAATAACAACTTTCCACACCAGAAAGGTAGCTGTATAGAAGCCTAAGAACTGCCGCTAAAGCGAGTTCCACCTTGTTTATATCTGTGGTAATTCTGATAATCTGAATTTTTAATACCTACCAAGCTAAAAAATATTCTAGTATAGTATAAGTAAAATTTAGTGACAATAAGAGATTTCGATTATCAGATTAGTATCTTTATTATCGGATAAAAAATTATTTTTTCACATAAAAGCAAAAGAATAGCATTTTAAGTTCAAATATAAATCTCAGAATATTTCATTTCTTAAATCTGTTGTATAGAAGCCTAGGAACCGCTGCTAAAGCAAGTTCCAACTTGTTTCTTTTTCTGTTCGGCAGCAATCAGTTTCTCCACTCTTTTTCTGTTTCTTATACGTTTTGCCGCCACTTTTTTTTTCGCAATATTTAAATCAATTTTACGCATTCCATTGCTGCTAAACTCACGAAGTGCCTCCTTTAACGAATTAATAGTAGCTCGTTTGAATTCTTCTCTGACTTCAAAATCTTCGTATTTTCCGAACGATAAGTCCCTCTTTAGCGCCTGTTCCACATCCTTTATTAATTCACCTGAAAACATTTTTCGTTGACGTTCAACACTTATTATTTCGTTATAATGTAATTCTGCTTATATAGTAATTTTGAGTAGGATAATCGGATTAACTTATCCGATGATACGTTGATCCGATGATGCGTTGATACGATGATACGATGATACGTTCATCCGATGATACGTTGATCCGATGATACGTTGATCCGATGATACGTTGATGTTCGGTTTGCTTCGGGTATTTCCGTGGGACAGACAGAAGGACTTGGCCTTTTATAATAAGAGATTTGGTATGCATTGAAAAAAACAGATCAACATATCAACGGATCAACGTATTTAAATTTCCTATATAGGTGAAAAATTATGTAAATAAAATACGTATAACTTATATTTGGTCTGCATTGAAAAAACATGCGGACGGACACGAAGCCAGACCATAAGGCTTCTTTCTATACCTTGTATAGAAGCCTAAAAGTAGCGCACTGGCTACCCAGTTCATAGACCTCTATACACACAGAGTATTTCCAATACGATTTGAAACGCTCTGTATGATTTTGAATTATGCGGACGGACAGACAGACAGACAGACAGACGGACACGGAGCCAGATCATAAGGCTTCTTGCTATACTTTGTATAGAAGCCTAAAAGGGAGGAAAAATTGGCTGCTGCCTATATGAAGAAGAAACAGAAAGAAGAACAGGAATTGGCAATATCGCTGCGTGCTTTCGAAAATTCCTTATTAGAAGACGAATAATAGTTCATATTACAATATCTTAATATATAAAATGCCAGCTCTCTCCTGCGGCGTGTCAAAACCTAATCTCATTGGTCCAAATTTGATACCAACATAAGCACTAATCGAAGTTATGGAAGGGGAAGGATCTGAACGGAACGAAAAGAAGAAACAAAAATCGAGGAGATAGAAAATAACGGTTATTAATGATTAACTTAAATCCGGATTAACGGATTAACGTTAATACGTTAATCCGTTAATATTTAATAAAAATACTATATAATCCAAATGATTTATTATGACTTAAATGTGTTGAACGTGAACTAAAAATGTCTTTACAAAAAATGGCTTTGCGAGAATTAAATAAGGTTGTGGAAGGGGCGCTAAACAGGGCTTTATCGTTCGCTAAATATGAAGATTTAACATGGAACCTGTTTTTCGGTACCAAACCATTTATCATAGTTTTCCTCGAGATTTAGGGGTGCCGCGGGAGTGGCGCCTATCTCGTTTCTTCTTCTTTTTACCGTTTTCCGAAGTGCTGCGTAGTTGTGTAACCGTGTATTACACGTAGTTGTGTTACACGGGGGATAATCCCTTAATTTTTGTGTTGGTAATAAAAAATTTACTATATAAGCAAATTTGCTTTTTGCGATCGGTTTCGGATTTAAATTTTTGGTAATGAAAATTTTGTTATTGAAAATTCATTATTGTGAATGGGAAGATGTTATTCGATAATCTACTCTATTCAAATTATAAACTATAAATTTGAATTATACATGTGGTGCCAATTTTTGGTATCGATTTTTGGTGTCGGTTTTTGCTGTCGGTTTTTGGTGTCGGTTTTTTGGTGTCGATTTTTGCGAGGTAACGACCGTGAAAACATGTTCCATGTTAAAAACTCAATGGATCAATAGATCAACGGATCAAATAAAGAGATCAACAATATATAGGTAAACCACTCAGTTATGTATATTTCAGCAACCTTCTTCGCATATCTACTCATTTTCAGAGTGTTTCCCAACACAATTTGGAGCGCACTGGCTACCCAGTTCTTAGACCTCTATACACACAGAGTATTTCCAACACGATTTGAAACGCTCTGTATGATTTTGAATTATGCGGACGGACGGACAGACAGACGGACGGACGGACAGACGGACGGACAGACACGGAGCCAGATCATAAGGCTTCTTGCTATACTTTGTATAGAAGCCTAAAAGGTAGTTCTCCAAGATTTTCTTCGTTTTAAAATATAAGGTTGGTAATCCCTTATCCATAAAACGTTTTGCAATTTCATTGGCTATTGGTTAAAAAAAAGAACCAATCATTAATTTGATTTAAAATTGTTATTCAAAAACGTTCCATAAAAAGTTTGCACATAAAGTTTTATGTTTTACTTATATGGAGTAAAAGAGTACGGATTATCTGACCCGTAATCAGATTATTGCTTTCTTCGGATCACCGGATCATTGGATCACCGTATCATAGGATTATAGCCTATATATATATTTATAGGACGTTGATGTCTATATATTAAGTAAGTTAAAGAAGTTGTACTATCACGATCACAATTTGGAGAATTAAGTACTATAAAAGTAATTGAAGTAAAAAATAATTTAATACTATTGTCCAAAAATTACTACCATTCTACCTTTAAATTCAATAGCTGTTCGAGAGTTAACATCTAATCATTACCTTTCAACTTTGATCATATCACAAAATTTAATGAGATCCTGACGGTTAATACATAGTTTCGGCTAGAGATGAGGACTCATTTAAAAGTTATCTTAAAAGTTAAAAAAGGATTTTACGTTTTCCGACTGTTATAATTAGCGGAGCTTCTTTAATTCTAAGAACAGATGGAATAAAAGCAAACAAAGGAGTGCGACCACAACGGGATACATCCTCAGATACTGAAAGTACACAGAAAGAAAAAAAAGACGAAAAACATCTACTGAACGTTCGAGAAAACACAAAACTCGACAGCAACAACTACAAGAGAAATAAGAACCTTCAACAATCAAGACCACCAGCAACAACTTCAACTGAAAGAAGCAGCAAAAGAAGAACGCTACAGCAACCATCGACAGATCTGGCTACTGTTTTAGAATCGGTACAATTACAAGAGGAACAAGAACCTTCAACATCAAACCCACCAGCAAAAACTTCAACCGAAAGAAACAGAAAACGAAGAGCGCTACAGCAACCATCGACAGATCTGGCCACTGTTTTAGAATCGGTACAACTACAAGAGGAACAAGAACCTTCAACATTAAAACCACCAGCAAAACCTTCAACTGAAAGAAGCACAAAAAGAAGAGCGCTACAGCGATCATCGACAGATCTGGTCACTGTTTTGGAATCGTAACTCCTCATGATGCGGGTGAAATGACCGAGAAATGTTCAAATTGTTATGCTATTTTTTGGAAAAATGAATTTTGCAAGAAAAGTTTTTGTCATAATGGAAAAGTTAAACTGTCCAAATTATCGCCAGGATCCAAATTGGATACTGGCGATACATCTGCAAGCGGATTACCATTTGTACTACATAGACGACAATTTCCGATAGTGTTGGCATTCGCTATAACTATAAATAAATGTCAAGGGCAGAGCTTTGACAAAGTTGGTATAAATGTCGATAGGCCTTTGTTTAGTCACGGGCAGTTATATGTAGCATTATCAAGATGTCGAGCAAAGGATGGAATACAAATTCAAAGTACAAGCGACATAACAAAAAAATGTCGTATGGAAAGAAGTTTTATAACTCGCAAGATTTCTCATTTATATGGAACTAGCTGACCCGGCAGACGTTGTCCTGCCCAAATTTCAATATTTGTCTACATGTATTTTTTAGATCCAATCCGCATAATGACCTTGCGACTTATTTGGTCATCGCAAATACCAAACGTATTAAAAAAGGATTAAATAAATAAATTAATAAAAAATACAAATCAAGGTTTAATAAAAAAAAGTTTAACAAAACTGTTAAGTATTCACAAAAACCACAATAATTTCTAATTTTACTTTATTTTATTTTTGCCAATTACTCTTGTTCTTTGTGTTCTTCCTTTTCCTCCTCCCCTTCGTCTTCTAATAAGGAATTTTCG